>JAYKKI010000014.1:13085000-13777500 GCA_039881145.1 Druceiella hillmani | reverse complement strand
TTCGGTAAATTATGGAGGTTTAATTCAGAAATCAGTTTTTGACTACCAATGATGATAACTTGTGGCTTATTTTGGTTAACCAAAAGACCCATTTCATGAGCCCACTGACCAATTGAAGCGAGATCTCAATTTAGGATGTCGATGGTTTTTGACAAGGAATGGAGGTTCGAGTGTGCGTAGACTTGTAGGTCACGTAGTAAGATATAATTAAACCCATAAGACATCTATAGATTAGAGAAAACTATAGTTACATTAATAAGTAGTTGGCACTTATTTCTAAATCTGATAAAGATAATTGAACCTTAAATTTCTAGATTACAATACTACTGTCAAAACTTGTAGGTGTACTAAAAGTGTTGGCAAACATAAGTAGTTTTTACTAGGTTAAATATCCATGGCAAATTCCAAGATTAAAAATAAGGAAATGCTAGTGTATACACACATATATATATATATATATATATATATATATATATATATACATATATACATATATATATATATATATATATACATGTATGTATATATATATATATATTTATATATATATATATATATATATATATATATATATATATATATACAAAACTACATACGTTGAAAAATTTCCACAATAAAATTAAATTACCTACGAAATTTCTATTAAAAGGTGGCGTTGGTTAGTTAGAGAAAAAAACTCAATTTCAATTTTATTAAAAAAAACATAATTCAAATTATATATTAAATAGCGCTGTATTAGTTTGCATATAGAGCAAATTTACTTTTACGATTTTTTTCATATATCAAACTGCCAATTCTTTAAAATTCAAAAGTGGGACTTTATGTAATTTAGATAGGATTGGGTTATTTAGCACCCTTTCAGTGTTATTCTTGCTTATATTTTCTTTAACAATGTGAACAGTACAAGTGATCAAAAACTATGAAATTGTCATTTCTGTACAACACTCGCCATCGGCTTTATTTTAAGAAAACATTCGACACAGACATAGTTGTAGCGAACAAATGAGCGATTTTATATAGGTCGCGGACCTATCAATAATCAAGATTTACGATCTCTTTATAGCTTTTGACAAATGAAGAAAATTAAAATTTGATCTATATTAAATACATTTAATATTATATAAAGTTTTCTTTATTATTTATTTACATAAAAGTGTAACAGGGGTTTATATTTACATGTTTTCTCGGGTTTTTTTGGATATATAAACAGAATTATTTTATCAGCAAATGAATTAATGGTTCTTAGCTGACATCCGATCGAAGGCGACTTCGAAGCTAGTATTTACTACTTCCTATCACTTTCTCCGGTCAGAAGCTGGAACTTCACCTTCACATATGTTGTTATTGTGTTAACAACATGTTTACTTATATGGTTACTGTGTTCGAAGCTAGTATTCACAACTTCCCATCACTTTCTCCGGCTAGAAGATGCGACTCCCGCTTCACATATGTTGTTATTGTGTATTCACCGCTTCCCACATGTTCACATATGTTGTTACTGTGTTTGAAACTAGTATTCACCACTTCCCATCGCTTTCTCCGGTCAGAAGCTGTGACTCTCGCTTCACATATGTTGTTACTGTGTTACATACGTATTCACATATATTGTTACTGTGTTCGAAGCTAGTATTCAACACTTTCCATTATTTTCTCCGGTTAGAAGTTGCGATTCCCGCTTCACATATACTGTTACTGTGTTACCCACATATTCACATGTGTTGTTACTGTGTTCGAAGCTAGTATTCATCATTTTCATTATTTTCTCCGGTTAGAAGCTGCGATTCTCGCTTCACATATATTGTTACTGTGTTACCCACATATTCACATGTGTTGTTACTGTGTTCGAAGCTAGTATTCACCATTTCCATTATTTTCTCCGGTTAGAAGCTGCGATTCTCGCTTCACATATATGGTTACTGTGTTACCCAAATATTCACATGTGTTGTTACTGTGTTTGAAGCTAGTATTCACCATTTCCCATCATTTTCTTCTGTCAGAAGCTACGATACTCGCTTCACATATGTTGTTAGTTGTTACTGAGTTCTCTGAGGTCCAACTTATATCAATTACATTTTCGTCGACGTATCTCGTTCAAATGCGCGTCATTTTGGAATATGTACTCAAAAACTTCTCATTCCGATACAAACTGCTTTTAGTCGGGGATCAACTACTCTAAGGTAAATTTATTAGATGTCAACTCTTTTAGTATGACGTATAAGGTGTTATTTCGAGATCATCAGAACATGTTAATTTCAAGGTACCACTCAATAATGTGCCCAAGGACGTTGGACACATTATTGAGTGGTACCTTCTTTTACCCTAGGTTACCCTCCTTGGGCATGTTATTTCGAGACGTGACGTAGTAAAAACCAGCTACATTCTACTCATTCCGCAAACGATTCTTAATTTCATTGGCATATTTTTTTCCTTATCTGAGACGAAGGAAGTTAATTATTTAAAAATATATCTTTTAGGGTTGATTTTAAGTCATGTTTCAGGTGAGTTAAGGCAACATATCGCTGCTTAATTTCAAATGGGAATTATCTTTGTTTCTTTAGTTACGTGACCAAGGCTTGTTAGTTATTATTGATGTTTGTAAGTTGTTATTAAAAATACTGAAGGTATCCGGTTCCCAGCATAAAGATATTCATTATTGAATAAATCTAGTATTAAACTTGTTCAAATATCTTATCGCAATTATCTTCGATTTTTTACTGAAATAAATTTAAAATTTGTGTGAAAAGTAATTTTTTTGCTACTCTTATACTTAAAGCGGCTATTGATAGTAGAGACGTTCTAATTTAATATTCATAGACCAAACAACAAAATTAATATTCGAGAATAATCAAAAAAATTATTTTTACCCTAGGAACCATTAACTCTTCCCCAGTCATCACTTAGAAATCCTTAAAATTCAATAAATTTGTTTCACATATCTGTTCACAATTTTGATAGAAATTCGGGCGTAAACTTTGTCATTCCATTTATGGTAAATTTCAACAAACATGACGCAAAACTTCACACGTCGACATATATTAATTTTAAACTGTGATAACGGTGGCGTAATTGCTACAGTAATTGTTTTAGCTTTGTTCTGATACTGGCGTTCCCCATGTAGTGATTACCTTTAGAATTTAAATATTTGTGAAAAAAATTTTACCTTTTCATTCAATTA
Source organism: Druceiella hillmani (assembly GCA_039881145.1). NCBI lineage: Eukaryota > Metazoa > Arthropoda > Insecta > Lepidoptera > Hepialidae > Druceiella > Druceiella hillmani. The sequence continues at coordinate 13,774,325 of JAYKKI010000014.1, read as the reverse complement.
ATTTATGAAAGTTCTAGTTTATAACTATTTATTTGACATGTTATAATTAAATATTACTCATTGTGTCGTCCGTTTAAGTAAGCATGATAATAATAATGTTTGGTTAAATTAAGTCTGATTATTGAGATAAAATAAAATAAACGTAAATATAACAAATTTTCACACGGAATTTAGGATTATTTCTACTTTATTTATATCCTTTATAACAACTTAGGTTTCGTTGTATGACAACATCTTCAGGCTGTAAGGTGTTTAGGAGATCAATCTTTACAAATTGACCACCTGAATATGTTGTCACATAACGAATAGTTTTTAAATACTCTAAAAATCGCTGTAATCTACGGTTAATCAAAGACGTAAGAAAATACAATTGAGTAGTAGAATAAAGTAACTCAAAAGAGCAGAATAAGTTTCTTTTTAGGAAATCGGATTGTGTTCCGTGAACCATGATCTGCGTACTAGTATGCACCTCTATCACGCGACTAGTTGTGTCTCAGCTAACAACGATATGAATTTGATTAGATGTATATAAGATACTACATAGTTTCTCTTTCATTTATACAAGGTGTTGTCTACACTTAAGTATCGATTAGAAGTTAACGCTTATATTAAATTGGAATATAGACATTGTGTTATTTGTATCCTCATTAACAAATGAAATATCATGTAAATAAAAGTCTATAACATCTCACGTTATACTTTTAAAGTATATAATAAAAATAATTAATTTTGATAGGAGCTGGCTCTTAGAACGAATGTAAAGTACCCAGTTTAATAGTATTTAAGAATTAAGACTTTAAAATGATTGCAACAATTCTCACGGTTATCGAGTGAACGCATTGCCTAAAATATTTATAAAACGTCATTTGAATTGAGTGAGCGATAATTCAAGTTAAGTCAGCCTTTTATTTCGTAATAGGTTGAAACTAAGTTTGGTGAAAATTAGGTCTTAAATTTGATTGTTTAGGTTTTAGTAATTGATCACAGAGAACTGCTTAGAAAATAATATAATCAGTTGAGGCTATTGTACTTCCAACTACATATTACTTTTATTGATTTGGGTAAGAAGAAACAATTTTATTTACCTAAATTTAAATAGAACTACTTTGAAATATTTCATGGATTTTTATCGTTAAAATTTTAATTATTACTTCATATATATGTAATTACATATAACTGTACACACACACACACACACACACATATATATATATATATATATATATATATACATATATATACGTGGGGGTGTGTATACACATATGTATATTGAAATTGTGACTACAGTGAAGTGGAAAAGTCAATAAAATAAAATTATTTTGGTCGAGCAAATAATATAACATATATATTTATATGTATTTTAGGATTGTCAAGTACCGTTAATGCAGATTCTTTCTCTTAAGGCTTAACATGGCGTACAAAATGCTTTAAAGCTTCCAAAAACATTCCTCACTTATTCAACCAGACCGATTAGCTAAACGTGAGGCTCCATTTGGTCCATTTTGTAGCATATGAGATTTATAATGTACCCTTGGAAATATGAAAACCGGAGGAATGCTACCCCCTGCAGCATTTGTAAATTCGAATATAGTAACTATGGTGCCACGCTCTACAGAACTAATGTGGCCTACGCGTTTAAGTCCTGCCCAGAGACTAGTTTTGGTGTATTGGTAATTGTAGTGCATCCTATTTCACCGGTGTTCCAAATCATGTTTTTGGCAGGAATTTAAATTTTTTGTAAGACTCTTCAAAAGTATTTAAAAATTGGTCACATTGACTTTATTGAAAGCAGTATTTTGGACTAAAGATAAGTTTTCAGGCTTTCTAACGCTTAATGTACGTTTTTACTTCAAAAACTTCTTTAGCCAATCAATTTTTGGTACTTTGTTAACATGCCACTTATCGGGAGCAATCCATAATTACAAAGTATATTGATAGGTTAATTCTCCTACTTGAACTGTTGTTAACCCCAAAGTCATTTTAGCGGAGGTCTTCAAATATTCTGGTGATATATTTTCCTGTTCCACATTAAAAATTATACGATTTTCGCTATTAAGGCAATGCTGAAAGTCTTCTTCCGCTGCCTTAACTTTTATCACGAGTCTACCTAAGTGAGATTCGCTAATATTGTATGCACTTGCTACAGATTGTAAAGGCATTTTTATTTCTATTACTTCCTCCGCGGCTACTTTTATTTTTTTAAGTTGAACTCGATCACTGTTCTTAGGAGCATTTTAAATGAAATACTTGAATAATTTAAACTGAAAGAAATTATCTATTAACAGTGCAGCAAGAATTAAATACCATCACCATATGTTCCATAAATATAAATGAAAAAAATAAGCTGGTTTCTTAGGAGCTTTTGAATGAAGAACTTCAATAATTTAAACTGAAAAAAATTATCTATTAACAGTGCAGCAAGAATAAAATACCATCACCATATGTTCCATAAATATAAGTGAAAAAATAAGCTGGTAAATTTATCAAAAATGTATAATGCGTTTATGAATACAATACATTACCAAGCCAAGAATTGACCGAATAGAGCTTCGAAAATGAGACGAATGTGAGACAACGATGCTGTTAACCGTTTTTCTTGATTACAATGGTATACTAGATTCTGAAATACTTCCAGAGAGAAAACAATAAATAATTTAAATATCTAGAGACATTTGCGTGAGAATGTTTGTCACAAGAGTTTGATTTAAGACCACAAATTGGATTCGTATTACGAATTAACGACTATACCACGTTCGACCTATTAGAAGTGTGTAAAAGAGCGGGTCCGACGTTATCATAATTGTATTGCAAATATTGTGGATTACAATAAAGGTAACAAAATAAGTTATGATGACAAAACACATATTTGTGTGTATGTTTTTTAACAATACTGAGTAATTTTTATCAAAATTTTCTTAGCTAAAATGTTAAAGAATAGGAGGATTATAATGAGTGTAATATTTATCATACAACGTTACAAATCAGATTGATTTCTTTACTGTCCTTCTACCTAATTATTGTATTATCTTCATCAATGAATATTTCTTGGCATTGTATCATTTTTTTCTCAATATTTTAGTAGATTCAATGATATTTTTACAAAATACCTTATTTTAATCGTTGAAGAAGATTTATATAAAAAAATAATTATTAATGTTATAAGAAAAAAGAAGAAATAGAAAAAAAATTAAAATACTTTTAGTAATTATGTTCAAGATTTTGAAAATACAAATTAAAGTACCCTTTTGCAATAAAAGAAAATTCACAAAACTTTGCAAACTTGCCCTGAGTTAAAAGTGCCTCACGGGAATAAAATACAATTTAAATTCTAATACATCTTACTTTTTTTTAAACTTAAAACGAATTGTAAGTAAAGCTTTCCTTGCTGCCAGCAGCTTCTGGTGCATAAATTATTTTCTCTCTAAATACTTACTCTTCATTTAAACCTCTCATATTATTAAATAATGTTTAACCGTTGCAACTCGCAGAAAGTTCGGACTAAATAAACTAATCCTCGTTTCTACTTTAACGAGGAGTATTATACTATTATATTCTTGACGTTGAATATTTTATAAATATTGGTACAGAATTGAATATACAGAAGAGAATATTAAAATTGGTATTATTAGCATAAAAAGTCAAATTTACGAAACATTTGGCCCTCTATTGACGGGTACCAGTTACATTAAATTTTAGTAATGCAAACAGAATTAATTATCATGATATTCTTCTAACTTAACGTTATTTGATATAAAAATAAGAGTTACTAAATATTTTACGCTTTTCACTATGGCTACGCTTTAAAATACATACCACTCTTTTGGTGAACTTGCACATTTTTATGGTCCCGAATTTCAAGAAGGAAAAAAAATTATTGAGAGAAAATACCACTTACATGCACGCTCGCCTGCATGTCACGGCCGTTTATGTAAGACATTTTTTGACGTTTCACATTTCTAACATGAAATTTAGCACAACGTTAAAGTCAAATACCTAACCGTGAAGCTAAATTCTTGTGAATTTTAAAAGTATTCGACTCTTGAAAAAGTTATTAACATGATTATTTAAAAATGTAATTAATATGATTAAATGTATAAATAAAAAAATTAAAACGCCTAAATATTAGCGTGTATAATCCTTGCAACTATATATATATATATATATATATATATATATATATATATATATGTGTGTGTGTGTGTGTGTGTGTGTGTGTGTATGTATGTGTGTGTGTGTGTATATATAACAAAAATAAATATCGTTTTGCAATATTGTCGAACAAAAAATAATATGTTGAATATAAAATGTGATCGAAGACTAATTTATAACATTACTAATAGTCAAGTTACGTTTTCCAAAAAAACTTCCCAAAAATTCCGACAGAAGATTTTTCTCTTTATTTTGGCGTCAGAAACACTTTTTCAAAAATCCGACCTTCTTCAAAATCCTTTTCACAAAAGAACCATATTCAAATGAAAGGATATTGAGCATATCGGACTACTCATCCTAGCGAACGCGTCCGTGGGGGAACAGCCCTGTTAAAAAAACGAAATATACAACATTTTCGGCAAGAAAAAATAAAAGAGCCCCATATTCAAGCTACCATAATTACTGTTCAGCATAATGGAGCTGACATAAGAATTGGGGCTGCCTATTGCCCACCACGTCACAATATTTCGAAAATTCAGTATGTCAAAATATTAGGAAAACTTGGTCCAAGATTTATTATCGGAAGTAATTTCAACGTCAAACATACTGTTCGGGGATCTCGACTGATCACTCTGGGCAAAGGAAATGAAATGTTAGCTCCAATCAATGAAACAAAATGTGAATTCCATTCGTCACGTTCCATTCGTCACGTATTGGCCTACAGATAGCAATACACGTGGAATTGCATCCACTTACATCGAAGTAGAAGGCTTGGATGATCTAACTTCTGATCATACTTCTGTCCTATTGACCCTGCGCGCAACAATAATTAAGAAAAAAAGAAAAGAGAATCTCACCAATAAGTGTACTGATTGGGAACTATTCAGAAACTACCTAGACAACTTGATCGATTTAAAAGCAAGGTTCTGCACTACAGATGGCCTGGAGCAACAGGCACAAAAATTTGTTGAATATTTACACCTGGTAGCCCGTAAGGATACTTCCATATTAAGAGATAAACCAGAACAAGAAATAAATTATCCTGCCAACATTAGAGATCTAATCAAAGAGAAACGAAAAGCAAGACGTATATGGCATAGATTCAGATAAAACTAATTCATATTGTACAACGGGCTGCAGATTATTATGGAATTTTTTACGTATACTTATTCGCTGGTATAATATCAAATACCTATTCCGCTGGAATGACAAGAAATGTCTAAAAAAATTCTATTTAAGTAAATGAAATTAAATTTAATTTCAAATTTTTAGTTATTTTCAATATTATTTATATATGCCTTAACTAATACTTAAAAAACTTCTTTAAAAATAATTTAATACAATATGACACACATTGCCTGTTTTATTTAATACCATGGTTTAGAATTAACTTGGTCTTATTATTACATACACTAATCTTAATATATTTGTCAATATTATTCAAATAGAAACTATGTGGGTATATATACATAAACTATTTTATGATAGGAATAGTATATTGAGGTATGCGTTTTGCTCCAAAATATCTCTGGACCATAACTCAAAAATTATTTGTTCTACATATTTTATTAACCTTATTGTTAATAAAATATGTTATTTATAGCTCTAATACTAATTTGGTAGTGACATAAATTAACGTAAAACCAATGGTTTACGAGATATTTAAGAAGAACGGATTTTCATGAGCTTTGAGAAATTGTAAATTTTAGCTTACAAATATCCTAATAAGCAGATAAGATGGGTGTATTCTTTACAATGCTTCTCCTGTAATATCTCTTGTTTAAGTGTTAGAATATGTAAACATGTATGTGGGTATGAGTATATATATATATATATATATATATATATATATATATATATATATTTATGTATACACAAAGCTAAAATATATTTTGCATTTTATATTCCTCAGCTAAGTGAAGTTAATTCGTTACGCGGCATAACTGTTTTTAGAAAAGAAATCCTATAATTTTAGATGCATTACGAAAAAAAAACAACTCATTCAATACTAATAAAGGTTTGGAAAGATATTCCAAATGAAAGGAGTAACATCTGTTTTTACATTTGTTTGTATTCTTATCAGCTTAAAACTACTAAGCAATTTTAAATAAATATTTCACCAATAGACCAACAAATAATATTTAATTTTGATATGATACTGGAAAATATCCAAGAAACCAAAAAGTTCACAATACTAATGAAAATTTATCGACTAAAGTTGTAAAGCAATGTTTCTTTTTATGCTGTTGAAAAATCTTGATTAAAATTTTTAATATCTTTCTAAGTTGTTGTACATTTATCTTTACTTAATCTAACTGCGTTACTTACAAAATACAAACCAATGATTTTGTAGAACTTTTCAGGGAATCATTTGTTTTATTTTTATTCTATACATACCGTTCTTTAATTTTTCTTTTTCGTCTGCTGATGGAATACAGCCAGTCATCAACAGTCAACCACCTCGAATGTATCCAGTAGAAGTAAGCCCAATAATTCAAAAAGTAAAGAACATTGCCAAAGTTTAATACCACAAGTTATTTTACATTATCGCAAATAAAGGAAGTCACAAGTTAATAAAAAATATATATTTCGAGAATAAAGGGATAAAATTCATAAATAAGAATTATAAAATTAATTAAACGATTACGACATTATGAGTGATCGTAGCCAGAAATAACGAGATATGAAAGAAGAAGGAATAGAAAAAAAATAACTACTATTAAACTCACTTTTAAACTGTATTTAATTTTACCCTTGTCTATTATAAAGTCGATGCTAATAATTATACAAAGCTTAACTATAACCATATATGTACCATTATTTTACGGGAAACAAGGTAAAACTCGTTGATCCTCACTAGACATTTGGCAACTTTGTTTCCTGTAAGGTCTAGCGTCTAAGCCTTATTTATTAAAATGAGATATCAATATCATGAATAGATGCTGAAATAACACAAAGTTTGCTGGTTGTGAGCTTTTGTTGGCAAAGTAAGCTTTATCTGACAAACCATTGCAATTTAATATAAAAGCAAAATCACTACTTCATTTTACCTAATTGTCACGCTTGTTATTTTTTAATCACATTTTATTTATTTATTTACTTCTCCATGTATGTTAATGTTATTAATTGGAACAAATGGTGGACTTATTGCTTCGAGAGTAGTTTCATTTTTTATCTCAATATATTTTTTTAAATGTGTAAATCAAGCTTCTGAAAGTTAATTGGGTTAATTGGCTTTGAAAGTTTGCCGTTTTTAGTAATAAGTTATAAAATAATTATTTTTATTAATATTTGGCATCTTATCATATGGACAAATTTTAAAAATGGTTATTCCTTTTCTTTTAGCTATTTCTTTGTGGCAACTTCAAATGTAAAATTAACAAAAGAAATGACCCAATAATTGAAAATTGATCTTCATTTAGGACAATTTTTATATTTGTATTTTTTTTTAGAAAGTTCCCTTTGTTACCGTTATTCGTAGTGAAACCATTATTTATTTTACTCTATTGATTTAGTTACAATGTTACAAACCGACACTTTTCCATAAAAATGTCCAAAAATTATAAATTATGTAAACAACAACGCAAAACATATTACTTTATAGAATCGATGAAAAATTCTAAGAAGACGTCTACTGAGCTTGTCCCAAAATTAATTTGAAGTCACTGCACTCCTGCTTCGCCCTTTATAAGATGTTGAGTTTGTATAACGCCTAGCATAGAATATGTACCAATAGTGGGCATTGTTGTCAGCGGTATAGAGAATATTTTTATCTATGGATGCAACATAAATAATGAAAAATATATAAGTATTAAAAAATCGAGAGGTGCCATCCGTTGTTCATTTATGTATATATTAGTGAAAGTTTTCGGTGGTGTGAATTTGGATAACGTCAAATTACAACAGAACAGCCGATCTTGCCTCACATCAGAAGTCACAATGTGCTGAATAAGTGACATATTCACTTATGAAAATGTTTCAGTAGATTTAACCTCATTGAAAATTTATAGATGACGTCGCAGATAAGAATACGACGACACAGCGTCTCGACAAAATTTTCATTTAAAATAATAAATAGAATTTTATTCTTTGTATTGAATGGCATTTATTGAAGGGGAGAAATTCAAGCATTTAGCCCTTTTGTGATCACTTAAAAGACAAATAAGTTTTAATTTTTCATATAAGGTGAACATTTTATTTAAAACTGGAACTAAATACATCAATGTATTTGTTTTCTTACCAAATAGACAGACACAAATGGATAATATTTATGGCGGTAATTTTCATTTGAGTTTCATTTGAAATTTATTAGAATTTTAATACGTATAAATTTTAAATTAAATCTTCACTTTTTCTGCTGCTTATAAAAATGGCTGAAAAAGTAAAGATATTTTATATTTGTAATCTATTAAAAATACGTTCGTGCAATCTCAGAACTTTAATATTATGCTCGAAAATTGTATCAGTTTTTTCAAATTCTTAAATATACGTTTCCTGAACCAATAATATGATAGTTTTTACCCATTTTTTATAAATGTGTCTCCTGATCGAGTTCGCTATTCTTTAAATAACACTAAAAACTAAATATATATGTATATATATATATATATATATATATATATATATATATATATATATATATATATATGTGTGTGTGTCTATATATATATATATATACATATATATATATATATATATATATATATATATATATATATGTATATATACATCTTGAGTCCTAAAATGTTACGCGGATGAAGCTGGACGAATCCATTCGCCGCTTGAATAAGTTGTTCTCCGTTAATACGTAGGCGGTTTTAATAGGACGCGTAATGATTAAACACATCATATTGCCTTACGTTTTGAAAAGCAAGATGTTTTTGTAACTTCCATGGAAGGATGAAAAATAAACAATATTAAAATTGAAGGTTCCTTGATCGTATGATAGTATATATGGCTGCTAATAGCAGGCAATTTCTCATTTCGCAAAATAATTGCTCAAACACTGAAATATTATAGTAATATCCCCGGTACATATTGTAATAGTGTAGCCTGTGTTACACGCTCTCCATACCTGACTTCGTATGACTCTTCCTTAAAACACCATGAAATAAAAATGTAATTTTATCTTCGTAAAGAAAACAGAATAGGCGCAAGAACTATGTGAAGTAAGCATTGGGTGCAAGCGGGTTCTGCTCGTTTTGGAGTATGGGGGAAATAATTCGAAAAATACATTAATTAAATTGTTAAAGAATATTTTGAGATAACTCGATGGTGATGATTAGTCATTAATAACTAGTAACTGTTTTTTCATGAGTTAATTACAGCGAACCTATAGTATAATACAGTTTACCGACGGAGTTAAATTGAACGGAACAATACTCGATGTGTATGTAAAATAAAAACAAACGCTATTTTATTTGATAGTTAAGCACCTAACAGGCACTTTGAATGAAATATTAAGCTATCCATTCAGATTTTTTGAAAGGATTTGGTTTTCACAATTAAATGAAACTACGTGATGTAGTATTATTTCTACTTTCTTTAATTTCTTTACCACGACCTAGGTTTCGTTGTATTATAACATCTGCAGGTGGGATATTAGCAAATATTATCTTTGCTAATATCTCTCTCTCTCTATATATATATATATATATATATATATATATATATATATATATATATAGATATATATATATATATATATATATATATATATATATTCTTTGCTAATATCCCACTTGAAGATGTAATACAACGAAACCTAGGTCCTGGTAAAAAAATTATAGAAAGTAGAAATAATACTACATCATGTAGATTCATTTAATTGTGAACAATGAATTTCTACAAAATTAATGCCAAATATATTGAGGATTTGGTTTTATTAAACGAATAATATTTTACTTCTTATAATACTAATCATTCTGTTTTGAGAATCGTCCAAAATAATAATTGTGAAATTGATTATAAGCATGATTTATTAGTGAATTCTTTACTAGGAAACCATTCACAGCCCAAAATTCATACAAATCTTTAATAATATAAAGTATGTCTATTAATTATTTTTAACCATACAAATATATTGCCTGATATATCTTTCAGAGACGTAAAAATGTTCCAAATATCTCAAAAGTTTATCAATCTTAGTTTATTTAATCAAGAGTTTGCGGTGATAAAACTATGCTGAATAGAATTTTGTAATGAATAATTCTGGAATCCTGAAAAATAATTATTGTGTGAAAGAGAAAAAAATTTAAATTACTTTTCTGACTTACGAATATTTCTAAGTATTATGAATATTTCTAAGTATTGTATAAAAATTTCAAGTTTCTACGTCCAGCGGTTCTTGAGAAGAATGGTGGCAACAGACGGACAGACTTACAGATGGACGGATGAATGGATACGTGAATGACCTTATAAGAGTTTCTTTTATGAAGAGAATCATAAAAATTATATAAATCATTAACATCAACTCAATACATTACTTTTTATTATTTATTATCTTTAATTATTCGGGAAAAATCATTTACAAAGATTAAAATCGGATAAATACAGATAATCGATCTTTTATTTATAATTCTTAAACTAGATCTGGGTGCAGAGTAGTACCACGTCAGATTCAAGACGAGCAAGCCTCCGCAGTACTTTGTCTCAAAGTGATTCGATATTAAAGATATACTTAAGGCATTTTTAGTTCTTTTGTAACCCACAAATATTACATAATTGTCCTAAGAAATTAAGCTAACTAAAAACTAATTATGGACGTATATATTTTTCTAAGGTCTTCCTAATTTTACACTTGGAGTTTTTTTTGAAAATGAATCTTGGGGAGAATAGTAATACACTTTTACTTATCTAAATTGACCCAACCGTTGCAGCCAGCTAAATTTGGAAACTATTTTTAATTTTTATATGATCCTTATTACTCGGAAACGATTGACTGTTGTTAGATAAAATTGTACTTAGTAATAACTATTAGTTAAAGAAAGACAGATAAAAAAAATATAAAAAGTAGGAACAGAGACCGATAGTCAATATTTATTCGGCTGTAATCTTCGTGAATTTTTTTCTCATTGAATTAAAGTGAATAAATGATAAAAATTTGCATATTAATCTGATATTAAATAATCCACCGCCGGAATTCATAAAGTTATATGATTTTTACGGGTTTCATCATAAAATGGAACCCTTATAAAATCATTCAAATATCTGTCAGTCTGTCCGTCTGTTGCCATCGTTCTTCTCAGGAAACATTGGACGTAGAAGTTGAAATTTTCATATGACACTTAAAAATCTTCATATGCCAATTTGTATGAGAGCAAAGTACTTAATTTTTTTCTTTGTTTCATATGAAAATTATTTGTAAGGATTAAAAAAATTATTTCTTGCATAATTACATTTAAGATAGTTTTAGAGATATTAATGGAAATAGTGTTCTTACTTCGGCAGTACATGTAATAAAATTGGAACGATACATAGATGATTAGTATGGCCCTGTGCAAGGATGGCACATAAAATCGTGAAGCATTCCACATTTTTAGATAAAAAAGGAAAAGACGCAGACCACAGAAAAGGTGAGATGAGTATATGAGAGAAATGGCAGGAGTGATGTGGAACAAAGTGGCTCAAGAAAGATCAAGAAAAAGGTTGCAGGAAACGTCAATGTAAAAGGTTGGAGGAGATCTTTGGCTATTGGCAAACAGATGTACGGAAAATAAACAAGCAGCAAATGTTTGTTGTTTATGTTTGTATTAAAATATTTTTATGAAGTTAAATGAATCTGAATGAAGGCTGTTATGTATATATATATATATATATATATATTTATATATATATATATATATATATATGTATATATATATACATATATATAAAGGAAATATTAAAAAAGTTTACACCGATGCTACATTGGAATTGCTTCAATAAACATTTTGTTAATCTTTGAGATATATGCAAAATTTTCACGTCTCTGAAAGATATATTATACACCATATTAATATGGTGAAAAACAATTAAAATATACTTTATAATATTAAATGTGAATAATAATGTTAGGCTATGAACTGTTTCCAAGCAAAAGATCTACTGAGTTATTCTGATAACATTTTTTTAATTACTAATTGGACGATCATAAGAATCAAATGATAATATTTGTTTAATCAAACAACATTCCTTCTACAGGTTAATATTTCTTTCAAGGCTGTGAAGTCTTCATTAGACGCTTGTGCAGTAGAATTAAGTAAAACGGATTTTTTTTTATTTCACATACTCCTCCAGTGTTGCTCTGTGCAATTTAATTACGTGATAACATGTCACATATCACAGGTTCGCGGTCGTTAACTCCTCTGTATTTTTAAGTTACTAGTTACTAATGGTTAATTATCATAATCAACATATCTTAAAATATTCTTTAATTAACAAATTAAAGAGTTTTTGGAGCCATTGCCGCTGTAAAAACTTAAGAAAAATGTTGAATTACACACGATTTTTCTTTCCGCAAAATAATACTCATTATATTAAAAGCCGATTTACAGTTTCGTAACTGTGTTTCGTATAATTTTGGTGTTACCGACCAATAATCGCATTAAGTTTGAAATAGTCTAATCAGGGATTTACTATTATGGGTGTATATATATATATGTATATATATATATATATATATATATATATATATATATATATATATATATACATATATATATATATATATATATATATATATATATACAAGCATCTATAATTATTTAATGAACAGTTAAATTGTCAGATTTATTTTATTAGTGGAGAGATTTTTGATGAAGAAAATTATATATAATTTAATTCTATCAGTGTGGAATTCTGAGACAATTTCCCAAGATTGGAAGCTCAGTACAGTATGTCCAATACATAAAAAAGAAGATGTCCTCGACTGCTTCAACTACAGAGGAATAATTATTTTGTGTACCACGTACAACATACTTTAAAATATACTCTTCAGTAGATCTTCTTATGCCGAAAATATCATTTGTGATTCAGAAGAGATAGATCGGCAAATGTTTAACCTCCGGCTAATCTTAGAGAAAACAAGAGGAATTAAAATTAATACCTTTTATCCTTTATCCATTTTAATCCTAATCGAGATTTTTAATGAATTCAATATTACTGATAAACTAGCTAAGTTAATTTTCCTCTCTATTACTGATATGAAAATGAGAATTAAAATGCAAGCAAGCTTCTCTGAACTAGTCGAAATAGCAAACGGTGTTAGACAAAGCGATGCATTAGCGTGTTTTTTTTTTCCACGTTGCTCTAGAGATCATTATTACAGATTCAAAAATCAGCACGGGAGACACGATTTTCTCTGAATCTGTACAAATTATGCATATGCCGATGACATTGACGTTATTGCTAAAACTCAAAAAGAACTCAAACAGGCAATTTCGAAAGAGACGTCACAAAATGTACCTCTCAATAAACCAGACCAAAACCAAATATATGTAATTTGTGACCAACTCTGACTCCTCCACTCATTTTAAAATCGGTGATTGCAAATTCGAAAGGGTGAATTCCTTCATCTACCTTGGATCTGAAATCAATACCGCAACGATTTGGCTCCAGAACTGAGGAAACGAACAACTGCAGCCAACAGATGCTTTCATGCACTAAGAAGGTTTCTGAAATGAAATAATATCTGAAGAGACACTGAAATACTGTTACATAAAAGCTTAATGAGATCAGTAATTAAATAGGTACCTAAAACGTAGTCATTGTCCCAAACTGGTAAAAAAACCCTCGCAATTTTCGTACGAAAAATCCTTACATCTATCTTTAGTGGGTATTTTGACAATGGGTTTTGGAGAAGGGGAACTAATGTTTACTTAAAGAACCAGACAACAAAATTCATAAATATTTAACGTATGAATTGGGCTTGCCAAGTAAATAGAATAATGGAAATGTAACGACAAAACGATTTTTTTCTGGCCAAACCAACTGGCTCAAGAGGAAGGGGAAGACTCAAATTATGATGGACGGACTGCTTATCGACGCTTTCAACATAACAAATTGGAAAACCATGCTCCCAAAAGAAGGGCTTGGACAGTCTACTTGAGCAGTCTACTTGAGAAGACCAGGGTCCACCGAGGACTGTCGAGCTACTGATGATGATATAAAGAAACATTCTTTCAGAAGGTAAATCAAATAAATTTTCATCAATGTTTTAACATGTTTTCGTTATTTCGCTATTTTATAGCATTATGTTAAATAATATGTAATTTAATTTTTTGAATTTACCTAATTTTGAATATGTGTTTAAATTTTCTCATTAGTTTTAGAGCGATATGAATACAGAGAAATAATAAAATAGATGTCACTTTTGAAATTTTTATTATCTTATCAAAATGAAACACTTGTTTTTTCATCAACATTCATTGAACAGTTTTTTCGCGATGCATTTAATATAATATTATTTCTTCTGTATAGTTCATTTAAAGGCCTCCGAATTAATTTTTGGAAACATCTTTAATGTATAGCTTTTTATGTTTTACATAAAATAAATATATATATCCGATAAAATGCATAAATCACGAAGATTTTTCTTGTTTTATTACAATACTTATATATAAGGAATACAAACAAATGTAAAATTTAGTGAAATTTCAATTATATGAATTATTCATATTATTTTCCTATATATATACAATTATACAATTATATGAATTGTTCATATTATTTTCCTACATATTATAATCCTTGTATAAGAATGTGGTTTACTTTTTCAACCAAGTAGGTGTACTCGTTTCACATTATTTGCGCTTTCAATATTGGCTATGTTTCTAACGTAAACAAATTCATTTACTTCCTCTTTAATGGTGTTTTCTAACTTTATTATGAACTCACACTTAAATGAAACTACGTTATGTAGTATTATTTCTACTTTCTTTAATTTCTTTACCACGACCTAGGTTTCGTTGTATTACAACATCTTCAGGTGGGATATTAGCAAAGATATCTTTGCTAGTATCCCACCTGAAGATTTTGTAATACAACGAAATTTAGGTCGTGGTAAAGAAATTAAAGAAAGTAGAAATAATATTATATCACGAATTATCCATATTGTTGTTATATCTCACGTATAAGAAAATAAAATTTAACATTTGCATGTCGACATAATTAAGCAACATTGTTACAAGAGTGACCGTGATGAAAATATAAATATTTGATATATTAATTAATAATTTTCAAAAAGTTATATTCAAACAAACAATTCTTTTTTTCATTTTTAATATAAGAAACCGATAAAAATTATATTATATCCCACATATATCTGTGCAACATGCCATATCTAAAAATAAACAAAGCCAGGCGTTTTTTTATTAGATAGCAATACACAAGCGCCTCAATACTCGCAAAAGTGAATAAGCACACGGCTTCTGAGCATGTGTAACTCATAACGGGATTTAGTTTGCAACCCGTCGTCTTTGAAAACCTACACGTCCTACCATAATAGGCATTTCGTGAAGATTTTAGTAAACAAAAATGAAATAGTGTTACTTTGTGATACTTTGTTTACAAGACAAGAAAGATTTTCCCACATTAAGGAAAATCTCTGCGGCGTGAGCCGACGACAACTGTGAAAAATATTGACGATACGTGCTGTGAATATTAAATAATGTTCCTTTAGGCGGTGGCCAATAAACTTATTTCAAAATGTTATTGTGGTGAAGCTTACCTCTTCGTTGATTTAATTCTATTTTGGTATAACATGAATAATATAATATGGAGGTCTTCCAATGTTGATTTAGGTTTTATATATATACAGATATGTTTATAATCGATTTTAACTTCGTAATAAGAATTAAAATTACATATGTAATTACGTTTTCTATTATTTTTCCATGAACATGGAAGAAACATATAACGTGATGATATGATTTTGAAACAGATTTTTTCTATGTATTATGCAAGTAAATTAATGAAAAACTAAAACATTAGGTAATTATTCCTTTGCCCGTCGATCAGATAATTAACGACTGGTAAAGATTTTTCAATATTATAGATTTTCTTTATATCGTTACTCTCAATCAGTATTATTTTTTGGCTAGTTACGATGATTTAAAAACAACAAATTTGTAAATCTGCTTAAATATATATCAATTGGCCTATAAGTGATATATATTAGATATATGTGGATTATATCTTAATAAAGCAGTAACCTACAAGCTATATGTACTAGATATATGTGGATTGCATCTTATGTAGATACTCTAATATTGTCATTATATTGTAAACTTAGTAATATTTTTATCATATATTTAATTACAAACACTATATCTGAAACAATGTATATGAAGAATATAACTTTTGTTTTAAGAAAGTTCTGCAAGAGAGAGTATTATGTTAATGGACTAGGTAATTAAGAAGAAAATAACCATATGTTACAAAGTATCAGAAACAATGTATTATTTTCTGCGCGTGGAAATAAAAATAGTACATGTAATTTATTTCAGGATTTTTCAGGTTTACAAAAATTTTAATGTACTAAAATTTAAAACTTTGTCATTGGCTTATTTAATATAATTCTTCATAAATTAACTGTGACTTTATATATATATATATATATATATATATATATATATATATATATATATATATGCATAGGATATATATACTATGGATATAGATACATATTCTATGTATGCATAGGAATTTTTAAATGTAAATGAACATGACTTTTTTAAATTCAAAGACCTTTTTCATTTACAATGATGACGAATGATAAATATAACTTATTTTATTCTAAAAAAACAAACGCTTCATAAAAACACAAATATGATTTTCTATAAAGTACGTCATCAAAACAATTGAAGAGACCTTGTTACTTATAATATAAATATTATGCATAATAATATAACCCGTGCAAAATGAATTTAATTGCATCTTGAATAATATTAAGCTAAGTTTTATTTCATGCACAAAGCATTCCATAACATAAACCCCCTTTAAAGGTAAAATCAGTTTATTAAATAACTTATTTTTGAACTGACCAAATTAACAATTTTATTGTAAAAAAAATATTTCCACTATTTAGAAATTATTCTGCCGTACTTGGTTTAATAAAAAAAAATATTGTTCTCAATAACCTCCCCGTCATATCACGTCACTTCTAATTTCCTAAACGGGACTTAAAAAGAATAAAAATTAAAATCATATCCAATAACACCACATTAATTGGGGCACATAAAAAATTGTTTGTCCACACTTTAAATTTACGCGGAGGTCTCTTAAGTTTGTTTTCATTATTTTGCGACATATTAAGGTAGATATCTATACAAAACATATCTGCAAAAAGTCATTAACATAGATCTAAAACTACGAAGCGATTTTGAAACTACTGGGGAAAAACAAATTGAAAGGCATAAAAACATTTGGTAAAATATATGTAACTTTTTGCTCACTTCCATTCATACGTCATTTAAGAAAAGTGATTTGGTTCAAACGACAAAATAACGTTTAAATTTTGGCTACGTTAACAAACGTTTTAAAATTAATAGAAATTAGTTTCAAAGTATATATATAACAAGTATATATATAACTTAACTTGGTGTAAGCTATTATCAAGATTTTTCTGACCGCTATACTTCGAAAGGAACAGTGTACAGAAGAAAAGGTGAAGAAATGCATTAAAACTTTATGCGATACAGTTTTTGAGAAGAATTTTAATGTGCATTTAGTTTAAAAATACAAGTCCACAGATGCATATATCCTCATATTTCAAATTTATTACCTGTTATCAGCCGGACAGAAATTGTTTTTCTATTTGCCATATCGTACATTTTAATTAAATATAAGGCTTTATAAACATTTTACAATCATACGCTATTGCATCTTTACTTAATATGGTGTCTATATCAAGATTATTGCAAACAATACATCTCGAGGAGGAGAAGAGTGTACAATAGGAAAAGAAAGGTGAATAGAGTAAAAAATTATATAAGACAGAGTTTTTAGGTGATATTTAATTTGAGTACTATGTGTACTCAAATTAATTATAGTCTAAAAATGGGAAGTTCAACATATTTATACCTACCTAAATTTCGACTTTACTGGCTTATATAAGACTGACAAGAACTGCCATTTCATTTACCTTATTATATATTTCCATTAGCAAGAACAATTCAAATACAAGACAATATTGTTTGAGATATAATTAATTATACATTATTATATATATATTATATTAATATTAACATGTCAACCTCATTGAATAATAACTATAAAGTTTTCAAAATATTTATTAATTTATAAATCTCTCGTTCTTTCATTAAATTTGCGGTATGCCATTATAAAGTTTTTTATGATCAATGAGAGGCCATACAAACAACTGCTGTGTTAGTTATATCTTGTGTATGCAATTACCATTAACTTTTTACATTGATTTGGAAAAGAATTTATTGAATCAAACTAAAACAAATTTTGAAATAACAACACGATTACAGAAATCATGTTGATAGGTGAACTGTCAGAACGTGGATTTTCCTGACACGGCAACCATATTGTGCTGCTTTATTAATATACCGCGCAACATTTTTTGCAATGAAAATTCCAAATGGCTAAATTACCCTGTAGAGATATATTCTGCTAACGCGTGATTGTTTCATGGATTGCCAACTCCAATAATTTTGCAGTTTCTTGACTTAGAATGGAATAACCGAAATAAATCAAGGCTGTTTCTTTGAAAATTGAAATTTGTTCACCAATTGTCGTTAAACGATATGGTTTCTCCCCTCTACTTACGATTTTCAAAATCTTACCCTTTCATCCATAAAAAAACAAAGTTAGAATTTTATCAACTTGATGTTTAGTTAGAGTTGTTTGCCGTTATTTTTGTCTTGCTCGTCGTAATTTTGACTTGTCAATTTCTCTAGACATCTTGAAAATCTGCGGCAGCAACAGCAACTCTATTAGATGTCCCGTATCGGTCACAAACACTCGATAAATACTTTAGAGATTGTATTTTTTGGCTTTATGCTGACAAAAACTGATGCAAAGTTTCTTCTAAGCTAATATCAGACAATCCCGAAATGTCACGGTTTTTATGAGATGGACTTGGTTCACAATCGTTTTGAGAATCGTGACATGTTTTCCGTTTAATTTTTTCCTCAATCACTTAGCTCTTTTTCTTATTTGTCAATAAATCAATATTTCTCATAATCATTTTTCTGTCTATTCTCTGATCGATAAGAAAGCTCGTTCTTCCTTAGGAATCTTCTATTCTTTAGTTCTACTACATAATTCAACATTTTTACATTTATATGAACTCAAATAAAACAGTTTCTCAGAGCTTTTATAAAGAACTTTATAAAAGCTCTGAGAAACTGTTTCATTTGAGTTTTTTTATGAGAGCTTTTCTCTGACAGACTATTAAAAGATTTAATTATTTTCTTGCACTTTGCATGACATGCTTATATTAATTGTAACACTCGATTATGCGATGCAATAGGAGTAGACGCTTTTTGCTATAAATAATAGATTTTTCTTGACATGCTCTTAGAAATCTCGTTGAAGGTGGGTTCTGTTTTTAAATTGTATTCAAATTTAAGTTTAAATATTATTCAACTATATTTTATTACTATCCAAGTAGGATAGTTGATTCTCACTCAATTTTTCAGAAGCACCAAAAACAAAAACCTTTGTGGCTTCACGGGTATTATTTGAAATTTCCATGACGAATAGTGACATAATCGAATACAACCTTTTACTTGTAGGCGTACTGAGAGAATGCATGCACGATCGGTATTTTGCTCCATCTCTCCCCCCTTACTCTCCTGCACTTCTCGACCCAATTACGTGATATTTTTTTTTACTTGTGATTTGTATTCAATATAATATTAGTTATTGAAAATCATCTCATGTTTTTTATTTTACGATATAAACTCTCAAAGAAAGGTGTGAATTTAAGACAATTCTTTGAAAATTCAAATACAGTGCGCGGGTAGTTAAAAAAATTAACAAACAATTAAAATATGTTAGCATTCTAGTCTATAATCAGGTCACGCTTTGCGCTTTATCAAAAATCAAGACAGACAAAATAAAATTTTCTACTTATCCTAGTATAATTTTGATCCACCTAGTACATATTTATAAATTTTTTGCCAACTACGGTATGTTGGTTTAATTATAAACAGAAAAACCAGCTACATATCGGAACAAATATCGTCATAAAATTAATAAAGTTATTAATTCTAGGAAATATTTTAAATACGTACCAATGTGAACTATTTAAATAAATTTTAAATACTAATTAATCTTACACAATTATGAAATACAAATATTAAAATGAGCCTTTTGTTCCAATTTTTTTCCTTTGAGTTTTACGAATTTTTTATTTGCAAATACAAAATTATCTCATTGGGAATAACGGTTCAAGTATAAGAATGTCTGGATATATACTTTGTAAGTGAAGTTTTAAAATCTTGAAAAAAATCTTAGTTTAAAAAAAACCAAGGGTAACACAAATATTTTTTTCCTTTCTTCATATGATCGATCGTACACACAACTTCAAGCCAATATATAATATATAAAAGCCTTTGCATACTAACAAAAATGGAAATCTAACAATAAAAGTAATAATAATACACTACATTCTCATTAAAAATAAAAATAAATCAAATTACAAATGAAATATGTGCGTTCGTAATGTCTTAGTCAAAAAAAAGTTTGTTTTTGCTTACAACTGCGCATTTCTTGAAATATACGAAAACAGGTACAATAAAGCCAATTAATCATATTAAAAAATGTAACTTACTAAGCAGCTTAATACGATCATAATCCTTTTTAATTAAATCTGCAATAAATTAAAACAAAGCTTCTTTTGCGAGCGAAAGGTCTCCGTCCATAAATTTTGGTTACGTTGTCACCTGCCAATAATATGAATTTCTTGTTACATAAAATATGGCCAAATGCCTAAACTTATAAGAAAAAAGATTATAAAATAATAGGAGGGGATTATGGAGATTACAAGAATTTTTCTCTTTAAATTAAAAGTATTATCCTATTTCACTTTTTTATTTTCAGGTTAATATAAACTTCCACATCAAGATCGTTATTATAAAATTTCGTTTAACATAAGTTTAAAATTATTAGATGTTATAAAATTATCTCGATATATCAAAATTAGTTAAATATTAAGAAAGGTAGGTAAAACATTGCCTAAAAAAATACAGTTACCGCCCATGTCTATCAAACTTCAGTTGTTCCATTAACTTTTATAATGTGCATGTTTAAGGGTAATTTCATTCATCTCCTACGGAAATTTCTTCTATCCAAGCATTTTTTAAGATATCAATTACGAATACATTGACAAAAATTCATTCTGGGACTTCGTCCAATGTAACAATTCGATATGAGCACTGAGACCACAGCAAGAATGAAATTAATTAGTCAATAATTCTTGAAAATTATCTGGATAGTTCATGCTGTTTCATGCACTTGTGTGATGTTAATTTATTACGCTTTGTTTTTTTTTTCAGTCTTCTCCATTCTTTGTGTTTCTTTTGCCCAGTTTAAACAAAATCTATTTAAGAAATAAGCAGTTAAAAATATTTTAAGTATTTTATAATAAAAACACTTTTTTCTGTAATATTTGAAAAAAATAGGTTAATTTTACGTTACTATAAAATTAAGAGAAGTATGATTAATATGATAAGCAAAATTAATAAGTAACTAGTATAATAGAAAAACCAAGTTTTGAACTAAACGAAACTATATATTGGTCTATAGAATTTTATTTTATTTAAATTTTGGTAAAAGTGAACCATTTCGGTTGCATATATTTTCGTAGAAAATGTACGATGCGATAAATTTTATGCTACGAAAATATTCTAAGTAACATATTCTACGATTATTTCATTATTCTCATTAAAAGAGAGTATTATTTTATTTTAAATTATGCCCCACAGGATATTTAAATTTAATTTACTCCCTCTAAATTTACCACATAAATATTTTAAAATATTAGCTACTGCAAAATATATGGGTTAATGAAATTTGTGGCAACGTCAAGTTTCCAGTTTCTACGTTAAACTGTTTCTCAGAAAATCCGGTGTAGTAAACTGGCAGATAGGTACATGAATGATCTCTTAATATTTGCGTAAAGAATTTTAGTTCTAAATTAGTTTCCCATATTTATTTGAATTTTAAACGTTGTATAAGTCAATTAAGAACAACGTTAAAAGTCAATTAAAAACAACGAAACGTCGTATAAGTAAATTTGCAGTATATCCATGAATTCTGGCGTCGATGAAAACCACCGCCATTAGATTGTGTCATATTGTGGCCGTAACCGCAGTCAAACTCTTATCTTGACAATTAGCTCCGTGAATACATTTGGGCTTACGATGGCACCGAGCACGTGAGGTTTCTATCTGGATATCACAGTAGAAGACAACCTGTAGTAAACTAAAATATCAGCTAAACAACGAGTTTACTAAAATCAGATTCAACCTAAAAAATAAATGAATGAATTTCAATCCAGCAACATATCATTAAAGTTATTCAAGCTTGTGTAAACTTATATAAAATAATCGTGAAAAATGGTGATTTTGAATGAAATATGGTGGCCAACCGAAGTCAGTATGATAATAAACTCGAGAGCTAAAAACTATATTACGTTATATTAAGATTGTCACTTAATATAACGTTATTTATCCAGGTTGTGTTCTTTATTCCGTAAAATTTATTAGCATTATCAAATTATGAAAACATTTGACGAAACTCTGTTGGTATGGAATTGTTCACTAGCCGATTCTTGATTTTGTTTGTTACCAGTGAGATAGATTTACCTTACTACACTGACGTCCCTAAATATCAACACTTTACTAAAAAGTATTTTTCTGTTTCTCTACCTCATCATTCATTTTATGTAATTTCCTTTATTTTTTTAGGTACATTGTGGCTTTTATTAGGATTTTATAAAGAGTACCTATAATTTTTAACATACAGCTATTAGTAATATGATACACCAATAGATATAAATAAAAAATCATAGGTACTCTATATAAAACCCACATAAAAGTCACGTGTAACTGCAATAATATTGTTTTATTTAATTTTCTTGTTTAATAAATTACAATCGATAGGAGATTATGTTACTGCATGTAATAAATATATAAAATATTGCTTTTAATCATTATGCAGTAACTCCGCGTTGTTGAGCATTAGTGACTATGCTTCTGCCTGTTACGTGAAAAGACGAAGTCATAATTTATTTCAAATCTTTAGGGAACGTGAATAACTTGTCGTAGAAATTTAGTGTTCCACGGTTGACCATTGTTTGATTTTCTCTTGATTATAAGTTAAAGAGTAAACAATTGAAGGAAAAATAATTTAAGGAATAAATAAATAAGTCGAACTTCAAACAGTGCCTATAGATTATTAGCATCGAGACTATATTCTCCCTTTACAAATAAAATTAGTTTTGTACTTTTGTGGAAATTATACTTCATTAGGAGCGTTACAAAAAATTATGAGAGTGAAATTTTACAATGCATGCGCATGATGCAACAAAAATCGACAGGATGAAGTTGTTCACTAAATGCGTGTGGTGAAGGATGCATGATAGTTATTGAGGTAGATATAAATACAAAATACGAATTTACAAATCTATATTACTCCTATATCTGTGCTTTAAAATTATTTATTTTAATTATTACAATTTTATAGTGGCCCATAAAATAAAAAAATATATTTATATTTTTCAACATTCGTAATAGAAATAATACTCATAAGCTTTTTAAAATATATTTAAGTGTAATCCCCTAAGCATGATTAAGGTTTGGTACGTATTTATTTGCATTATAAATTAAAATTATTTTTAATTTAATTATTTGATCGAATTTAGGTTTTACCAATCGTATTTATATCACACAATTATATTTCTTATTATATATCCATTAATTAATTACGTACCTAATAAAGTTATTCTTGTATTATGCCAAAGACGTAAAATTTCTAACGCGCGTATATAAGTACACACAAATATTTTTTTCATTGTTTATTGAATCAAAGTGAACTAAAAAAATTAAAAATATTCTAGTAAGTGCATACTCCAACATTCCCCTAAGATATTGCTTAAATAAAAAAAACTGATAAATAAATTAAAAAAAACGAGGCATGTAGTCAACAAACTTATACAAAAACAAAACCAGTTTCTAAGAAAAATTAAAACCATGACACAATTACGGAGTTACCTCAGACCATAATTTCTGCCACCCTCTATTACCATTAAATTAATTTCGTGAATGATTCGTGATCCTTAACTGCATGTTAGATTCTGAACAAACTTTCATTTTAAAAAGAAATTGAATTTATAAACTAGACGTTAAGATAAATAATTTTTAAATGTTTATGAACTAAAAAAGCGAATAAATTATCCTCGGTTTCCACTGTCTTCAGGAACTTTTCTACGACGTGGCTCCTCCTGTTATTAAATTTACAGCTTGTTTAAAATGTACATCTTGTCTTTGCGAAAAGCTCTGTAATTACCCTGATTAATTATAAGCCGATTGTGAGTATGACACGAGAAGTTTAACACAATATACCAGAATAATATATTAATGGTTAAGCTTATAGTAAAAGTCCATTTAAGGTTTCTTCACTTAACTTTTTGTATGCGGATGTAAATAAAATAAGAAGACAATTATAATTTTTAGAACTATTCATTAACTCATAATTCTGAAAAAAATTATAAGACACTTACCGTATATACCCTATAGCTATACATTCGCGCATCGCAATACTTCGGTTCAATTGCGATAAGATCGATGTAGACATCACCCAGTATGGCACCGGGAAAACTCGGTAGACCTCGAAATATTTTAATAAAATAAATAAGTATTTCCTTACGTTTGAAACATATATTCGGCAACAAATTTCCTCAGAGAAATATAACATTAATATTTATAATCATGAATAGTTTTTATATGAACCTAAATATGAAACGATCATATAGCAAGTTCGAATCGTACTAAATTTGTGTATTTAATACTTTAGTAATAATAGGTTTTACTTGAGAAATTATGTAGAAGGAAATTTTTAAATAAAATAATGTTTACTAAAATGATTAATTACGAAGGTACATACTACCAACATCCTTTGTTAATTTTGGGTAATAGCCATATTAATACTTCTTAAAAAGTTACACAACTTTTCCTTCTACGAAATAGGTTATAACGCAATTTAGTTAAATGAAAAGAAAACCTTTTTAATAAATAAAATAGTGTACATATTTAATTATGTGTTCTGATCATATAATGTATTTAAATGTTATATTTGAAGGTGAAGTATAACTTTCTTAATACAAATTAGCGGAAAAAAAACGAATAAACTTGCAAAGAAGTTTTTAGGTAGTTGTATTTCATTTATTCGGCAATAGCACGTATCTGTGTTTGCAAAAAGAATTTGAACAATTTACTGCTTTCATATTCTTTTTCTGGTTTGCAAAATAATATTTAACCTTAAAAGACTTTTAAATTCAAAACTAATTGCCGCTATTTCCAACTAGCTTCGGTCAACGTTTCTCGAGAAACGCTACACAAAGTAGGTGTATCGTGATTATTGAATTCAGAGTAGGCCTAGGTAGTAGCTTTAAACTTGTATTTTATAACTAAAATATAAAGCATTAGGAATGTTATATTTGTAACAACTGAGAGAAAGTATCCACGCCGCTAAAATAGCAGATAAAAATTATTTGAAATAAATTGTATTGTAAGGCATGATATAAATAAATAAGTACAATTAAATAATAATTTTTTAATCGTTTAATAAAGCATTTCATAGCTTGTTTTGATTCGAAATATCTGAGTAATATCTGTTTCGTTACCGATACGCCCAATTAAAAAGCTCTTATCTTATTACGACTTGAGATAAAATAATTTTGAAATTCAAAATATCAAAGGTATTCTTGTGAAATAAATCGTTTTCGGGTAACAGCGTGTAATTCAATTATAAGCCTCTTATTTAATTTTCGTTATCAATTCTATTTATTCAACCATTCTTTCATTAAATTAAACCTAGACGTTAAACGTGTCGTTTATAAATCAAGTCATTTGAAATACATTAGATTTTAGTTAGTTTATTTTTAGTGTTAGTTAATACTTGGTTGACCGATGTCCTGGTGTTTTTACTCGGTTTCTCAAAAAATTAAATTCTTAGTGAAGACGTGTTATAAAATATTAAATACAGATGCTTAGATGAAACAAAGTATGGTTAGATGAAACAAAGTATGGTTAGATGAAACAAAGTATGGCGTTTCATCTAAGCAGATGCCAGATGGCTCTGAGTGCGATGAGCAAAGATACAAAATACATAGGTTTACTCTCTGTCCTATGTAAGATGTACCTGTATAAGCAAATCACTATGAGAATTGTAACCGTTTTTAAATTGTTTGTTGATGTAAATTTATGGACGTTTAATAAGTGTACGTAGTATCATACTTAAAAAATTTTTTTTTTAGTTTTCTTTTTCATATTCATGTTACTTTGCATTTAATTCATGCTGTTTTTCTTGCGTTCTTTAAAATTTTTAAAGAATGAGGTGATCATTACTATAAAATAAAAATATAAAACATTGTTGCAATAAACACATATTTTTGTGATCAAAATATTTGTGACCCGTTGTAGTTTTGTTTTATTAAAGATGGAAAAAAAATTTATATTATTTCAAATGATATCAAAATTTTATCACGTTGATCATTATTAAAATTAGCAAATGCAATTTTTGATGCCTTTCTTGAAAAAAAACAATTAATGTTTGTATAAATCCTACCTCTCATCTTTTGTTTTACAAAATACTTAATGCAATAAAAAATTAAAATATCCTGTACCGAACCGGATTCTTATTAAAAAAACAAATATTACTTAAAAGTACGTATATAATAAACTAATACAATTGAGTGAGTACCACATAAATTCAGAAAAAAACCAGAACGTACCTAAATTATCACAATCCACTTACAATTAATAATATTTTTAACATTTCCAGTATTAATATAAAACAGGGAATATTAATTGGTAAAGAGAGGATCAAAATTTAATAGCCATATTATATTTTGATCCTCTCCTTACCAATTAATATACTGACTGCTGCAGGAATTAATATTGATTATATCTCACTAATTCTGAAAGATTTGGCATAAAACAAATTTACGTAATTCTGAATGTTTGGTACTTTTTTGGCTTTTTTGACTCTATTTTGATGTTCTGCGGATTCCCGATACAGTAAATTGACTAGAAAAAGTTTGATACGCACGTTTATAAATTGATATCTACAATAATGCGTCACTAAAATATGTAAATAGGGATTAAAATATAGAGGTATGTGCTAAGGCAAATATTCAATAGACCTTTTGCAGAAAAAAATTTATAATTCAAGGACTCAACTGGCCAATATATAGTTCTAAGTTTCGTAGTTTATAAGAAAGTTTATAATTTTTTTCCTCTGTTTACTTATTAAGATAAAGCATTTCAAGATTTTAGATGTATATTAAAAAGAACAGTAGGATATTAGCCAAGTAAAGCATTTAAATTACCTCGAAATGAACATCGACGAAAACAGTTTCCTTAAATGTAAAATAATGTTAAGAATAATATTTTATTTGGTTTCGATTTTGGACAAAATTAAAATTTATATTAAATAATTTCTTATCATATATGCCTTTAATAAATCCAAAATAAACGCTTAAATTTTCATTGTTTACATTGTTTTTGGAAAAGAATATAAAGGATTGATTTTAGATTTTAAGTTACACCTGAAATTAAAAGAGTCACAGCTTTCCGCAAGAAGTTTATAAAGTCTAATTCTTAATCCAAATAATTGATTTTTATGGTCTAGTGAGACTGCAATGGTTCTGAGTATACAAAGAATAAGGAGGTAGTTTGTAATGATTACACAGGATAATTTTTTTGGGTACACAAAGTAATTATTGTGTCTTTCTTCAAAGGGATAAACAGAATTAGATAGTGTTATTTTTTAACTTTTTCGTAATGTTTATACGTTATTTATTGTATCTGCTCTTGATGTATTTTAAAAATAAATGTTTTATAAAAACTCCATCAGTAGGAAATATTATAAAAAATGTGCAATACATAAATTGGATAACTAACTATTTTATAAAACGTCAAGATTGGGTTTTATTAACGGTAGACATTTTTAATAAAACGCGAACTTAAAGCAGGCTATATATATATATATATATATATATATATATATATATATATATATATATATATATATGTATATATATATCTAAATACTAAATAATTTATATGAATTATTCAGAACAACAGATTTTAAATTTTGCATGTATGTTTCTCTTTACTTCTTAACAGTTGTAACGAAAGCATTTTTAGAACACAATCTAGGGAAATGTTATAAAAAATTTCACGAAAATTTAAAAATAATTAGTCAAGTCCATAAAAATTTACACTCAAAAGAAAAAAATATTTAATCGATTTCGGAAAATAGCCAACCGTAAATAATTATTACATAAAAAAGCGAATAGAGAAGGAAGTCATAGTCACCTTTGAACGGGTGAAGTCGTAATAGGTAGCTGTTAGCTAATAAATTAAAAATAAAATAACTGACAGGCATGTATAAATTTTGGACTCTATTAACAAGTCAAGTTAATATTAACTTTCCAGCCATCTGCACTTCTAATTAACTTTAAATTTGTATTAGGATGTAAACAGGGACCGTCCCTTTACAAATCAACTCACAGACTTTCTTTAAAAACTCAAAAGAAGTTTCAATTCTAAAGCTACAGTGAACAATTTGAAATTAACTTATATTTATCGTTGCAGTTTTAATAAAATATCATTGTAAAACATAGGGATAAATTAAACTAAATATATTTCTTTTGAAATGATATTTAAAATAAATGAAAAATTTTACATTCAGTACTTTCTATTATATACTATTCATATGTGAGTACTTATTACCATTAGTGTCCATTAGTGTCCGCATAATAATTTTATTTGAATTTGACCCTTACTCACAATTCCTTCGATTTATTTCTTCTGTTTTTATGCAGTGATTGCTTTTATGAAAAGTTTGAAATTAATTACTTATTGTATCATTGCTTTTCATAACTGATTTTCTTCATGACACAATCGGATTAATAAACTATACTATTTAAAGTCAAAACTCCAGAGAGAAAAATATTTATGACATTAAATTGAGGCATTTTCGAAGCATAATAGAGAAATATGATTGTTCCGCGAGTGCCATTAACGGGAGCTAATATACAGGTAGCAGATAATGATATAACATTTTTAAACCTTATTTTTATGTATCAATTATTTTCATCACTGGAATGATCATTTTATTTGAATTACTCTAAGATTAAAGAGATATAAATTTAATAAATATTAATTTTATAAAATATTTTTTTTCGAAAGCAATATGTAAAACTTTAATACTAAAAATCAAATTTGTTTTCTGCATATTGCCACTTTTTTCCTTTCAATTTTATAACTGATTGTCTCCTCTTTATTTTCGTATTGAGAGACAAATGTGTCAACGAACAAATTGATTTTTAAAGGGACGTTCCCTGTTTACAACCTAATACAAACATAGAGTTAATTAGAAGTGCAGATGGCTGGAAAGTTAATATTAACTTGACTTGTTAATAAAGTTCAAAATTTATACACGCCTGTCAGTAATTTTATTTCGAATTTATTAGCTAACAGCTACCCATTCTGACTTTATCCGTTCAAAGGTTACTATGACTTCCTTCTCTGTTTGCTTTTTTTGTAATAATTATTTACGGTTGGCGATTTTCCGAAATCGATGAAATATTTTTTCCTTTTTGATATTTGATTCTATTCCACGGATCATAGCCAATATATATATATATATATATATATATATATATATGTATATATATATATATATATATGTATATATATATATATATATATATATATATATATATATATACATATATGTATGTGTGTGTGTGTGTGTTGCATTAGCTAATTTTTTCTTTCATTAACATTATTTTCAAACCTAAATTTCAAAAAGAAATCAAAATATTCATGTATATTATAATACATTCAACATACAAATCTGGTGACTTTGATTAAAAAATTGTGTTCAAGTAAGCGATAAAATTATAAAAAAAATAACCTATAAACTTTAATTTTATATTACTAAACGTAAATTATTATTTACACAGTCTCCCAAAAGACGTAAATATTATGTTTTATACTTATTATTTATTTATGTTTTTATTTAGTATGTTATCGTTTCCTCAATTTTTTATTTTACTTTTCTTATTTTTTGATAAAAACGTACTTAAAATAATGTACTTTTTACATATGAAGTATGCCTTGTACCTATATCAGTATAGCATAAACCTTCGACTTTGATAACATGTAAACGAATCCGATGTTAAACTATGAACTTAAATGCTCATAATTTAAAAATATGGCTCTTATGTGTGGCATATACATTAGCTATTTATTCCGTAACGTTGACAATATTACGGACTTTTTACCTTTTAATAACAAAGTTCAATGGCACATTTATGTTTACATGTAAATAATAGAATATTTATATTTTACTTCTTGGATAAATTTGCTCAAGTATAGAGTTACTAAAATGTACTGAAAATTGTATTAGGTACTAACGTACTAGGAAATAATTTCCATTCTTAAAACATTTCCTAGAATGATTTATACTTTTTTTAATTTTTGATATTTATTCAACAAAAAAATGTGTTACTTTCAGCCCTTTTTTTCAAATTATTCACTAAATGGTATTCTTTTCTTAAATTATAATTATGCTTGTATGACTGTGTGTTGCCTATACATTGGAAAAAATTTATGTTTATTTACCTTACAAAATTAGTTCATAAGATTATGATGAGGATAACTTCTTATTTAAAAATCATGTACCAAATAGAGGTAAAAAATAACATTGCACACATGGTTATTATTTTTGTTGTTCATGTAAATGTTGGTAATTTTAAAGTTGGTAAAAAATTTATAAATTATGAGAAATGGTTCTTACTATCTATAGAATGCCTTCAAGTACATTGAAATTATTATTAAGATTAGTTTGATCAATTTTGAAGAAACAAAGTACACGTTACAGAAAACAACTTCTGGTAGTACGGTAGTGCATAGCTCGGTAATAAATAAATATCGAACAATGTTTATCGATATTGTCACAGCCGAGACCTAAAGCACGTGTGATTGACACTTATACTAATTTGTTACAATAAATCTTATGCACGGCGTCATCAAATTAGAAGCAAGTACGATTCCCTTGTTCCCTCAAGTTTTGACATGGTTTGTCTCATAGTGAATTTGTGTAATTAATCCACCGATGGCTATTTAACTCGGTAATTCATAAATATCGAATAATGTGTATCGATATTGTCACAGCTGAGACATTAAGCACGTGTGACATGCTTTGTTTTATAGTTAATTTGTGAAATTACTCGTCCAATGGGTATTTAGTCAACATTAAACCGTCTGATGAATAGACACTTGTCATTTGCCAGTGCTTTCAATTATAAATCATATCTTTCGGATAATATATTTGTTAAAACTTATTGTATTTGTTTCGAGTGTTTCGAATCGGAATTAACACAAATAAAAAGTAACAAACGTAACTGTAAAAACTAATTGAAATAATATAAATATATATAGAGAATTTCAAACGGAAGAGTACAAAAAACTAAAGGAAGGGATTAGTTTAGACATACACGTCCTTTACATTTATAAAGCACGTTATAATTGTTCATTATAACTATTGTTAAACTAAACACATTTAATAACAAAATACTTTAATTAGCTTATTTTAATGTTTCACTTATTTTCCTTCTATCTTTTGAGAGAGAAGTTTCTTATTCACATGGTTGAGCGTTTAATAATTGTTAAAATCCAAACTTTATTTTCAATAAATGTAGCTAATCAACAAGTATTTAGGAAATAACATTTAATTATCTTTGTATTAACGGTTCTGTTATTTTTCTTCTGCCACTCGATGTTTTTATTGAATTCTCTGTACAATATTTCCCGTAAAGTATATTAGGTTTCTGCATGATTTTAAAATTCATGCACAAACAAACAAAATATAAATGATATTCGAGTAAAAGACTTGTTTCATTTTAAAAGTTCATAAAAGTCTGAATTTAAATTTTAATTCGCTGTGGCCGGCAGTTGAAAAGCGCACGGTTTACCAATGGTCTTTTGAAAAGGAAAATGAATGAAAAGAATGAGTTTTAATGAAACATTTTCCATTTGGAGCTTTTTTATTTTTTGTTTAAATAATGTGGTTTTGTCTTTTATGATTTTAATACTAACACTATGTGATCGCTTTTAAATGTATTCTGTGGGAAAATCCTTGAATATTGCGATTTTCTTGCTAATATTTATCGCCAATTCCATGTAAATGTTTCGATTAAACTTTATGAAATTTTAAAATTTTTTTGAAAGTCTGGCTGTTATTTGATACAATATTGAATTTTTTTAAAGACTGAAGAAATCATTTTTATTCAGCGCGGAATTTGTTTTATTTATAAATAGCTTCGTCTTTTTTATCTATTTGATAGGTAAGACTAACACAAATATATAAATTTGGTGCAATTTACAAGCTACGTCTTCTTTTTGGTTAAAAATTCCATAAATTTTCTGGTAATAGCATTTTGTGAGTTTGTTCCCAATTTTAAGATATTTCTATATTATATTACTCGCATTATACAATTATTGCCTTTGGTATATTATTAGAGTATTTAAAAATGATGAATTTCATAAAATCAAAATGAAACCAAATAAATTTTAGTCATCAATATATGTTGGGATAGTTTTCTTGGAATATTAATCTACTAATTCATGTAAAGAACGAAAAAATATTTTTATATGTTATCATTTGCATTAAAAAAAGTAGAATTGTTAATTATTTTAACTTCGGATTGCTGTAACGATGTTGCTATAATTTTTTTTTATTCATAACAAATATTTATTTACAAGAGATGCAAATGTTACTATTTTAGAAGCAAATTTAATTCGATACATAATCACTGACGTCAAACCTTGGGTTTTTTATTATTAATTTTACCGGAACTGTACGAACTTTTTTCTCTTTGTTATTTCATAGAATTCAGTGACCACAAATTATAGCAAAGGCAAAATATTAGAAGTTACTCTTTGGAGCTTGAATTTACACATCTACCTTTATAAACTATTTACAACAAGTATGGAGACATGCTTCACTTCTAGAAATTGGAACGGATGTAATTGTAGGTTTGTTAGATGAAGCCTTTTGGTCTCAGAAAATGATATGATTAATAATAAATGGTTATAATTAATACACATTTATGCAGTTTCTCTATTGCAATTATTTTGCGCACTTTAAAAAAAAATAAAACAAAATAACTGCACTACGTTAGTGTACCATACAATGACCATATATATGAATGGATGTATGTAATAGGAGTATAAGAACACAACACAACATTTTTACAATAATAATATGCCGTAAATAATTTGTAGCCAGAATAGAACGATTTCAACTCACAACGGAACCTTTGGTTTTTGCTCTCAGGTAAAGTGGTTATACTCTACTAATCGCATGTCTAGTTGCTACTTTTTTCAACAGGTATTCTCTTAGCTAGGCTGCAGTTAAAATACTAAAAAATTAGCTTCGTGTTTTAAATGAGCTATAGAATATTCAGCACCTGGAGGAAACTTTTATTTTACCTGTATATGATATTTAGTACTATTGTACTTCTTTTTCCGTAGATTTATTTCATGTTTGATCGTACCTTACTAAGAAATAGATCGTTCCTTATTTGCTGCGCTTATTTGCGTCATAAAATCCTTATTTACATGAAAACAAAAGATGAAAACACAGGCAAAATAAAAATGTGAGCAGTCATGGCAGATGTGAAACATCAAATTTTATTTCACTATTTGCTTTACTAGCACTGTAAATAATATTTTCACTTAATAAACGTTTTCAACCTTTTGAAGCAGTTTAGTGTAATACACCGACATAAATTAATAAAGTTTTAAGCGTTAGTAAACAAGAAACGAAGCTGATACACTAACACATGTAATGTAGCGTATGTTTAGTGTAGTACAGATGGAAGCATTAAAACGGAAAGAGCAGACAAGATACGAAGCTGTGACGAAGTAAGTTGCGACGTGCGTTTAAAACGTTTTCAAATTCCATCTAAACACGCTATTAGTCGTTCCGCATCAAGAAATGCTATAACTTTTTTTCTGATAAATTGCCAAAGTGTTATCATATTTTGTTGCAACATTGTGCTGTACAAATTTTTTTTATTGGTTTGATACAAATTCGTGTTGAACTATCGTATGCTGTTTACTGTGCTGGTAAAATTCAAAATTTTTTCTTTGAAAAACTTTGAGGGACAAAAGAAGGGAAAAATTGTAACTTGTCACATCAAAATATTTGAATATTCTCAATTTAGCTTCATCGTTTCACAATTTAGCATAATCTTTTCCTTCATATAGAAATATATATATATATATATATATATATATATATATATATATATCGTTTGACGTAAAGTAGAAAAATATAGCTGACAAAACATCTAAATCTTCGATTGTTCGAGGTGAATTGATTAAGTACGACGTGGCGTTATGCGTCTTAACATATTCTTGTTAATCGCAAGCTATACCCGAAGGGCCACCGGGGTTAGGACCATGGTCTGGCTATACCTTACAGAGGGCGCGAGCCTCCTGTCGCTCGTGGGTTTCGCGGACTGCAGCGCACCGGTTTGACTTGCGCCAACACGCCTCGCGGAACGATAAGACAGGGCGTACTCGCACTGAGATCGCTCACAAGCGATGCGCAAAGCCACTGGGGTTTTTTACGCCTTTCCACGCCCTTGAAACTCGAAATTTCCGCTTCCGCAACGGCGCCGTGGCGTACAGTCCATTCTCCCCTCCCCCCACGCTTATTAATTACCGGAGACAAAACCGATCCCGCTATTTCATCAGAGCGTAGACGACTTCGAGGTCGATTCTGCTTGGCAGCTGAAGACACACTGAACGTTCTGGCTGCCTGGTTAAGGTTACCCTGTTCCTGCTGCTTGCTTTCGACCATTGTGGCTGTCTTTTTTACCGCTGCCTAGTTCCTGAAGCTTGCTTCCGACGATTGTGGCTGCCTAGTTTCTGAAGCACGTTTCGGACGATTCCTAATCCCGGAAGACTGCACTTTATTTTAGTAGCTTCTTCTTCTGTTTGTTCCAGATGACTGATTCCGATGATTACTGGAGACTCCCTGATGACACACTGACCGAACTTCACCGGGTACGGGCTATTTTTATTTGCTCTATCCCGACACAATGTGGCTTCCTATTTCCCCCCACTCTATACCCTAGTTTCTTTTGTATCGCTCTTTCTTTACAACATTTTTTCCTACAAAGATATTATTACAATATAAACATGTATGTGATTTCAGGAGCGATAACCCAATGCTTTAATAAATTATTTATTTTCGGATTTCGGCGGGATACTAAAAATGTGGCCCAATGTGTAAAGTTAACATCAATATAAATCTTATTTGAAAGATGAATATAAAAGAAGAAATAGAATAGTCTAGAAAAAAGCAAATAATCGGATTTAGGCCATATACTGATGTGTATGTATACAAAGCAAGTACTAAAAATGAATAAAACACTGAAATATATAAAAATGAATAAAAAGTGTAACAAATAAAAAAGAGAATTAATAAACCATTAAAACTAATTTTGTTTTAAAGTACTGGCATAATAAAAATCTTTAGTTTTTTTACAATTTTCACGTATGTAGACGACGAGGTAAGGACGGAGATAAAATATACTATACAAATTTGGAAACTCACATCTATGTCCCTTAGAAAAAATAATTTACATCCCTCACAGGGAGATAAATGAAAGAAAATCAATAAGTATTTTTTTCTTTTTTCCAAAGTATAAAATTAAACCTTCTTGTAAAGTTTCATCACAGTTGGTCCTAACTAATTGAGGTACGATGCTATAATACAAGGATAGATGGACAAATATATAGAAATTACTAGGTTTAATTTTGTGACTTTTAACGGAACCTTTATAAACGGATGATAAAATTAACCTTACGTCTAATATTTCGGCAATATATTCTGCCATTTTAAGCAAAACTTATTGCAAAGCTATCAAATAAAATTATTACAATGTAATATTTTTCTTAAAGTAGTCAAATATCTGTGACTAAAGTTATTTAATATATCCTTTAATAATTATTAAATCTCATTACATAAAATTATTTGCCCAATCTCTGATCAGAATTCCTATTGATGATATGAATTTCGTCTGTATTATTATGAAATTAAGGAAAATTTTTGTTAGGGTAGTTTTTAATTATGTACTGATATTTGACTCCAACAAAATTCAGAATTCAATTTTCTTTGTTTTAACATTTATTTTCGTCGAAATCAGAGAAATCTCGAAAATAATTAAGCTTGACACTTTTTTAATATTCCTCATTTATCTTAT
The DNA here is from genome assembly GCA_039881145.1 of Druceiella hillmani. Taxonomy (NCBI): domain Eukaryota; kingdom Metazoa; phylum Arthropoda; class Insecta; order Lepidoptera; family Hepialidae; genus Druceiella; species Druceiella hillmani. Next base: position 13,737,649 of record JAYKKI010000014.1, on the reverse strand, counting down.
TAATCACGTTAATGTTAGGCATTCTATAATTAGATGTTTTAAGTTTTGAAATGATGATTGTATATGCGTAATTTTGATATAATTGTATAGACACTCACAATATACCCAAATGTTCTTATTTCAATGCCAAAATTTAGAAAAATATATCTATGCTTCAACTGAAAAGAATTTTATAACGGTCATTTCTATAGTCCAAATAATGGTACATTTTATCTGAATACATTAACTGCGAAATAATAAAACATAATAATGCTAACCAAATTCATGTCAGATCTACAAAATTACATTTTACTTTTAAAATTAACATTTTAGTGCCCTTGTAGTAGTTATTAATATTTTCAAACTAAAAATTATACAAAAACATTAAGTCTTATCTTTTAGAATATATCGTGTTATTTTTTAATTACGACACGCTCTCTTTAAATTTAAATTCTGAGTAAATATCTAGTCATTGTTAATGGGCTTCAGGATTGAAAAAAATCATTTGTATGCGTATATGTTTTTTTTCGTCCACAAAATTGATGCGCCAATTTTTATTTACAGATTACATATCAACGATAACATAACAGGTATACTTGTGTGGTGTAAGTATCATCCAGAAGAATGTTTTGAATTGGGAAGAAAATTTTTGAATTAAAATTTACGATGAAAATGTTTGCACAAAATAACTTAATTAATTATAGTTAATACACAACCTTATATAAATATTTATTTCTCATTTCTTTATTGATCTGTATAATATAAAATTGATAACAATTTATCACATAATTTGTGGGCCATAATGAAATATTTGATTTCAAAACTGACTTACAGGAATATTTTTGCCATATAAAGTAACTGTTAAGCCATCGTTAAAACTAATATCGAACCTTTTATTTAAATAATATTTAAATATTATAATATGAAATTTCCTCTGATGCTCTTTACTGTATAATTATTTGGTAAATATTAAATTTTGTTGCATATCAACGTGTTTTATGGTTACTTGTCAGTTGAATCAAAACGTATAAACTAAATAATTTTATTTACGTATTATACATAGCAACGCACAAAAAATCAAAAGATCTTCTTTAAATATTTAAACTCTAGAAAAGCAAAGGAGTAATTGTTAAATAAAATTTCATACAAGTTTATAATTTTATATGAAATAAAAAGTTTTGCATTGTTTTAATATTAATATAAATTTGGATCGAATTTTGGTTGGTGGCTTTTCAAAACTCATCGCAGCCTTACAAGTACCTGGATTTGAAAGAATTTGGCTCCATACCAAAAATGGAATACGAGCTCACCTCGATATTCATAAAAAACGGCAGTTTCTTTTACAATATTAATCATTTAAATATTCCATAGTAGTTTTAAAGTTCGTCTTTCTATATTTTTAAGGCTTATATGGAAATAAAATATACTTAATTTATTTAGTCTATCATAGTAGTTGTTAAGTGAAAGAAAAAAATAGTTTCCAAATGTTTAATATGGTATCAAATTCAAACTCTTGAAATTATAAACTGTAAGACATTTACAAATTCCGATGTTTTTTCACGATGCACCTAAACAAATTTAAAAATAGTGAATTTCTTCTTAAAATTATTTTTCAATAGGGGACTTTCAATAGGGAAATTCAACACGCTCCGCGTTTCGGCGGTAAATTAAACACTCGAAAAAACCACTAAAATTTAAAATGTAGTATGGTGTTATGTTTAATAGTGCATAAAATTACTGAGTACTATTAAATATTCATTGTGTAAGGGATTTTTATTTATTTATTTATCACCTATGGAGAAAAACAGATACAAGTCATAGTGATATACAAAATAAAAGTTTTTTAACTATAAAGTTAACTTATATACTAACATTCCCACATAAAAGTAATATTCTAATTACATATATCCTCAGTCTTTCCTAAATATGTCTATAATAATAAAATTTCTATGATTAAATATTCAGAAATTTGATAAAATATTAAGTTAAATTTTATATAAAGTAATTTTCTTAACAAGCAATCAATAAATATTGAAATTATTGAAATCAGCCTTTCATTTAAAGTTCACTGTAATAGTTATCAATAATAGAACTAATAGTAACAACCGTCCCATTTATAACAATATCAATTAAATAAAAAGGGATATCGCGTTAGCAATGAATTAAGACAAATATAATAATTTCGTCTCAAATGAGAAACAGAAATTTCTATGCGAGATACACAATCTCACTTGACCGATGTTTAAAATCTCTTTTACGTGTAAATTTTTAACTTTCATGGTTTTATTTTATTTATGTCTAACTTATTATACAAGAATTTCTAGGAAAAGAATAATCCATTGAGTTTCCTCATTTGAGTGGAAATAAAAATAAAACAAAAGAAACAAGAAGGTGAAATTTAATGAAATTAAAATCAATCTGGTCAAAGAAAATAAATCGAATGCCGGTGTATTTATCAGAAACGTTGATAATCTTCATTACCACAGATTATTATCTAATCCAGGGTTTCCCAACCTTTTTTTGTTGAAGCTCCCCGGACTATAAATTATATTTTCATGCCCCCCCTTTACTTTTTCATGCCCCCCCCCCCCTTTGATTTAGTAAATTAAATAAAAATGGTAACTAAAGTTTGTAAATACACAAACAGCGAGTCACAATAATTTTACACACTCAAACTGATTTCTCAACAAAAAATGTACACCAAAACGTCAAAAATTTCGCAAGTTTGTGGTAATAATAGTGAACATGATATTTAATTTCATTAATTTTATGCATATAAATTAAACATTACATTGTAATGTTATTTGTTAATGTTGTTTGTATATTTTTTTGTTTTTTCTTTCTAAAATGTTCACGCTTTCCGCCCCCTTTGACATCTCTCTATGCCCCCCCTTGGGAGGCGCGCCCCCTGGTTGGGAACTCCTGATCTAATCTATTATCTCATTTATCGATATAAATTAATAATAACAATAAATTTTAATTACGATATTTAACTTTTTATCTGTAATGATAATAATCATCTCTTACAGTTTATCTGATAGTATATATAATGAGTTAGTTTTAAATAAATGAAATGAAAAACAAATTTCTATTTGTTTAAAAACAAAATTACATTCTAATAGCAGTGTAACTGAATGTTTCAAATAGCAGCACGCTTACTATCATGCCCTTTTTGATTTTTTCATAGACACAATATCAATGGTTCGAATATAAGGGCTGTACTAATTTACTAACACCTTATTCAAATCCATTAGCTATTCAATTTGCCATCAATGTTAGCGTTCCACTCAAATGTGGTCGCTGGCAGGAAGTAATCAAGTCGTCCTGCTTGTCGTATGCTAATCTGGACACACAAATGGATATCACCGTTTTCGGATTATGTGTTAACGATTGTATAATCAAAGTGAGACAATAATCAATAATCCAAATGAATTGAAATGGGCAAAAGTTTTTGAATGAATTTTTAAATACAATTATTTTTCACATAAAAATTAACACTCTCAATATATATATACACACACACAGACACACACACATATATATATATATATATATATATATATATATATATATATATATATACATTTATGTATATACACACACACAAATAAATATAAGTACATGAATATTGTTTTCAATAAAGTATATACTTTATGGGAATAAAGCTTTGAAAAATATTTTTTTACTTCTCATAACAAGCCTTTTCAAATTATACTCCACATGATACGTCAAATTGAAAAAAAAATTAAGATTTTATTTATCCGGTTCTTTATTCGTAAAAATATTTCAAAAAAGTTACAAATGCAAAATATGGAAGTTAATAAGAAATATTATTGTGCAAAATTTGAAGTTTCTGTGTCGTATGGTTTCCATGAAAATCGGCTGTAAATGCGAAAGAACGTATCAGGCATAAAAGCATGGTGCATAATTTAAAAAATTATGACGTCTTTTCTTTCAAACTTTTCATGGGTTGCTAAAAACCAAGCTTTTACCCATAATTTTAAATTGAGTAGATCCCGGAGTAAAGGTCCACTCACCCTTAATTATTTTTTGCACATTTTTCAGTATATCTTGGAAATATTATACGAAAAATTATCAAAAAAAAATTAGTTTTGTTCCTTATGGCTAAAATTTTAATCGAGATATACGTAAGAAATGGCAAAAATATTTCAAGAACTTAATTTGCACCAATAAAATTTCAAAATAAATATTTTAAATTTTTGGGTTGCCCATATATATTTATTAGTAGAAATATGAGGTTTTGATATACAGGTCAAATTCTTTCGTTGACCTTTACAATTTATATTTAAATACAATAATAAATTCTTTATATGAGAAAATGCATTAATCTTTCTTTTTATGAATAAAATGATTCCTATAATACACAGAAGATAAATATTTTGAAACTAAGCAAGTAATTTAGATTTAAGTTTCTGGTTCAAATCTCATATATTTTGAAATGTATTACAATCAGAAGCAAGAAACTAAAATGTTAAGAAATAAAATCAATTAATGATAATATAATTTATAGCAAAATTTTCATTTTACTTCTGACTTTTTCTGTTAATTGTTTAACTCTTCTCCGAAATAAAGTAGCTAGGCTCCATTACTTGAATAATATTTCTTCTTTTACGAAGGCAGAGGTTCTACTCGGCCATTAAACCTCCAAATGATAATATAAACTGCATGTAAGCGATTGAGTGCAACCGATTCCAAATCTCTTGACTACATTGGTACCACTTTATACCCAGTGTTTAGTGTTTTCCTTTTCGATTATGACTAGACCTTCAAATTAATAGAACATAATCAAATATAAATAGATAATTTAGGTAATATGGTAAAGATGTTAAGGTGAAAAAAATTCCGAATATGATAATGTTATGCCCGTTGATGTAATTTTTAACTTGTGAATACTAGGAATGCCTTTTACATGTCACATTCGCGTAGTTTTGGTACCTGAAGAAATTTTCTATTACTGAGCGAACAAAAGTTCAATAATAACTTGAGTCCTTTTGTAATGATTTTCAAGATAATATTATTAAATATAACAATGATTTCTATGGCCAGAATATATTGTAACAAAATCGACATCTCGTTACTTTTATATGAAATATGTAGAATCATTGTCATTTATGAGATAGAAATACTTCACCTGAACTAAGTTCGCCAAATTTCTCCGGCCTACTTTAACCATGATATGTTTTGTTTGACGCGTGACACCTAATAAATTTTATTGTACAAGATGAACAATGACAGTGATAAGACGACCCAAAAAAAATTCTATGTGTGGATGAATTGTTAATATGTAAGTTAAAAAAATTTTGTTAAAAGGTCCACCCACGTACGTTATCAAAATAGATAAAATATGATGTGTGTGTGATTATCGGATTCTCGGAATAAGAAAATGATATTGTGTTGAAACTATAAACTAGTACGACATCTAAAATATCTTCGGTCGAAATGTGCTCGTTAATACGTTTTTTTTCGTGTATTCCCTAAAATTATTTTAAGAATCCCAACATAACTTGACAATATCATTACAGGAGTAAATCAGGTAGCCATCGCTTTTCTTTGAATTATCCCTCTTCAGAATTATGGAGCCATAAGATATTTTGGTTGATCTTATCATTAACCTATTTACATAATCGTCACATTTCACTTTTTTACAATTTTGTCTACTATGCACTATATATTTGTGACAGACATCAAAAACGTTCAAGATAAAGTAACGGTAATCTTAATTAGTGTCTTTTTCTCGTCAAATTCAATGTCTCCTAAGTTTTCAATATTGATTTCCATATTGTCCTGTAACAAATATTAAAATATTTTGTTTTAATTTAATGAACTGTTAATTTCATCAATTGCAGAAAGAATATTACTAGACAATATTTAAATTTTTCCATTTCTAAACGATTGCCTCTATCTCGATTTTTATTACTGTATAGCAGAACAGTCGTTGATATGCCACAATAAAATTTTTGACAATTGAGTTGTTAAATTCTTTTTGATCTAATAACACTAAATGTTGTCTTCAGGTGGTCCTATGGTACTTTGTATGGTAACACTATATGCACTTAACCTTTTATGCAGGTATTAATTATTTGGTGTAATAGGAATTTTTTAAAAAATTTTATCGAATTGAATAAAAGAGAATAATTTATGTGCAACAAGAAAACATATCATATTTTCAGTATATTACCAATCACAATTTAATTTAAATTTTATGTTATCATAAAGAGGAATTGTATAAAAAAGAAAAGGTTAAGAATGTTTTTTTGCAGAATTACTAGTATTTGGTGCGTCACATCGTGCATTACTTTGACAACGGCGTCAGGCGCTCGGTGGGCGTACTGTAGAGGATACCTAACTCTTTCGTTAAGGTCGAAATTGTCTCTTGGAAAGGGTGTAAGATGCGAAATAATTTTAATGATTATAATCGTTTTATTCATTCTCAGTTTCCCGCAAATGCCAACTTACTATACTAGTTAAACAATAACTCTGTATGACTCTGTGTGTAACTTCATAATTATACTCATATTTAACTGTTTCTTTTATGGTAGGTTTTAATTATAATTTTGGTGAGTTTTGAATTAAAAGAAATAAATACCAATTTTTTGTTTGATTTCAGCAATCTTCATTTCTTGATTACCATAAACTATGTTTCTTTAAATAAAATATATGGATATATAATTTATTATTAATATAAAATAAAAATAATTAATTGAAACAAAAAATCTAATTTATGAAATTTATTAATTGATATGGGATTTGGTGCGCCTTTTCAGACAAAGCTGTAATTATTTCAATTAAAGAAAAGTTACCAGTTAAGTTGTATGGAACGTATAATTAATCTCAATTTTTTTTTTGTATATATTCAATCGATAAAGGAAATCTTAGAGGTCAAAATTGAAAACTTAGTTCCTTGCTTAACATTTATACTTTTATTGTAATATTTTTTATATTAAAATTATCATAACTAATTTGAAACGTACCTAATAAAATCAACGTAGAACGGTGATACGATATTGCGTAGAACGCAGAATGGTAGAACGTACTCAGAATTTTACTCAAAAAAATATTTTCCCTGTTTGGCTGCCGATCATTGCCAATAATATTTTTCCTACAATGGCGCATCATACAATTATTTCATACCTATTTTAAATAATGGTCGATGTCATAAATAACTTCTGATTTCGAAAATAAAACAACAGTAGCCTAAACCTTTTCTATTGATGATAATGAATATTGCCTAACTTAGTTTACCACTATCATTCGTCTTCTGGTGGAATACGAGAACTGCTGAATTAATCAATCAGAAGCGACAACTTTAGACGTCCACCTTCCTTTCGGACCATTGTTTGTAGCAGACGCATATTGTGGAGACAATTAATCAAGGAGGCTTTGTTTCGCCGGCCCGTGGTATAAGGTGGCTCGTTCTAAATCAAATTGAATATCCCATTGAAATATATGTATACAAAACAAACACAACATGTACATAGGCAATGGAATGGTCTGATCGTAAGTGATGGGTTGTTGAGGCTTTTGTCTTATTTGAAGTATACACACTGTCTCTAATGTATTATGTATTATTACAGTAGCAGATGCTACTTGGGCAGTGATAAAATAACGGTAGGATAAACTAAGTGCTGGGATAACCAAAAAGCGTTTCGTAAATTTGACATTCTTAAAAGGTAATGCTGTTTGTGTTTGTCTTCTTAATCGATGTCGACAACAATTATCAGTCATAACAATTATTAGTTTGAAATAAATTGACACAACTTAAAAGAAAGGAATATAAATATGAAACTTTTCTATTAGGTGCAATAAATGTATATTGCACCTTGTAGCATAAGTTTCAGACATATCAAGACATATAAAAACATGATTTTTATATATATTTGTTTATTCCATTAAACTGTTTAGAAATATTTAATTTATTTTATATCCTTTCTGTATTCATATTTCTTATTATTTTTTTCCACAAGAAAAATGTTATCGTAAAATTCTCATTGAATACGCTATTTAAAATTGTTCCTCTTGGTTTTATGCAAATATTATGTTAATTTCTTATGACGCTATTTTTTCCATTACTACTACTGCTACACCCTTGGCATGTCTGCCATTAGGTGGCGCGCCGACCAGTAGAGAAAAGCTGTTTTGTAGGCAGGGTGATCATCAGGGGGCGCCCTCCTCTCCCAATCATCAAGGTAGGGCTTCATCTTCGGGCAAACGTGGAGATGGTCAAAAGACATTCCTGGACGTCCACAGAGCAGGCAGGCATCGCTCCCCAGGACACCAATACGTTTCAGATTTTTTCCATTACGATTTTAGACACTTCGAAAAAAAATTCTAGTAAAAAAATTCGAGTACTTCATTTGTCACCTTTAATATACAATAGGTGAACGGATACGATAGATGAACGGTACTAATAAAAATTTCGCCTTTTGAGAGTCAAAACTCAAAAATGTAAAATTACACAATGCTTTTTAAAACCTCATACCATGTAAACATTATATTATTTATATAACCCTATTCACATACTTAAATATTTCTCAGCATCATGTTTAGTCCATATAGTTCAAAATATGTAAGCAATAGATTAAAAGACTCGTTGCACATATGAAAACAGTCAGAAAATTTATTCACAAATTGTATTGTCGAATTTCTAATTAATAACCATTTCAAATCTAAATTACAACCTTATGAATTAAGCGGATCGATTAGGAGATCAGATTTACATTGGATTTTTTAATAAACATTCAGCCCTAGCACATTAATGAATATATTCTTTTTAGACAGACCTACCATTCTTACACTTCCTACCACAATCCTCGCAAAATATTTATAATCTGAAAGGCACAATTTGTTTTCTGAAATGTTGTGTAATCATGGCATAATAGTCTATTATAAAGAATTGAAAGGCTAAATTTTACGGGTTTTTTTAAATAGGTCACTAAATTTTATGTCGTAAGGAAATGTTAACACAAGATTTATTTGTCCATACGGTAAACTAATCAGTAATTATTAGCATTTTTGCGTCTTTTTCGAAATTGTTATAACTGATATCATATAATAGATTCATATCAGTTCCTATTTAAAGCTCTCTGAAAATTTAATAAAGTGTCAAATTACAATCAGCATAGAAATTAATAAGTACTTTTTTATTCTGTTATACCTAGAGGGAACTGAATCGGGTGTAATATTAACTTGAATAGAATCGTTTGCACTCATATTAGAAGAAATCATCATGAAGCTGTTTTTATGGTATGATAGCTTAAATTACTTTCATAAAATTTTAACCAAGTGAAGATCAACACACGTATGGAATAATATGGCGCAATGTGGCTGAATTCAGTCTGACAGTATACTGTACGGTATAAGGCGTGAATATGATAGTACCCTAAATAGCGTATATATCTGTGCCATATGAATTAAAATGTTTATGTATAAATTTTACATTCAATTGTGAATTTTGATTCATTAAGTAAGAATATTGTAAATTTTACATAAATTTGAAATGCGTAATTTAATTTATCATTTTTAAAAACTATTTATCAAAATGTAATAATTTTGCATGGAGGTACTTTAAAAAAAAGTAAAAAGTGCTAATATATAGCAATAAAAAATATTCTTCATTTTCTTCTCAATCACTATAGCCTGTTGCAGGCCAAGGCTGTCTCTCCAAGTGTTTTCCATCGGACCCTATCCGGTGCAACAGCTCTCCATCGGATTACTCCCAAAAGCTTTAAGTCTCTCTCAACCGCGTCCAGCCGTGTGTTGGATGATCTACCACTTCGTTGTTTTCTTTCTATTTTTGAAAACAAATTTTATATGTTGGGGCTGTATCATCATATCTGAATATATGACCCAGCCAGCTACCACGAGACGATTTTGGCAATGTTAGGTCCACCATATTTCTTGTAGATTTCATGGTTATATGATATTTTCAATACATTATTTGTTTTAGGACACCAAAGTTTTTTTTTTAATTTTTCTTTCCAAGTATAGTAGAAAGTCTTTTTCTGCTTTATTTAATGGCCAGCATTTACTCCCATAATATATCATAATGAAATAGGTCAGTAGACTTTATCAATATTTAATATAGACTAGTTTTTCTTTTAGTGCTGATAAATTTGGATTAAACACACATCGATATTTCATTTCCATTTTTATATCATCGCAGCTTGAGCTCATTATGCCCAGATATTTAAATTGTTTAACATTCTCAAAAGTAAATTTATGAATCTTGAGGAAAGACAAATCCATAGTTTTATTGCTTGCAATCAAGAATTGTGTTTATCTTCATTAATTATTAGTCTCATCTACGTTGATGCATTATCGAGTGAGAGAAAAACCTTACCAAGAGCTTATTTAGTTTGCTCAACGATATCGATATTATCAGCAAAGGCCAACAGCTGATTTGTCAAATAGTTCTGCTTGTGTTTAGTTTGTAATCTCTTACTGCTTTTTTGGAGCCAAGTTAAATAAAATCTATAAGAATGAGTCTCCTTGTCGCAGTCCTTTTACGGCGTAGAAAGGTTCTGGGAGACCCAACATAACTTTGATTCTGCATTTCACATTTTTTCATCTACATGTAAAAATATAAAAAAAATATTGGAGTCTATCTATTTCATGAATTTTTTTTTTTATTTAGATACCTATATAAGAAAATAATAGTAGTAAAGGTATTGGACGAAGATGGATTATAGTTTTAATTGAAACAAATCGTTAAGCGTGCTTTCTACAAAGTATTTTGTAGAAAATTCCGTGACTAAACTGTCATTTACTATTTTGATTAATCATTAAACCACAATCTTCCACACATAATTCAAAACAAATATAGTACCGTCCAATAAAATCTATGGTTATTTGAGAAAATTAACAAACCCATTAACTAAGTACACAACGATTAGGGAGCAATCAGGATTGACATGATGTCAATCCTTATTCCTCGCTGATTGAAACTCCTTAATAGCAGTTAGAATAGTGTAGAGGTTATATGCGTTGTATTTTGTAGATCATCTGCAAGCAAATGATGATTAAATTGGAAATTTTTTGAACAACAATGTTTATAAATATTAAAAAGGGAGTGATGCAAAAACTTCGAGGCAGCGATGCAAGAAGTTAATATGCATAAGTCACCAAGTCAATCGATTTAGTTAAGTATTAATAGTATTAACGGTTTGTTTAAGGCAATAAAAACAAGATATGAATCGTTGGAGGGATAGTTGAGAAAGTCAAGTACCCTTGATGAACAAACAACATTTTAAATCGAACATGTGATTGGAATCAAAATGATTTAATAATATATTTTGTATACAATTTGAAATAAAGTATATCATAAGAAACTTGAATGATAACAGTTTAAGTTCTACGTTCATTACAAAAAACCTTTGAGAAGGTTAAGAAATTATTTTGTAAACCTCCCTGTGGTTGATCACATTTTATGTATTATAATTAGTAGTAATAAATTTTGTCCATTTCTTCTATTTTTTTGTGAAATTAACACCTGTTCCATCGCTAAAAAAACCGTTATTAAATCAAAACTATTCTTGCAATTTTGCATCAGAAGATGTTTTAAGTCTGGTTTGTTTATATTTGTTAATTGTCCTAATTTGATTTTATAGTACACATTTTTTTACACACAGGCACACACACGTATATATATATATATATATATATATATATATATATATATATATATATATATATATATATATATACATATATATATATATTTATATATATATATATATATATAAAACTTATTTCTTAAAATAAAACTTATAAATTTATTTACGGAAAATCAGTCAACGGATGAAGTACATGATGAGAGTTTACGATAATTTTTTTACACACCTCCACGACGAATAAAAAATTTATAAACGTTACGATTTTTACATCGTACGAGTTAAATTAGCTTTGTCCAAATACTTATCTATAAAAATTACCACAACCTTCATAAATATAGGTGCAATATCCATAACTGTGCAATTGTCAAATTTTAATTTTTATTAATGTAAATATGACACTTCTTATGACGCCAGATTGAATTAAATACATATCATAACGTTTAATGAACAATTATTCTCTTTTTATTCTAGAACTGACAAACTTGGAAATTCTTTAAAAATATATCTGTGATTAGTAATCAGATTCTAGTTGTCATGTTCAAGCCTTCCGCAATTTTGGCTTATCCTATATCTACTTATTTTGTAATTAGATTTTCTGTAAAGACAGTATATATATATATATATATATATATATATATATATATATATATATATCTATATATATATGTTATCTGTGAAATGTTTAGGAATATCATAATGGATAGGCTTCGTTTTATATATTGAATATAAATGATAATAAATAAAAAAAATGAAGTGAATAAAAAAAAAATTTACTTATTTGAAATGCGTCCCTTATTTTATTATTAAATTTGTAAAAGTATAAAAAATTACTTTTTATGATTTTCTAAAAAATCTATCGCTATTTTACAATTATTGCAAAAATATTTTAATACAAGGCTGGGAAATTTCTCATTAAGAATGCTTTAAATCGATATACTTTATGAGTATACAATGAATATGAGATAGTTTGGTAATATCAACTTTAGAGTGATGCTATTCATGTTAACATGTAAAATTATGGCATAAAAAGTGAATTCTTGGAGAAATAAATACAAGTTGACTTTCATTATATTTTCCGCAAATTAAAAAAAAAATCATTGCTGAAAAAAAAAATAAATATTTTAAAAAATAAAAAAAAAATTTATTTAATTAATAATCAATATGAAATAGTGTAAAAAGTATATATTTTTTATCTTCATCACTACATGAAATTTCGGGGCGATATGTTTGCTTCCTTAATTATGGAAAATAGAATCCGTGACGAAAAGACGGATGAACCGTTTAACTTGAAATTTAATATGGCTATTGGAGATACCCTTAAGAGCCATATCAATTTAGTTACACTCCTATAAAAAATTAAATACAATCTTCTGTGCTACAAGAGTGAGTTTTATAAAGAAATATAAACATCTCTTTATTTTTAATAGTATAATTTACGTTCAATTGCTGAAAAATACTAACATACTAATCGTAATATTCAAGTGTTCTGCATAGCATACATTTAAAAGGCGGTTAAACAGTGTTAGTAATAAATTAATAAAATACTATATAAAGTGTTTCATAAAACCCTTCTTTTTCTTCATTTTCCCTTTGAAAAAACCTTTGGTAAAACGTGCGCTTTTCAACTGTAGGCTACAACGTATTTAAATTCCTAATGACAATAGATATCGATATTAGGAACTTACCACATAAACCTAGCGGTTATTAGGTCTACCACTTTTGGAAAGAAATAATTTTTTACATTCGAATTGTCTGTATTTTTGTATTTGTGTATACTATTGAGGCCATGCGGTAAGTCTGAATACTTTGCAGGAAACATTGTACACGGTGACTTTTTATTCAATTTAAACATAGAATAAAAGTTGACGTCTATCATGAATATCACCCATTCGTAGGGTTAAAGTTATGAATCAAGGTAATCAAATTTTATTTTGAAGAAAATTTACAATCAATAAATAACTGACATACTGTGCATGCAACATACGGCTCATGAACTTTGATTAAACTGGCAACTGCGAGTCAATTAGTGGGGTTTGAGCGGCAGTCAGTGGGGATCGACGTGACGATAAAAATTAAAATTTGACAAGAACGGCACTTACAATGACACTCAATTACTTCTCTATTATCATTTTGTATTTGTTTTAAATGCAGGGAAATATTCGAACTGAAATAATTAACAAATAATTTTTCGATAAATTGAATTTAAAGTATTTCAGGTGTGTTCAAACAACTGGAATAAATTTATTGACAACAGATCAGGTATTTACAAGAAATAAGGTATTTATAATGATTTAACGGCATTAATTAGTAAGTCTTAAAATGTTTTCATTCATATGTGTTAGTGCCTATGTGTCACGTTTCACTTTGTAAAATGCAGCCAAAATCATAAGTAGTAGCCATCAGCATATAAGATGATAACGTATCCTCGAGCGTCCAGCAGTTGAAAAGAAAACAAGGCCTGCACTTCTGAAAACAGTTGCTGACGTGACGATATAAGTGATTCAGTAATCGTGGTGTATGTACTTTCATACTTATTTTTCGACCATACATCGTATCAATCAGATTGTTTACGGAAAAACATAGACATTGGCAGAGGTATAGAGCGTTATGTGTTTACGGACCCGAGAAGATAGCGGGATTGTAAATCGTTATTTATGGTAATTCAATGCCTATTTTCTCATTGATAATGGCCATAGAGTCCTTCGATGGTAGAACATTTTTGGCGTCTTGCTCATAATCGATTATTTAATTAGAATTGATTACATTTGTTTACAATTTCGACCATACTAGATTAATTATAGTAAAATGTGCTAGAAATTCTATAAGAAAAACGAGAAATAAAATTATTTTAATGTGCGAAAATACAAACAAAATGTAAATTTTTAATTCGGTTGATCAGTAAACTTATTCGAATATTTTGAAATCTCTACCCATATATTCATTAGCATACTCGACATTCCAGTATTGGTAATTACGATTTGCCAATGTAATATCGAACACTTTCTCTCAGGTTGCAAAGTACGTCGATCACGCAGTACGTCGGTGAATCAACTAAAAATTGCATTCTGTTTTTAGCGTAAGAATGCGGAAAAATAATGGGCAAGGTCATGGTCATCGGCCATTGTTATTCCTCACGCTGATCTGTCTAATTACTGAGTGGTATTATTTCTGAGAATCCACGTGATTAGTCCACATCGGTTATTAACTTTATGTTGACCTGTCTAATTACTGAGTGGTATTATTTTTGAGAGTCCACGTGATTAGTCCACATCCTATTGGTTATTAACTTTATGATGGACATTAACTTTAGTTAAAGATGTAAAACGGATAATGTCACCGTGTATTAAAAATCGAACATCATAATCGAAAGGAAGAAAAAAGATAAAGAAAATTGTTAATATACATTTGTATTAACAATTTCCTATATTTTTCTTCTTTATTAATTTCCTCATCAATCTTCTTTATGTTAATGAAGTTATTTCTTAAATATATTTATTACCATAATTTTGAGATAATATCACTTAAATGATATCATGTCAAAATTTTGTTAATAAATCGATTTAAGTGCACAATAAATAATAAATGAATGCCTATTGAGTAAATTGTAAATATCAACCATTTCACTTTCTCTTCCATATATATGATTTAAATTTGTGTTTTGACAATTAGTATATGCTCTATAGTTTGGATAAGAAAATTGTCGGCTATTGCTATCCTTTTTGTATATTGTATTATGAAATATGGTATGAATTAAATCAGGCAAGTTAAATATTAAACTTTTCAGATTTGAATTCACTGCTAAGTCAAAAGTATAAGAATTGCAACATGATTACAATTCATGACTAAGCCGAGTATGGATCTACTCTGGCAGAAACGAAATTGAAACTAAAGCTAATAGAGAACTTAAAGAGCGTTACTTCTGAAACTTTATAATATATTAGGTTTTATTATAAATTAACCATATGTACTAATTCTTTAAGAAATATGCCTTCATCGACAAGATATTTCATACCTTTTTACGTTAATACGGAAGGCTAATAGTTTGTAAACTAGCATTATGATGACGTTATACATTTATAGGCGTCCCTTCTAAAACATGCAAATAGAATTTTGTTATATAATTACTAATTGATTTACATTGATTTAATTCTCATACATTGGTCACATAAATAATAGTATTGGAAAAAGAATTAGGATAGATAGATAATTACATGCGTTGGAATGGTTAAAAAAATATATTATTTCGAGTAATTTCAAATAGATAAAAATAATCTTAATGAGTTTTACACATTTCAGGGTTTTAATATCAATTCCAATAAAAATATCATGGAATTTCAAAATAGTCGTATAAATTTACTGATCGACGGAATTAAATATGTGCACTTTGTTCAAATTTATGCACTTTAAAATAAAGTATATGTACAAACTTTTAATAGAGGTTCTATTCTATTCATCGGAAATAGATAATTATTTAAATTTGTAGAAATTTTTGGCAATTTAATTACCTTTTAGCTGAACTATTATTTATTGGGAGACGTAATTACTTGCTTGTGTCAAGATGTCCCAAGACCTAATAAACTTGGTGGTATATTAACATTTGCAAACTTTTTTTTCGCTTTCCTCTTTTTTCATATTTCATGCAAAATCTTACCATACCTAAATTTTGTTCCACGTGTGGTTATCTTACTACAGTATCTCTTTCAGTTAAAATCTGTAATTACTCTTCAAAATTCGTCCTTATTTGAGAATGCACAGTCTGTAAAAGCAGGATGCAATCCCTTAAAAATCTCTCATAAATATTGTGGATGATAATTTTACCTCTGTGACTTATATTTTGTTGGATAACTATGCGTCAATAAAACGTATAAAATTAAGAGAAAAGACGACTCCTTAGCTTAATCGTTCTTTAAAAATTTCATGTAGAATCGGTATAATGCCCAAATGAGGTACTAGACCTCTTCGCTGAAGAACCTGTAGTGTTCTAAGGGACAAAGTTCTGTAAATGTTTATAAATATATATAACAATATTATAATAGTAAAATAATAAAAAAACGAATGTGCTTTAGACCACGCGACTGAAGTAAACTTCAAATATTAACTTTAAAAAGAATTTGCAATTTTATTCACTTTAAACGTAGAATATTTAATGTATTGACCGAAATAATAATTTATAAAATTGTTAATGAACGAAATTAAATTACAAAATAATAAAAAAATCACCGTTCGCGTAACGCTAGCAAAGTCGCACATATATATAAATTTCATGCACTGAAAATGAGAGGAAATAAATGTATGCACGTACTGCTCTCTCTTGCTTCTACAGTGTGATACAGACAATAGGTTTGCACTGTGCCTTAGATATACGAAACATAACTGGCTATGAGAGAAAGAGAGAAAGAAAATGTGTGCTCGCACCTCTCTCTCTTGTCCTTACAATAATATACGAAACGTAACTTTCTCTCTTTTTGTCTTCACTAACTTATATCTCCCTCTCAACTTCCGTTCGCCTCGACCGATCAAACTTTTCGTAACGCTCTCGTCACGCATTCACCAGCTTACTCCCCAAGTCAAGCGTGCGTAAAAGCACGAGTAAAACATTATGAGGATTCCGTACATATATTGGCTCTTATGAATATTTTAGCACACATAGTACCTGTGTTGAAGTATTTATAAGTATTAATTTTTCAAGACGTAAATATATTACAAACACATTTTATACTATATATTTCATAGTTTTAAAGATATGGTGCATATTTCAAAAATTATAAGATCTAGGATAATCGTTATGGTTTTCCTTTGAAATTATATTAAAATTTTACTAACCCTGTTTTTTATGATTTTTTCCTTAGTAGATTCAGAAATAAAGGGGTTAAAATTCTATATTTTTACCTACTTTATAATACATTTTTGCAAAATTGTGAAAAATATATTTTTGTATTTATCATAACAAGCCTTCTCAAATGATGAAGCACATGATATATGTAAATGTACAAACAATACAAATTTGTCATCACATATATATATATATATATATATATATATATATATATATGTATATATATATATATATATAAATATATATATATATATATATATATATATATATATATGTGTGTATATATATATATATATGTGATGACAAATTTGTATTTTTAAGAAATGTATTTATCTCTTTAATTTTCATTCTAATACGTGAAAAAATTAGAGTTGTAAAATATATGTAAAATACTTGGATCGATAAGATGAATTATTATTTCACATTTCATGTATCTCCGTCGCATGATTTTGAAGGAAATCAACTTTGGAAAAATATAAATGGATCTTCGTATAAAACATGGTATACATTAAAATAATTATAACATCCAAAGATATCATAATTTTCCAAAAACCTTTGCGTGGATTTCTAACAGCCTATATATTTTTCATAATTTTTCAGAAAGAAGGGGTGGGGGCGTGTATATATTTTTGCATATTTTCTGTATATTTCTGAAAATATATTACCCATAATTATAAAAAAATATATTATATATCTGCGACCCTTAAAACTAGTCCTTCCAAATGACACTGTATTTGGAACTAAAATAAAATATTGAGTGCCTAATTTGTTTTCCCTGAAATTGCTTAAGTAATATTTTTAAGTTTTATGCAATGTGTTATAATGAAGTATGCGCGAGTTAATACGTTTTATCACTATGCCAAATTTCAAGTTCTTACGTCGAAAAAAAGATACGAGAAAAACATACAAACAGCCAAGTGAGTGATCTAATAAAGGTTCCGTTTATCGTTTTAAGGTACGTAACCCTAAAAATTCAATGAACGAGTATACATTATTTGCAAATTTCTTTATGCTTTGAGTATCTATAAAAAACATGAGACAACCTGTATCCAGTTGACAATAATGATATCCACTTTTTTTGGCAACCCCACTTGATGTCGTAGATGCTCCTTTGGCGTTGAAAACCCTGAATAATTATTACCTGCTCTGCACATTGAGGATGCATTTGTTACTTCGGAAATTTCAGAATCCGAATAAGAAAAGAGTCTTCTCAAAATTAAATCGAAATCCGTTGACTGATCCGATGTCTGAGTATCGACACTCTTGCTTCCAGGATTGATATTGTATCAACCACAAAATATTGCACAACTCCATCGTACCAGAGTAAAATCAGAAGAGCATGTGTGAGTGTGAAATTAGGTTTGGAAAGATAGAAAATTTTGAAGATGCTTGAGGGTACGCATTCTGCGAAAGATACGACCACAAGCATTATTTGTTCAAGGTTGACAAAGAAGATTTTGATATAACAATAGATCTAAGTTTTTAATAGTTAATGTAATTGTTTCATGATATATAAGTCGACTAGAAAATGGCATAACATTTTAAAATAAATCCGAAGGAAATGAATACATGTTCAAAAATAGGATTTATTTCGTGATTCTATCACACAGGAAAACACCGAACAAGTGCGAGCCTTACTTGAAAGCTCTGTACCTCGTTTGAAGTGAAATTACTATAGTTATAAAAAGTTATCATTTATGCGGATTTCCCAATGCAATAAATATTTATTTACACCATATATAAATAAATAGGTATGACGTACATATTATTATGCATATACCAAAAACTACTACATTTAGTTTAAACGTTATTAATACTTTTCCTACGATCTTTCACTACGCTTATGAAATACCTATTTCTTTCACAATTCTAGATTCAGAAATTTTGGGAATAAGAGAGTCACAGTCTAACAAGAATGACAAGCTATTCCCCTAACACCCGGATTGTGTTAAACACCTACCAGAAATTCGTAAAAATTCAAACTGATATAAAGAAGGAAACGTTCGAAGGTCACCTGGGAGTGTGCAGTATATACAATTAAATGCTTCCGCCTAACAGGGTAAAGACTGTTTCTTCGCAATGAGCCATTTAGGGCCTCTATTTTTCCAACAAAACTTTTCTTGAATAATCTGAATGACACCAATATCGGTCCACCCTCAACTAAGTTACGGTGTGTAATATAGCCGTGTCTCGGAAACTAAAATGTTTACATATACATTTCCTTTAAATTAAAACTTTACTTTTTTAAATCAATCGGAAACATCACATTTAGGTGAATCTCATTAAGTACTACATAAAAATTACAACTGAAAAATTTTTTAAATATCTAACTGAAAAATTTATCTTTGCTAGTAAAATAATTTCTTAAGACGAAATTTACATATTCTTTGAATACGAGACTGTAGTCAAAGTTAATACATTATTTTGGCATAAATTAATTTAATAAATAAGTGAATTTTTACCAATAACTTAAAGTACCTTTCGTGTTTAGTTTCGGCTGCATGTACTATGTTGTGAACTGTCTCTTTGAAATGTAGAAAGTAGCATTCGTATTGATAAAATAGTTGAATTTTATATTCTCTAGTATAAGTATATTAGAGTATATAAAATTAATAATATACTACTGAAGTAGTGGTCAGTAATACTACTTCCTTTCTTATTTAATCGACTTCAGTATATTCAAAATAAGCTAAAAAAATAAGATTTCAACATTTTTTATGGGGTAATGTTAATAAATATATTTTATGTAATTTTAAGATTCCGATGTAAAAAAAAATCGTTACAGTTTCGCATAATTTTCTTCTCTGTCTTTTTTTTCTCAATTATCTTTTTCTTTAGTTCACGTGTATTCTAATTTCATTACCATAGGTGGTTAAAAATAGAAAATAAATAAGTAGAAGCTCGCAACTTGTAATCATAACACAACTCATGAGTATGTATGACTTCTAAATCTCTATAATTTGCCTTTATATAATTCCATTGAATTCACGTACATCTATCTCAAATATTCAACCTGTCATTGAGTAGTAGGCGTCGAGTGTACATTTCGTTTTCTTCTTCGCTTTTCACTATGATTTAACTTATTCAATTTGAGCATATATATCATTAATTTAAATTATACCTCTTAGCAGCTTATCGCGTTACCTAGATTTGGTGAAGTACACTCCAGTGTATTCACCAAAGTATTTATGCTATATGTTTAGCTTTTAATTGATTTACACAGATTCTTAGAATTTGAATCAATTCATTTGTATTAAGATTAAAAACATTAATAATGGCCTTGTCAAATTTTTCGAGTGTATAAACATTACATTAAAATCTAGTGTGCTCCTTGAAATATGACAAATCGAGCCTGTATTTAGGTCGTAATTAGGCAGACAAATCTAAATAATTTTTCACCGTTACAGTACCGTAATATCAATAATCAATCGGTTAAAATAGGTAGCGCATTGACGTAACTACTTAACTAACTGATCTGTTACTTCAATTTCGACCTAAGCTAATAATGGTTAACCTAAGCTAATAACTAATAATTTACATTTCGTTAAACTTTCTTAGAAAGTGTTTTTATTATCATCTAGTTTTTTTATTCACATTTTTATTTTCTTCTTAATAAAAAGCATATCGCGAGACAGATGCATCATTTGTAAATGCATCTGTCTCGCGAATCACAACAGTCTCGCGAAAAAACATCATTTGTACGAAATCCAAGCGATTAGCTTTTATTCTTTTAATAAACATCATGAAAGGATGTCTTGGGTCAGCTTTATTAATTTTGATTTCACCTTAGTTAACGTGTCTCAATCGGCACGTGATACGCAAGGATCACGGTTAATTTTGATAAAATTTAATTGTTTTCTTTTTAATGTATTTTTAAATATATTATACACAGCATTACGTACAAAACCACTGAAATCTCATTGACATATAAAATATAAACATAAAAATTAATAAGAATATAAATTTTGTAAAACAAAAATTTAATTTCGGATGTTCTGTCCTTCTGATCGTGCAATTTACGATTGAAAAGTAGAGTAGACCCTTCTAATAAATATGGTGCTACTTCTTTCAATGCTCACATTTTGCTGTTAGCTTTTTATTTTTCTTTTTATTTGTTTTTTTTTTTAACATGTTGAATATAATTATTTTCCATATATTAGTATATATACTTAAATATTCATCACTTTTAATTAACTCTTCGGAAAGATTTCACGTGACGTGCAAAAACACTTCGTTTTTTTTAAGATTCATTGCTCTTTGGCATTATTATACTCATACTAAAAATTGTGTTTCTTCGGTATTTCGACATTTTTCAATAGACTTTCCTATCGTAATTCTATGTCCAATATGTCAGAAGCAGTTATCTAATTAAATGGCTATATAGTTTGTGTTTAATAAAGATCCAGGCGCACTTTCGTATCCCCGAGATGAATTTCCCTTGCAAACAATATTTCTCCTGACATGTCGTAAACAATCAACAGCTTGCTTTTGTTTCAATCAAGGCATGCACTGGAAAAGTAAATTGTAGCAATATTTTTCACATTTATGTATTGTCATGAAACAGAAAATGCGCAGAATCGGGACTACGATACTCATTAGTATTGTACTGTTATGAGTCACTGTAACTAACTGTCATCATTGGTTTTTATGGGTTAAATTTATCTGCGCTCTTTTTACAGCCCAATACATTCAATGAGATGCTTTTCGTACCTACCAAATATATTTTTACTGTAATATTTCACTTATCAAGTATCATTAAATTGAAATATTTTGGGATTTCATCAGGTTTTCTGGTGCTCTAGAATCCCCTTTAAAATTCAAATGACGAGGTCTGTTAAAATATTTGCTTATTAAAACGAACTATTCTTTTGAGATTCGTATTTAAACTTTAAATAGCTTTCATGATATATCTATTTTCCCTGTGAAATATTGCCATACTGGAATTAAATCGAGTTGATTCAGATTTAGATACGTATTTTTTGATATAAAATATCATACACAACTTTAATAGAATCGCACGAGAGAATATGCATATTTTCATGCTAAGACTGAAAATATTGGGTCGTAATTATTTTCCCAATGATCTTCCCACCGTCGCAAGTATTGTATGTTTCCATTCCGAATAAAACCATCAAAAGAGTGAGCCAGAATCCTGGTCTCATCGTAATTCTGCCTTGAATGTCCAAACTTGCAAGTAGACTAATTTTGGTTTTCACAGGAAGCATATGTTTAGGGTTGTACTTAAAATTTCTTTATCAGCTCGTTTCCTTTCGACTCTTTAGACACATTTCATAACTTCAACTTTGTCAAGTATACGTATTCCTCTTTTCCTTATTAAAAGACACATGATATACAACTCAGACGACCGTGCGAAAGTGTGGACTTTTTGGTTTCTAAAAATCAGTCTTCTATCGAAAATACTTCCTTAGTCTTTCGAGAATATCACTAATATCCGTTAAAAAATCAGCGTTAAGACACACCATGAAACGTCTACTGATAATAAATGAATATTGCTCAGCTAATAACTGTGTCGCTATTATATTCATCTAATCTGAATTGTGTTTTGTTGTGCCCAGCTGCAATTAACAAAGCTGTACGAATGTCAGTCCTGTTCCTCAACAGGACTTCGTTACAACCAAAAGTGGAAAATTAGGTATCACAGTGATCTGGTAAGTCTCTTGATTTTTAAAGTAGAGGTCTACCACGTTAACATAAAGACTCTTAACGTTCGTAAATAAATTTATAATTAAAATTTAATTGAATTAAGCTGCTATGGTAGGCGTGATGCTAATAAATTGAAATATTTCATGAGTTATCAAAGTCATCTTTTTGTTGAGACCTTGTATCCTGTGCCAAAATCCGGCACTGAAAGTAATCGAATGTAGTTGTCTTGAGAGACCCGATTTTATTTAAACCATAAACACAATCTGGTAATAAGTAAAATTATAAATGTTCTTCAACTTTGTGTTATAAAAATGGCACATCTTGTTTTCCTTGTAATTTAAAAAAGTATTGGTATGTATGTAAAAGCACTATTATATTTTACGTATGTATATGGATATATATATATATATATATATATATATATATATAAATATATATATATATGTATAAATATATATATATATATATATATACATATATATATATATATATATATATATATATATATATATATATATATATATATATAAGTAATATAGATAACCTGGAACACGTTCTGTTAGGTGTAGCAGCTCTACTTAATATTCCATATGATATAATTTTTGTTCTGTAATTAGATTTAAAATAAAAATATATAAAATTGTTTATTTTTTGATCAATATCAAATATAAACATAAATATATAATCATATAATTCAGATAGATATAAAAATAGTTTATAGTTTAAAACTAAAATCTATCGCGCATCTGAGAGACACGCGCAAGCAAGCAAAAATTTAAAAACACTTCAAGTCTGCTGTCTTTATCCACTGTCAAAACCTGCATATATCACATATAGCGGATAACTAACGATTATTAGTCAGTCAGAAAGTTAATTTATATGTGTATTTTATTAAAATATAAAACTAAATGTTAATTTAGAGCAATTTATTTAATATTAATTTAAATATCAGAAAATTACTTCAATACAATAAAGTCACTATTCCCATAATTATTAAATAATCAATAGTGACTCTGATGAATACAGTTGGTAACAAAAGACTTATAATAAAAATAGTGCTATTTGTGTAATAGTGCTATGCATGTTGACCAAATTTGACATTTAATAAAACTAAACCCAAAAACTTCTCTCTAGCAAACTTTTTATTTTATAGACACAATAACAACATTTTTATTTCTTTTCAGATTACACAAATATATAGTTATTGTCAAAACTAAACCTTTAATATAAGTTAAAATTTAGTATTATAGAACTCATAACAATCACAATAAATGTTAATGCTCCATAAAACTAGTTTCAGACATTCATCTCATAACGCGTGTTGTATGTAACAGATGACTCATTTATGGATCGTAAAACTATCATAATTTATAGTTGAGCCGTATTAGTGAAAAAGAAGTACTAAAAACAAGCTTTACTATTTGTTTGCTATGACTAAAAGTCAAGCAATATCAATAAAGTAGATCAGATAATGGCAAAAAATATTTTATATTCTTGTGTTCTTCATATTCTCCATAGATATTTGATAGAAAAACTAACCTTTTTAATATCAGCAAAGGTTTGCTAAAAGATAAATCTTAAGTTAGAGAAATCTTAGCGGTACAAACAGTTTAATCTAAGCAAAACCTCGGTACTTCTCTCATGTTAATTATAATACTTTGTTCGTAGGAAAGGTTTGATATCGTCAAAAGAATATACTGCCTACAAGTTCTACGACCATAGCATTATTTAAGATTATCTTAAGGAAGGTTCAATGCATCATAGATAAGAAATACATTTTGTAGAGGAAACTTAGATTTAATGCAATCTTTTACAATAAAAGCGAAGTAATATTGGGGACCGATTTCAATCAATTTATAACATTCTTTTTATTTTTATAATTTATCTTTGCCCATAAGCGTTCGGACCGAAAATATATTTATGCCAAAACATTAAAATATTTCGTTGAAATTGTACAAATATAAATCGCGATTATTTCATTGGATTAATGTTGAAATATTCTTTGTCATTTTCACAAGAATATCATTACTCCAGCGTCATATCAAATTGATGGAACTTTAAAAAAAATTTTAATCCGGAATTACCACAGCGATGCCTTGACGGAATTACCAAAGTGCGTTGGACCTTGTCAGCTTCGTAAACATTCTTACTCGCTCTCAAATTTATCACTAACACTCACAAGTAACTTTCGTTATGTCTTACTTTGTCACTGGCACTCACGAGCAACTTTCGTTACGTCTGACAATTATTTAAAATAGTTATTTTTATCAGTATTTCGTTATTACTCTGAAATATTTAAACGAATGAACCGTGTAAATTTCAGCGACCTTGAAATATTTTTATTACAAGTTTTTACTACACAAATTCATACTACACAATTAAAATATTTTTACTACACAATTAAAAATTATTTTAATTT
This sequence comes from Druceiella hillmani, assembly GCA_039881145.1. Lineage (NCBI taxonomy): Eukaryota > Metazoa > Arthropoda > Insecta > Lepidoptera > Hepialidae > Druceiella > Druceiella hillmani. Next base: position 13,712,118 of record JAYKKI010000014.1, on the reverse strand, counting down.
GACTAGAACTGAATGACTTTTTTGTCCTCCAATTTTTTGGCAAAACATGGATAATGCGCAGTTTCAACCAGCCATCAAGGTCAGCTAGAACTTCCAGTCCTTACTCGAATAGTATGCAAGTACTGTTGTTCATAATTTCTTATGCCCTGTAATACCTGCTCAAAATTAGTTATGAGCTCTCGCTCTATAATTTAACAAAATTGAAACTGCCTGTTTATGTCTTTATTAAATATCCTTTCATATATATATATATATATATATATATATTTATATATATATATATATATATATCATTGTAAAAGTTGTACGGCACGCCGTACTACACCACTGCAAATTATGTTCAAAATAATACTTGAAAATTTTAGTTACCCTAATCTACCTTAATAGATTACTCTTACATGGAAAGGTTTTCCCCATTTCACCAAGGAAATAAGTATTTTAAATATTTCTTATTAAATCCTTCTCGGAATATCCCAAATAACTTAACTAGTGACGAAGTAGAACGTACTTAAACTGTAAACCAAAGTAATTGTTTTAAATTTTTGTCACAATCAAATAACAATTATTTATTATTATATATTATTATTATTAATTACAAAGAAAATACTATAAAGAGCAACAGAAATTGAGTTATATATATTAATATTTAGTTGCATATTTTATTAGAGATATTTATATATTGATATTTTAACTATGTATAAAATATTTTCATCGCTTAAATGAAATATTTATTGGATACAGATCATTATATCATTAATTGAATATTTAACTGCCTGTAAGTTTTAGGGACGCGTGTTCCATTCCTGTTAAAAATTTGTATTTATCGAATTGTGTTTAATATTTCCTAAGATTTCAATGTTACGAAATAGGGAAAAAAATTTAAATAATTCCAGAAAGTATGCATCTGATTCAAATTTCTTCTTTGAAAAGATAATCATGTTTTCCTTCATTAGCAACAAATCAATATTGACGTTATCTGCATCTATCCCCGTAACACCTCCACATTCTATATAGTAAAAGTTTATCCAAACTAAATTTTATTGCTGGGAATCACCAACTACAGGGCATATAAATATGGCTTCCATATGATCCCTTAGGTACTCTAATAATTAAGTACAAAGTTAAAGTGTGCATTAAGTACATTCACTAATTTAAAAAAGTTTCATTTGCTTTAAATATTCTCCAAAAAATATTTTTAACTCACCAAAAAGATGTAACAGAGCTAGAGCGAGAATAATAATTTTCTAAATAAGATGAGTTTTTCATAAGGGATACGTGTATTTGGAATGATTATTTGAAAAAAACACTTCGCTTTAATTTCTCCAAAATACTGGCCATTTTAACATTCGTTTGAAGGAAAGAAGATTTTACCGACCTCTTATTTGCTGTAAGTGTGAGATTTTATTTAAAAGAGAAGCCTGCAATAGCTAGTAGGCACACCTCAATCTTAGCAGAAATACACTTAGCTCGTAAACAAATATCTTATCACCCGATTTCTTTACGTCAACACCATTAACTGTATTGATATACTCGTGCCGCAAAAAATTGAAAGAAAATGGAACGTTTTATTGCAGTATTTTGTTTACAAAGTACGATTTACACACATTAAGTGGAATGTTTATACCAGAAAACGACAGTTATTATCTAAAGGAGAAGAGCCACGTGCTGTGAATTTTTATTTTGGAATCATTGTAACAGGAGCTTTATAATGCGGAATATATATTTGGGAATGGAAATTTTGTTTAAAGAAAAGCTAACGATGAGTCTTCAAATACAATAAAATTGGAGGCGGATAAATTTCATATTCTGTTAAATGCAATTGATGACAATTTGGAGGTGAAACTTAGTAATTAGAGGATGATTTAATGAATGCAGTTCCTTGCTTGCGTTTTATTCGTTTCTCATTACTTGTTCGAGTAAGTATTGTTATTATCGAGGTTTCTTTACCATTAACTTGTATCTTGTTTGGACGAAATATTGCAAAATTTACTATACAGTGGATGGAATCCCAGAAAAATTTGAAATTTTAATTTCTATTCTAAATTTACTCCTATTGCAGTTTAAGGAAAAGAAAAAGAAGTTAAAGTTAACATAACGTCGTGTGTAAATTTTTGTTATTATTGAAGATTAGTGACATAGTTATTTAGTTAAAGAAGAATCTCTTGGCCGAAGTAAAAAAAAAAGAAAAAAATGTTGACGCCTAATACTTATTCACCGTGGACATGTGAAACGGGTATTTTTTTTTTAAACCGATAGCACACTTTCTTGATTAGCATGAGAAACGAAAATCATATTTAACTAATTAACCTGTGAAACAAAAATTGCATTTTACATGGTTGACGTCTAAAACAAAGATTGCGTTTTACTTGGTTGATGTGTAAAACGAAAATTGGATTTAAACTAATTGACATGTGAAACGAAAATTGATTTTACCTAATAGCTACAAAAATGAAAACGAGTTGAAAATTAAATAGAATGTATTCAGATATTTCAATTCTTCCTTAAATTACTCATTGGTGCAATGGGAAATTCCTAAAGTTTAGATTCGAAATACTGGATACTGAGTTCAAATCTTTCTTCGTTTTTAACTTTAAAAAATAAAAAAAAACAATCCTAGAGTTTAAATTCTAAGGGTGAAGGGACAAAAATTTTATGCATTTGCATATATATATATATATATATATATATATATATATATATATATATATAATATTGGATTGTTGTAATAATAAACTTTTGTTATTCAAAATTCAATCAAGTTGATTTAAATTTATATTTAAGGAAAACAAACTAAATGGTGCTTAAAATAGAAGTATCAGCAGCGAAAACCTCAAATATATTTCAACATAGCTAGGGAAACTCACTGCATGTATTCACGTTATAATTTTTGGAACATATTTTAATACTTTTTCAGCCCAACTGGTACCAAAAAAGGCAAAAAAATAATATAAAAATGTTTTTCTATTGGAATATGTGATGAGTTTGAACTACCCTTCCATGATAGCGTGATGTTTTCTAACATTTTTTAAAGTAATGGACTAATAATTTACTTATTAGTCCAGTACACGATAAGCTAACATAATGTTACTAAAATATACTAATTTATTATCTCTTTTTCCTCTTTTCTTTGCATTACACGTTGACAATATCGTTCAAAGTCTAGACGTGGTCTGCGCATCATTTGTGCCACGGCGTGCCATCATTTTGTGCAACTCCGTTCCATCCAAAATTTATTTGCATTTTAATAAATTTTATTTTGTGTACTGAATGTTTTTTATATGCGATTTTGAAATTCCAATCTTTTTCAATAAATTAAATAGAAAAACGTATCAATAACAAAATGACCTCGTTTTGATGCTGAAAATGGAAAAAAAAACAGTTATAGGAATCAAAACTGTTTTACAAAGATTAGGTCTTGTTCTAATTTAACCATATATAGTATTATTTTTTCTGTCTCTTTATTCTTATATCAATTATTACGTTAGAAATAGATTACTTAATTAATGGGAAAGACAAACCTGATTGGTTGAAAGATTTAACAAAGGGGTATTGAAAAATTATAATTGAAAGAGACTGTATTTTAAGTGTATTTTAAGTGATTTCAGAGTACTTTCCGAATTTGATTTACAAATGCTGACATTTTTTATATATTATGATTAAATAAAAAAGAAAATAAATAATATAATAATTCTTACCTTATATAAATATAAATATGTATATATATATATATATATATATATATATATATATATATATATATATATACATATATATATATATATATATATATATATATATATATATATATATATATATACATCTTAGTGTAGTCTTAGATAGCGTTCATTTGAAAAGTTAGAAATTATTTTATTAATTTCATTCAAAATGACTTACTATTATTATTTCCCAGAGTTTAATTTGGAAAAAAAAGTACAAATAATGTGTTTCGTGGGTGACGATATAAAAGCAGTAGAATGAAATGAACAATAATAGCTAAGTTAAATAAGTCACAGCTTATTATTTTATTTTCAATTACACATTTAAATTTTTTTTTTCCAGTTGACAGGTAAAGTTATATCCTCAGAATGAATTCCTATTTTTTTTAGAACTGGTTCAATCTTCCAAAAACCCAAAAATAGTAATTTTCAGCAGCAAACATCTAGCTTATTCATTAAATGGACGAATAATTTTATTCTTCAGTTTCACAGGTAAAAAAACTTACAATACGGTGGAGAAATATATAAATAAAACTTATAATGGCGCCATTTTTTAATATAATAATAAATTTTGAAAAAAAGTTTAATTTTTATATATAGTCTGCCTGGTATCAAAACTACAATTGATTTTTATTGGTATTAATATTGGCCCTTTTTTGGAATATTATATTAATTTATGTGAAATATTTTTACAAAATTTTCATACGTGTGTTTCATGATTCTCTGACAAACTTGAAAACTAATTACTATATTTACCGAAAAAGATAATCTATAAGAACTAAGGTAAAATTTATTCCTTTACTAATTTATAGTAATTTAAAATAAGCATTTATATGATATATGTATTATAGATTATTTATATGTAGGATATTTATTGTGCATGATATATGCAAATATATCTTTAAAAAATTCATAAATATTTCTTTCAAAAACATGTTTAGCTAAATATTTGCTTAGTGATAAACGTAATGTAAGAATGTAAATTATACACATAGTTTTATTAATATCGACGACCACAGACTAGATATGTGGAACTAGATACCTACGCAGAGTAGAACTTCACTATTTTAAACGAATACTTAATTTAATCATTTTAAAGATATATAATTCTGTAGCCTATCAAAATTATTTCGTTTAAATTACAAATAAAAATAAAAAAAGCAATGAAATCGTGTCAAGTCTCAATTTTGCTCTAAATAAAATTACATATTTTAAAACTTAATTTCATGTGACATTTTGCATTTAAAATTGTACGTTTTTACATAAATTTTAAATAGTTTACCTATTCCCACACGCAGCAGAGAAATTCCAGTTAAAATTCAAAATAATGTTACAAATAATAATTTGCTTCCGCGACAATGATGCCTACTTCCTAAATTTTATATTATTGGACCCTTTTAATATAATCGATCATTTGATGTGCCTCTAATCCGGATATGATCCATTCTTTTATTGAGAAATTAATTTTCATAATCCTTTTGAACATCAAAGCAAAATGAAAATAAATTGATATTGGAAATTATCTAAAAACGTAAAAAGTTTATGGTACTTTTCAGTCGTAAAATTATTCACAATTATAGCAAAAAAATATTTAAAAAAATTAAAATGTTAATCAGGTTGAAAAATTCAATAAACACTTATTTTGTTAAATTATCCTGTATTGCCAATAAGAGATATCATTCCAAGTGCTTTATAGTTAAGAAATTAATGCAAATATATTATTAATAATAAAATAATATTTGAAATTAATTTAAATATAATTGACCGTTCAATCTAAAAACTTTAGGATAGGAATCTGATTTTTCCTTAATTAAATCTCTTATAGGGTTAATTATCACATAATTAGTAAATAAAATTTTGTAATAAATATAATTCGATTAAAAACATCTTCTTCAATTAATTTATGAAGATAATGGTTTTTTATATTTCGTTAAATGCAAATAAATAGTATTTTGTGATGAAGTTTTGGTTGCGAAATTATATCACAATGCTTTTAACTAACAATATCAGGTAAATCAATTAAAATTTTTGTACAATTGCATTGTTCGAATACTAATCTAAATTTGATAGCATTACTATGAAACATTTTTCCACTTTTTACCACGAATAACCACGTTTGTTATTAATCACGTCTAAGGCAGTTTTTTTGCAAACTCTCATCAGAAACCAAAAGAAGATATTGCCGTTGATAATGAGGATCCAAAATAAATTATTAACGTAAAATACGTCCATCTCAAAGTCTCCGAAATACCCAAGTTCTTCGTACAATAAATTTGCTCCAAGAAATAATTATTAACAAAACTAAAATTTTCCTCATAGTATGTTCTTTCCTCGAACCAAAGTTTTAAAAATAGTAATGCCACATATTCTTTTCATTTCTTCCCAAAAAAAATAAATTTTTGAATAAAAAATGACGGAAACGATAATAACAAGTCATAATGGTATGAAAACCTGGAATACTATTTTCACGTCTATAAAAACTAGTTTCGTAAAAGATTATGATTCTAGAGTATTAAATAGTCGTAGACAGTAATAAATATCTGACTTCTACAAGCTATAGCTTGAGATTTTCAATAAGCAAAATGACGGTAATATCCGTTTTATTTAAGTCATGAATAGTAGCTCCACATGTAAAGCTCCATTGTTAGACGCAAAAGGGATCAGCTGTATACGGGGTATTATAATTATTATAATTAACACATATCTTACAACCGGGTTTGATACCGAGTAAAGCTTAGACTTCTTACAGAAATAAATATTACGTGACAATTTTCGTAAGCAACCCATAAAAATGGTGTATTTTGATACTTTGTTTACTGTGGATGAAAAATGTGTCAACATTAAAGTAAATCTCTGCGGTCGGAGACGAGCACAATGGTGAAAAATCATAATGATACGTGCTGCGAATTCCAATGTGTAATCTTTGTGAAGAAAAAATAATACGATATATATGGTGGAAGCAAATGAGAAAATAACGTTGAAAGAAATATTTTCTAACAAAGCTAACTGAAATTATGATTTAATTGATAATAATTTGATACGCTGAAGCTTAACATTTTAGAAATAATATGTTTGGCCCCAAAGTAACAACATTTCAATTGATTCTTCTAGCGTCTCGCTGGTGTCCATGATTGCAAAATTCTGTGTAATTACCATAAAATAAACACAATGCACATTTACTGTCAATTATAAATGTAATGAATTTATTCGTTATACATTTTTTTGTGATCTCGGGGAAATTAACGATAACTTTTAGGGATACAGGAGAGAAAGGAAGCGCTTCAATGTTTAAAAAACGCTTTGTAGGGTTCCGCTCTTCAAAAGAAAAAAAAGAAATCCTCATGAGTTCACACACATATCTGTCTGCATATTTGTCAAAGTCGTTTTTCTGACAAACCGCTAGACGTAGAAACTTAAATTTGGTTTTATAATAAAACATGCTGATATAAGCAATAAATAAACATATGTAAAATCTAAGATTAGAGTATAATCATTCGGAAATTTTAAAGGGGAAAAATTAAAAATTGGGAAAATCTTTAATTCCGTAAAAAGTACGGAGTGTCTTTTGAAAAGGCTAATTGCAAGGGTCTCAAAAATATATTTTTTACAATTTAAAAAAATGTATTTAATAATATGTTTTTTACAATTTGTTTCCTTGTTTCCGAAAGTATTTAACCAAAAATTATAAAAAAAATAGGAGTTTTCAGAAACCCACGCGAACTGTAGCAATGATTCTGGATGTCATCATTTATCAAAATTTCCCTATTTTCATATGCCTACGAATTAGGCAGTATAATTATATTTTCCTATTTTTAGAGTAAGTTTAATCAGAAGCCATGATAATTAGAAATTTGAAAGTTGGTATAGTACACCTTAGTAAAAATATGTAACATACATACTACATATTTTTACATATTTTCCTTTTTATATGAGTGTAGAAACATGTTTTTTCCTTACCCTGTCCCCTGTTTCTCCTGCCTTTTCTACTCCTCACTTTTCCATCTCTGATTTCCGAAACTCTTGAATAAGAAATCATGGAAAAAAGGCTTGGTAAAGTCTGATCGGAAAATTGCTGGAGAACTGTAGCATTTATTCTAGATTCTATAATTTTCTTACGTCTATTAAATTATAATACACAATACATTGTAATATATTTGCGTTATAAAAAATTAATTTTTGTACGTATTTTGATAGAAATACAACGTACGTTCAAATGTTTGTTAGTGCCAAAATGTGTACGGAATGGAAGCAGTTTTACTCCTATTTGAGAGGTTTTTTTACAATAATACATGGTTGAAAAATTGGAAACAATAATCTTTAAGTTAATTAAAGCTTTTTGCTGCTTTGTGAATTTAATCATGCACTTCTCTTATTCTAATGTAAATAGTCATTCTTCTTATTATGGAAATTGTAAGTTGTCTTATCACTATCTAATTACTTTTGTCAATGTAATTCAATTTTATTTCCAAATCAAGTATTTATTTTTAAAATTTTTAGGTTATTCATATCATTTATCATTCCAATCACCTCTCTGTTCTTTGCAGTCACAGAACGCTTATCAGTTACTGTCCAAGAATAAGAGTTACGACTCTTACAAAGTAAATCAGAGTGAGTGATATTTTTGTTTTGATATGCAGTGGAAAAGTTTTCTTATAAATCTTCTTTTTCTTGTAATTGTTCTATATATACCTACACACATACCGCAAAAATAGGTAAAAACTGAAAAATAGTTTATGAAATATACCAGTCAAGATTATATAACACTAAAACAATTTCTTATCTTTTATTTTTTTCAAATCGCTTCATTTCAATCAAACGTAATTTTTATCAAAAACTATTCTACCATGATTATGAATAAAACCAAAATATAATTTATTGACGATTTCAATTATCGTAATTATAATTAGAAATAATGGAAATAAGGCTTGGTAAAGTCTGATCGGAAAATTGCTGGAGAACTGTAGCATTTATTCTAGATTCTACAATTTTCTTACGTCTTTTAAATTATAAAAAAAAATTAATATTTGTACATATTTTGATAGAAATACAACGTACGTTCAAATGTTTGTTAGTGCCAAAATGTGTACGAAATGGAAGCAGTTTTACTTCTATTTGAGAGGTTTTTCTACAATATTACATGGTTTCCAAGTTTTCGGAAACAATAATCTTTAAGTTAATTAAAGCTTTGGGCTGCTTTGTGAATTTAATCAAGCACTTCTCTTATTCTAATGTAAATAGTTATTGTTCTTAATATGGAAATTGTAAGTTGTCTTATCACTATCTAATTGCTTTTGTCAATGTAATTCAATTTTATTTCCAAATCAAGTATTTATTTTTGAAATTTTTAGGTTATTCAAAAGCAATCGGCTTTAGGAAATGATATGTTAGGAAATTGATAATTTTTTAAATTCATTATTCACAACTAAATAAAACTACATGATATAGTATTATTTCTACATCATTTAAATTCTTTACCACGACCTAGGTTTCGTTGTATGATAACATCTTCAGGTGGGCAATTCCAATAGCATTTAAATATTATACAAAATATAAACGGAAATGGGATTTGCGCAAGTTTTCCCACTGTTTACGTTAGTGAACTAGCGTTTAATTTTAGTTTTAATTTTAGTTTTAAAGTTAGCGTTTAATTTTTATTATATTTTCGAAATTTATTCAATATACAAGTGTTTTAGTGAGGGTACTAAATGAAATAAATGTTATTCTATGAGGCTAAACAATGCAAATATTTCGGTGTATGTAATGAATTCAATGGACATTATTCTCAGTAACATATTTATGAAATAGCAAAGGTATCTGATGGTTAGGACAAGATTATCCAACTAATTAAACATATCTCCCATTTCTTGTTTTCTTTTGATGTGTCTCCTTAGAAGTTTAACTGGGCTGTAATAATTTAAAATGCCCTACAAGATCAATGTTGTCTAATTATATTATATCAAGAAGATATGGAATATGGGTGATGATATTGTATTAAGTTTTTGATTTAGTAAATCAATTTTCTTCAACTTGTTGAAAATACATATTTTACATTTGGTATTCATGTTCCTCTTTAGTTATTGGTACTCGACATGAAGGAATTTATCAAAATTCAACTTCCAGTAGTGTGAAAGTGGATGTGGGAAATTGTTTGGGGATGTAGAAATAATTTAGACAAATAATTTGGACAAGATACGATTATTTTTTTCGTCACTCAGAAAGAAATGAAGTAATATTTATTTCACCATTTATGTTAAATTGCTAAACTTATAATTATTACATAAAAAGGCGAATAAAATACAATGCTGTCATTATATTTTTTACCCGGGCAAAGTCGACATGGGCAGATAGTTAAATATAAGCCTCTGTAAATACAGCATGATATCTGATGAACAGATCAACTTAAGTACCTGTTTTAATGACGTCAAATAGGCACTGGGTATATATTTTATTTACCCCTTCCCCTTCTGTGGTCATACCCACGAAGGTCGTGTCCGTCCTGAAACGTCCTGGTGGCTTCGTTCATTATTTTTTCCATTATACCCTGTACTCGAGTTTCCTAATAGTAGATGAGATTTTGAGACCTGTGAACGTAATTATTTGGTCAGTGCATTGGGCAGGAAATCTACCGCGGAGTCGTTTAACATTAACTTTCCTGACCACCATCACCTTCTCTAAGTTATCTAGTTCTTTGCATGCAATATGACCAAAGGAGCTAAGGATTCTTTGACATGTGCATCGTTTTGAAATTGCATATTTTTGCTAGTATTTAAGCAGTTTTCAACCAATCTATGGAGACGGTTATTTGTTTTCCTTTGATGTCCAATTTGTACATTTTCGCATTTGCCTTTCTTTGATGTCCAATTTCTAGACTTTTTTCCATTTTAAAACTGAACGAGGCTGTAAGTTAGCAACAATTCTACGGATGCGTGAAATGTAATCACTGTAGGCTGGCAGGTTGTCAGAAGTGGGTTGAAAAAATTCGCCAGGAAGCTGCAATGGCTCACCCTATACGAATTTTGCCGAGATTGAGTGTAAATCTTGAAAGTGTAAACATTAAAATTTATACGAACTCGTGAGAATCGTGCAAGTGGAAGCGCAAGTGATCCTAATGGTGAAGAACATTTCGATTATTCTTAGACCGTTGATAAGGCAGACAGGCACAAGTCCAATCGCGGCAGTCCTTTCACATGCCTGGTCAAACACAACGCTGAGCGTCTAATCCAGTAGTTGCAATGGCGCCAGGATGACTAAGAGAACGAACAGATTCTAATGCTTCACGGTCTAGCGGTTGAGTGAGAAATGGCCTGGCCCGGTAATTACATATATCGTCGTCATGGTGCATTGGGTTGATCACAAAGCATACGACCTTTGACGATGCGGCCCACCGTGGGGACCCGGGTTCGATTCCCGACCGTTCTTCGAACGGGGCTTGACTGGTGTTATGGTTGGCTATAAGAGATTGTTCTCGTAGCAAAAAGCTTGCTATATGCATAAATTAGATAAAATAAAGTAGATAAAAAATTAGTTGCAATGTAAGTTTTAATGTAGTGCCAGGAATCTGATTTTTTTTTGGTGCCTTTTTAAACAAAATTTGCGGTCCTGAATCGACATCCTGTGACTTAGATAGTATTTGGAAGTCAATTGTAGCAGTATTTTCCTCAACTCCGGACAATGATTTAGCTACTACATTATTACGGCTACTATATAGACCTACCTGGTATATATTTTATATCCATAGTCAATTGTGAGGTAAAGTCCAAATTTCCAAATAACCGTGCAGAACATTTATTCCTACATATCTGAAACGCATACTATAATTTTTGCGTCACGAAAAAAATTCAACACTTATATTACAAATCATAGTGCGTAACTCTAGTGGTAGAATAAAGGATACGTTTTATTTTAGTCATATATATGACAGCCATAACAAAATGATTTACCATTTTCCATATTATGTTACAACGAATAGTGCCTTGGAATATATGACCTCAAATGCTACGCTCTCTTCAAATTTAACGAGATTGCGTAAAGGAATAAGTACATATGTGCGTATTTTAGTTTTCACCACATACCGACTTCGTTTGTTCTTTTTCTGATAAGAAAATAATTTTATGTCATTAAAATTTAAAATTGTATTAAATCAAATACTATAAATTTTGTTCAGTATTTTATTAAGAAAAATAAGAAACTAACGAAAATAAAATAATCAGTAACACTAAAAAATGTGACAATTGGCTTTAAATTTTTTAGAAATAAAATTTTTATCGGGTTTGGCACCAAAAGTCAGTAAATTAAATTGTGTAATTGTAATAATTTAACTACATAAGTTACACCATTTAGGATTAACTCTTTTGTATGTTTTTAAACGCAACAAAGTGATTATTGTGCAAGGTTATAGTTGCGGAACTAATCATAATAATATACATTATTATTATTAATCAATAATATTATATATCTTTTCAAATTCTCGTATGATTGCATTGTTTGATTAGTGTAATGAATTTAAGAAAAATTACTGAAAAAGTTTTATCACGTTTTATCGGAATTATCATGTTTGTTATTAATTTCGCGTAAGACGAATTTTTTCTCATTTCTTTTCATAAAAGACAACAAGAAATTACGATTGACTGTTATCATCATAAATAAATAGCCGATATAAATGTAGCTCTATTTCAAAGCGTCCCAAATATTTTGTCACAAGTTTAAAAAACCTTGCTCCGGAAAGAAAATTATAGACAATACTAAAATCTCACATATTAAGTGTTAGTAGTTCCCAATATTTTTTATTAATTTCTTTAAATAAAATTTAAATAACAATATTTCCTCACATAAATTTCATTTCATTTCGAAAATACAAGTTTTTGAATAAAATAATTATGAACAAAAACAAAAATAAAAAAACAATGTAACAACCTAAGACCTTTTTTTGCATGTATAAAAACTGGTTTCGTAAAAGTTTTTTACCTCCTAAGGTTTAATAACAACAGATAACTTTCAATCTCTCACTTCCCATAATTTTAATTATTGAAAAAGCCTAATGACACCAATGTCCATTTTAATTATATCATATACAGTAGTTTCAAATACAAGGCTACATATCTGTCGTAAAGGTTGTCAAACTGCAAATGTAGTATCAGAATATCTTACAATCTGATTTGCAATCAAGCAAAGCTTACCCCTCTAAGTGAAATAGGCATTACGTAACAGTTTTCCTATGCAACCCTTCAAAATCTTGTATTATAATACTTTGTTTACACTGGTTGAAATATATGTGAACATTAAAGTAATGCTCTGCGGTAAAAGAAGACGACAAGTGTGAAAAAGCATGACGATACGTGCTGTGAATTTCAATGTGTAATCTTTGTGTAGAAAAAATAATACTTTATGTTGTGTGGATATAAATGAGAAAATAAAGTTCTGCCAAATGTTCTCTAACTTAAACATTAATTAATTTGTTTATACTTTGTTAAACTGAAGCTTGACATTTTTCCCATGGCCAAAACTAATAATGTTATAAGCAATTCTTCGAGCTTACCTTCTGGTATATATGATTGCAGAATTATTCTCAAATTAATATAAAATGAACACAATGCAAATTTATCGGAAAATACAAATGTATTGAATGTCTCCGTCGCTGAGGTTTTTCTAATTTTGAAGAAATTAAAACAATAATTTGTCGAGAAACAAAAGAAAACAGAAGCGCTTTAAGGTTTAGAATATATTATAATTTTTTGGTTTCTGTATGTTAAAGAAAAAACGAAACCTTAGTAAGATGTCTCGCCTGCCTGTCTGTATGTAGGTTACAGTCGTTTTTTTTCAGAGGGAAAACGGAAATTTATAAGGAAAAACGAAACCTTATAATGACTCACATGTGTCTGTTTGTAGATCAGAGTCGTTTTTTTAGAAACCGCCTGACGTAGAAACTTAACATTTATCACAGTAATAAAACGTATTAACCCTCATATAATGCAATAGACTGATAAATATTTATTAGGAAATTTTAGGGTGGAAAAATTTTATATTCGAAAAATTATGTAGAATTACGTGTATAATACGTAGTGTCGTTTGGAAGGGCTAGTTAATAGGGCCTCAGAGATATATTTTTCATAATTTTAAGTGAAATGTTTTGAGAGGTGTACTGAGAAATTTACGAAAAAAACATTTATTCTCCTTATTTCAAAAATTAATCAATATAAGATTTTAAAAAATATGAGTAATTAGAGATCCATGCACAGGTTGTAATAAAACTATGTGGATGATTCTGGATATCATAATTTTTCAAATAATCCTGATATTTTTATAAATATAAATAGGCAACATATTTACATTTTTCTGTTTTCGGAGTCGATTTTCTCAGAAATCGTGCGATGTAGACATTTGAAAGTTGGTGTGATAACTCATTTTATTAACCTACGTATATTACATACATTTTACATCATATGAACGTAGACTGTCAATTAGAAATGTTTATTAGGAATATAAAAACATATTTTTTCCTTATTTCTAAAAGTTTTTAAAATGTTTACCTATTATTTACGAAAATCCTGAATCAGAAATCATGGATAAAATCGGGTCTGTAAAGTCTGATAGGAAAATTACTGGAAAACTACAGCATTTATGTACCTTGTTTTCCGGTCTTTGAAAGTTACAATATATGATACGTTGCAATATTTTTACTTTGTGAAAAATTAATATCTGTACATATATTGTTAAAAATACTATATACGTTCAAATAATTGCAAGTGTACTCGTAGCATGAGTTTTACTCGTGTTTAACAGGTTTATTTTCGTCAATGTTACATTGCAAAAAAATACGAGGAAATAGTTATAGAGAACAGGCATGGAATGCTATACAGCAGTTATTGTGTGAGCATCAGTAAACGCAGTGAGTGAATTTTTTTTGGTTAAACATACAACAGAAAATATTTTTGTATGTCTGTGCTTTATATGTGATTACACCAATTATACTTAAAATTATACGGTAAAAGTAGGAAAAAATAAAATGCAGTTTATAAAAATATGCCAGTTTAGATTATATGCCACCAACTTCCTAAGAATTACTTGTAAATAAAATTAATCACTTCATTTAATTTTCATAAATCACCATAAAATTTTTAAAACCAGCTATAAAACCATTCTATTACGATTATGAGCAAAACCAAAATATCATTTCTAGGACATTATAGCTATCGTAGGTACACCGCATTGGCATATTTAGTCTACAACGCATGAAACTTTCCAACAAATTTTCACGCAACATTTCCAATATTGCTAAAAGAGGGCAAAGCGAATTTTCTTTGATAAGACTGCAAAATTATTCTTTAACCATTTTCTACACTATTATTTCCACATTTTTCTTAAATAATCTGCTAATGATCAGATCATTTCTCAAATAACTGGCGACTTAGTAAATTAAATGTTAGCATATAGATAAAATTTTCAAAAATTTTAAAGTTAGATCCTGTCTTTATTATATTCGTCTATTTATAATACATAAATGTATTTTTGCACATTAATTGCTGTAAACAAGACAGATACGTTATAACTTCTTGGCATTGAAAGCATTTACTGAGACCGCATTGAATTTAATTTAATTTAAATATATTCACTGGCAATTTTATCAAATATATTTCCTTCCTGTAATTGGAGTTAAAATCTTGTATCACTCTTGGCATGAAAAATATATATTTTCAAGTAGCTGAATATTTCCCCGAATTTTGTAAATATTTTCCTCGCTTTGTTGTTCTCTCAGTAGACAGCAAATACGTTCGTAGATTATTCAATTTGGAATATTTTTTATATTTATAATCTAATTTTCGTTTTAAGTCGTTTATGAATTGGGAAATAGGGAATGTAAATCACAAGGGCATACGTCTAAATATATTTCACGTTTGCTTGTTTGTTTTCGTTTATTTAATCTTTTATTTTAAGATATCAGATCAGTGGTTTTTATTCCAAAGGGAATATGTCATTATTTTACACACGTGATTAATTTTCGATGAAAAGTTGCTTAAAAGTACTTAAAATTAAATTTCAATTGTCTTTAAGGAGACAAACATAGGTAGAGACTTGATTTTTAATATTTAAAGAGTTCCTTAAATGGACTACAAATATGTTACTATTTTCATTGAAAGACAACGTTCGAGACGAAGATCATCAAACTTGCTGTTGTTAAGATCTGTTAAGTTACCATAAGTAGACAGCTGAAATTCCTATTTGATATTACAGTTATCACGGTTTTATCTGAATAAGTACCCATGCAATGCAATAATGTAAATAAATTATACAATTAAAATAACGTAGGTACGGTAAATGCAAAATATTCGCAATTCATATTTTTTTAAGTTTCTGATGTATAAAAAAATCTTAGGAACATTTTCTCATTATTTTCATTCTAAGTTCGCGGCAAAATACTGATATCTGATATAATTAAAAATAAAACAAGTCAGTTATACACTTAGTTATAATCTACCAGCCTAATTTCAAGAGAACTAAGGTATAACAAAACTAATTTTATTAAATTGATTTCAAATTACCACAGGCGATTGCCGCCGACAAGATATTTCACGAATTAAAATAAACTGTAAGTTACATTTACGTAAAATTAATGTTCCCATTGAATATATTACCATAAAAATATTGTAAAATTTTCGTTTTTGTCCTATTCCTATCCTATCCTTAAAATTTTAAAAGTTGGCACGTTTTCAATTGTAGTTAGAAAAGTTCCGAAAATTTCGAGCATCAATCAAAATTGTTTATACCTACACTTAGAATCTTCCAGATTTCACCTTTATTTTTCTTAGTGTGCTTATCAAAATAAATTAGGAAATCTTATTACTTATCAATACGTCTACTGAGTTTAAACATTGAGAAA
Organism: Druceiella hillmani; assembly: GCA_039881145.1. Lineage (NCBI taxonomy): Eukaryota > Metazoa > Arthropoda > Insecta > Lepidoptera > Hepialidae > Druceiella > Druceiella hillmani. Next base: position 13,695,528 of record JAYKKI010000014.1, on the reverse strand, counting down.
TTAGCATTTCGTAGTTACTAATGGTTTTTATGAGTGAAAAAGACTATGCCTATAACTGTGAGAGTTTTTGTAGTACTCGTAAATATTAAAAAAATATAAAATGTTCGTTATATTATCATCTTGATCCATCGTATATTAAAAATATTCACGATAATCGACGAGAGCCCACTACAAAACCAAAACTCCGCCAATGAAATATTTTTAGTTTATTTAAGTTGGTATTATTTTAAAACTAGAAAAGATTTTTTAAATCTATGACATGTCTGGGAAAGTACCTAACTTTTTTCCTGCAGATAATTGTATTTTTGTATCGTAAGTGAAACGTACTTGGAGAATGGGAGGAATAAAATTAATTTCATTCTGGCTGGGAATTTTTAACATCTGTGACAATTGGTTAAGGATCTCGTATTTAAATGCACCGTAGACAAAGCGATGTCAAAAATTCCTGAAAGTATGAGAGGAGGTATTGAAAAATTAGTTAGCCGGCGCCCATATCACTGTTCTGGAAGCTGATACTGTTTACGACGGGTCTCTAAATATATCAAGAGTATCCGCCATTGTTTTGGGTTGAAGCTCACGCTTCTAAAAACCAGAAATATGCAGTACGTTCCTCAAGAATCGAAGTCTTTTTTATTTATCACTTGATGACATATAAAAAGGGATAGCAATATGAGAATAGTATGCAGGTTAGATAGAGACACAAAAATTGTAATTTGTCTACCTGCATTATATTAATAAATGAACAAAATCCGACAGAAGTTTATTCTTATATATATATATATATATATATATATATATATATATATATATATATATATATATATATATATATAAATATATGTATATATATATATATATATATATACATGCATTGTTATAAAACCATTATGTTGCCATATTAGGAAATAAGGTGTTAAATAAAAATACTGAAAAATTCGCAAGAGTCTGAAAGAATATTATTAGTAAATTAATAATATTTTTGTAATATAAAAATGATTGTAACTAATTTACTATACCTCGTATATAGATTTTAACTTAGTTCTCTAAAATATATTTTCCAAATTACTCTAGAAATTCGGGAGTTCACTTGAGCTAAATTATAATGATTTTGAATGAATTACTGCAATATTAAAGACTACCTTATTATCAAATCGTATTTTATAGCAGACTATTTACATCAAATATTTATAACCAATTTCGCGGAGCAAGTTACTTCTGCTACTCGTAGGTAATGCCCATAGGTGTTAGCTTTGTAAGCACATTGTTTACACTAGCTAGTCTAACTAATTGAAATCCGCCTTTCCGGTTTGTATATACAAATCAACAAGACACCAGGGATAAATGATTACAATTGGATTTGATGAAGATGATAAATTATTTCTGTGATCCGATTCACACAGTATACTTCAAGGTCTAAAGTTTTCTAAAGGAAATGGAAGATGCCTGGGAGAAAAGTTTAACATAGCTTTTTTTTCTTTATTTTCTAATAAACTTTTGCTTTTATTTTGTGAAATTCCACGTGAAGTATTGATAAGCTTAACAATTTATAAAAGAGAATTCGGAGTAGCCTTAATTCATAAATTTCATTCTAAGCAAAAAGCGAGCGAAGCAACATGCAATATATGCAAACGATGGATAGAAGTGTACTCTCCTATATTACAGCTAAGCATTGGTTTTAAACATTTGATAAGGGATATTTTTGTATTTGTCCAGAGCCACTTCTCAATTCAGAAAAATTTTGAATTACTAAAATCAATAAGTGATTTCCACAGATTTCAGTACAATAAAAAAATCTGATAAAATTAAGTTCCGTTTGCAATAAACATATATTTTACAATTAAATGAAACTACGTGATGTAGTATTACTATAATACTACATCACGTAGTTTCATTTAATTGTGAATAATGAATTTCTACAAAATAAACGGCAAATATATTCAATATTTGAAAACATATATTTGTTGTAATACAACAAATATATGTTTTTGCCACAAATTTATGCCACAAATAATTTTCCTTAAAATACACACACTCAAACAGATTAAAATTTTTCTTCCATTGCGGAGTAAAGTACATATTTGTAAAACTTTACTTCTGCCTATTCTTGATTATGGAGATGTGTGTTATACGAATTTAAATAAACATTTGCTCAATAAATTAGAACGACTTCAAACCTGTATATTCGGTATATTTTTGGCCTTAAGAAATTTGACTACCTATCTTATATTTTATAACTTGAATGGTTAAGTATTCGTAATTTACACAGCTTCCATGTTCTATATTTCCTATATAATATCCTCAATAATCCCATTACACCTTCTTAAATTCCAATACCTGTCATCCAAAGATCTCGAACTACCTACCCTCCTATTTCCTCTGCGTAAAACTGAATTTTATGGAGATTCCTTCAACTAATGTTCTTTTCATTTGTGGGATGAAATGGCCACAAATATACAAAGTGCGCCCTCTCTGCCTAAGTTCAAAAGAGTCGTCTGAAATTACATTATTTATCATAATCGGCAGGCTCTTATTACGCGTCTTTATCCCCTCTTCATCCTTAAAGTGTGGTTTTGCTTTGGTTTTTAATGTATTTTATTTTATTACTACATATTTCATATATTTTATATTGTAAGTATAATTAATTAATGTTTAAAATCACTTACAGAATGCCACATTTAATGTTGTCATATAATTCATAATAACTAGCCATAAGAGATTGCTCTGGTAGCAACAGTCCGCACTGTAAACTAACTGTAAATCTAAAAAAAATAAATAGGTAAATAAATATATCCACTCGAATCTAAGGAAAAGTACAGTGTCCAGCGCCGTAAATATATTAAAAATTAAACTGTTTCATTGAAATAATCCTCATGACTAAATGCAATCAATTACTAAATCTCTGTATCAAATCAGTTCTATTAAATAAAAAAACAAAAACAAAATTCATTCAATTTGTGAAGTGAAAGAAAAAGTTCCAATTCGCAAGAAGCCACAGCGTGCCTACCAAGCAGATATAAACACGAGATAACAATTAAAACTATGGGTTCACTGAAAGCACCTGTACCAACACCCGCCTTTATATGATCCCGAGGCACACATCTCATCCCGAACAAGGGAAGGGCAGTATTCATTAAGCACCTGGAGTGAAAAATTAACAGAAAGGACGGTCGCTGGTTGAATCCAGTGAGACCCTACTAATAAAACCGCAAAACCATTAATTGTAACAATATATTAGGGCGGACGGCGGCGTGCGCCAAGGAAATATGGATGGTAACACACTCGATTCACGTCAACACAATATTAAATTAGGCGAAATATATAAATCAAATGTTTGATGTCGTTAGTTTTGGTAAATGGCATCACTTTTAATGGTTTTTATGACCGACGGAGAGTCTTTATGACCGATTAATTATTGATTATTTTCGATCTTGGAGCGGGAGAATATTTCGATACCAATTATAGTATCGAATATTGTCTTAAGGTTTCTATTTATGATGCTATTATTTTTTCTAATATTCACTTTGAATGATGAGTAGATAGTAGATAAAAGAAATTTTTTTTTAATTTTTGGTGGAAAGAGTTTTTTTAAATCCAATTCATCAATCAAAATATTTATGATTTCATAAATACATATATATATATATATATATATATATATATATATATATATATATATATATATATATGTATATATATATATATATATGCATATATATATATATATATATATATATATATATGCATATATATATATATATATATATATTTTTTTTTTTTTTTATATTAGAATCAAAAATTATTTAGGGATGTGAAGAAACATTTTTAGCTTGAAGTCTCTTTTAACATTTTTTATGCATCTAAAATTCCTAAGAAACATTAAAAAATGTTGGGTAAAAATATAGAAATTTAAAATAGAAATAAGTTTTCGATTAAAAGCACAAGTCAAAATGAAGATTGATAAATGAAATGGAATTAATTTTAAAAAATAGAAAATTATTCCGTTTTTGAAGTGAAAACTTCTTTAGCATCGTTGTGATTTGAAAGTCGATGAAACGAAAAAGCGATAGTAAAAAGAGACAGACACATAAATTCATGTTTTAACGTGGGGGAAAATGAGATAGAAAGCATTATATAGTGTTTCTTATGTTCGTGGTTCTCTTTGTGCTCTGCTTCGTAGCTCCTCCACTCGTGTTTACCAAGGCATAGTGAGAGTTTGCTTGGGTCTCAGCGTTGTACGTGTGTTAATACGTGTTTATGCGCGCAATTCAAAATGATATTGTGAATAATGATTGTGATTGTGTGTTAATAATGCTTGTTTATGTAAATTTTCATAAACTTTAAATTTTATTGTATTCGATCATTTTCTGAATTAAAAAAAAACATAGATGTGCAAAAAAATTAAATAAGAGATTAATTTAATTTAATTATAAAATTAGATGAAATTTATCCTATTTATTTACATATTATTAATTATAAAAACTTTTCTATTTTAGTTTTTATCAAAATTAAAAATTGACATTAAACTTAAAAATTAAAATTTAAAATTTTTGAAGGTTTCACTTCAACCATATGTGAATTGCACACATGTTATTAATTTTTTTCTTTTCTCTATCCTCTTTTAATGTATTTATCAGAAATATAAAACAAACAAAAACTGCAACCTTCTTCCACTTATTTTGGAAACTAATAAATTTAAAATTACAGCAATAATATTCTAGACCAATGGGTGATCATTCTAAAACCCATTTTCAGGAATTCACGAATTTTTGCACCTGTGCAGCTTTTGTTATATGATTGTTATTCTAGACCAATGATACTGGAATTTTTCTTTACTAGGTACCACTAGGACTTTTTTAGTCGAAGCAAGAAATTTAGAGACACTATTATCAGTCTGTTAATTGAAAAAGAAACTTACTTGAACTTATCTTATAAGTTTATAAGATCACTCAATGATAATTTCGTCTGTCAGTGTCGATGTCAGATATAATAAGAAAACAAAATTTTATTTTGACGTAATTACGGAATATTTACTTGCTAATGGTTCAAAAGTAAAAATATCTACATTGAAATTTTACAGTGCGCACAATATTGTTTTAAAAAAAGTGTGGGATGAGTAGTTTCTTCATATTTTTTCCCATTTAAGTTTTTTGCAATAGTTGGTAATAACACAGTTTAATTCCACTATTACCATTTAACTAACATTAATAAAATACAACTAATTTGGTCCCTCTTACTAATGGTGGTGATATATAGAAAGCTTCTGAGAAGACCACTAAATATATTACGAGACAGGAAGCAGAAACTACTGTCGCAAACGCAATTAGAATTCTAATGGATGGAGACAGCCGCGACACTACAACAACGGTACTTATTTTCTTGTAAATATTATGTTATCTTAGGAGCTTTTATCGTTGGAGGGCTTTTATATTTATATTGGTAAATTTTAGTTTTAATGTTTTCATAATCATGTTTTTAGGCGTTCTTTTTTAAGATTTATCTTATTTTTTCAAAACGTTCGCTTAAATGTTAAGTGCTTTTAAAAATAAGTTAGTAAAGCAAATTGACTAACTTAACTATAAAAAATTATGTATTGAAAATATGTTTCCATGTACACAGAGTTTAATTTTTAACTAGTGCCACTAATAATAAATGTACCTGTATTTTATATCCTCTAGTAGAAATATAATAAGATTAAATACATTTAGAAATATTAAAATAAATCAAGTAGTAAGTACGTATTATAAAATATAAAAAAAATTAAGGCTTAGGTTAAAAGTTGAAAGGAAAAATCAAATATTAAAATAAAGCAAAATATAAACTACAAGTAACGTCAAAATTATGGCTTACACTGCTGCGAATTCGACATAGATGTCTCCAGAGAAATGAAGACATTATGCATTCTGAACATAAGTAAGATACGCGCATATTCTATAATTTTAATTGCACAAATCATGGTATCCTTTATCGAAAACAGGAGAAAGAATTTAAAAGTCGGAATACGGATATCCTATCTGTCACTATTGCTCATATTTTACTCTTGTTATATCACAATGCATTTTGATACGGTCAATCTACTAACTTTTAAGACAAAAGACCTAAAGTGTATGAACAAAAATTAATAACAACGACATAAATACGTCTGAAACGATTAAGATTAATTCCATAGAAAACCGTCAAAGGAAAAAACATGTGAGAGATCGTTGCCTGAATTATGAACGTGCCAATGATTAAGTTAAGAGAAAAGATTTAAAATGTGTGAGCTTATTAGATATAAGTTTTCTTTTAACAAAAAAATAAATAGAAATAAATATCTAACCTTCTTGGACTTTGACCAATGATTGTAAATTATATGTTCGAAGTTCGAAGTTCAATGTTCGAAGCTTCAGTTACAAATTCGCGTAAAGTATAAACCTACAGTGAATATAGCGTAACGGATCATCCGATCTTATGCAACTTCCTCTGTTCCATTTGGTAGTTGCAAAAACTGACATGCACAATGTTAACTTGCTGCATCGTGATATGCGTCTTCTAAACTGTCTCCTTGCAAGAATATGTCCATTATTACTGTTAATTCAATGCTAATTTTAGATTGATTTATCGTATCGTAATCGCAAGATCGTAAGATATTATCAAGATAACTTAAATGATAGATAAGGACTACCAGTATAATAATATAATTACGTGCCAATACAGCACTCGGTCTTATTGAGCGGGTAACTTTGAAAGACTGAAAACTGACTTTTAGACGGATTAAATGTAACCTATTTATACTATTAAAACCTATTTAGAAACCTATAATTTCTGAGAATAATACTAGCAGGACCAAACGATATTTTTTCTAACGCTTACTGCGTTAGAAAAAATATCGCGTATTTCCTACTTTATCTTACGTTAATTAAATATAATATACGTAATATTTAATAATAATTTCTTTTAGTTTTTACCCATTATTGACTAACAATATCCGATCGAAAATTAAATTATCGCTTCGATTACACTCACTTGCAAGAAATACAATCAAATCGTAATGTTAGTGTGACGTAATCCCGCTAATATCGAGTAGTCCTTCACTGGAAATGCGGCGCGCTACAATCTTTAATGTTGTTAATTTAATCAGAATTGATAATTAAATGAAACTACGATATGTAGTATTTTTTCTACTTTCTTAGTTCTTTTTCTAAGTTCTTGTAATGCAACGAAACCTCGGTCGTGGTAAAGAACTTAAATAAAGTAGAAATATTACTACATCACGTAGCTTCATTTAATTATCAATAATGAATTTCTACAAAATTAACGCCAAATATATTCAATATTAAAACAAATGATACAATGGTTTCTAACTAACCGTGACATTGGTACTTACGATTTATATAGGGAAATAATGTAGTTTGAGGTGACTCCTTCCGTAAATTTGCGTACGCTTTGTGTTCGAAGGTAATATATCGGGAAATGAAGAGTGTGTAGCGTTGAACTCGATAGACTGTCCACGTTCATCTCAGATTAAGCAGTATATATCATTGGTTTCTAGTCATTGTACATGATGATCGACAATTCGATTCGGATCAAATTGTTAATGTATATCCTTGAAAAAATTATTTAAGCAGTTTTTCCATGACAATTTTTTTAAATCTATATACGTAAATATAAAATTTAACTATGTTCTTTTACATTTAATATTTTGTCTTATACGGAATATCGGATTGTAAGAAAAAAGTTGATTGAAGATGTACAGTTGACTTAACCAGTCTGTTTTCTGTGACACATCAGAAGTATACTTTGAAATGATTATTAAACTCAAAACGGGCAAATAGGCGAGAAGGGAAATTCTCTTTCAAGGGTATAATATGACGCTAGGTTTGTTTTGACAGTCAATATGGACAAAATCACACCTCATGATAACTGTAAAGTTATCACGACAGCTGTGAACCTATCGTGATAACTGTAAAGTACCTGCTTGAATTTTTGGATTCGTTCTATAAAGTTAAATCAAGTTTGAGAAACTATCCACATTAAACCTAATAATTTAACTTGGAATATATTGAAATAGCGATTTTCTAATATCGTTACAAGTGAAACGTTTTCCTTCTTTATTTGAAGCCATTAAAACTATTCGTACTGAATCTGACATTTCAAGTTGTAACTACGTTTTTGGTTACTCAAAAAAACCTATCAGATAAATATCAAAGTATTTTATCTTATAAATTTTGTAAAAAATAAAGTTCACATTTTAGTGGATTGGAGTGTATCCAAAATTAAGAATTTGTATTTAAATTCAAAAATTAATTTATTACTTAACGTAACGACTTAACGTAACTCAGAGTCGATTAATAAAGCATTTAACTTCAAAATTACATCGTATTACATCAATGCTACACTATTTTTTCCATAGAGTAACAAAAATGTAACAACAGTTTATTTCAACGTTCCAATCGCTCCTATATCTCAATATCTTTAAAGTACTCAGGTGCAGGATGAACCTAATCTTGGCTAGGCCTGTTTTGTCTCTCAGAATATAAATAAATAATTTCGTCTCATAGCACATGCACGAGGCTACTGCGAGTTTGGTTCACACCGGCGTGAAGAGCGACGTTGTGGACGCTTCTATTGTTGTGCGACTGATTTCGTTTTAATGGCCTACGGTTTGCGGTTACTTCCTGATAAGATACTTTAATAAATATGCATACAAACATACAAATCATCTTTAGAGTTTAGCTCAAATATTAAATATTACAATTGCTGAAGTAAAATTCACTCTTTGAATTTAGAACTTCTGTTAACGTAGAATAAGATTTTATTAAAATTTATTTTAATATGTAGATTCAGTTGATTTATAATAGGTTAATTTAGTATCGTAAGTAGACGCAAAGTTGAAGCACATCTCAATATTTCAATATATGAAGAATACTGTAAGCTTATTTATATACCAGAACAAATTTAATAACCTTTTTTAAAATTTCGTCGATGAACTACTATTTTACTTTAATGAATGTAAACCATGTAATAATATTATACAATTATTTTTACAAATAAACGTTAACTTTTATAAAAACAGACACTCACTCTATTTTTAAATACAAACAGGGTGATCTTTTGATGAACTTTCAATTACAACTGTGTTTTATGGATTGTGTCTACAATCTTTATATTTAAGTTACAATTTCTATTTTAGCGGCATACGCTTCGTTATTTCATTTGTCTTTATTTAATACTAAAATTAATTTACTTTTTTTAAAAATATGTAAGATATAAAACGTGGCTATTATCGATGTTGAAAAGCAGATAAGAGTTTAAATTGAAAGTTAATAAAATTCTTATCACATTAACCCGTCCAATGGAGAATTTTGTCACCACCCTTTTGGTTTAGAGTTATAATTATATTCATATTGTTCATTCCTTTCTCTACAATACCATCTTATTCCGAAGTCTTTGAGTACTTATTTAAAAATACCAAATTCTGTACAAGAATATGGAAATTCAGCAAGTTTCCCAACATCTGAAAAGTTTATCACTCTACAAATCAGGAATAAGAAGTAACCTAGAATTCCAAACCCTTTGTTATATTATATGAATTGGAGGGTGAAAGAGAAAAAAATGAATTACTTTAAAAGGGATTTAAAACGATTGGTAGTCTGGCTGATCCGGGATATAAGTTACCACTGTGACTGTACTTTTATGAATAAAAAGTAACGATTCATGATATTGATTGAATCATTTTAAAACGTTTGACTATTTAATTCTCGGCTCTACTTGGAAATCCGTCGTATGTCCTGAAACTGAAATTATAGCGAGTTCACAGTTCGTTTATTTTAATTCGTTCTACGTTAATAAAAACTTTAGCTAAAAGTATAATTAAATAATAAATAAACAAAAGTAGTAAATAATGGCACCTCTTCATAATACAAAGTACATAATAACTACAGCTTTCTACGTGCTCATATACATTTTTATTTATTTATTCACATTTTTCGATACATAACAGGTAACAATTTATGCGTAACGACAAGAAATTAACGGTTTATAAAAATTTAAACTTTAAGATTAAGTACGAAACAGAAAGTTTACTAGAGCTATAAAATATAACGACGGCACATTACTTTCATTTTTTATGCGACAAATTTACTTTCATTCGTCATAAATACATCACGGTTTTGTGCGACCGCGATCAAAAATTCTTTGAATTATGCAACACAAACTGAAATTTCCGAAAAAATTAATGTGCTATATCCGCCATGTGCCCACAAAACATCAATCGCCAATCAAATCTAATGCCTAAATCAACGACCACATTAGGACAATGTAATGGGATCGCTCTAACTGTATAAATATTGAACAACTCTAAAGTACATAAACAGCACAAATCTCTATTATCAAAAAGCCGAAGCACATCCTACTCTAATCAAACTAAACGTAAATAGGAAATAATCCAAAATACATAAATAGTACAGATATCTATAAAACGGAGACAAATCTAAACAAATATGGGTCCTAATGTGAATGGGAAAGCTTTTGGAGAACGTCATTTAATTTCAGATAACGTATTTTAAAAACTTTACCAAAGAGCGTTCCTAACGAAACAAAAATCAATTGATAGACTGAATTTTCTGTTAAATGCATTAAACAAATTAATTAATGCATTCATTCAGAATGTCCAGAAATTACTTTAGTTTTATTATCTTTCACCTAACTAAGTTCATACCTATATTCAAGTTGCCAATGCACAGATACATTAGATTTGGATCAAAATATGACCGTGGTCATAAAAATTTAATTTTTCAATCTGTAAATGTCTATGTTTAATTGCAGATAAGTTCGATTTTTTATGACGAAAAATTAAAAATTTTCTTTAATAAATAATGACTCGTATTTAAAAAATAAATAATGCTTGACGATACGATAGTTTGTACGACGATTTAGCTAAAATAAAGAAATATTTAATTTTTAAGTACATTTCATAATGATCCAGTAATATATTGGATACCTTTTTTACGTCAAATTTTCATTATCAATACATTCTTTTGTTCACCTTTCGTTTTCTCATTTCCAAAGATTTTCATAATCACTAAAATGGAATAAATAATTTCAAACAATGTTTTTCCGAAAACCGTAAACAGGGGTTTTATTTCCTCTTTTAAGTTTCGGAAATTTATGCTACATTTATCAAGTTTACAATGTTAAAAACAGAATAGAGATATGGTTCCTTTAATTTTTTTTACTGTTTTATTAGAGAATTGACCTTAAATAATTAAAAACATTTTCTTTTTTATTACTGTACTCTAGTGAATTACTATTAGTTGAAATACGTGCCGACGGCAACTTTTTTACAATACCACGAAATAAGATTGGACTAGGGATCCCTTTCCGTATTTACGTCATTTCTCAATTATGTAATAAGTGACTAATTTTGAACTTCTTATAAATCCGTAACTCAAAGATAAAATATATTTTTTGCGGATGTACATGTCTTGATTAAAGCATTAGAAATAACAGAACGATTTAGTACAGATTTATATTATATTACATGCTAAAAACGTGTAAAATTACATACCATTTTAGGTTGTAATATAACATCTTTGAAAATAGCGGGCAGCACTGTCTGACTGTACTATTTGCTTTGCGGCAATTCCACGTGATTTATTTTAGACTCTAATAGTTCACGCACGACAAAACGAATATTAAGCAAGAATTTATCCTTACAAATAAAGAATAAAGATTATTATTTTTTAATGACCTAAATTAAGGGAACCCCGCAAATTGTAATGCAGTGTGGGCAAGTTACTTTGGAGAAGTCCGTGAGTACTGCTTTAAAAAATAAAAGAAAGTTTCGGTCATCCAATTCACATTTAATCAAATAACGTGGTCCACCTCACTTAAAAATTTTGTTTTACTTTGTGTTTAGATCCACAGTCGTAAGTTATTGACCATTGATAAGTTAAAAAATATAGATAAGTTGTAAATCCATGGATTATGTGCTTGACTATTTGTTTATATCATAAATTACATACATTATACAATTATATGGGTATTTGAACTTTTTTACCTAGTAAGTAACTTGTTTACTTTATAGGACAATTATATACGTACCAAATAAACAAATTGTAAAATTTATACCCAGAGAAATTATATCTGTTTGAGTATAGTGAGAAAATAAAATGAAAAAAGGCGCTTTTCCTGTAAAATATCTAATGGCTTGTTTGGAAGTGAGTTAAAATGTTCTAATGGCACGTCGCGATGTGCCATTCGACCATAATTTTGTAAATGTTGCAATATTGTAAGAGTGATTTCGTCAAAACAAATTATTATTTTATAATTAAATTATTAAATTAAATTGAATTTGATATTTAATATATGTGTTTTTTCAATACAATCACTATGCTAGTTTGAAAGATTTTAATGAGATTAATTTTTGCCTAAAAAATTTTTTCCGGTCATCAATATAGAAAACCGTATACATGACGTTTTAAAGAAACAAATACAATCTTCGATTTTGGAAAATTCCTTGACAGAAATTAATAGACAAAACGTCGAATGGAAACATTGGATAAAAATATTAAAAACCCCTGTTGGTTCATCTGGAGTTTCACATACCCACATACGTACAATACATATTGGTGGAATGCCAGAGTACAAAATGCTCAGAATTAATTCAAAAATATTAGGAATGAACCAACAATAAAAGAAAACTATACTTACAGATGAGTATTCAATTGTGCTATATATGGAGGCTCGTATGACTAGAATGGCCGTAGTAGATGTAATTCTATTTGACCATTTTTTATAATGAACACATTTATACATTACAATAGAGCGCGTTGTCCTGAGTGGGAACAATATGCACGGATGGGAACATTGTCTTAGTTCGTTCGTTCGAATCAAGTTCAAGCAGTGAGCGCCAATTGTGTGATTCTGGAGAGTTATTTCAATATTTATCTTGTAAAATGGTCAAATGTGCAGTAAAATGTTGTAAAAATGACACTCGGAAACAAACTAAAGAGAAAGCAGGCATCACATTTTACCGTTAAAGCAATTTTAATGGTTTTAGACAAATTAATCCAACGTCATTGAGACAGGATACATGTGACAGGGTACATATGAAAAATTTCTTAGAAGTAATTGCCGCAACCGTCTGTCTCAGTAGCTGCAGCTAAGGATCACCCCTCCCCGTCGTATATCTCATTTCAGTCGTCCGTCGCCCGTGCAAGGAGCAACACGTGTGTAAATCTGCGATCGGGTAATTATGACTCAGCTCAACGGCGACGTTGCTGCTTTCTTGTTATATATATATATATATATATATATATATATATACCTCTTGCAACGGGCGGTTTTGATTTTGTCATATTATTAACAAAATATTATTTATTAAGAAGTTGTATTAATTGTAAATGTTACTGGCATGTATAGTGTATTCTGGCACATAAAACGAACGTTCTAAATTTTAAATTTATTCTTTTTGAATGAAAATTCTCTTTCACTGAAAAAAACGTATTTTTTGGCGGTAAATAAAATCCCACTCTTAATAAGTTCTTTTTCATTTCTTACGTTTTTTATTTTAACGAATAAATTTTAATTAAATTTCTGCTATTTGCTGCATTAGTTCACTTCTGTTTGCTGTTCTCAGTATGGTTGAAAAACGGTAAGAGCTAGTAAAATTGTTGCACTGTTTGAAGAAGGTTGTAGCTAATGTCTCAGTAGTACAATGTGAGCCGTTCCACCGTCCAAAGGACCTGGCAACGATACCAAGAAGCGAGCTTCGTCAAGACTGGAATTGTGTTTTATTCTCCGATGCAGCTTGTCTATGGATTAGTGGTGAGGATTAACGTCGGCAAGTCTTACGAAGACCTGGAGAACGCTTCGCAGAAGTGTGCTTTGCGGAAATCACCAGTTACGGTGGAGGCTCCGTAATGTTTTGGGCTGGTATTAACTCAGATGACCGTACCGAGTTAGTTTTTATTAAAAATGTCACACTTAATGCGCAAAGGTACATAACAGAGGTTCTTGTTCCTCATGCGCAACCCGTATTAACAGCAGTTGGAGGCAAGTCCATTTTTACGAAAACGCTCGGGCCCATCGCTCTAGAGACGTTAATGCGTATATGCAGGAGGTCGGAATTCGTCGGTTAGACTGGCCAGCTAAAAGTCCCAACGTCAATCCGATAGAACACATATGGGATAACCACAAATAACGCGTCAGAGCCGTAAAACGAGCTCCAGAAAACATTCAGGGCCTTAAAAATATGATTGTCGCTGAATGGAAACGTATTCCTCAGGAAATTATAAAAAACGTCGTCGAAAGCATGCCTAGCAGATTAAGAGCATTAATTTTAGCTAGGGAAGGCCCTCTATTAAATTTTAAAATTTATACTCGTTATTAAATTTTAAAATTTTATGTTAAATTAATAAAAAATATTCAAAAATAAACTTTAGCCATTTTTAATGTACCAATATGAAAATGCTCGTATGTGGACTTTACATTTATTTATTTGCATTTTTAATCACTGAAGTAGGTAAAAGGATATCTCAATTATAAATAACAATATTCTCATCATATCGCCATATAAAATGCATCAAATAATCATAAAATGACTCTGATATGGTTTATTCCTATAAGTGCCCGTTTTTTTTGCAGAAGAGTTTATATATATATATATATATATATATATATATATATATATATATATATATACGTATAAATATATGTATTTCTCTATTTCTTGTTTTATTTAGTTTTACTTAATTAAGCTACTTTATTTTTAAATAACTATCTAATCCTGGACTATAGACCTGAATATAGACTGGAATATAGACCTGGAAAGATGTCAGCGTCGTTAAATCATAGCATTGCTTGAAGAATCTTTAGATAGTGACAGTTTCGTTAACCTTATGCATCTGATTCGGAAAAAAGATGGTACTAAATGGTACAAAACTCCTTTCCGACAAAATATCCGCACTCGCAGCGAGAATATTATTACACAGCAGCCTGAAGTAGCACAAGAGGCAAAGACAGCTAAATCAGATTTAGAATAGTGGCAAATTGTATACCGGATAATTTGCTCAATACTTTACTTATATACACTAATAATCAAATAAGGGAAAGAATGGCTGCTTGTTCAGATCTCTCAAAATACACTTATATGAAAGAAGTCACCTTGAGTGAAATGAAAGCTTTTATTGGATTATTGTGCATAGCTGGATTCCATCGTTCCGGAAGAGATAATTAAATGATTTGTGGATATCTGATGTCACTGGTGTGGATATTTTCCATCTTGCTATGCCACATCAGCCTATTCACTTTATGTCTTACTTTTATGATAAGTCGACACGAAATTTATGAAAATAAACTGACAATTTAACTCCTATTCGTCAGATATTTGAGTCCTTCGTGGAAAACCGTTAAATAATTATGTTATTTGAAGAATATGTTATATGCCAAAAATTTGTATATGTCAAATTTATAAATTTATACGGGAAAGCAACCTGAAGGCTCATGTGCTGTCATCAATAAGCCTTTTGATGTTGTCAACCGTCTCGTGCAGCTTATTTGAAAAAAATAGTCGTAATTTAACGTTCGATAATGGGTTTACCGGCTATGAACTCATGACTCATCTTCTCAAAGAACATAAATTAACATGTTAGATGCTTTGAGAAAAAACAAACGTCAGATACCACTAGCGTTTACGAGAACCCGCGGGCGGGAAATTTATTCAACTAAATTTGGATATCAAAAAACTTGACAATTTTGTCACACACCAAAGAAAAGTAAAATCGTTCTGCTTGTCTCAAGCTTGCATCACGATGGTAAAATTGAACCTACTGAAGAAGAGAAAAAGCCTGAGATTGATACTTTTTATAATACAACCAAAGGTTTAGTGGATGTTGCAGATGAGTTTTATTCAACATTTAATGTTTGTCGTAATTAAAAAAAACACCGTTGACAATTTTTATGCCATGCTCAATATGTTTAGAAAAAATGTTGGTATTATAAGGAATAGCAACAATAGTATAAACATGAAACGATGTCTTGGGAAAATAGGACAAACATAAAAACTTAACTTCTAAAACTTGATTAAAAAATAAATCGATGATGTTAGGAAGTCTAATTTCACACTAAAAATTTGTTCTCAACATTTTCCATATGCCTCTATGTGCGAAATAAAAAATGGGCTTCGCAAGTCAGTGAACGGCGATGTATCTTAGCTTTTTCCACATTTTCAACATAACTTCACATTTCATATCCCATCCATATTCAGAGTTAGTGCAAGACGCCGTACGCGGTACATAAGGCACATGAAACACCTCCTACTATTTCTATAGCAGTTTTCATCTGATTACCCAGAAACGAAACTGACTAAATTCTCTAATACATTGCTGATACTCCAAGAAAAGGAAGGCTAAAAAAAAGAAAAAATACGTTGGGAAGACATAACAAAACGATGTGGTTTTTTAAAGTATTCATAAGTCAGGTATTTAAAAAATATCAATTTTTTATTACAAATATAAATATATTAAAATATATAAACAGAATCAACAATATATTAAATGTCTGGTCGCCCACCCCACCACTGACTATATTTATCTATAACGCGCTAATGCTCAAGCGTATCCCTATTCATCAAGTAATATATGTATATCAATGTACGTAGCTATAGCACATCTGCCTACTATTTGCATTTGGCAACCGATGCGATACGCGCGCTCTATAATAATGTATACTCTAAGTGAACACCTCACATATCTTTCTAAACAGTCTGTCTATTATTTAACAGAATCACAAATATTATCAATATAGTTGTAGGACAGAGTAATCAAAGAAAAACAAATTAATGAAAAATTTCAAGAAATTAAATTCTAAAATAAAAGAAATCACTAATATTTTTAAAGATTGGACATCCACCCGAAAACAAGGTATTTAAATATAAACATACAAAATAAATACTTAAAGCAAAGCAAGTACTAACCTCACGCATTATTCAGGATATAAGATTCAATGAGATCGGATGTAGCTAATCAGTTAACAGCGTTTAAGTGAGTTCAGATCAATAGAAGAAGAAGAAAAGGGTCAATCTTCACGACATAATTTCTACGCCGAGTCGGTGTAAGGGTTAAAATATCTAAAAATTTTGACGGCCACCATCAACGGTATTTACCCATGGAATATAATTGCGGTGATTACTGTATTGGATAAAACCCAGAAAACGACAGGTTTCCAATCTGAACCTGATGCTGAAGAAGATAATGAAGAAATTAGTGACCAATTTTGTTATGAACCTAGATTTTCAGAACCAGTAATAAAAATAAGCATATTATTACAAAAACAATAGTAGTGATTAAACCTTTCCATAAATGGCCACTAAAAAAAGAAATATTGAAATTATTTTTCTAACTTTAGAAGAAAACGATAAAAACCTGGATATGATATTAGACCATAGAATGAGATGAGGTAGCTTATTGGATATACTTAATGATTTCTTAAATTGAACACTTGCGTTACAAAGTAGTTTCCAGATTTTAAATCCAATGTAAAATTTACAGATAAACAAATTGATGACCTTTATAATATTCGTCGTAGTTTAAATGTAATGAAAACTGCAATGATGTCTTTGTTTCGCGGGGTTCAAGTTTATTAAAAACAGACGCACCATTATGGGTTATGCTTAATAAATTAAAGTTTTAATCAAACAAACTCAGTGAACGAACTGATTTTTTCTCAGAAAGAAAATAATAGAAAACGACCAATGATATTCTGGTGTTTGACGGCACTACCAACCCAATGAAATTTTTTTCACCACCGCAACAATGAAAACACTAAAAAACCATCGTCAGATGAAATCACAACATTTATTGGAACTTACTAGAAAGGCTAACATTTAAACAAACGTGAGTCTAGAGTATATATTCTTCATACTACAGTACATAGCTACGTAATGTAGTACATAGAATAAAAAGAGTGTATTTTTTTTCTTCGTAATTATAATACATTTTATTCCCAAAATCCATTACAAGTACTCTTTTAAAGAATAAACCTTTATATGCCAGGGAAGTTAAGTAATACATTACGTCAAGATATCGACAATTAAAATACAAATTTTGTAATGAAAGTCGTCTCATCCAATTATATATCATTCCATACGTATTTCACTCGTTTTTAATTACATTTTTGTTATCTTTGATCCTTTTTCATTTTTGCTAATGGCATTTTAAACTAGACTACTTTAAGTAGAAAAATGCTGATTTATTATTTTTTTATATAATATTTTATAATTTTAATTTCTGTATTAACGATACAATCTTTTTCAATTCACTAACCCATTATTAAAAATAAACACACATTCATCTTTGTTAAATCAATAAAATTGCAAGAATAAGTTCATCTTATTTATAGTTACATGTCACAACAATATATACATAATTCTTATATCATAACATAAATCGTACGTTCTCTTTTCCAGCTGGTGAAATGACACAAAGAGTGGCATAATCTTTTCTTTCAGGCGCCGAGTCTTTTCAAAATTAGAAACTTAACAGTAAGAGTAAATAATTTATTACCTTTGATATGCAAGCATTACTCTCGCATTTGTGATGGAATTAACTAATTATACGTGCGTGACTGCAGAAAGATTTTCTAGTAGAGGGCAAAATGTAGTTGCTGCTTTATATACTCGATGATGTCTAATTTAAGTATCTGGATATTTCTCAGCAGAAATTTAAATTAATTGACTTACAAATTATTTTCAATATATTAATTAAATAAATTTAAAAATTTAAGGTCTGAGTACGTTCTATTGAATTATTTTCTTTATATATAATTATTAAGGTTGAATTTTTGTTCCCACCTGCGATAAACTTAACATTGTATACAAACGTAAATTTATGTTACATAAATCACTTTTAAATACTCCAGTAATTTCTCTAGATGCATGTTCATTACTGCAAGATTTACCGTCACTTTCTCTTTATATTCAATTATATTTTATAGCTGGCAGCACATAAACTTAAATTTATATTTGGAGCATTATATAATACAATGCTTACATTTATAAAGTAGCAAGTAAATTCTTCATATATCGTGGCTGTGATAACTATAATCATAATAATAGCATCGTTTTAAAATCTTTCACTTCATTCCGCATTTTTAAATAATTTTTTTGTTGATGATATGCTATTTGGTTCTATTTGACAAAAATAAGTTCAATTAGAGTTAAAATGGAAGCGTCCATTGTATCAGAGTCATAATTTCAATTCATTTAAAAATTTGTGCAAAGCTATTTATTCGTTTTTAAGGAAATTGTAAGATATTAATTAGAAAAATATTTCCATCCAATCATTATTTCCTTATTTGTGAAAATCTATCATTGTATCATGCTATCGCTAGGTAATGCTCACAAACTAATAAATATAGAAAACTATTGTATCATGCTATCGCTAGTTAATTAGGCGCCGTTCCTTAAATGATTAAAGATATTTCATAATACTCATTAGTAGTTCTGAAACATATAATTTTCAAGTCTTTATTAGATGGATTGAAAAATCTTATATTGCCAATAAAAAAAATTTTTTCGGTCATTTATTGTTCGTCTGCTAAAACTATGTATAAAGAATGGGTATTTGTAATGAAATAAAAAATTAAAACATTTAGACATAAATATTAAAAAAAAAATATTCATTATTGTAATAATTTAACCATATTTTCTTACCATTAAAAAAGGAGGCCTAATACATAGTTCGTTTATAGTATCGAATTTGCTACGAAGATTAAAATTTTTAATTAAATTTTATGATATAAATAAAATATTACAATTTTTAAGGAAAAATCGAATGACGGCATTTTCATATTTTTTAATTTTAATTGTTAAAGTTTAAAAATATGTAAATTTACCATTTAGCTACTAAGAAAAAATGTAAATATATTGAAAACAATTTTATTGGATATTTTATCAATGAGTTAGGCACGTTTGGTTATATGTTCATAAAGATAAATCAAAGATTTTTTTAATTTATAAACTTTAAAATAACTTTTTTTAATTTATAAATTTCTATAAGATAGTTACTGCTTCATTGTTAATATCTCTTAACACATGTCTGTGGATGGTACTTCTAGAGAGGGAGTAATTGCCCTGAATTGTAATAAATTACAGGAAATTCAAATAGTTTAAAAGTATTCTATCTTGTTTTATGTATCAGTAAAATATTTATTTTCCTAGTAGAACTTTAAAAAATCTCCACTGTATATTTATTAATTTTTTGATCATTTGAACGAGAAATGTCGGGCTAAGAATGAGACGATCGCAAAAATAAGAACATTTCATTATAATATATATTTAAAAGAAAAGAAGCTAACGTGTTAAAATGTTGAAATCATGTTGAAGTCTCATAAAGCAAATTATATCAGATTTTTCCCATTCTGAACCCTTTTTGCTTAATTTATATGAGTAATATAACGACATTTTAACGTTTTCAAAACAAATTCAAATTTTGAAAAATAAATTATACGTATTTGAGATATGTACAATAATTAATACAAAACACGCTTTATTTTTTTTTTTCAACATCGCCTTTCGTTTATATGGAAAGATTAATAAAAAGATAATGGAAAGAATAATCTGCAAGCAAACAGCGACTTGGTTCTGTCAGTGTGCAAATGAATGACATAATAAAAAATGGGGTGTGGCTGTGTCACGGACACGGCCATGTGTTGTATGTAAATACATCTGTCACGGGTTATATTGAAACGTACACTAGCTGCGGCCCAATGTGTCTTCATAATCAACGATCGAACAAAATCTATGCCTATACAGTCCGTTGTCGATGTAGAAGACATTTCATCATCCACTTGCATAATTTAAACCGACCCAGCTGTAAATGTACTGGCACCGTCGTTGATCCGCTCGGCCGCATTCATTCTTTTACGTTCCCGGCACTGCTTTACTCGGTCATATGGTGTTTTATTATTATCATTCGATTGTTCTTGAGAAGCCCTTTCCAGCCGTATACGGTCTCTGCATTTGGTTTTGGTTTTTCGACGCGTAAAGGCCGACATTATATATTTTTGATAATATTTTTTTATTCTAACACCTTATTATATTCACTGTCACTACTTTAAACTAATGATTTATATACAATCGATAGATTTTGACGACAGCTGACGATTAAAACTTGAACATCGTAGCTATTTCGAATCAAAAGTTAGACTAATTGCAAATCTCGATACGCAGCAAAATAACCTAAAAATGGCGACGCTTCCCTCTCCACCGTGCGCGATGCGTCACTATTCTTGCTTATCGTAATTAATTTTTTGATCTTTTAGCTATCCACTTGTATAATTTAATTTTTGATGTAGAGGATAGATTTGAAACTGCAACGCCAAACTGTATCCCCCAATTTTGTTCTCTTTAGGTTTTTTTGATTGGGAGGTATGGTAACAAATTTAAAGACGTATTCACGTCAAAATATGAACGATTCTTGAAAATATTGCTAGCATTTTCTTGGCTTATATTTTATAGGTTCAAAAACTTTAGGATATCAATTACACATACCAACCTAAACACTTTAAATTTCTGGTGCAGATTCATGAGAGAAAATATTAGTTTCTGCACAAACTTTTAACCTGCTTTTTTCTGTCTTTGTTTCTGCACAAACTTTTAACCCATTTTAGACTTTAATTTGACTTAAAAATCACAACTTTAAACAAATAGCTGAAACATTTCATTAGACTAAACTATACAACCTAATCTTTAACTTAAGCACCGACCGTCCCTCGCCACTAACGTCCTATAAACTGATTTTTTCAAGGCACCGCGTCTCAGGTAAGCCATTTGGCGGTGGCGGCCTAATGAAAGCGAAGTAATTAGCACCACAGTGTGACGAGTAATCGTCCGCTGTTGCAGTATTGAAACTATTTAAGTCGAAACTATTTTAGGTAGTAATTTCAAGTAAATATAGAGCTACTGTATAAAGGAGTCGAAATTTAAAATTAATAAATATAGCACTTCTATTTCTCTTTTGTATATTTTGCATATTTAAGGTTTCTTTCCCTACTTTGGGTGACACTCCTTTCTCTATTTCTTCTTAAATTAATTATTCTGTTCACTCATGTAAAAAATATGCATGAAAATTAAACTTGATTTAATGTAAATAATTTTTATGCTTATTCAAATCAAATTATTTTATTATTCCTTTAACTCCTTTTTTATCAAAGTGACATTCTTTGTACTGGTTACGTATTCATTAAAAATCAAGCCGCAGTGGCGTAGACCGCAACCATAATAATCGTTATAGAAACTAGATTGACACCAGCCGGTAATATATTAGATATCACGGAAATATCGCGTAGCGTGAGGTATCATAAAATATGTTCCATTTTAACAAAAGTTATTTTGCCCATGAGATCTTTAATTATAATCAATAAGTAAAGTACTGCTTTAGCAATAAAATTCTGACTGATATAACTTATTTAAAGCATAATCCACACATAAAATACAGTACAACGACATCGTGTGCTAAGCATGCATCATGCAGATATCACTGGGTGAATTCTAACAAAACTGTTAGCAAAAGTTTTAAACCTTAGAGGTAAGATCAAAAATGCAATATTAATCGTTATGCTATTATTTATAGCAGTTTTTATATAAAATCAAGGTATCAAATACAAGCCAAGCCAAATCATTTAGTATCACTGTTTACTTATATTCATTTATCGGAGATGCGTACAACAATAATAGAATAGACGAGGGGTTTAGGTTAAAAGTTAGGCAACCTGTTGTCTCTTAAAATATGTCTAAAGACAACGTGCCTATGCATATTTTAATTAATTTATTTGTTTTTTTTGAGCATAACGTAACAGATTGTTAGCAAACTTAAATTTCCAGAAGATTCCATTTCGAATCCGGAGTTAGTCTCGATTTTGTTTGGTGTATTCTCGGCGAATTATTACACTCTCATGCATTGAAAATCGAGAGCAAGGATTTAAGAATTTTAAATGAAAATCATCAAAAAATTACTGTTCTGTTTGAAGTATAAATTAAGGTGACATATGATTTTATCCTAATCAAGGAGACTTTTAGGAACCAAAAATTATAATGGAAAATATAGTGCGCTCATTAATAAAAACCGCATATTTTTAATAAATTTAGTAAGCTTTAGTACTTGTTTTAATAATTATTTATTGATTTTATACTCTTCCTTTCGTCTAGAAACATTTATCTTACTATCGCATTCTAAATTGTTTCCATGAAATAACTTTTTAAGACTACAAGTTAATTTGGTTTTCATTTTTATTTAAAAACTGAAACATTGTCTATAATAACAGTGTCTTAATTTTCAATTCCTTCTAAATTTCATTGCTTTTTTCAAAAGTTTCATGTAGCTTTTAAAGTAATTTCATAATTCTTGCAATGTTCCGCATCAATTCTAATAGACTAATACATTTGTTTAAGGATTGTTAAAGATAGTCCAAAGTTCCTCTTAGTTAATTCTCGAAATTATTTGGAACATTCCGATTATATTACAAATTCATGCCCTCTGTGACATATATTTGCGTAACACTCTCAGCTGTAAACTTTTGTCGGCATTGAAAGTTAGCTTAGAATTATTGGATTTAACGAAAGTTTCATATTATTCACGCTCTTAGACTTTCCATTATTAAATTTTCAGTAACTCTCGCTAAAATATACGAGTCTCTGTAGACAACAAAATATTCAAAGTATAATTAATAGTAAGAATTTTATCCTTAACAAAATTCTGGTTCAAAATTGAATCTTATCCATTATAATGTGTAATAAGTACAATTTCGAAAATGTTTATGAGTTTATAATATGGCTTGCTAGTGACAAGATTGAAAGTTTTTATTTAGAAATGATATATTTCCCTTCGTATTTATAAAGTATTCAAAGTACATCTGATTTGATTCAACCCCGTAAAATCTTTTATGTTTAGTTAACATTAAGTTACAACTCTTTTGTCACTTTTATGTACTTTTTTTTATTAGGAAGTTTTTACATACAGGATAAGTGACTAAAATAAGCTTCCTCTGATAGTGGAATATATTTTGATGAAATATAAAAAGAGTTGTGGACTAAGGATGATATTAAATGAATTAACGTTTTAAATAATATTTCGTTTATTTTTAGATATTCTTTAGAACATAGAAGAAAAGAATTACTTCAACATATATAGGCAACAATTTTTATCTAAGTACCCATTAAACCAAATAAAATTATTACTATTGTAGCCGGATTCTGTAAAATTTCAGTCCGAAAAGGAGGTCGTGGTAATACATTAAGTCAAAATATATTTTCATAATCTCATAAACAAAGATCTTCTGAATAACTTGTAGTACTACAGAGTCACCCTATCTAAAATAATTATTTTTGTATTCCAGATGATTGTAGAATAATAGAATAAAATAACAGATCTTTAAGAAACAATAATGTAATACTTTAATTCATCTCTACATTCATCATTTATTATATTATACAAAAAAAATTACCCAGCCTAGTTGAGCTATTATATAAGTTTAATTGAAATGAAATAAATGAAGTCAATAATTGCTCTTTTAATGATCACTTGTTCAACGTTTTATGCACAAATTGGATTCTAAGGTATTTTCAAGTAAATAGTTTATTATTATATTTCCAAATATACATTTTAAAATTCGATAATATTATTTATGGTATTTTCTGTGTCTACTTTTGGACAATTGACGCATCGCTTTCGTTTACTGCCTTTTATCATCACATACGCTTGAATGAATCTTTTGAAGCAAAGATTTTTTTTTGGTATTACGATTACGACTAGCCGGTATTCTAACGATGCATCGTTCCTTCAAATCAATATGCCTCGTGCACTTTTACATCAAGCATCTAGGCATTATTCATTGCAATGGAGAGCAAATAAAATATAACCCCAAATAATAATTTATTTTTTATTTTCGGTCAACTTCATAGGCGACCATATTTACCGATGATATCCGGGTATGTGCCATTCAGTTTTTGGACCGAAACAATTGTATTCCTCTATTGGTGTCGGTATTTGTGGAAGAAAATTAGTTATGAGATTTATCGCCTTATTGTCCGTACACATGACGAAATATATCCGTTCTAAGATGGTGGTAAAACTAACTCCTGTGTTCATGTCTTTATCCGTTGGTGTATTTTTCGGAACATATTTCCATTGCGAAAACGGAACATATTTCCATTACGAACGGTACGATATGCTTGGATATTAAGTTTAGCGAGCTTATATAGCAATAAGAGTCAATTAAAAAGATATCAAATAACGGCTTGCATTCTATGATTTGCAAAGAGACATTTGCTTAGTCTTATTTGGGGCCCAGATCGTCTTTTTTCTGGAAAGAAATGAAACTGAAATAAATAGTTCGTTATAGAATCTGTATTGATTCCATTATAAGTAGATATTTAATAAATTCTGCATATCTTTACGTGGCTGAAAGTTATCTATGGAATTCAATGAATCCGACTGTTGAAAGACATGTTTCATATCATATTCGAATTCGGTTCCTTATAAAAATATAGGGAAAATATGCGTCTCCATAATTAAAATTTTGTATTTTTTTCCTTGAACTTGTGTCGCCTAAAGGGAATGTGGAAGGAATAAGTTCTAGTGCGTTTGTAGGTTCAATAATGAATTATATTGTCCCCCTCGCTACGTCATGTTCGAAAAATATTAGGTTTTTTAATGGTATTAATTTTGTAGGATAATGTAATGTTAAAACTAAGAAAAAATAGGGAATAAAATGGAAGTTAAAGTGATCAGTTACAAGTTTAATAACACAATATCACAAAAATCACAAAAAAATTAAACAAATTAAAATTACACATTAAATACGTTTGTGATCCCTAATTAATTTACAAATTTCACACTTTTATAAGGACTCAAACTTTTTTCTTTTAATTTTCGATATGCGCATAAAGAGAGGAATTAATGGTCATAATAAGCTTTGCTTTTGCACTTTGGACTTCAATGGCGTTGATGTCAGCGGCGATGGCATCTCCTGACTTCTTTAAATGGATGACTCCAAATATTATAAAAAATTGGACGCGAACGCTTGCTCATCGTAATTTTGGCATCCTTTCAATTTCGGCAAAATCACAATATAACTACCAGCCATTTCAAAACTAAATAATAATATCATAGAATAAAATACATGTCTGGGCCATAACCTAATTTGTTACATTTTTTCCTTATAAAATGCTATTTGTTATTTTAATGGTGAGTAAATATATTTATTGCATTCGGATATAACCATTTATGGAAATAAAATATCTATAATTGGATTTGAAGTCGTGGGGAAGCATCTGTTTCAATAGATATAACTGGTCAATTTGACTTATATTTTATTCCCATATGTTTCTAAGTTTTCAATTATATTATTTTACAAAATTAATACCATTTCATTGTTTTAGGTTTATGACATAACAACAATTTTTTCGCTTAAAAAAATTAAATGAAAAAAATATCTATGGCTGACCCATGCGATTGTAAAGATGTTACTCATTTTAGATAAATAAACAGGATATTTATCGAACAAGATATAGCAAGGGGTCGATATAATTCATCATTGAACCTGCAAATGCACTAGAAGCTATAACTTCCACATCTATTTTAGGTGAGCCAACTTCCAGAAACAAAATAATAAATTTTAATTGGGGAAACGCATATTTTTCGTGTATATTTTCAGGAACCGAATTCAAATATGTCATGACAAATGTCCTTCAACAGTCTGATTCATTGAAATCTGTAGATAACTTTCAGTCATGTAAAGATATGCAGAATTTATTAGAATATCTAGTTATGATTGAATCGGTACAGATTCTATAACGCACTATTTATTTTATTTTGATCTCTTTACAGACAGAAACAATCTGGATCGCAAATAAGACTAAGCAAATCTCTCTGCAAATCATAGAATGCAAGATGTTATTCGATATCTTTTTAAATTCAATCTTATTGCTTTCTCGCTAAACTTAATATCAAAGCATATCGTACGGTTCGCACGCAATGAAAATATGTTTCGAAAAATTCACAAACTGATAAAGACGTGAAGAGAGGAGTTAGTTTTACCACCATCTTACAATGGATATCTTTCATTATATGTATGGACAATAAGGTGGTAAATCCCTTAACTAATTTTCTTTTGCAAATACCCACACCAATTGCGAAATGATGTGCAATTGTTTCGGCCCAAAAACTCCTTGCCGTAAACAATACCTAGATGCTTCATGTAAAAGTGCACGAGGCATATCTATTTAAAGGAACAATGCGTCGTTAGAATACTGGCTAGTCATAGCTAGAGCAATGAGTGATTTGTCAATACCAAAAAAAATTCTTTGCTGACCGTATCCACTACTATGAAGAAGATCCAAAATATTGGCTTCAAAAGATCCATTCAAGCACATGTCATGATAAAAAGCAGTAAACGAAAGCGATTCGTCAATTGTATAAAAGCAAGCGCACAGAAAATACCACAAATAATATTTGCGAATTTTGAAATGTAAATTTGTGTTTAATTCGCGGTCGTAATTATTTTTCTGGATTCCACAGCCAAATAAATATATTTTTATGAGTTTATGGTCGTCTGTTATTCTATCTCTTCCACCCAAGTTTTCTATATCTGAAAATACCAAAGAATCCGATTTGTGCATAAAAGGTTTAACAAGTGATGATTTCGAGAACAATTATTGAGTTAAGCGCAACTATTCTTAGTAATTTTTTGTATAATATAATAAATGATGAAAGTAGAGATGAATTAAAGTATTATATTACTGTTTCCTAAAAATCTGTTATTTTAGTATACAATCATCTGGAATATAAAAAAATATCATTTTAGACAGGGTTACTCTGTAGTAAAACAATTTATTTAGAGGATCCTTTTTTATGAGATTATGAAAATATATTTTGACTGCATTAATATATACCAACGACCTCCTTTTCGGTCTGAAATTTTATAGCATCTGCCTGCAGTAGTAATAATTTTATTTGGTTTAATGGGTACTTAAATAATAATTGTTGCCTACATATGTTGAAGTAATTATTTTCCTCTCTGTACTAAAGAATATATAAAAAAAGATAAATATTATTTAAAACGTTAATTCATTTCTATATCTTCAAAACATATTCCACTGCCAGAAGAAGCTTATTTTAATCACTAACCCTATTCCATTCCTTTATCATTTAAACATCATCTGCATTCAGCGGTTAAGATGTAAAAACTTCCTAATGAAAAAAAGTAAATAAAACTGATAAAAGAGCTGTAACTTAATGTTAACTTAACATAGAAGATTTGAGGGGGTTGAATCAAATCAGATGTACTTTGTATGCTCTATAAACACGAAGGGAAATATATCATTTCTAAATAAATAATTTTAATTCTGTCACTAGCAAGTCATATTATAAACATTTAAACATCTTCAGAATTTGTCTTATTACATTTTGTAATGGATAAAATTCAATTTAGAACCAAAATTTTGTTAAGGATAAAGTTCTAACTATTAATTGTAATTTGACTATTTTGTTATCTACAGAAACTCGTATATTTCAGCGAGAGTAACTGAAAATTTAATAATGAAGGGTCTAAGAGCATGAATAATATGGAGAAATGAAACCTTTGTTAGATCGAGTAATTCTAAGCTAACTTTCTATGCGGACAAAAGTTTATAGCGGGGAGTGTTACGCCAGATATTTGAGAATTAACAAAGCGGAACTTTGGACTACCTTTAACAATCATTAAATAATTTTATTTGTCTCTTAGAATTAATGAGTAACATCGGAAGAATTATGAAATACATTTTAAAACTACGTGAAACTTTTGAAAAAAGCAGTGAAATTTAGAAGGTATTAAAAGTTAAGCCACTGTTATTATAGATTGTGTTAAATTTGTTTTTGATAAAACTGAAAACCAAATTCACTTGTAGTCCCAAAAAAATATTTTATGGTAACAATTTAGTATGCGATAGAAAGATAAACGTTTCTAGGAAAGGAAAAGTACTAAATCAATATGCGATAAATAAATAATTAGTAAAACAAGTGTTAAACTTTACTAAATTTATTAAAGATTATCGTTTTTTATTAATAAGTATAATATCATAATTCATCTTGATTTAAACTTTGAACACAATAGTAATTTTTCGACTTTTTTGAAATTCTTTAGCCCTTGCACTCGATTTTCAATGCATGAGTGTCTAAAATTTAATTTAAATTCGCTGAGAATACACAAATGAGAAACGAGAGTTACTCTGAATTTGGAACGGCATCTTCTGATTTTTTTTTTATTAAAAACCTATTTAAGGTTGTTAAGGATTTGTTACGTTATGCTCGAAAAAATAAATTAAAATATGTATAGGCACGTTATACTTAGACATTTGTTAAGAGACAACTGGTTGCTTAACTTTTAATCTAAACCCTACATCTTTTCAAATGAAAGTTCTAATTTTTATTTTTGGTTTTGTTAAAATTCACCCAGTGGTATCTGCGTGATGCATGATCAGTAGACGATCTCATTGTACTGTATTATTTTATGTGTAGCTACGCTACGCTATAAAAAATTATATCGGTCATAATTGTTTAAAAATTAATTAAAGCAGAACTTTACATATTGATTATAATTAAAGATATCATGGGAAAAATAGTTTGTGTGAAAATGGAACATGTTTTACGATACCTCACGCTAAGATCACGCTTGATCTTAAAAAAATTACCAGCTGCTCTCGATGTCGAATTTCTATAATGTTTATTATGGGTGCGGTCTATGTTGCTGATTTTTAATGAATGCGTAGCTAGTATAAGGAAGTTAACTCTAACAAAAAAAGAGTTAAATGAATAATAAAATAATTTGATTTGACTAAACATAGAAATAATTTGCAATGAATCAAGTTTAATTTTCACATAAATAGAATAATTAATTTAAGTAGTAATGAAAGTAGGCAGAGAAACCTTAAATACGCAAATCATGCAAAAGAAAAATAGTAGTACTGGTTGAAAATTGTTACGTTTCGAAATGAAAATATTTACTTTTATTTTTTTTATTGCATGAGAATTATTGTTTATTTTATATATCAATTAAATTTGTTACACTTAATTTCATCGCCACTTGTGTGAAGAATGACATTTTTGACTTGACGTTTTATCAAATGATTAATAGTTTGTGTTTCTTTTCCTGTACCGCTTTGTGATATTTCAATGCCAACAACATTGTGTTGAATTTAATTTAAATATAAAAAATCCTTTTAAGGTATAGAACTTTCATGAAGGAATTTCTGTTTAATTCGTTTTTAAATAATAAATTGTCCTTTGTTTTTTACGTTATTCTTTTAGGAAAATGTTTGCTTTCTGTCTTGCAAAATCCTTTACAAACACACATGTAAGTTTTAGTGCTAAGATCTTTAATTTTAAATCCTACCCGTAAATTATTTTTAAAATATTAAAGTGTGAGGATATTAAATTATATATCCTAGCGGTAAATTCAAAAATTCCTGTGATCCGTTTACTTTCAAATTATTCAAGTGCGAGAATCTTTATTTGTACATCCTAGCAGTAAGTTCCGTGAATATTTACTTTAGAGAGTTTAAGGGCTTGGGTATTTATTGTAGAGTAAGTATAATTTTTGTTTGAACTCTTAAAGCGGGTGACAATACTATAAATTTTAGTTGCAGGGCCTTGGTAAAACTTTAATATTAAATCTTATTGTGTTACAAAATTACAAAAATATTCGAGAAAGTCCTACGGCATAATCTTCTTAAGATTATGCCGTAGGACTTTCTCGAATGTTCATGAGATCATGAAATTTCATGAGATCTAATAAAAAAAATAAGACGTGTATTATAAAAGGAGTAAAGAGTGAACACTGATCTTGGTTTTTATTTCGGTTGATACAATTAAGGAGTTGTTCTCTAATTTAAATTACACCTCGTAAATTATCCTGCGGACCAACGACGATCGTTCTTCGTATCGGGACATCTCTCCAGGACGATTGCCTTTGAGTCGAGATTTTGCGCCATCCACAGCTTCAAGGCATCATCTGATGAAGCAGCAGAGGACTTCAATATTCGCTTTCTATGTCAAGGTCAGTAAATGTAATTGTTCATACAGATAGCGAATTCTCGTTGGTCGTAAAAACAGTGCAACGTTGAGATTAATTGTGTCGTTAAAAACGCAAAGATTAATTTTTTTAAATATTTTTGCTCCATAATTCATTTAATTTGATAATATAATTCATTTAATCGGACAATATATTCTGTCAGATTTGAATATTATTGCTTAAAGATTGAGCATTTTTAGTTTTTGTCTTGACGTTTCTGATATTTACAAGCGATTCGCCACCACAACTTCTGTATTTATTAATTTAAAATTTCGACTCATCCTCTGTACAATAGCTTTAAATTTTCCTGAAAAAACTACATAAAATAGTTTCAACCTAAATAGTTGCAGCAATGCGACCGCGGACGATCACTCGCCGCACTGCGGTGCTAATTACTTCGTTTTCATTTGGCCGCCACCGCCAAAAGGCTTACCTGCAACCAAGTGCTTTAAAAAAATCCGTTTATAGGACGTTAGTGTTGTAGGACGGTCGGTGCTAAAGTTAAATGATACGTTCTTGTTGTTTTAGTATAATGAAATGTTTCAACTCTTTGTTTAATAAAGATGTGATTTTTAAGACAAAGCAAAGTCTTGAATTTTAATATGATGCTTAGAAGTTGTAAGTTTGCGCAGAAAGAAATATTTCCTTTCCCCAATCTGTATCAGAAATTTAAAGCACTTAGGTTAATATGTGTAATCGGTGACCTAAACTTCTCGGACCCCCGAAATATAAGTCAAGAAATTACTAACATTTTTTTCAAAAAATGGTAATATTTTTTATTACGTCATTACCTGAGTCAGTACACTGACAATTTAGTCGCTGCTAGGTTGCTGCTCTTTCCTTAAAACGGAACGAAATGTGACTTTGTTGGGAAGAGGTAAAATGTTTGTTGTATTATTCGTATAAACTAAACAAAAAGAGTGCAAAATGGGAAAATTTGATATAATTTACTTTATAAGGCAAGAATATTTCGATATTTTAATACATTAGCTTCGTTTTTTTAAATGAATATTAAATGTTTATATTTTTGCGATCGTCTCATTCTTAGATTGACATTTTTTGTTCAAATGATCATAAAATTTACAAATATATAGTGGAAATTTTTTAAAGTTCTACTACCAAAATCAATATTTTAATGATTCATAAAACAAGGGAAATATTATTGTATACGGTCGCCTATACCATCTGTAAAGGGAATTTTCAGATAGAATATTTTTAAATTATTCGAATTTCCTGTAGTTTATCATAATTCACTGCAAGTACTCCCTCACCGGAAGTTCTGTCTACAGACGTGCATTACGAAATATGACAATTAATATTAACAATGAAGCAGTAACTACCACATAGAATTTCGATAATAAGTTCACATGATATACGTGAGCGGGGTAGAGCGCAAGTAGCAAAATGGGTGGTATCACGTAGGGCGGCCGCCACTACGTATGGCAAGTGTATCGAAATAATGACTCCCGCGCGGCCCAATTTAGCGTACCAACTCGCACGTGACACAAAATTGCAGATGCTTATAAATCTTGGAGAGACAAATGAACACAAAATGGGTAGATCTTCAGAAAACTATCTTTTTTTATGTTTATACATATTAATATTACGTATTAAATTTATATGTAAACAAAATATATTTGTATAATAACTTTACGACTGTATATTACAACAAAACGTAAAAGAAAAATTTTAGTTGAGTTAGAGCAGGGTAATGAATTGAATGTGAATTAGATGACTGACGATTCAGTAAAGAAAAACAATTTCTTTTAATTTTTGAAACCAGAACTCACGGATTTTCCAAAGGGACTTACCCACACTACACCGCAATTTGCGGGGATTCCCTTAATTTAGGTCAATAAAAATATTTTTCATTATTCTTTTATTTGAAAGAACTAATTCTTGCTTAATATTCGTTTTGTCATACGTGAACTATCTGAGTCTAAAATAAATTACGTGGAATAGCAGCAAATTAAATGAACAGAACGAGAGTGCTGCTCGTTTTTTTCACAGGTGTTACATTATAACCTAAAATGGCATGTAATTTTATTAATTTTTAGCATGTAATGTAATGTAAAGCCATACTCGATCGGTAGGCTATTTTTATTATTAGAGTCAAGACATGTACTTCTGTAAAAAAGGATTTTATAAAGTTCAAAATTATTCAGTTATTACATAATTGTGAAATTATGTATTACAGAAATTACGAATCCCTAGCCCCAATCTCATTTCGTGGCGTTGCAAAAAAACTACAGTCGGCAAAAAAAGCTATACTAAAACTTTTCAACTGGTATTAATTCGATACAACATAGTAATCAAGAAAAGAAGTTTTCATTTATATAAGGTATATGGTAATTCCCTAAAAAACAGTAAACAAATTAAGGGAAACTTATCTCTACTCTCTCGTAAATGTAGCAAAAATTCCGAAACTTAAAATTGGAAATAAAATCCCCCTATACGGTTACCGGCAAAATATTTATTGAAATTATTTATCCCTTTTTATTGATTATGAAAATCTTTGGAAATGAGAAAACGAAAGAATTGTCGCTAAATAAACAATAGAATACATTTATAATGATAACATAACGGAAAAAATTATCTAATGTATTTTTGATCATTATGAAGTATACTTAAAAAATTAAATGCCTCTTTATTTTACCAAAATCATCGTAAAAATTATTATATCGTGAAGCCCTACGTACTTTTTTATACGATCAATTATTTTGTTCAAGAAAATTTTAATTTTCTTTAATAAAAAAATTTAATTTATCTGCAATTAAACTTAGATTTAATTTACTTGAATAATGCTAGAAAATCACTTGTTCTTCAAACGTCCATGCTTCGAAAAGCAAGTGATTATTTGGAAAACAATTAATTTAGGTTTATAATTTATAATTTAAATCGCATAAAAAGCAAATTTTCTGAATATATTATTATGTATATAATATTACAAATAGTGGAGGCAGAGTAGATCAAATGCATTACCCTTTTGTTTCCTAAATTTATGTATTTTATAATTAGTTAATTTTAGAAATATAATAACAAATTTTAGATATTTTCACTGTGTAAAAATGAATTCTTTTCAACTTACTTTTCTTAGAGATTCAGACATATACTTTAACGGTATTAATATATCATCTCCCCATTTTCAGGTCGGAAAGTTCTCAGAATCTTCCTGTTATCATCAAATATCTTCAGCGTCTTATGTCCCGTAGAATGAATTTTAATTGCAGAGTCCAGAACATAATGATCTTCATCTAAATAAACTTAACCATTTTTTCCTAGTGTGAAAGAATTTATGATAATTATGGTTATAATTTTAATTTTAGACAATAACATTATCTCAATTATTTTCATTGCATCGTTTAGCCAACACCTTCCTTCACGTTTAGTGAAAATTGATTGAATAGCATAGTGCTATGAAATGTTTTTATTATTGTAACAATCAATTTTGTGACACAAAACGAAACTAGACATGTAAAAGTAAGTATGAAAATATGTTTAACGTCATTTTTAAAACTTAAACAATTAGTACAATATGATATAGTTATACTAGTGTCACGTAAATAAGGTTTAATTGTGCTGCTGCTCATCATAAGCGTCACAATTATTCAATATATTACAATATTTCAAAAAGTTATTGCGAATCTTACATGGAAACAATTGTGTACGAGTATGATTGCGTGACTTCCGGACATGGCTTATATTTGTTGAGGTAATATTTTTTAATAAACGTTGATTCAATAAACTTATTAGCCAGCGCTGCATTACTCGACAAATATGTTTTATAACAGCGCCCGACTTCAGATAAGATTTCAGTTTATGTTAATATAATCGACTTTTGTCTTTAACAGAATTAAAAGTGGAACATATCTATTTACGTAACATTGAATACCTGGAACATTTTAATTCTTACATTACATATGCATATATAAATATATATATATATATATATATATATATATATATATATATATATATATATATATATATATATATATACAAACTAAATTATAAATTTAGATATAAAAAATTAAATGAAGTATTCAAAAAGGATATAACTTTTCCTATATTAGTCGATGCTTTGATTAATGAATCGTACACAGTTTAAATTTACAATCTCCTTAAAGTTTTTGACTTTTTAATTTATTTTCACAGATTAATTCAATAACATAAATTTAAACTTTTAATGAGTTTTGGAATAAATTAGCATTTATATTTCTGTATACTTGCATAGGTTGATCCTATAATTTAATAGAGTAAATGAACAAATAGAACAAAAGCATATTCCTGATTGCTAGGAAAAATTCATAATTTTTTTTGTCAATAAATAGTTTTAATTCATTGAATACAATGAAAATTAAATATGTTTCGTTTCATATTTTTCGATAAGCTAATAAAAGAGAAACATTATTTCTGGTATTTTTATTTTTTAATTAATCAATGTGATGACTATAAATTTATAATTCCGATGATAGGATACATAATAGCCGACGAGAACCCATCTGGAGGATACGAAAGTCGATTTAATGCACCTCGGATAGACGAAGTCGTCATCGTAATTATGGACAATGAAAACACAAGCTATGATATAATTGTACAATGAAGAAGGGAAGAAGTACAACGCATTGCAGAAACACACTGTTTATATGATCCCTATTAATATTACTGCACGGAGAGGATGCATTTCATTTAACGTGAAAAAAATCCGCCCTGAAACAGGCATAAAAACAAACAAAAATGTCACTTACAAGTAGTTCTATGCTTACCGCTTGATGATCAGAGACAATTAAACATAAAATCACGTTCTCAACACTTGCCGTTCATTCCAAGAATTTCTGGTAGATACGTATGCAAAAATAGAAGCGGAACAAATATTTTACATAAGACCGAATCAGAAGAAACTACACCCGGATGAATACATCGACCTTCGTGACACGATCATAAATGACGAAAACATTGAAGACCTTAAAAAAATGGTAATCTTACCCTCATCTTACTTAGAAAAAAAAAAAAGTTTGGGAATAATTGGCCTAGTATAACAATGATGTAAAAAAGCTTCACAGGTGGAAAAAGTAGTGAATGTCTAAAATCAGTTCTAAAATGGTCCATCGATCTAAAATATGCTATCATAATTATAAATTTAATAGTTTCAATAAATGGTAGAGCGATGCATTTTTTTTATATATACATATACATATATATATATATATATATATATATATATATATATATATGTATATATATATATATATATATATATATATGTATATAGACATGTAGTTACAAAAATTATTTTCACCGCAAATAAAGAAAAATATTTCTTTATATTATGTATTCCCCTTGTAATGTGGATATTTGAAAAAGCATTGCCATCATGATTAGACATAAATTAAGATAACACTCGACACTAAAATTTAAACTTAAATATTCTTCCACTCCAAGATCGAAAATAATAATTAATCGATCATAATGGCCCCATCGAAAATGTGGCCATTTCCCGAAACTAACGACCTCATACATTTGATTTATTTCGTCTAATTTAATATTGTGTTGACGGCGAAGCGAGTGTGTCACCATCCATATTACCTTGTCGCACGCTGCCGTCGGCCCTAATACATTGTTGCAATTAATGGTTTTGCGGTTTTATTATTAGGGTCAAACTGGATTCGACCAGCGACCGTCCTTTCTGTTAATTTTTCGCTCCAGGTGCCTAATGAATACCGCCCTACCCTTGTTCGGTATAAGTTGTGTGCCTCGGGATTGTACGTAGGCGGGCATTGGGACAGGTGCTTTCAGTGAAACCGTAGCTTTTATTGTTAATTCGTGTTTATCTCTGCCTGGTAGGTACGTTGTGGCTTTTTCCGAGTTTAAACTTTTTCTTTAACTTCACAAATTGAATGAAATTTGTTTTTATTTTTTTATTTATGAGAAGTGATGTAATAAAGCATATTAATAATTTATGGCATCTACTGATTAGGATTATTTCAATGAAACGGTTTAATTTTTATTGCGTTAATAATAATATTTTTATGGCGCTAGACACTAAATTTTTTGCCTTATATTCTAATGGTTATACTTATTTACTTATTTATTTTTTAGCTTTACTATAAGCTTATAACACGTATTTTACAGTGCTGACTTATTGCTACAAAACCAATCTCTTACGGCTAATTACAATAAATTAGATGACAACATTAAGTGATGTGGCAGATTGTAAGTGATTTTGAACATTAATTAATAATACTTACAATATAAAATATATAAAAATGTACGGTAAAATAATTTCAAAACGAAAGCAAAACGACGCTATAAGGATAGGGAGCGAATAAAGACGGGATATAATAGAAGGGATCTGCCTCTTATGATAAATAATGGAATTTCAGACGACTTTTTGAACGCAGGCAAAGAGGGCGCATTTTGTATATTTGGGGTTAGTTCTTTCCACAATCGAGCAGAATATACAGTGAAGAATTCTCCATAAAACTCAGTTCTATGGGGAGGAATTAGAAGGGTATACTTGTTTTTCGATCGTAGTTCGAGGTCGTGGGATAACAGATATTGGAAATTAGATTTATAATATGAAGGTGTAATGGGATTACTGAGGATGTTATAAATAAAATATATAAGATGGAGGTTGTGTAAATCACGAATTTTTATCCGTTTAAATTATTCGGATACATAGTCAAATTTTTGAAGGCCGAAAATATATCGAATATGAAGGTTTTCACCGTCCTAATTTATTGAGGAAATGTTCATTTAGATTAGAATAACACATGTCCCCCTAATCTAGAATAAACAAAAGTAAAGTTTGAAAAGTATGTGCTTTGATTCGCAATGGAAGAACATTTTTAAGCCGTTTGGAAATTTTTTTAGGCCGTTAAGCATTTTAAGGAAAATTATTTATGGCATAAATTAATACAACAAATATATATTAATTGCAAAATTTTTGTCAATGAAAATGGAACTTAATTTTATTAGAACTTTTTAATGAATTGAAAACTGAGGAAACCACTAATGGATTTTAATATTTCAAAATATCTCTAAATTAAGAGGTGGCTCTTGGTAATAAAAGATATAAAATTATCCCTTATCGAATTTTTAAAACCAATGCATAGCTGTAATATAAGCGAGTACACTTCCACCCATCGTTTGCATATAATGCATGTTGTTTGGCTCACTTTTTGCTTAGAATGAAATTCATGAGCCAAAGCCACTTAGAGTGCAAACTCATTTACAAACCAACAGTAGATTGAATATTTAAATCTGATCATATCACAAACACGTTACTAAAATGTCTGTAGCATTTCAAAAACAGTTGGGAAAATATGGCGTATTTATTAGGTAAAATACAAAATAAATTCATTCTTTATAAGCCCATAATGTGAAAGGGAATACCTTTGTACTCGTAGTCTTAAAAAAATCTATCATGTAATAATGAACCAATGTAAAAAAAAATTAATTCAACCGAAACTATTTATAATAATATAAATACAATTTACAAATTATAGAAATGTGTCTTGTCTTGTGGTAGTCCAGATAACAAATCAAAACAATTTAATATGAATCGAAAATTTGTTTTGGAATATGTGGCAGCGATATTCGTAACGATAAGAAAATTTTGTATGTAAATATAGTTTTTGGATTTTGTGATAAATGCCGTAATAATAAGAAAGTATTTCCGAAATAATAATAGAATTATTTTTTAGGTACGTATTTATTCTCGTCCGCTTTCCTTATTTGTTTACCGAAATTCTATTGCATATTTTGTACAACAGAATATGCACAAAATAATACACTGTTAAATTGGTTTTTATCTTAATTTAAATATAACATCATAACTATACTTGGGATGTTATAATTATAAAAAAATTAAATAACCAATGCCATCTTAAAACAGATTGACGCATTATATTCTAGATTAATGACCAGATCTGGAGTAAGAGTCTTGTCTTCCCAATCTCTCATAAAGCCCGAATAACACTTTTAATAATAAAGGCTATTGTATTTTTATGACATTGATTCATATATAGAAATCCTTTTCATAAATTTAAAAATATGTACCGACAAGTTAATGAGGAAAATACAAATTTTACAAGAAAATTCGGCTTTTGGAGGGAAATTTATATATTTTTTTAGCTTTAGGTTCATTCCTGCTAAATTAGAGGACATTGTTAACATCTAAAAGTAGAAATAAAATTATCGTGGATAATTATATTTAATTTTAATAGTTTTAATTGATTACATTCATCTCGCTCATGGTTTTCACCAAGTTCATTTGGTCATTTACCTATCACAAACTCATAGTTTTTTAAATTTGACGCAAAAACGTAAAGCTGGGCGGATATATATACAATAAGGTGTTTATGGCACTGTTTACATAGTAATTTTTGTTAAGTTTCCTTCAATTTAGAAGTCTTTAAATTATTGCGAGATAATATAACTCATCCCGTGCTTTTATTGAAAATTTGCGCAATTTTTACACCTTGCATCGCCAACTGATTTACTACAAAATAAATAATAATGGAGAGACACGAATTGTTTAAAAAATGTTATCTATGAAGCTTCTTGATATATTTATGGAAAATTGAAATTAGCTTAAGTTTTCATATGTTTGATTCATTTTAAATAAAATTCGCAAACTGTTTCCTATGTCATATCACTAAATATATATTAGAGATATTTTGTAGGAAATAGTTTGCAATTTTTCGTTAAGTTTTTGGCTAATTGTGAAAGAAACTAAAGGAATAAAATAGAATAAATCTCAAAAATGGTCATTATTGAAAGGTAAAATATTATGTCTGGAATCATAAGATATCCTTTAAATAATGTAGACCAATGGAAACCGGGTCACATTTTATTTAAATCAACAGTGTTATTAGCAATATTTTTAAGATTATTGATGCTTCACGTGGAATTTCACAAAAGTAAAAGCAAAAGTTTGTATGACAATAAAGAAAAAAGTGCTTTATTAAACTTTTATCCCAGACATTTTTTTTAGTTTTTTAGTTTTCACCTTGATGTTTACTGCGTGAATCTGATCAATCTACCATTTTCTTTAGTTTTTACTGTGTAAATAGGATCACAGAAATAATTTACCATCTTCATCAAATTCAATTGCAATAATTTATCCCTACTGTCTAGTTTTGATTTGTACATACAAACCGGAAAGGCGGATCTCAATTAGCATAATTAGTATAAACAATTTGCGTACAGAGTTTATACCTGATATTTTAGAAAACTAAGTAAAAATATATTTACGAGATATAGTAAATTTGTTACATCCTTTTTTAAGTTGTGAATATTTTATTAATTTACTAACAACATTCTCGCAGGCTCTTGCAAATTTTCAAGTACTTTTATTTTACACCTTATTTCTTGACATGGCAGTATAATGGTTTTATAGGAATATATATATATATATATATATATATATATATATATATATATATATATATATAAGATTAAAGTTTTGTTGGATTTAATTTACTTATTTATGTGATGCAAATCCAAGCAGGTAGACAAATTAAAATTTTTTAAATTTTCGGAATCTTTTTCGTATTGTCTTACGGTAAATTAGTTTTATTTACAAAAAAAATACCTTGTTTCCATGCAATGAACATTACAAAGATTTTCTAAAAATTTAAGGAAATTGTATTTATAATTATAGATTCTGGATTTTAAAATAAAACGCATGTTAAAAAAAAATTGTGTGCCTCTGACGTTTTGAATGAAACTTCTTAACGATTATAAGTCAAGTTATTGTCAAGAGAAGAATAGGTGTCATTAGTTCCCATCGGTTCTGTTACTTGAACAGGTGGGATCTTTAAAAGTGCTAAAGCCTTCCCATTTTCTTTCCAAGACTTAGCTATTTTAGCAACTGGTGTCTATGTGCTTTGGTAGAGCAAGTAAAAGGAGGTGACGTACGTAACTGCAGGTTTAGGCAGGGCATCGATTCGTTTCGTAGGTGTGATTGAATCTGCAGACTCAAAGACATCTCAAAAATAGTCAGTACTTCTTCGTTAGCTCCCATATCTCCAAGCTGCCTTTATTTTTAAAAACTCTAGCAGACGGGGCACCTCTTTGTTATAGACGGCGCTTGTTTCCTCTGGGTGAAGTTTCTGGTCATTAACGTAGTAAGTGTTTCCTAATTTAATGGTTGTCGTAGTAATAGTCTCCATCTGGTAAAGAGGTTTGTTCTCTGTCGAGAAGAGCTCTCGAACTTCTCTGCAGTTATTTTAAATAATTTGGGTATTTTCAGTAGGTCCGGTTCATTCTGTTCACTATCTGCTGTGTGAAGTCGCAATATTTATATCACAGATCTGAGGGAAGTCTCTAAGCAACAGGGTTAACTATTTCCCGACTATACAAGTAGTGAATCTTTTTCAAAACTTGGACTATAGCAGTTATGTTCAACACCTTTTCGTCTTTTGGATTTTAATTCTATTTTGGCAAAGCTCTTAGCTTCTTAAATTTTACCTTGACTAAAACGTCTAGGAGGCGGAGTCTAGATGGAAATAACTTTATAATTTCTAATGCCATAGTAGCCCTGACGAACAAACAATGAGCTGCTTTTTTAATGTTTCCCTTAAGGAGCGTTTAAGTCTTGCTAAGTTTTCATGTCGTATGAAGTATTTGGTGGTTTATTCGCACGCCACCTAAAAAGGGAGCCAGTCGTTGGAGACTAAAAGCTGACAGCTCAGTAAATTTCACGTGTCAGAGATCACTACTTGCTTCCAGAATAGTGATATGGGCGATGGCTAACTAAACTTCCTTTTTCAATAGCTGCTCTCGTGGTTTCAGGAATTTTCGACGTTGCTTTTTACATGGCGCTGTTTTGCTACTAATTAAATTAATATTTAAACACGAGATCTTAAACAAATTGTTACAGATATTACAAAGTCCTAGATGTATCTTTGTAAATTGGTTATAGAGAAAATTCGTGTTACGCCCGTTAGAACTAAATTAATGTTATTCTTCGGATTCATCTAACACGTTCCAGTTAGGATCTTATCTTTTATTGGTAAAAAATATGAGTTTACAGGAACAAATTTAAGCACTTTTCGAGCCATATTACAGATTTGAATAAGAGTTTCAACTTTTACAAAGATACTGACTTAAATAAACTGACAATATTTACATAATGCTACTATTGTAGCTGATCTGACTCTCGTAGATTATCGTGAATATTTTAATATACCATCAATCAAGATGATAATATAACAAACATTTTATGTTTTGAAAATGTACAAGTACTGCAAATACTCTCACGGGTATACAAATAATATTCTTTCACTCATAAAACCAATAGTCGAATGACGAAATGCCAATTGCTTAATATTTAAACTCGGAGAACACATTGATATGTAATAATAATTCTTAATTTATTTTCATAGCCATACAAAAAAAATGGTAAGATCTGGAAATTTAAAGTGTAATTATAAACAATTTTAATTGATGTTAAAAATTATCGAAACATTTCTGACCACAATTTAAAAACGTGTCAACTTTTAAACTTCTAATTAGATTAACAAAATAATAAGCATTTGAATATGCTAGCATAGTGCACAAAAAATAATGCAACTTTCAGAAAGAAACAATGTACAAAATGTTATAGGTTAATATCCAAAATTTTATAATAGTTTTATTGTCAAATATTCAATGGAAACATAAATTTTATGTAAAGGTAACTTACAGTTTATTTTATTTCGTCAAATAACTTGTTTGCGGCAAATACCTGTGTTGGCAAATAGCTTTGTTACACTTTAGTTTCCTTGAAATTAAGGTGTTAAATTTAAACTAAGAGTATAACTAACTTGTTTTATTCTTAATTACAATAGACAACAGTATTTTGCTTCGAACTTAGAATGAAAATAATAAGTAAAAATTCATAACATTTTTTTGTGTGTCAAAACTTAAAAAATGCGTGTAAAATTGGCATTGCGAATATTTTTTATTTACCGTACCTATGTTATTTAAATTGCTTAATTTATATATATTTTTACATTGCGTTGGTACTAATTTAGACAAAATCGTGGTAACTGTAATATAAAACAAGAATTTCAGCAGTCTAGTTATGGTAACTAAACAGATCTTAATAACAGTATGTATGATAATTTTCTCCTCAATCTTTGTTTTTCAATGCAAAAAAAAATTAAGTAAACATTTATAGTCCAATTAAGTAACAGTTTAAATGATTCATTACATGCCCAGGAAAAAAAATTGTTGTCTCTACCTAAGAGTATCACCCTTAAAGAAAAATAAAACCTAATTATAAATGTAATTCTTCGTCAAAAGTAAATCTCGTGTGTAAAATTATAATATATTCCATTTGGAAAATTAAAGCCTCTGATCGATCACTTAAAATAAAAGACTTAATAAACCAAAACGATCAAGCCAACGTGAAATATATTTGGACATATGCCCGGGTGATTTTCATTCCACATTTCTGAACACATAATCGACTTGAGAGGAAAATTAGATTATAAATGGAAAAAATATTCCAAATTCAATAATTTGCGAACGTATTTGCTGCCTACTGAGTGGATAAAAAGACGAGCGGAATAATTACGAAATTCGTGGAAATATTCAGTGACTTAATAAATATATTTATCATGCCAAGAGTGATACAAGATTACACCTTCCATTACAAGAAGGAAATATATTCGATAAAATTGCCTGTAAATATATTTATACTATATATTCAATTCGGTCTCAATATATGCTTTCAATGCCCAGAAGATGTAATATATCTGTCTAGTTTACAGCAATTAATGTGGAAGTACATTTATGTATTATAAAAAGGCATTATAAACTTAAAACTTGTGAAACATTTTATATATATCGTAATATTTAATTTACTAAAGTCGCCAGTTATTTGAGAATTAATCTGGTCATTGACAGATCATTTAATAAAAATGTAGAAATAACAAAGTAGAAAATAGTTAAAGAATAATTTTGCAGTCTTATGAAAAAAAGTTCACTTTGCCGTCTTTTAGCAATATCGAAAATGTTGCGTGAAAATTGTTGGAAAGTTTTATGCGGTGTACGCTAATTGTAACGCTAATAGTAAGATCTGGAAATCTATTATCTGTATATGTGTACGCTAATAGTTGCTAATATTAATATTACAACTACTATAATTAATAGCTTAAAATGTTC
This sequence comes from Druceiella hillmani, assembly GCA_039881145.1. Classification (NCBI taxonomy): domain Eukaryota; kingdom Metazoa; phylum Arthropoda; class Insecta; order Lepidoptera; family Hepialidae; genus Druceiella; species Druceiella hillmani. The sequence goes on along the minus strand of JAYKKI010000014.1, from coordinate 13,651,284 downwards.
TGTATATATCTACATATCTGTATATGTGTACGCTAATAGTTAAAATGTTCTACCAGTGTATTTTGGTTTTACTCATAATCGTAGTAGAATGGTTTTATAAGTGGGTTTAAAAATTTTAAGGAGATTTATGGAAATTAAACGAATTGATTAAATAAATATATACGTAATTCTTGGGAAGTTGTTTTGGTGGTATATTTCAAATTTCCTAATACACCTCTCGAAACATTTCACCTAAAATTATGAAAAAATATCTCTGAGGCCCTAATAACTAATCTTCCAAATAACACCACGCATTATACACGGAATTAAAAATAATTTTTTGGATATATATATATATATTTTTTTTTTTATTATAAAATTTACAAAAAAAATATTTTTTAGTACATTGCATTATATGAGGGTTAATGTTTTATTATTGTGTCAAATTTTAAGTTTTTACATCCCGCGGTTTCTAAAACTATGATCTATATGCAGATACATGTGAGTCATTATAAGCTTCCGTTTTTTCTTATAAAGTTCCCTTTTTTCTGAAAAAAAAACGACTTTAATCTTCATACCGAGAGATACATGAGTCACCTCATAAGGGTTTAATTTTTTCTTTAAAGTGCAGAACCCAAAAAATTAGAACATGTTTTAAATATTAAAGTCCTTAGATTATCTTTCATTTCTCGACAAACTAGTTTTTAATTTCTTCAAAATTAGAAAAACCTCAAAAAACGGAGCCATTCATTTTATTTGTATTTTACGATAAATTTGCATTGTGTTCATATGATATCAATTACAAAGTATTTCTGCAATCATGTATACCAGACGATAAACTAGGAGAATTGCTTATAACATTTTTACTTTTGGACAAGCAAAAATATATCAAGCTTCAGCTTAACAAATTAATTAATATTTAGGTCAGAGAATATTTTAACAAAACTTTATTTTCCCATTTATTTCCACAGAACATAAAGTATTATTTTTTTCTACACAAAGATTACACATTGAAAATCGCAGCACGTATCGTTACGCTTTTTCACAATTGTCGACGTCTTTTGCCGCAGAAGTTTACTTTAATGTTCACAGATATTTCAACCACTGTAAACAAAGTATCATAATACAACATTTTGAAGGGTTGTATACGATAACTGTTACGTAATTCCCATTTTTCTTAGAGGTGTAAGCATTGCTTGATTGCAAATACGATTGTAAAGTATGTGTTCATTTAAGTTTTGTGTTATATGTTATTAATGTTAATTATAGTTATGATGTTACGTTTGCAGTTTGGCAACCTTTGCGAGAGACATGGGGCTTTAAATTTTTCCAACTACTGTACGTAATTTAATTAAAACGGACATTGACATCATTAGGCTCCTTCAATACTTAAATCTATGGACAGTCAGAGACTGAATGTTGTTTGCTATTATTCAATGCTCTAAAGTCAAAAACTAGTTTTTACATATGCAAAAAAAAGTCTTCTGTTGTTACTCTGCTATTTTTTGTTTTTCCTATTATTCATTATTATTTTATTCAAAAACTGGTATTTTCGAAACGAAGCGAAAAAAATGCGAGAAAACGTTATTTTTTAAATTTTGTTTAAGAAATTACATACATGGGAAAAACTAATTCATGATGTGTGAGATTTTAGTTTGGTCAAAAATTTTCTTTCGGGAGATGGACCTAAATTTATATTATACGAACAATGCAATTATAAGAGAATTTGAAAAGACATGTAATATTAATAATTTAAAATAAAATTATACAAATATACACTTTTATTGCGTTTAAAAAATATGAAAAAGTTGATACTAAATTATGTAACTAATGTAATTAAATTATATTAATTATTATATATTAGATTTTTTAATATATTAATTATTAAAAAATTATTTATAAAGAATCTAAATCCAATTTTAACATTGTTCAGTGTTACTGATTATTTTGTTTTCATTAGTTTCTCATCTTTAAAATACTTAACCAAATTTATGGTATTTGGTTTAAAACAACTATCAATTTTAATGACCTAAAATTATTTTTTTATCAGAAAAAGAGAGACGAAATGGATATGAAATGAAAACACACATATGTACTTTACGCAAACTCATTAAATTTGAAGAGACAAGGGAAACAAAGTGTTTGATTGGATATCATATATTCCAAGGCATAGACTATACATTAGAACATAATATGGAAAATGGTAAATAATTTTGTTATGGCTGTCATATATATAATAACATCAAAAGTGTCTTTTATTCTAGCACTAGGGTTGCACACTAATGGTCAGATTTGTAATTTAAGAGTTGCATTTTTTCGTAATGCAATATAAATAATATTGTATTTAGTTACGTTACTAATGAAGCTGTTTGAATTGAAATTAATTTAAAAGCGCATTTAAACGATTATTTGCGTCATGGTAAAATTGAATACGTTATCATGCCGTTCATAATCATTACGTGCTATTGTTTAAGCCACTATTGATACTACTATTATTTAAGTTATTATTAACTTTATTCTTCAGATAAGAAAAAATATATATGTGAACATATTTACGTAAGAAAACAATTTCGTTACTGTATCTTCCTAGAAAAATACGATGGTTTAGCAAAACAAATCTTTCCAGAATTTTGTTCCTACTATTCATTTGCTTAATTTTGATTAAAAAGCTATTTAAATTTTCTTGTAGGGCTCTGAACCATGGACAGTTCAATCTGGCGATCTATAAAAAACAACCAGGCCAGAAGGCCAAAACCGGTTAGCTCGTCGAGAGGCGGGCGCTCGCGCAGCACCGCTTCCTAAGACCAATGGGCATCTAGCATCAATGGTGAATGCAAGGCCGTTTCTTCGTGTACAGCTATATTGTGGTTATTTTTAAATTAAATGCTGTTACTGTGAAATTTAAATTCGAATATATAGACAGCCATTAAATGTAAGTTTGCATAAAAATACAATTGGATTTCAAATATGCACGTATAGTCCGCCAAGTTGGATGAACCAACGTTTTTATGAATAAGTGTCTCATTTTCAATTTTGTTAAAAAGTGAAACCGTGAGTGAAAAAGTGGTTTAAAGAACATAAATTTAAAAAAACATAAAAGAACATAAATTAAAAAAAAATTATATACCCTTTTAAATTTCAACAATCAAACTGACTACTTGTTTTAATTGTGGCAAACGATTGAGAAACGTGATAGTGAGTAAAGTGAATATGTTATTTAATATTGCGATTGTAAAATGCTCTTGATGGAGCACTGAACAACGACGCGGTTGCAGCGGCTAGCGAGTCATTATTCTGAGTTGCTGTTTGAATACCCCCATTTTGACCGGAAAAGCTAGCAATATAATTTTGCCGGTGATACAAACAAAATTCCATTATGTTTATTTTTCTACTTAACCATCAATATGTCCTGCCCATCGCACTCTCCAGAAACCGGGAAGCGTAATGATAAACAACACAGAGTTAATAAAGCGCCTGTCTGGTTTTCCGGAGAAAAATCTAAAACAATTACATTCTCATGGAGAAATTGATAACCGCAAGCCATCACATTTCCTACAATATCTGCAACATTTAACAGGTCCGGCAGTACCGGATTACCATACAGCGCCCAAATTCTTATTGCTTCAAAAACAGAAGCGGCATTGGAAGCGGTAGCAGACTTAGTCAAGAAAATTCATGAAATAGTCTTCATGGTGCTGCAGGTTGTCAGATGTCAGCCGGTAATACGAAATCACTGGAAGAGGTGGCAAAGCAAGTGGCAGCTTTGACACGGCAAGTTGAAGTCCTCAGTACGCATGTACGCCAAAATTCCTTTTATCGCTCTCGCTCCTGCTCCTGTTCCAGGAGAGAGCGTTCCGGTTCCAGATTCAATAGCAAACGATGCTGTTGGTACAATCAAAACGAATCTAACGTGGACCGATGACGAAAAGCCCATACGAACTTAAATCGCAAAACTTCAATAGCAGTTCCTAATAGCGGCGCAAGACTGCACTTCGACAATAGGCCGATTCTTTTTTGCGGACCATAAGATAAAAATGCAGTTTTTATTGATACCCGCTTGGACATGTGCATTTTCCCTAAGTCAACACTCAAAGAAAAATTAACAAAGATGGACTACACTTGTTTGCTGCCAACGGTTCCAAGATTTCCACGAACGGTGCCACACATTTTCAGTTGGAATTTAAATTACATCGCGCGTATACCTGGAGATTTGTACAAAGCGTATTGTGTAAATTGGCGTAGGTTTCTTTCGTTCCTCATTCTTCTAGGTGACTGCCGTAAGCACCGTTTGTTAGGTAGTGTCTCACTTTATTATCCTCAACAGCCACCTCAGTTATATTTTCAGAAGCTGTTTCGTCAGTAAAAACAATTTGGAAAAATACAAAGTACTACAACCTCCTAAAGTGTAATACAACCTCCTGAAATTATTCGTCCAGCCGTCTCTCTTCGTCATATTAATCATAATACCGTATGTTTCTTCAAAACCACTCCAGGTCTTCCTGTTTCCTGTCGTCCACGACACTTGGCTCCGAACAAATTAAGAATAGCTAAACGGGAGTTTCAGGCAATACTCAGTAACGGTACCGCTCGTCCGCGCGAGAGTCCATGGTCGTCTGCCTTACAACTTGCTCCAGAAGGACGAAGGGAGTGCGTACTTGTGGGGATAACCGAGCAATAAATGCTCGTATAGTACCGAACAAATACCCAATAAGGCATATCCACGACTTTGCTTATAACATTTCGGGATGTAAAATTTTCTCCGTTATTGAGCTTATAGAAACATGTAACTAGATTCCATTTCATGAAAATAACACATTCAAGACTGCGATTACAATCCCTTTGGATTGTAATCGCAACATTACACAGCAGATTGTAATCATCAACCCCAATGAATTATTCGAATTTCCATACATGGCATTCGGCCTGCGTAATGCGGGCCAAACATTTTAAATTTAATTGATGAGGTCACTCTTTGCCTTGCTTTCATCTACAGATTCCTAGATAATATCCTGGTTTTCTCAAAGGACGAAGACTCGCATGCGACTCGTCTTCAAAAGCTCTTCAACAGACTTAACCAATACGGTGTACTTATCTATACGTCAAAATGCGAGTTTGGTTTACTTAAAGTTACCTTCTTTGGGTTACCATGTTTCCGGGAAAAGCACGAGGCCATTGCAATCCAAAGTGTAAGGAATAAAGGACTACCCAAAGCCAAAAACGCTGAATGAGTTGAGAAGGTTCCTAAGTATGCTTAATTTTTATCGGAAATTCATAACTAATGGAGCCCAGATACAAGTTCCCCTGCATAATCAGCTCATCAGTTCTGTCACAGGATCACAGCTTATCACCATGACTAGAATTACGGGAGGCTTTTAATAATTCTAAAGTTGATTTATGTCATGCCATACCTCTCGCTCACCCCGACTGTCGAGCTACTCTCGAAATCGTTACCGATGCATCGGACGTAGCTCTAGGTGCTGCCTTGCAGCAAATTAAAGACTAATTCTTGTCAACCATCAACATTTTCTTTCCGATAATTGAGTTCACATTAAAGTAAATATAGTCACTACGATAGAGAAATATTCTCAGTTTACGAGGCCATTAAACACTTCCGAAATATGATAGAAACAAGACATTTTATAGTTTAAACAAGCCGATTACTCATACGTTCCAGATGTGCAAAGATAAATGTTCTACACGACAATATGGAAATTTGGACTTTACCTCACAATTTACTATTGATATTAAATATAAATCAAGTAGGTCTACGTAGTAGCCGTAATAATGTAGGTGCTACATCATTGTCCGCAGTCGAGGAAATTATCGCTACAATTGTCTTCCAAATACTATCTAAGTTACATGATGTCGATCCCGAATTGCAACTACTTTTTAAAGAGGGCTGTTATCTCAACCAAAAAAAAACCGATTCCTGGCAACTCATTAAACTTATGTTGCAATAATTTTTTTTATCTACTTCATTGTATTTAAATGATATATATGGCAGGCTTATTGCTACGAGAGCAACCTCTTACAGCCAACTATAACACCAGTCTAGCTCCGTTCAACGAACGGCCGTAAATCGAACCCGGGTCCTCGCGGTGCGCCGTATCGTCAAAGGCCGTATGCCTTGTGATCAACCCAACACATCAAGGCGACGACATAAGTAATTCCCGGGCCAAGCCGTTCATCAAGCAACCTCTAGACCGTCAAACATTAGAATCTCTTCATTCTCTTAGTCATCCTATCGCCAATGCAACTACTATATTAGTCGCTCTGCGTTTTGCTTGGCCAGGCATGCGAAAGGACTGCGGCGAGTAGACTCGTGCCAGTCTGCCTCGTTAACGGTCAAAGATTACTTGACATGTTCCTTCACAATTAGGTACACTTGCGCTTTCACCTACACAATTCTCACAAATTCATATAAATTTAAATGGCCCACGCATAAGGTTTGTATTCATCTTCGGCAAAACTCGTATAGGTTGTGTCATTGCAGCTTTTGATAGAGATCAGAAGTTGAATTTCAATAAATCCCTTCATGTCGATGACTAATAAATGAAGAGGAACATACATACCAAATGTCAAATTTGTGGGTTTTTCCGTGAGCTGAATAGTCAGTAAGAGATATTTGCCTTTAATTCGGATTTAATAACTAGCTTCACCCGTGATTTTTTTCGCCTGTCGACCTTCAGCAAATATTACTAAATTAACTTTAAGATCTGTCCCTCCTCAATGAATCATTTAGGATCTCTATTTTTTCAAGAATGCATTTTGAAAACGCTCTAAATTACTTTAAGGTCGGTAATTTCTCAACGTTTTAAGACTTGGCGTGATTTTACTTTAATATTTAGATGCATGCTCTCGAACAAAACTCTACGCACATCGTCGTGTTCACTGCGGTGGAAAAAAATATGACTCATATCCTGCATCTCAAATCAGCATGTACACGCCGGGCTATCTTCGAGAGCAAATCTATGTAAGCTGGCCCGAAATGCGGTATGTCTCGTTAAAATTGTGAAGTATAATAGTCAGAGACAAGCCAGTTTTTTCTTAGCCGTCCAAGAAAAACAACGTGGTCGTATCTCCCTTGGAATCGAAAAAAGACCATCTGGTCTGCCAATGCCAACCAACGACAATCTCTAAAACACGTCTCTTTCTATCACCAAGTAATGCATTAGGCAAAAACTCTAAATTTAACTCACCCGCAATAAAATACTACTTACCTCGTGAATTTGTTGCTGATTAGAGTTTTTGACTAATGCATTACTTGCTGATAGAAATAGCCTATTTCAAATATACTTATAATAGAGGCCGCTATGGCCACTATTATAAGTATACTACATACTTGTGTAGTAACTACACGTCCGGTGAGTAGGCATAGAATTTTCGAAAATAACACATTTGCATATTCCATATATACATATAGAAAGAACTAATTGAGATGAAATAATTACTAAATATTACTTCCAGTTTCTATCTATATTCTTAAAAATATATTACCAATCCTAATTCAGTAGTTTTTACAGAGATCCACAGAACATTTGTGCAATTACTACGGATCCCGTAGCTAAACACTTGTAGTAAAAGATTTCTTGAAAATATAAAATTCGCAAATATTCTGTTTACTAAATGTTATTTCAAGTCAACATCCATATTTTAAAAAAAAATCTTATCGGAACTAAGACAGTTGTTTTCATGTCATGTATGTTGATACATACAACACGCGACACACAGGCTTTAAATTATTTTTCGATAAATATTTTCATTGTAAAAATAGGCCATTTGACTTTATAACGAAAAACTTTATAACGAAGAAATTCATTACATTTATATTTGACGGTAAATATTAATTGTTTTCATTTGATGGTAATTTCACAGAATTTTGGAATCATGTATACTAGACTAGAAGCTAGAAGAATCACTTAAAATATTGTTACTTTTGGCCAAGCATATTATTCTCGAAATTTTAAACTTCAGCCTAACAAATTATCACCAAGTAAATCATTATTTAAGTTAGTTTTGCTAGAGAACATTCCTTTAAACTTTATTTTCTCATTTACTACCACAGTATATATCGTATTATTTTTTCTTCACAAAGATTTCTCATTGTATTTCACAGCACGTATCGTTACGATTTTTCACAATTGTCGTCGTATCCGGCCGCAGAGATTTACTTTAATGTTTACACATTTTTCAATCACAGTAAACAAAGTATGAAAATACACCATTTTTATGGGCTGCTTATGAAAATTGTCACGTAATACAATAGGTATTTGTAAGAATTATAAGCGTTACTTGGTACTAAATCCGGTTGTAAGATATGTGTTCATTGAATTATTATAGTTATAATACCCCGTTTTCAGTGTGACTCCCTTTGTCCACGGAATTTTGTATTTGGAGCTACTATTCATTACTTAAATAAAAGGAACATTATTACCATTTTACTTATGGAAAATTTCAAGCTATGAGAAGTCAGAGCGTTAATATTTTCCTCGATTATTCAGTGCTCCAGAGTCAAAATCATTTATGAAACTAGTTTGTATATACTTGAAATTAGTATCTCTGGTTTTCATTCTATTATGATGTTTTTTTATTATCGTTTCCATAATTTTTATTAAAAAATAGATTTTTCTGAAGAAAAATTAAAAGAATATGAGCCATTATTATTTTTAAAATTTTGGTTCAAAGAAATCGCACGCATGGGAAAACATTTTATTTTATAGAATACTAAAATAAACTACCTACACTACCGGAACTACATACACTAGAAAATACAGATGGCTTTTAGGCAAAATTCTTGCGCAATCCGTTCCTTACCAAATTAACATCAATATAAAAAACTCTGGTATCTATTGAATGCACCGTTCAATTTAATGAAAGAAATTGTTAAAAGAGATTAGCAAAATGTGCGTTATCAGAAAGCATATAATGGCTACATTTTCAGATTGCTCATTACTCTCAGGAAACACGTTATCATAACATGATTATTTGGCAACAAATATATTGTTCGAACCTTGATATTTGCATGAAGAAATAAATTATCGATGTAGGCAGTAAATCCCAATATTATTTCATTGTAACGTTCATTTCCCAATAAACCTTCAAAATTACTTTTGTGCATATTTCGATTAAGAAGGTGGGTTGACTTATATTAATTGTTTATAGTTTGGATAATTTTATTACGAATCATGAAATTACGCAAAAATACCTTCATTTGATTTCTATGAATTGTCATTTGCAAATTTAAAAAGATTATTATTTTAGACCTATTAGACCTATATATTTAAAATAAAGGTGTCAGTTAATTTGTGGAGAAATTGACTTCCTCCAAAACCTTTATTTCTTTCAAGTTTTCTTCGGTACAAACGAAAAATAAAAAAGAGACTGTTTTTTAGTTTTCTAAAAATTTTAAATATTTAATTTAAAACCAAAATAACTCTATTTTGCAGAAAATTTAGTATTTCCTTGAATATTATTTTACTACGGTTATTTACATATATATATATATATATATACATATATATACATATATATATGTATATATATATATATATATATATATATATATATATATATATATATATATATATATATATATATATATATATATAAATATTTACAAATATATTTGGTAATTTATTTACATGCCATTTATTTATTTACATACAGAACCGGGGTTCCCATGGTGCTTCGCGCTGTCAAAGACTATATGCCTTATGCTCACGTAATACTCGACGACAAGGATATATAGCAGGTTAATAAAAATAGGGTGTAAACTTATTTACAATATTCTAATAAATTATGTCTAAGTGTCCCATATGAACAAGTTATCGTATATTCCATATATACTGTAGACTAAATAGACTAAACTTTACGGATTCCTACAATTTAGTGAAATTTTAGTCAGAACTTAAAAAGACAAATGTGATATAATGTAACAAATGCCATTATTGATATTTAAAAAAAAATTAAATTTTACGATTTTTTTTGACACAATATCTTGCGTATATTTGGCGTTAATTTTGTAGAAATTCATTATTCACAATTAAATTAAACTACGTGATGTAGTATTATTTCTACTTTCTTTAAGTTCTTTACCACGACCTAGATTTCGTTGTATTACGATATCTTCAGGTGAGATATAAGTCTTTGCTAATATCCCACCTGAAGATGTTGTAATACAACAAAACCTAGGTCGTAGTAAAGAACTTAAAGAAAGTAGAAATAATACTACATCACGTTATTTCATTTAACAGAATATCTTCCTAATAATTGGAATCTAAATAAATAATTTCATTTCTAATTATAATATACATAATCGTTTTATTATTTTTTGATTAAAAAGTCTTCTATAATCCTTTTTATTAGTAAATGTACATATTGTACATCTAATTACAATTATATATTCAATGTGTTTCATGGTAAATTACGTCAAATTAAGAAAAGTACTGTGTCCAAAAGGTTATATAGTATTTTATTTCATTTTGATTACCATAATAATGTAGGTCTTAAGGTCTAAAGGATATTTTATATTGTTTTTGAGAGTGTAAATTAAAATCCTTGTTTGAAATTCTATATTAATCAAATTACATTCTAATATTAGGATTATATTTCTAAACATATGTCCTAGGTTTATTCTAGCTTGATAACAAATAAATTTTTACCACAATATGAACCATATTAGACTTAATTATAGCTATCTACCTAAAAGTGTTCTTGAGATGAAGCTTGTAACAAAATTGATCTGATAAGGATTATTTTGATGGTCTACGAAAACGCTGTTATCAAATAAAAAAGGTATACCAAGTGCCTATGCAGAAAATTAAATTGTTCAATTCCTTTTTCTGAACTCTTCCTTAAAGGTTTAGCAGTTATCTCAAAATAAAATCTGAACTATTCCGTATACCTTTTATAAGTGTTGGGTCAAGGAACTAGATGTGTGATTTTTAAGGCACTCTTTTGTTTTTTTTGTAATTAGAAATCCGTAAAATAACAAATGAAAGAATGCATTGACATATTTACATTATGCAATTTTGTTCGAATCGGTCACTTCAAGTATTGAACCCTAAAAACGAATTTGGATTAAAGGAATAAAGCAAGTTAAATTTGAAAATAAAGAGCTTATGAGCTTGTCTTTTTTTTGCAAATTCATGTACCAAAATTCCTTTATTAAGGCGATGACAACTGGCAGCGATCTTGGAGGATTAGTTTTTATGCTCCGCCCCTTTCTAATTTTGATAAACTACCGCCAACGCCAGACGCTCGGTATATTAACAAACTAAATTAATCGCGTCCAATAACTCGCTATCCTCACAGATTATTTTTTATGACTTGTGCTCTTTGAAATGTTAATATGGTTATTAAATATTACTTGAAGGCGTATTTACATCTTTGACGAAAATCGTCAATTTAACGAAGTTTATTATAAACTCTGCGAATATGTAGTATAAATATTTTAATATGAAGAAATAGATCCAACCTGCATTTGAATTATAAAGGTAAATAATTTTTTTTACAGTTTTTATATAATTTAAATAATCCATGTCATGGTGTCTATTACGTTCATTTCCGCATTTAACAGTTTAAGTAAGGTGTAAAGAAAAGTCATGTCCACGAATCTACGGTATAGTAGACTGAATTGTAAAATGTTATTATTATTACTTTTAGATGTCCCGTCAAATTGGATATTCAGTGGATTTCAGCGTGATGAGAAAAAATGCAATATATGTATTTTATGTAAATGTTGTAATTCAAATCTTAATTTGTCACGATGAGATTTCACGGGTTGGAAAGTAGCTGATATCTTTTCCTGGCCTATCTTTGTGCAGAAAATCACGTCGATCTGTTGCTCCATTGCGACGTGAAAGGAGGACAAACTAACATGCTTTGGAATTTGTAATATATGTTGGCATTGTTATATTATTTAGGATGAGATTTTCCGGGTTGAAAACTAAAATTTCGTGGTCCGGCAACTATTTGTGCGTAGAAAATCATGCTGATCTGTTGCTCCATTGCGACGTTAAGGAAAGACAAATAAACAACTTTTAAAATGTATAATATTTTTTGGAATTATTTTGTTAGTTATGCTAAATTTTCCGGGTTATAAAGTCTATACCATTTCCTGGCCTGTGAACTATCTTCGTGCAGAAAATCAGGTCGATCCGTTTTTTCGTTGTGGCGTAGAAAAAGGTCAAACAAACATACTTTAGAATTTTTAATATTATTGGGATTGTTATATTAGTTACGATACAATTTTCCGGAATAAAGAATAATCTACATCATTTCCTGTTCTATCGAATGCCTGTATACAGAAAATGACGTCGAAATGTTGGTCCATTGTGACGTGAAACAGGAACCAACAAACATATTTTAGAATTTTTAGTAATCATCAGGATTTTTCTCTATTTAGAATTGGAAAGTAGGTTATATTATTTTCTGACTCACGAACCATCTCCATGTTGAAAGTCACACAAATATATTGCTCCGTTGTTACGTCAAAGAAGAACAGACAAACATACTACAAAATGTTTAATATTATTTGGAATTATTGTATAAAGTAAAATGAGATTTTCCATGTTGGCAATCAGCCTATTTCATTTCCTGGTTGGTCAATTAATTATACCTAGAAAATTGCATCGATTTGTTGCTCCATTGCGACATGAAAGACTATATCGTTTCTCGGTCCACTAATTATTTCTGTGCGGGAAATCTGCTCCATTGCTACGTGAAATAAGGACAAAAAAACACTTTTAAATTTTAATACTAGTTTGGATATTTTTTGGTTGGGAAAAGATTTCTCAAATTGAAAAGTAGCCTGGACGGAAAAGTAGCCTTATTTCCTGGCTCGCCCACTATCTCTGTACCGTTCGTTGATCTTTTGCTCCATTACGACTTGAAAAGAAGGACAAATAAACACACTTTTGCATTCATGATAATAGTTAGGATTTTGATATTATTTAGCAAGATATCGGTCGGAACAAAATGGATCCTAGGTCTTTTCCCGATGCGCCAACAACCACTGTGCCAAGTTTGTGAACACAAACACGAAATGATATAAAAAAACCAACGGCCGCTTAAAAAGTTCATAGATACAAACCCGAATAGTTAATTAAAAAAAACACAAACCCAAATCATATGAAATTTAGGAAGTAAAATGGATTAAGTAAAAAAATTTAAATGCAAAGGCGAATTGATATACAAAAAAAAGTAACCCAAATAATCTAAATATTGCATATAGAAAAAGTGTAGTGGAAAGAAAGTTCATAAATAAAAACACGAATTCATAACTAAAAGAAAATATACTCAAGACATCCAACAATTAGTAGACAAAAAGGATTAGATAAAAATATATAAATACAAAACCGAAATGATAATTAAAAAAACAAACTCAAACATCCAAAATTTATTAATTAAAAAGGATTAGATATAGAAATAATAAAAATACAAACACGAATTGGTACTCAAAAAAAACTTAAAATCTTCAAAATTTAGCAAGCAGAAAGGATTATGTAAGAAAAAATATAAATAAAAACATGAATTTAAATACAAAAAAACCAAGCAAAGTATCCAAAAATATAAAAAGTGAAAAGATCGCGTAAAGAAGTTTATAAATAAAAACATGAATGGTTAATAACAAAAAAAATTAACCCAGAATATTCAAAACTAAGTACCTAAGTAAAAAGGATTATGAAAAAAATTATAAACAGAAATCCGAATTGATATTAATAACAAACTCGAAACGCCCAAAAATTTATTAAGTGAAAAGTATCACAGAAAAATGTTCACAAATACAAACATGAATTATTATAAATCTAATTATATAAGAAAGAATAAAAGTATAATAATATAAGAAGAGTTAGTCTTTTTAATTGTAGTTGTGAAGTGTTATAAATAACTGAGTTATTTTGATTTAAAATTTATATTACAAGACATGGAATGGATTGGAATTTGTTTGCAATTTTTCTTCAGAAATGAAAGATATTTCATATCTGAAAAAAAATTATATTTATTGTGTTTTGGAAACAACCAGGACATTAGAAATATTGTTAATTGTAATATAATTTTTTCATGGCCATAAATTTTTCTAAAAAAATTTAAAAATAATCTCCATCCGGTGTTGTCAGTGTATTATTCAGAAAAGTATTTAACGAAAATCGCCTTAGATTTGTATAATCATAGAGTTTTCCCACAAAATGTCTGTAATATTATGATAAACACGTCTACCTATGATATTAAGCTGATCCATATAAAAATACATCTCCCAGCTATCCCAGTATCAACGCGTACCCTTTGTATCGACAGGCAAACCTAATGCGACACAGCTTTCACCCCATAAAGCTCAGCAAACTCATTCAATAACTTTTATGGCCAATAAAACACTTGATAGTTGGGAACTAATGAAGAAACAGACATGGGCAAAAAAAAACGTTAGCTCTGTTACGTATTGTAAACGTTTGTATTTCAGCTATGTATTTTAGTGGATATTTGTTGAAGTTAATGTTACAGGTAATTAATATTACAGGTTTTGGTCTTTGACAGTGTTTTACTAGTAAAATAGATTAATATATCAATTTATATTGTACTGTACTTAAGTAGTTGAAGACCCATAAACATTTTACAAGCAAGTTTTTATTGTAAAAATCTATCACCATTTTCAAGGACGCTTTACTCAAGCAAGTGTGTGTAGTAGAAGCCTGAATAGAACACCTGACTCCATGTAAAATCCTAAATTGCGACATCGATGCATCTTTTAAGAAAGCGTATGCAGTGCTAAAATTTTTAAATTTAATTTTTTACACTGTACTTCTGGCGGGCTTAAAGCCATATATAGCGATGTTTTGGAAAAAATACTTTAGTTAGTTATTTCGAGTTCATCTGTTCTTGCTTAAGAGATGGCTTTACTTGTATTTTAAATCACGGTAATATTTTGTTGTTTGTGGACTATGTAAATTGACATTTTGCGTCAATCTGTATGTTTACGACGTTTTGATATTGAGAAAAGTAATTTCGACGACTTTGGCTTATTATATAGATAGGAATATTGCTTAAGATATTTTTATTGATTAAGACATTTTCATGTGTACTTTATGTACTTAGGGTACTTTGGTACAAATTGGATAGAATTTGAATGAAACTTGAATGGAATACTAAATTAAAGGGGGGAGGGGGAATTTGAACAAAATTTGTATTTAAAAAGTAAGCATAAATTTGTTAAGTAGTTAATATAAATTTATCTTAGCGAGTTTTTATCTATTTTACTTAGTTTTAAAAATGCGTAAGTTTCATTCATAGTAAAATAAAATCACATAATTTAAAATTCATACATTTAACTTGAATGCACGACGCATAGTGTGTAGTAATCTGTAGTTACTACATTTATGGAAAAAGTATTAGTTTATGGAAAAAGTGGGGAAATAGTCTTATACAACTACTATCAGAATGTACTTCATTTATTGAAGGAAATTTTTTTTTCGTTTTCGATGATAGAAAAATGTCCTAATATAATTTACATTTCTTTCTTTTTTACTTACCCAAAGATTATTTTCAAGGTTTCTTGTTTCAGACTGCAAACCAAATTTGGACCGTGGCATTCTGTCTGCCTGTCAGCCTATTTTTACAGCAACTATGCGACGTGAAATTTAGCGAAGTAAGACATCTTGAAACGTCACTAATTTTTTATCAGCTTATTTTTTTGTAATATTCGTAAAATTGTTAACCAGTTTAATTTTATAGGATTAAAATGGCTTGCACTTTTTCCACAATTTTAAAATGCCTATTTAAAAATAATATTTTAAAATATAAACCATGATACATCCACCCCACTTATTTGGGAAAGAAATGAATTATCATAACGAAAATGCTTCGTAAAATCTTATTAGCAGGTTTCCTAACTGTGATAGATTAGATACCTATATAGCGATTATAATTATATATTGAGAGATTAGATACCTATGTAGCGATTATAATTATATATTGAGAGATTAGATACCTATATAGCGATTATAATTATATATTGAGAGATTAGATACCTATATAGCGATTATAATTATATATCGAGAGATTAGATACCTATATAGCAATTATAATTATATATTGAGAGATTAGATACCTATGTAGTGATTATCTCAGATATTTAAATTTTTTTAAATGTGCAATATGTTTTTATGCGCTTAAAAGAAATACTACCCAATATATTTATTAGCATCTAAACGTATGCGGAACTCTTGTAGTGTCAAATCTACTCATACTTGATGGGATTGAAATTATTTTTGATACCATGAATAGTGATATTCTTTAAGCCTCTTCCACGTCAGAAATAATATTATCTACAGAATTATGAATGTATTGCAGCAGCCTTCCTTTATCGATATTTTTAATAATTTTCGTCATCTCATTATTGTCGTTATGAATGATGAGGAATAGTCGTATAATACCCAAAGTCATTTTATTTTATTTTGATTTCAGTTAAAGTACTGCGAAAGAGTGAAATAGAATTTTCTGCACGTTTTCAAAATATGTTTCACGAGTTATGGTTTCGGCTTCAAGTCGAACCAAAAACTGGTTTATCCCATCTTATATATCTGCCGTCTGCCTCTTTCCTACCTCGTATAATCTAAATACATTAAATGGGAAAGGGTTATCCTTAAATTATGACGATGTAAATAAGTTTCCAGAGACTAACCGATGAAAATAGAGATTTGATCGCGTCCATTCTAGTTTAGACCAGAATTCTTGGATGCGATAAGACGCATTATATATATATATATATATATATATATATATATATATATATATATATATATAAATATATATTAAACAATCTAATATATGTACACAGTATAATTTATACTACGACTTCAGTCTCATTTTCTGTAAAAAAGTCCACTGCAGCCGTATTTTCTTCTTGACACATTCACATTGTTTTGAGGAAGGTTCATAAAATCTTGAAATTAATAATCTGAATACTCTAACCTTCACGCAGATATTATATTTTAATTCTTTTACTTATAGTCCAAACTTTATAGGGATCAGAATAAGGTTTCGATATTTATTTACTTTTAAATATTTTTTTATAAGTTAAAAATTATCTTCTCGTAACTCTTCCAATTTGTATTCCATTTTTTAACAAGATAGGAATCGAAGACGTGTTTAATATTATAATCGTGAATTATTTTATATAATTTGAATAAAATCATTCACGATAAAGGAAATGAATAATATATTTATTTGCAAATTAATATTAAATCAATGTTCCATATTTAATTTAGGAACTGGAAAATTTGAATTTCAAGTTAATGCTATCACGTATATAATGGTATTTAATCATAAAACTAAACCGATTTGACTCGTCCATGGGAAATGTCATCATGATTCACAAACAATGTAACATTTCTAATGTAACATTTCTTTTTTGAATATTAATGACGGCATATGTCATGGCGTGTCACCGCTCGCCTCGCGATTCATGCTCGAAATTAATTTAAATGCCAAGACGTTTACCAAGTACTTACAACCGACAGTATTCTCTGATTGATATGCAGTTTTATTAACATCGTGACTTCTCTTTGATGGACAGTTGTTCTGTTGAATGTTTATTAAAATTAGAGAGCACAGTCTTTGTAATTAATTTGGATAAATGTTTCAGAGATTGGATGAAAATTTATCGAGCTTAGTGTTAATTTTTATTCATTATCTTTCAATATTTTATCACAGTATTATTTACAATTAAATGTAATTTTGTTAATTTTTTTAAATAATATATTTTGTGCGTTTGTGAAATTAACTAGTGTTGTTAAGCACATATAGGTCATAGAAACTGCATTTGGAATGGAATAAATTTTATAAATATTACGTAAGTTATTACCGAAAATTGAAGCAATTAAGACATTTTCTATCTGTGTTGGTTTGTGTGTAAAGAAAGTTTTTGTTTGAATCGATTACTTGCTATATTCAAAATTTAACGCATTTTTACTATTCTTCCTAAATAATATTTCAAGAATTTGGTTGTTAATATTTATTTTTATATTACAGGTTTTTTATTAATGTATGTGGACAATTGTAGTTTTAAATATTGAAAAATATAATCTGTTAATGAATAATTATTGTGTATTTTGAGAACTTCTTCTTTCGTGTCAAATTGAATAGTATTTAACATATTTACATATTTATACATGGAATAATAATACATTATTTACATAAGCACACATTAGGAAATCTTGAAATTTTTTTAATGTTCGAAAGCTAGAAATAAGCATACAAAATGTTATTATGATAATGCATTAAACTTTTTCATACTTAATTTTTAAATAAAAAATGGAAACGATTTAAAAAAAACCCCTAAATATGAAAAGTATAAAACAACAACATTATGTCCCCTGTAAAAAATTTACGGTACAAAGTCATTTCCGAACAAATAAAAGTATGAACCAAATTGTTACTGCTAAACATTTTAGGAATTGGTGCCAAGCCGACGCCTCTCTCCCTGTCTCTTTCTCTCTCTCTCTCTCCTCTTTCTTACGTATATGCACGAACCTATATGGATATATAAGTGTAATATTAAACTTGACACCGACGCCAAAATTCTCTAACTGTTAGAGTATTTTCCAAATTTTCCCATGTAAAATATTACTGTACTGCAAAATTGCCCCGCGATGGTGCGGTAGTGTGCTTTTTAACCTTTTATTGACTAGTGCACCAGCCTCGAGTTTGATAATGGAAGTAATTGTAACACGAGAAATTTTAGAAATAAACTACAATAATAATACATTATATGTTGGTCCTCACCAAACCTATTAGTGACCGAATACAAATAAGGCTTTTTCCGAATATTTATGTTTATAACAAAATATTAGTATTTTTTTTATCAAAAACTATTTTGTCTTTTTATTGCCCACTAAGATTTGTCACTGTTGAACGTTGAACCAATTAATACATGTATATATGTACACACACTCGCACACACACACACACACACACACACACAAACACGCACATATATATATGTATGTGCACATATATATATATATAAATATATTTATATATATATATATATATATATACTATAATTCTATGTATTTTATTATTACAAGTGAGCAAAAATTTGTCATCACAACTCATAAAAAATTATTGTTGAAGCTGTAATTCTTCCGGCACTTTTTAAAAAAAGATTACGAGAGTGAAATTTTACGATGCTCGCGCTCAATTAAAAAAAATGTAGGAGGAAATATATATATAACATAGTATCAGGCACTACACGCATATATTTACATGCGTGTAGTGACTGATACTATGTTTTAGATAGTTATTAAAATATATTTTAAGCGTATTTCTCAAACTGACGTTAAGCTACGGTATGTATTTCTTTACATTATAAATTATTACTTTATCATTCATTAAACACAATAAAAAAATAATTCAATATAAATGTTCAACACATTCATTTATTTTCTTTCTTAATTAAAATTTATTTATTAATTCATTAAATACACTTATTTATATTAAATTTAATGCTGAGTCTTACAGGAAAAGAGAGAAACGTCCATTGGTTCACAAGACATTGAAAATAATGTAAATCTAACCTAACTAATCTAACTTAGACCACTTAAATCTAATCAGACCAAACATAAACAAATCTAACCCTTTTAAGCGAAACATAACCTAGCCTAGTCTATTGTAACCTAGCATAGTGTATAACATAGCCCTAACCCTAACTAACCAACATAACCCTACCTAACCAACTTAACCCAACATGAGTCAACATGTCCTTTCCTGTCTCATCTTAACCCCAAATTAACCCGATATGATTCAATATACGTAACTTATTCTGACCTAATCAAACTCAATATGACCTAATCTAATCCAACATAATTTAACATAACCCGAGCTATCTCAAACTAACCTTATCCAACATAACCCAATCTAACTCAACTAAACTTAATCCAACGCAACATATCCTGACATAATCTAATTTATGTCAACCTAACCTAATTTAAAATGTATGTTCTCGAAACTGTACTTCTGCAGAGAGAAGTCTCCTTCCCTTCTTAAACTTAGCCCAAATTAACCTATCCCAATCAAACCTGAACCAACGCAAAGTTGTCTAACTTAAAGTATTCCACCTAACTTAACAAATCCTCGACAAACCTAATCCTTTTGAACTCAATTTAAACCAAGTTAATCTAGCTTAACTCAACTCAACCTAACATAACTCAATCCAACCTAAACTAATACAAGTAAATACAAACTAACCTTACTTAAGCTTACCTCACTAAAATATTAATTTATTAACAAATAATTTTATAACCGGCAAGGATTTCTCTATCACTTATCCTTGCCCTGTAGCTTCAATCTTATTCAATTCGCATTAGTTTTTTTGGACATTATTAAGACATCCATTATTTTATTTTGCAATATTTTTTCTCAAAACTGATGCATCTGCATGGGTGGAAATTAGTGTTTGAATAAACTCAAATCCGTTTGTGTCCCAAACCTCCAAGCATCTTTCAAGTTTCAATTAAAAATAATATTTTTATGTTTAAAGCTTGTATAATATTTGCAATTCAAAAGTACCAGATTACAAGTGTTCTACCTTCTATCAGATTACAAGTGTTCTATTTCGTAGTTTGAACTGGAAATAGAATCGCTGTAATAATATTGAAGTTGAAAATCTTTATATAATGCGTTGAAATATATTCTTAAGCTGTGAAAAATTATTATTTAATAATGTTTTAAAATGTCGTCGCCGTGGTGTGCCGGGTTCATCACATGGCTCACGGCCTTTGACAGCGCGGTGCACCGCGGGGACCCGGGTTCGATTCCCGGCCGCTCATCGAGCGGGGCTGGACTGGTGTTATGGTTGGCTGTAAGAGATTGCTTTCGTGGCGATAATTCGGCCATACGTATCAATTAGAGTCATTAAAGTAGATAAATAAATAAATGAAATGCTTCGTGCGCTAAAATATTTGTAAGTGTTGAAATGTGTAAGGAACCCTCATAGAGCGTATTTTCCTCGTGTTTGGTAGGTTTTTTATTTTATTTTTAAGCTTATCTTCCAAAATACTAAGCTTCAAAGTGACACGCAGCATATATGTCTCTCTAACTTTTCAACCATCGGTTAAAAATATGTAAAACCATGAAAATACATTTGGTTAAATTTTTGAAAAAAAATAATTTCACTTCCGTCACATAACAATTTTAAGAAATGCATGCAGCGAAGAAATCCTACTGTAGCGCGCCATATAATAAATTAATAACTATAGGCATTTAGCAATATTAGAAGAAGAACTTTATATAGGCTTTTAGCAATATTAGAAGAAGAACAGTCATAAAATTACCTTAATTAATAGAGTTATTAAGAAGATGCCAGGCTCCAAAAAAGTTATAAAGTACGAAGAGATACTTTCACCATAAATGTTCCATGCGTATTTAAATACAAATAATATAGGTATATTATTAATAGCAATAAAAATAAATTACTCTAAAGTACTAATATTATTTTCAGGATTATTTACCCCAAAAGGAAAAACTGAACACTTATAAGATTACTTACGTGTCCGTCTACGCATTTCTAGTAACCCTATTTTCCTAGAAACCGCTTAGTGCAGAAACTTGACATTTGACATCGTCATAAAATACATTAACCCGCATATATTTCACTTCTCAAAAATATTTACGTAAAAATTTTAAGGCGGCAAATTAAGCGCCTGAAATATAATGTTCGAATTCCTTATTTAATATGGGATATAGTTGGAAAAGGGTTGTTAGGTTCTCAAAAATATTTATTTGATAATTCATGTGTATATACTTTCAGAGGAGACCCGAAAAATATGCTCTCCCCGCTCTTATTTTCCAAAGTACTGAATCTAAAATTAAGACGGAAAAATATGGTTTTTAGAAGCCTACGCAAAGATTACTAGAAAATTATATCGACGAAACTGTCAGTTTTTGAGGTATTAACGAGAATATATATGCTCCCCACTTTAAGGTAATACGTATAATAAACTTACAAAAAAAAAAAATATTGAAACACTTTTAACCCCAGCTTTTAGCAGATGTCAAAACTAAATGAAAATGATGCTTTATGTCCTAAATTTAATACATATAGAAATCCTACTAAAATCCACAGGTAATTATTTTTAAAGTACGAGACAGGTTATTATTTTTAAAACACAAAATGTACAAGTCGATAAGCTTTCTTCTTATTTTGTAGAATCGAACCATGTCTGAGAAAAAAATTTGGAGAAAGGTATGAATATAAGAGTGATCCCGTAACAGTTTCATTTTCTCCTGTTAAATAGAAAAAATAATCAAAGAGATAAAAAAATATGTGGAAATCGAATGTAAATATATACAAATATTTTCAATATTTAAAGACATTCTTCTGAAATACTAAAATCTCAAGTACAAGGTAATGCAGTTTAGTTTAAGGCTTCATAAAATAGTTTATTACTCGAAAATAAAAAAAAATAAGGAATCGAACTCCACTGCGATGAAAACGTTAAGGAATATCTGAGGAAAGGAAACAGCATGAAGCTGAAAGTTAATTGGTGAATGGAATTGAACAAAAATAATTTTAATTGGAAGTCCTAGAATATTTAAAACTTTTTCGCATTAACTTTGAAAAAGTTAGAAAAAATAACATTGAAGCTTGATATCTCGCCAAGGCAATTAAAATCAATAAAATAGCAATTTAGTAGGTAGAGGTGGAAACACGTAACTCTAGTAAAAATAACTACTTTAAAGGCAAATATTTAGTGAATATGAAACTGAAACATGAAATATGAAACTTGGTAAACAAACAAATCCTCACTCGAACTCAATTTCCCATTCATAGTATTAATTCGTACTATAATATATTTAAAACACAAAAATAAAACTGAATAATGGATTTTATTTTGCTTTTCCTTTTTCAAATAATAGTCATTTGTTTACAATATGCATTCTTCGTCTACAATTTGCTGGCATTTTATTTGAGAACATGTCTGTGTACTGATGATGCACGCACCGTATTGGTAGTCATCTGTTTACCCAGCAAATTATCTGCTATAATTTAGTGGAAGGCAGATGGAGCACGAACACATCGTCCTAATGTTCGTGCCATTTACTTTACCATTTGTTCTAAATTTGGGGTTTCTATATTTCTTTACTATTTAGTGAACAAAAATGAAGGATATATTTGCAATAGCGACAGGACTAACCAATAAAATCATAGTGTTGATTTTAATTTGGATAATGAGCCAAAGGCAGTCAAAACATAATGTTAATATTTCGCTTCGAAAATAAATAATTAACTGAAATTATACGTAGGGAAAAACATTACTATGTACCGATATTTACGCGTCTTGAACGTTGTTGTTCTCCAAATTTCGAGAATATCTAGAAGGTGATTTGAATAGATTTTCCGATAAATTTGTTTGCTAGTAAATGAAATAAAATTTGTTCAATCGAAATTTGTTTTATGTACATATATATATATATATATATATATATATATATATATATATATATATACGCACTCACACACATACTCAAAATGTATAAAAATTAAAAATTATCTTACCGACTAAACGACGTAAAAGTTAAAAAATTAAGGTGGGGCTGGTTACTTTTGGCTCGCTGTCTAAAAGTACGGCCATGCATTAATTTATATCACTCCGCATGTTTCAATTCAAGTATTGTATATTACATACCAAAAAACTCGGAGGAAAATAGAAAAAAAAATAATTCAACGCGTATTAAGAAAAGATTTGCAGTCAGTTGAATGGACAATAACGATTGAGCAAAATATTATAAATATTGATTATAAGCAATTTTGTTAAGTCACGTTCTTAAAATGAATAAAAATAACAAACGTAAATTGATTATTACAAAAGTATCTGTTATTAATATTTATTATATTGTTTTAATTTTATTATAAAGACAATTTTTAGGTTGGCACTTTTAAACCCGCCATCTTTGTACATAAAGTTTTAAACTTTTATATGTAGTCAATAAAATCAACCGTTATTTATATAAGCACGGTCGGTATCTAATACTTTTCGCCAATGTGTAGGCAGAACTAAAATTTAGTTCTCGTTGAAATTTTTGGGCCTTTGACTGAAAAACCGGTGAAGTTCAATCTTGATATAACTTTCGCCTTTAAATTTTCTATCGTGTAAGTTATTAGACATAGAGCGAAACAGATGGTAATTAGACGGCGAAATATCAGTACAGTACAGTGCGTGAAGTAACATTTACCATCTAAGTGAAAGTAGTTTTTCACACGTTACTTTTGCAACGTGAGGTCAAACATTGTCATATAAAAAATAAACTTGCTTTGATTTGAAAGAAGTTCAGCGCTAGCTTTACTGAATTTTTCACAATATATCTTAGCTGTAATTGTACTGTTAGCTTAAAAATGTTTCCAATAATTAATTCAATGAATAACTCCATTTGTACCCCAACATGCACTGAAAAATAACTTTCATTGTTCTCGGTAAAGCTTTGTTCCAGCTCCTAGTCACTGGCGTTTAACTAAAAATTAACACCACCCACTTTTCATCTTCTGTAACCATATACTTTAGCCTCTCATTGGTACGATGAGAGCTCAGTAGCTCCAAGCACACTTACTAGTTCTCCTCTGAAGTTGAAAGGGTGTTAGCTCATGTGGTATCCAAACGGAATTTTTCCACTTATTTCGCAAAGCATGAAGTTGTTTTTTTCATTGAAGTACAAGAACATAAAAATAACTCTGCCAAACAACGCGAACTTAATCTGAAATCTGTTTTAAAAAAGCTTTTAAATTTTTCTAAATCAATTGCAGGAGGTTGTTTTGAATGAATTTTATTGGATAGACCAAATTTCCCTTCTTTAAATCTTTTGCAATTAATTTTGTATAGTGAGGGCGTAACTTCACCCATTGGCTTTGCCAAACGGCATTCATGAAGAAAAAGTCCTCTAAGTTCATTTCGAAATACTTACATTCACCATACCACTTTTTTCTACCAGAAATTGGTAGAAAAAAGTGGTGGGTTTATAAATACCCAACCTAATATTTAAAACCCTAGACAAATGTCAACCAAGCTATTCTTAATTTAACTCTGAATATTTACATTTTTAATGTCTATTATTATTAATGTATGTGTTATTATCTCGATGTCAAGTAGATGCCAATAAAACTAGTAATTAACTTTATAAAAAAGAAATAACAAGTAATCTTATAATATCGACATATAATTTCTGACATACAGTTGTTTGTTTTTCTACAAAAGTGTTGAGTTAATCCTTGGTAATAATCGATAATATTATAATTGAAAATTAAATTATATTTAAAATTAAAAAATATTTATTACTTCTGTATTCAAGTAAATACCTTATTATCTTCAATAAGGCTCTTTTCAGTATGAGCATATGACTCGCTTTTTTCACAGCTTAGTTTTTGCATAAAAAACATAAAGGTACTTATTTTTTAAGAAAAATCTTATTAAAAATATTTCTTAAATATTATTTTGTTATCTAATTTTGAATAATACTCTTAGTGATAATCCCTCCTAAACTGAAAAAAGAATATATTAAACGCAAACTGCAAATTCTAAAAAACTCATTTTCTTCAATGTTTCATAATATATTTTAACTGCTAAACCACGGTGAAATTTTAAATTACCCCCTATTTGCATACATTAGGTTGCGTAAGTAAAAGCGTTGGAAAATTGAGCGCGAATATTCAAGACGTAGATGAGGATGAGGCGTCGTATTAAGTAGATGGAAATAATGAGAAAAATACTTGAGACTTTCTTTCTATATCAGTTATTTTCTTAAAATTTTCACTTGTCAACAAATTTAAAATAGAAATTGAAATAGTTACAATATTCCAGATAAATTTTTACAATTGTTTAATGTTATAATAAAGTATCATTGAAGAGTCGATTTATGTATAATTAATACTACTTAAGAAATTAATTTGCCCCAACTATTAGATTTCTTTTCCATAGGTACAAGTAGCATGGCTATATGAGGTATACATTTTTTCTCCGAATTTATTTTACTTGTACACTTTAATTTATTATAGACTTAAATTCATAAATACACCCATTTATTATAAGAAATATTTTCTTTATTAATTATCTTCCAGTTCCAGTAACAGATATAAGTATTGAGTATTTCCTATTGTGGAAGTTCCCAACAGAAATTAGTGAAAATTGTAAAATTACTTGAAAATTAATATCACTAGATTTGTCTGAAATTACATAGCTTTAGCTTGATAAGTTGTAAACTTAACGTTTTTTTAAAATGTGTTAAATATTCCTGTAACTCTTTCTAAGCCGAAAAATATAAAATATTTAAAAGGAATTTAAAAAGTTGAATTAAGAAAAAAAAAGTGAAAATGAAGGTTTATTTCAAAATAAATTTAATGAAAGAAACGTTTTTACTGAGAAAGGCAATCAGTAAATATAGAATATAGAATGAAGGATGAGAGTATCTATACCTCGCTGAATAATTGAAAAAAAATGAAAAAAGAATAAATAAGAAATAAGTGGCAGTCTGGCTGGCAATCAAAGGTTTCGTACATAATTTGGATTTGCTTTGTTTACATAAATCAACAGTAATATAGATTTGTCAGGGCCATAGATATTTAAAAATACTTTTAGTATTTAAATGGGGGGTAAGTATAGTTTATCGCGAATATGGAAAAAAACTGTGACATCTAGAATGATGTCACAGTTTATTCCATACATAAACCTATGCGCAGGCAGAATAAACCTTAGCGCAGGCTTTTAATAATCTTGCTTTCTCATAATTTTAAGTTGAGTAGTTTAAGGAGAATGGGGCATATTTTGTTTTGCATATTTTTCTGTGGTCCTGATATTATATACGGAATAAAACAAATTTTCAGAGCATTTATTTTGCCATCACTAAAATTCCCAAATACCATACTCTATTAGATATGTGGCATAGATCTCCGCAAGTCGATAGGATTTATTACTATTCACAACTAAATTAAACTAGGTGCGGTAGTAATTACTTGTATTTTCCGTTAATAACTCGATAAGAGAAATAATTTCGATAAGAGGAACGTTTTTTCTATAACAACGAGCCTTTACCAAATGATTTTAGAAGCTATATAATTCATCTATTAAAATTAAATATCGTTAAGTATTATTTAGAATTTAGATTAAAGGAGTTATCATCCAGATGTGACAAGTAAAAACTTTCTTGCCATCAAAAAGTTTTGAAATACATAGCGCAAATCATGATTAATCATTCCACTTTAATTAAGTTGGATGTTCTTTTTTCGAAGTACATAACTTTAAAATGAAAAAAAAAACAGATAAAAGTCATGATATTGGCTTCATTGAAAATTTGATTTTATGCCATTTGTGTTTTATGACGCGTAACCTTGATGTTCATTTTCAACCACTTTTTCGAGCAGTTGGGTTCGTAAGCTAGAAATAACGTAGCGAATGTAGTGTTGCAAATAATCAAACGTCTGTGGTTTATTGGGATATACTAGCGACTTTGTATATTCCCTTTTTAATGAAGCTAATAGAATGGCTATTATCAAGATTTTTATCTTTTTTTTTAATTTCAAAGTTGTACCTATAAAAACATACCCGTTATTTGTAAAAATTAATGTTATTATATATGGTACTTACCCAAAGCACTGAAAGAAATTGGAAAATAAAATAGACTCCAAACAATTTTCTAACAACGCATCCTTAATTATTTTAGATCTGTAGCGTATTATAAATCGGAAAATATTGAAAAACTGGTCAATCTCGGAACTGTGAAAGGTAGAGATTCTCGGTGTACAGTAGCAACCGAGTGTGATGACCGAAATGAGAAAACTTGGTCTGGCCTTTATTCAATTATTCATGTTACTATTAATGGAGCCGTGGGAAAGTAACAGTGGAAATTTACGATCATTCACCCTACTTAGTACTAAGGAAAGGATTAAAAAAATTAAATGCAAATATATTTCCGTGTAATAATTGTAATTAAAAAATGTTTACGTGTCAAATGAAAATGAACTACTGTCTAAAATAATATCTATTTTAAAGACAACCGGGGTTATTTCGCAATAAAAAAAATAGAAAATTTGGCCTTTGTTTCGAATTCGAATATTATGGAGTTATGCTCCTTATATGATTGCTTAAGTGCTAGAAGTTATTACATAATGTTTAGAAGTTCTTACAATCAATCTCCTATCTACTTTCTTTCGAAATTTTAATTACTTATTTTCAAAGGTGTTGCTTGTAAACATAAGTTACACAACTTTCCAGTAACTTCTATTAACTTGTCACTTCTAGTATATAATTGTGATTTCATAAATTGCAAATAACCGAAAGTATATAGGATTTCGTTGATTCTAAAAGGACACAATTTAGGTTACAATTATCGTTAAAACTTTTTTCGAAATATTCTATCTTATTCTTTTTATTTAACGTTTCTAATGAAATTTCAAATGTTTATATACAAATAAATACTTACTATAACCATTGTTGTAGAGTGGCATAAAACATATCTAGTTAATTGTGATGTTAACTATTAGAGAAAAAACATTAGGAAAACAATACACAATCAAGCGCTGGTAAAGAAAGTAGGACATATGTCCTTTCGAATAACTAGGATTCTTTCAGTCACTTATTAAAATACATAATTTTATCTCTATTCGATTTATTATAGACGAAACTTATAAAATCAGCTATTTTATTTAGTACCTCCTTATCTGTATATGAGATCCATTAGTATTTTAGTTTATTTTATAATCATTAGGAAATACGAAACACACACATGCAACGCAAATACGCACACATACAACACAGCACGAAAATTCTTTGTTCGTCGTTAAGTTACATGATATTTGTTCGTTATTGTGTAAAAGTAATATGTGAAGCAAATTTTGCGCATAGAGTTTCGAAATTCAATAAAAGAACATGGGGTTTATGCTGCAATAAAAATGACAACAATCATTAATTACATTGGACTTCATGTCGTTAAAAATATCACGGGAACGTAAACAATTCTCGTTATATTAATTAATTTCAGGATTAATTTTTTACAGTCTTTTAGAAAAAAACCTCTAACATAATAGAGGTTTTTTTCTAAAAGACTGTAAAAAATTAATCCTGCATTTGTTTTATTAATTTGGAAACATTTTAGAAATTTTTGTGCAGAAGAAAAACCTCACTTTTAACTATATATCTATAAAAATGCTGACATGTATGTAAATAAAGCAGGAAAATAAATTCGCAGGTACTATTTGCATTTGCTGTGACTATATTATACGACAGGTCCGTTTAAAATTAGGTTATTAAGCAGTGGAAAATATTAAGAATTGCGCCAAATAATATTGAAAATAGCACCGTATTATATTGAAATGTTTTTATTTTTCTTAATTGTCATGGTGAAAAAGAAATTTATATAAAAATTTTAAAACAAGTTAGTTTAAGCTCAATTAAATAAAACTATTGATGTAGTATGATTTCTACTTTCTTTAAGTTCTTTACTACGACCTAAGTTTCGTTGTATTGCAACATCTTCAGGTAGACATTTAATTATGAATAATGAATTTCTACAAAATTAAAGCCAAATATATTCAACATTGTATCTCGTGAATGCTTAATCACAATTGCATCAACTTCTGACATCTATCCACCCTATTCGATTTTAGCCACTGAAGTCATAAATGGAAAAAAAATGTTGCAAACTTTACTCTAATTATACCAGTAGATGATAATTATTATTAATTTCTTGTTATTATTCTATCAGGTGGTTTGTAACATAAATCTAGAAATTATGTATGCCGATGCAGAAGGAGCACTCATGACCCTATATTCAATGAGAACAAACTAAAAATGCGGTTTGAATCGAAAAATTTAAAGAACAGTTACTTGGAAATTTTGCATATGCCTGTACACCCTATTTATTCACCCCTACCCATTTATTGGATCCATCTACGCCAAAGGAATAGGTTTACAATTTTGGCCACATGTAAAAAAAAAATACCATAGAACGCTGTTTTGGTGTTAAGAAATAAAAATTTCGCTGTTTATTGAGATGTTTTACCGCAAACGAAAGCAATACAAAATTTTACATTATAAGACTAACAATATTTAATAATATTGCCTTATCTAAATATATTCTGGAAGAATAAAATATTGAAATAACATAAATCAAAATTACCTACGTTTTAAACGATAATATTATAAGAGGAAATCCATGGCGAGCGGCATTTATTGAAGACTATTTTTATTACATTTGGTACTTTCTAAATAAAAATTCGTGTTGAACATATAACATTAACTAATATATATATTGGAAAAGATCTATCTTTAGATTAGATTTATCTTTGCCAATATTCCACCTGAAGATGTTGTAATACAACGAAACCTAGGTCGTGGTTAAAGTAATTAAAGAAAGTAGAAATAATACTACATCACGTAGTCTCATTTAATTGTGAATAAGAATTACGTTGATATAGAATCAAAGCAATTAAACTACTTTAATATAAAAATGATTATTAGAAGTGATTATAAACAAGAGCAGAATAATTGTATACTCCTCAAGTACATTTCTCATTTATTTCATCCAATGAACAACTATTAATACTCATTATTACTTGAATAAGATATTGGAGATGCAACAGTTTAATTTCCGAGTATATTACAGATATATTTTCATAAATACTGACATTTTCTTTCTCATCTAGAAAACCTAATACTAAATCTACTACCATGAAACAAGCAATTTCGTTGTCCTGTGAGAAACTTGAAATACACCGAGCAACGCTCGGTCACCTGGTACTATAATTTATAAATGTACATCTCATCAAATTTAATTTCAAGCATAAACTACCAATTTAGGTTCTGGGTTAAAATTATTGGCTGGCCTCAAAATAATTTATGGAAAATCAGAGCTTTCACGACTTTACGTTAACATAAAAAATCTTTCTATCTTTTTACCTATTCTCTAATCTTGATTTCATTCTATGTTACATGAACTGTGGTATCAGATTTGCGCAGGTCACGTACTCTTTTATTTCCCAAAAAGTCGGAATCCACGTAGAGTTATTTTCTATTGCATATTTATTTAATGAATATCAACTTTGTCCTATTTTTATGACAATTAACTTTTATAAATAAAAACGTAATTAAAATATTAATAGGTTCATTGGAAAAGAAATTTAATAAGCATTTATGTTAAATGAGCCAAAAGTAATAAGGATGGGCTTTTTAAATAAGGTTAAGGAGAATCTTAGTTCAATTTTCATTTCTATCATCAGACATTAATTGCATCATAACAACCATGTTTTGTCACTGAAAACAAATATGTCTACCAAACTTCAATTCTCTAAATCATCTGGAAGTGAAAACTACCGATCATAAAATTTGTAACAGAGAGCAAAGGAACCTAAACAACATTTTTGAAAATGAATTAAACATGCTTATTTGAAGTGAAATTTTTCAAGTACGATATTAAGGACAGTAGCAATTAGTTTGCACATAAGGGTATGGTTGATGATTTTATCTGTAATTTTAGTCTCAACTAATAAGATTACGGCCAGCCCTTTACGTAGGTTTTGGAGTCCAACAAAATTCGTAGCCGGACTTAATTTCACAATTTTCTAATCGAATCTTTTAAATAACAATTTAGATATTACATAAGCTTAACGTTTAAGCGCTTAAGCGCTGATAAGAGCGTGGTTCAAAAAATATTTATGACTTTTTTAACTTTGTTCAAGGGAATTTTTTAAATTACGATGATTTAAGATTTTATTTTAATTTTAAATTGAAACGTCATTACAATTGATTCTGATGACATTTTAACAATAATTTATACTTTATACTAACTTAATTCCTAAGTATTAAAGCCCCCACTCTTAGATTTCACTAAATATTATACACTTGGCACAAACTCAATCAAGTTAAAATAGCAATATTTAGACAATGAACTACATAAAATAATATCCGAATACAGCGTCTGAAAACATTGGGGATAAGCGTATTATGCTTCATAATCTGGGAAAGGATTCAGGAATAACAGCAGCTTTGACAAACTAACAACAATGCAAAGATTAGACCGGTAATATACAGGATAGAAATAGCGCTCAACAATGAAGCAGGTTGTATCTAAAGTTGGTAATATGGAGCTGAAAGCGAGATGGATATGAGGCGATTTCGCGATGAGTTTATGCATTACACATATATGTGGTTTTTTTCGTAATGTTTCATTTGAGGTTTTTGTTTTTTTGTACCTGTAAATAAGTGCGAATGACAGACTTAATAAAATAAATATTATTGTTTGAGAAAAATCTAAAATATTCTTACATTGAAAATTTGAGGCAAACATTACGTTTTTGCATATAACTAATATTCATCTCACAACTAAATGAAATTATGTGATGTAGTATTATTTCTGCTTTATTTAAATTCTTTACCACGACATAAGTTTCATTGTATGACATGTTCAGTTGGACAATTAGCAAAGATATTGGCTAATTGCCCACCTGAATATATTGTCATACAACGAAACCTATGTCATGGTAAAGAATTTAAATAAAGTAGTAATAACTATATTACAAAATTTGATTTAGTTGGGACTAATGAATTTCTAGAAAATAAACGCCAGATATGAATATATGATATTCTTCTCTTTGTTTATAAATTGCGAGTCAGAAGGCGTGTTGAAAAGCTATAATGCATAAACTGTGTTGTCGAATCGAAGGATTTTTTGAGTTGCGCTTAGAACGTTTTAAATACTAGTATTTCAATAAAAGAATTTATTGCTCTTACTTTAATAAAAAAAACTAAGTGCATCTTTCATAAAATAACTTTGAACTTTTCTTCACTAAGTTGCGGTTAAACATTTTATTATTTTTTTCTATTTTCGTTACGGATTTTGTAATTTTAATTTCTAATTCTTTGTGTTCATCAAATTAATGTAGTGTAGCTTTGTTATGTTCAAAGTCACTATCATTTATTCTGGTTGCTCTCGAAATTCATCAACTTGTCATTTTTTGCAGTTCAACAAATATTTTAATTGGGAATTCGTACATATGGGGACTTGTGATTAAAAATTATTTATCTCCAAGATCAGTTGAAATAACTGTCCGTTACTGAAAAACTATGTTTTAGAATTTATACCGAATAATATTAAAAATATCGTACTTTTAACTACTTTAACATTAACATTTTGTATAATTAAAAAAACATGTAATTATAGGGGTATTCTGCACTAATATATAACATAATTTTTTTTATTTTTATTTTATTTTTTAATTGATCTAATTACAAGCATTTCTGGGTGCAGGTTAACAAAAATATTCCCATGATCAATAGTCATTAATTTTTTTGTTCATTATATACGATTCAGGAAATAATCAAGAAAACATTTTATATTATTATAATATATAAGTGGAGATCTCGCTTAGAAAGGAAACATTTTAAAGCAACAAACTGTCTTCAAAATGAGTAAGGTGTTTTATAGGTGATACACTCAATTTTAGGTTACAGAATGCAAAAGTTTTCCAAATATACATACATGGAGACCTGAACTCTGATACAAAATTCCTAAAAAAAACTTATCGTATGTGGACAAATTGTCATATTTTGAAAATACCTTGACGTGATCGAATGATTATTATAAAAGATTGAGAATGAAATAAAGATTATGAAAAATATGAGTAGACATTTTACTTACATTGGGCATATTACGATAATCGAAAAATATAAAGTCATACGATTTATTATCTAAAAATAATTTTAAAAAAAGCGAGGAAGAAGCCGACGATGGTTATTCCAGTAACTGACCAAGTGGTTTGACTGCCACTCCTCTTCGCTCATTAAATCAATTACTTTAAAAATTAGGACAGCTTCGATATTGTCCAATCTCTGAAAGAAGCGTAATTCCAAGAAAAAGAGGATACTTCATCCAGGTCTGTCTATATAAACCTCGTGAAACATAATATTATGAATATAGAAATTAGTAAATATAATGGAAATTATTTTACAAAATGCTTAATACTACCATTTACACGACGTGACAATACATTTTTGCTCTGCAAACATAATGATAATCTTGACAAATGAATAGAGAAAATAAAATTGAAACGATTTATATTAAGGTCGATCATCAAGAAAATATTAGGAGCTCATAGTTCTTACAGCAGTGTAATGCTACAATTACATTTCACCACAAATCTATTAAACTGAAATCTTTAACGGTACGTATCATAGTGTACCATGATAAACAGTTAAATTGTGCACTTAACTATTTCTCTTAAAGGTATTGTGTGTGGTTGCAACGTGCATTATTCTTGAAATGACATGCTGTGCTATAAATATATTATGTATCCAAAAGCGCAATTCCTAAATATATTTTGTCCACATCTGACAAGATATAACACGCATCTGGGATGCGTAACCCTAAGCTAATTAACTGTTCTTTATCACAAGAAGACTGTTTGCGTTTACCTCTGCAATCTTTTCTTATCATCAATATTGCTTTTATTAATATTCGTGATCTAATTTTTATTGTCAATGATATATTACACACTCCAAACACGCTCAAAATTTTACGATACCCAACATTTTTGCAAAATATCTGCACATAAAATAAAACTGAACAATTGGCGTGTATGTATGTACATTGAAGTTTTTCATGAAAAAATCGTTTACTAAGCCACTTTAGGTGGAGTGTTTAAAAAATAATTGGAGTCAACATGAATTTAATTTTACTTTTTAATGAAGTTTTATTTCATAAATAACGGTTCACTTAATTAGAAGATATGAAAATTTAATGTTTCCAAAAACTCGTTTACATTGCATAAGACAACAGAAACAAAGAAGTGCCTAACCATTCCAGGTAATAATATCACAAATGTACGGTAGACAATATTTTAGTATTGTATAAGACTCAATTTTTTATACAATACTAAAATATCAGTACTGTAATAAGTAAAGTTTACATAAAGTAAAATAAGAGTAAGGTTTACATAAATTATATACCCAATCATTTATAAATATTTACAGATATATGTGGCGATGATATCGTTATATATTTACAAATATATGTTATCCATATATATTTACAGAGATTATACATATATATTTACAGATATATGTTGCGATGGTATCGTTGCATTAAAACCAATCTCACAATCCTAATCAAAAATTGACGGTAACGATGTGGTCAGTAAAAATGTTTATTATATATTTTAAGTTATGTCATATAAAAGGTCTAAATATAAACGTAGACAAAAAGTTGTTTTTCTGTTATTAAAAAAAAAGAAATATTAACGATATGGTTTTCAAGTATCCCGTCGCAATAATCAAGAAAATTTCATTCCACTTTAAAACATATTCACAAGTGAATCAATTCAATGGGCTTTTACTTAATCAAAAGTACGGCTTTGCTTCTTTTAACCTTAAAAATTGTAACGGTAAATTAAGAATATTTGAATGAAAGATTCTACTTTTCATATCACTTTTGTTTGTTTGATATTTTGAGTGACGTATTTTATTACAACCATGAAAATATTTCGGGAATTTTAAAAATGTAAATCCTACCTATGTTTTCAACATTTTTCGGCACAGATGACTGCTATAGGCACAAGTATATATTGTTAATTTTAAACAAATACGTTAGTAGTCAGTACCTGGTAAAAGAACAGAATAAATAAAAAAACTCCCGAGATACATTTAACCGTAAAATAATTTCGTGATAAATATTTTTACCCGATGCCTCATTATTTTGACAACTCTCATCCTCTTGTGGCGTTGCCATTCTGGCACATTGTATTCTGAGTAGGACCTGTGATCACGCAGTGGGCGGACAAAGAATTCGTAATAGTTAATAGTATTGAAGGCAATCGTTTACATGGACAGAAAAATACGCCACGAAGCTACATACTTCAGTGTTTTGTTCGTCCCTTCATATCAGATTTTATTTTTAGGCAAAATTGCCAAATTTTTGAACGAAAATTAAATTGGTGAATTTTCTGATGATTTAATTGAAACCAGATTTCAAGATATATTTCATGGATTTCAAAATATATTTCATGGACCTATTTCAAATGGAAACCGAATTCATTGATATTTCTACGACGTATCTGAACATAATCGACGTCAAAATAATAGACATATTATTTAGACTTAATTTTTTTTTAAATATATATAAGAATTTAGTTTTATTTTTTAATGAAGTTTGTATTAATGTCGATGTCAAATAGTATGTATTTTTTTGTAAAATTTTGTCTAATATATAGCTAAAACATATTTTGATATTTATCGAAAAAAGAAACAATTTTTACGAAAAATATCTAAATTCTTAAATAGTATTTAATAGTATCGCTATTAGCAATACCCATTATTATAGTTTTATTCACAAAATATTAAAAAAAATACTAAAATTTCCAACATGAAATTACATTTCCATTGAAGTAGAAATTTGTTCAATAAAGCCATCATTCTGCTCTAAAACATAAAAGATTTCCGAGGGTTAATATATTAGCAGTAAATATTTATTACGGAAAGAAAGTCATTTGTGGTACCTTCTTTATTAAAGCAAAGCCACAACTGGCAGTTATTAAGAGTCTAATCTTAATCAATACCTGTTTATTTCTAGTTGTTATTGAGTTTTGTGGCGACAAATTTTCCAATTCTGGGTGTTCAGCTGGATTCACGGCACTTTTCTCTTTCTCAACACGCTCTGGATAACTCCATACACGTCATTCTTCTGCCCTCTTTGAGATTCTTGCCTTTTCGCCTAACTTCGATGGCGAGGCGGACGAAACCCTTATGATGCATCAGGAAAATTAATGTAGTTCTATCAAGCATGGTTTTCAAGTGGGTGGGCTTCGTTTGGTTCCTTATGCTCGCTCCTCGAATTTCTTTCCACTCGTGGAAAATTTTTAATCTTTATTACTTGGGCCTAACGCAAACAGTTATATATATACAGTTATATATATAATACAGTAGTTAACCTATACCGTTCACGAATCATATCCATTTATGAAAATTACAATCTAGGTAGAATTGAGATTTATCAGTTTCTATCGCTTTTTCCTGTGAAAGAACTATTTAGCGCTGCACACCACCTGCACAGTTTTAATCTTGATTTTTAATTCCATGTCGATCTTTTTATTTGTGTTGATACTAGCTTCAAAATACTTCAGCCCAGATAGAAATTGATAGTATGTTCAATGAAAACGTTCACGTATTCTGGATTATTTTTCATTAACCATGGTTGCTTTATACAATTAGTCGAAAAATATTTTCCAAATATACGTTTTTCTTCTTCCCATAATGTGTTTTACATTTTTCGTATTACCCTGTCAGTTAAATGAAATTAGAATTAGACACAGCAATTTTACAATTTTCTTGTATGTATGGATAAATTATGTTAGGAGTAAAGTAAAAACCAATAAGCAATAAATTTACCTTTATCTAATTTACTTCAGAGAGTATCTACCGGTTTTATTTATTTTTCTTAAGTTACTTGTTAGAATTACTTCTAGCCAAGTGTTAATATGGAAAGGAAGTTTGTTGGCTTTGGGTTTCGAAATAATATTTCGTTACTGTTTTCCAATGTTATTATATTTATTACAGATCAGAATATTAGGAAGTATTTTTAAGAACATTAAAATACAATTTTGAGAACGTCATTACATAATAAATAGTTTGTTTTTTATGTACATACAGTAAAATTATTTACATTAAAAGTCATATAAGGAGCTGATTTTTTTCACAAAATTTGCTTAAAATGCCCTATGGGTTAATAATGTATTTTGTTAGAAATATCCATATAATTAAACATTTTTCTATTTTTCAGAAAAAAGAGCTAATAAAATTGTGTGATTATACTTATTTTCCTTAAATTTAATCTACTCATGGAGAATTTTCATGTACGAGTAGTTTAGATTGCTCATCAAGAAACTCGTTCCACGAACGAATTGAATTGAAAATAGCTGCAGCGCTTGCTTGCGGCATCCGCTGTTGTAAGTTTGCTGTACTAGTTGCACTCTAGAGTGCATAGCAATTCTAAAATGGCGTCTGTGTGAGGAAATTTTACAGTGATGTATATAAAAATTTTGGTAAGTAAATTTTTACGAGCGAGGAAAGTTTTCGTTGCGTAATAATAAAATATTTTTATTACGGTTTATAATTTTCTTGTTTAAGCTAAAATTTAAAAAATTTTATTAACTTACCAACAATATTGAAAGTTCTGTGACTGATGTAAAAATACATAATTAAAAGTATTAAATGAAAAATTGAAATCAGCTTTACCGAATATGAAAAAACTCCCAAAATCTTTAAAATCAATACTTATTTCATTTCTATAAAAACGAATGAGCCTAGGTGGCAAATCGTATTTTGTATTTGTATTTATCCTGTTTATCAACGAATCTAAAGAAAGTACCTAAAACCTGTCCAGGGTTTTAAAATCCCTGGTCAAAATTTAGAAGGATATTCTTTTCTCTTTTTGTAGTAATTCTCCTGACAGGCCGAAGTATTGTCAGCTCATAACATCTTCACGTTATACCGTCATTTTTGTCTTCTTGCCCTTAGCCTTATGGACTGATGTAAGAGGTAATACACAGAAGATCTGAACTGGTTGTTAATCTACATATAGAGTACATAGGCTATAGTCCACGCGCTCTGATATTATATACTAAACATAACTACGCATGAAAGGTGCTTCATGGAGTTTTTGTTCCAGTGTGAGATATAACTAAAAATTTGAGTAGCCCAAGTCATAAATAATAAGTTTAATAAATGCTGATTGATGTCGAGCTCATGAAGTATGAAGACGTAAGTTTGGAATTCAATTTAAGATATTTTCAGTATTCCTTTTTGGTATCACATCTCCAAAGCGTCTATCTTCTTTTTCTCGTTTTCTTAAAATGTTCGTGTATCCGCGTTTTAAAAATAGGTGGGAAACATAAGATCCAATTCCATTTCCTCTACACAGTCACTGTTATCCACCATAAGAACTTTAAAACTTACGTGGGATTTGATCATTTCTTAATTAATTAGCCGTGTCACTTCTCATGAGATATTGTTCATACGCTTCACTGCAAGCAATGCCTCACAATAAATTATAAGAATATATAACTGTCAAGTAGCTTAATTCCGCAGAGGGACATATCGCATGTCATTTTGATGCTTAATATTTTGAAAATGGAACTGAATTTGAGGTAAATTGAAAATCTATCTTACCCGTCGCTGTGGTGTGTTAGGTTGTTCATAAGGCATATGGATTGTAACGACGCGGGGCACCGCGGAGACCCGGTTTCAATTCCCCTCCATTCGTCGAGCGGGGTTGGGCAGGTGTTATGGTTGGCTGTAAGAGATGGCTCTCGTAGTCTGCCATGTGTATCAATTAGAATCATCAATATCAATAAGTCTGCTATGTGTATCAATTAGATACATTAAAGTAAATAAATAAAATAACAAAATAAATACTCAAATTTATTAGGTTATGTTACTTTTTGAATAAATTCTAATGAAGTGTAGTAGCATTATTGAAACTATTGGAATTTGCAAAATTAACAACAAAATCACTACATTGAAATGCTTATTAAAATTGCTTCAATTTTCTGCCTCTATATTTCCCAATCAATAACATAAGTAACTATGGGTATATTATTTTGACTACCGTAAATGACCAAGTTCCAAACTCTCTTCTTGCCCACATATTTCTGCGTATGGTCACATGTTAGTTTACGAACGGTTCTATGACCGTTTAATTTCTTGAAATGTATGAATACACTTACTAGTTTAATGCAGATGTCTGTCGATTGAGATATTAATAATAATAAGTAACTTATTTAATCAGAATTACTTCGAATTATTTGATTTTTATTCTAAGAATTTCAAGCTATTTAGCGACATTATTAACCCGAATTTGTTGCTTATGATAATACCTGAATATATTCCAAATGTTGAAATTTTAAAGTGACCCAGTGATAAGATCAATGACTCTGTGCGCTGACTGCTGTACACTAGTATGACCCAATAATATGAACACTGGTAACTGTTCGCACATATAGCTTTACAAACTACGAAAGTGTACGCTTTTACCGTCACGCTTGCAAATTTTTCATATGTCAAGGAAGGGTATCAATATGCACAAGCAGGTACTGCACAAAGTCTTTCCTCCAAATGGCCCATGAAGAATGTAAACGGATGAATGTGTCTGGTTTTGACATCTATACGATTTCACGGCCTTGTACTGAGGCATATCAAGGCTTCCATCAAAAGTTCCTGTCTATATAGTCACTTTCAATTATTTAATTTTCAGGTTCCTGAAACTATTCTACCTTACATTTTCGAGTCCTACTTTAGCTTCCAATCGCAATTCTCACTGTATTCAATTTTACCTTCAGTATTTGTAAGTTTTCTAATTTTTTTGCTCCAATGGTCGTATTTTCTGCGTTACTGAAATTATTTATAAGTATTTCATTTTGCTAAATATCTGCTGGTTCCCATACTAGAGACTTTTTAAAAATTTCTTCAGTATACGCACTGAAGATTATCGGTAACTTAGCACATGCATTTTCTTATTTGTATTTCTCCAGATTCATGCTGACCAATGTCACCCTCGCACGATGTTCTTTCTATTGCCCTTTGGTTATAGTACATAATTAAAATTTTCATTAGCTCTCTGTGATCAAAACGTGTGTCTTTAAGTATGTTCTTTAATTTGTCGAAACAGACCTTGTTAAGTACTTTATCAGAGTCAATAAAATATAAACATGTATCCTAGAGGACACAAAGGCATTTTATACTAGCTTATTGAAGGTAAATAGACCTAGTCCTATACCCTGCACCTTACGAAATCCAAATTGAGTTTTGCTTTACCCACATTTATTTTTATGTAACTCAATCTAAACAAAATATGGTTGTGAGTTAACATACTTATCAAAAATGTGTTAGTAAGGAGTTAATACTATAAATAATTATGTCCCTTTTTTCAAATTGAAATCAAACTTTCGATAACTAGGTCCATAATTAAGTTCCATAAATAGTTCCATAACGAGTTATTATAATTTAATGACTTCTTAAAAATTGTGTCTTCAATAATAAAAGACGCAATAAATATATCAATATGTGAAGAACGAGTAATTTGTTAATTTTAATTACAACACCCAATGTTTCTTATAGAATATTTTGAAATTAAATCGTAACATCTACTTCTATATTTTTTTTCCTTCAGTGTTCACATTTATACCAAGCGAATTATTTTCTCTTTCCCTTAATGTTGTCAGCCATGATTAGCAATTTTCCCTTTGTTTTTTCTTTTTACATCCTATTTTCTTTGTACTTTCAGGACTCATCTGTTTTTCGAGAATTTTCAACCAACGAAAGAGTTTTGGATGACTTTAGGTCGTGCATTAATTTCAAGGAAAAACGATTTTCAGTTCACCAAGTTGGCCTCTTTGGGGCCTTTTTTCATTAGTAACTCGTAACTTTTAAAAGTTGTTCATTACATATTGATGTATTTAGCGAAATTAATTGCGCATTAAGTATTTGACACTCGGTAGAATTTATTTATTTTTTCTCATAATGTAACATTCATCTTATGTCTTTCCCAGGAAAATTAGTAACTTTTGTGGCGAAAATCCATTTATCTCTTTAGATTCTCTAAAAATATGTGAATTTTAATAACAAAAAATTGATTTTGGTTTACACATTAAGGAAGGTTGGAAAACCAATTCAAATTAAGTTTGGTTTTGCAATCGATATTCAAGGATTTTGTACTCATTAAAACTACTATACTACTAAAACCAGATTAACTGCTGGATATATATCCATAAATATTACTACTTAAAATATGTGTATTTTAAGAAACACTGCAGACATATGTCCACGATAATATAAAGTAAAACAATAATTAAAAATTTTGGAATTCAATTACTCTGTTAAATTTGTTTCATTGGCACATCCTAGTGTAGTGGTTATATTGCATGTTTCGGTATAACTTGTCATTAAAATGTGAAATTTAAATTCCCCGACCAATGGAGGAATTTACATAAATACAATTAACTCTTCTTGTTATGTTCGTCTATTACATTAAAAACATTTTAAAGCTAATGTATAGACAAAGTATTAGTTAACTGTCTTCCAACATATTAAAGAAGAGAATATTTAAAAAAAATTGAATTTTCTAATCAAAAAAAGCCAACATTTTGATAGATCAACAAAATTAAAATAAAAATAACTAATTTAAATAGTGTCTAGTATGTACACTTCCATTTTCGTACAACCAATGAACAAGTATATTGAAATTAAGCGGCCAAAAA
The DNA here is from genome assembly GCA_039881145.1 of Druceiella hillmani. Taxonomy (NCBI): domain Eukaryota; kingdom Metazoa; phylum Arthropoda; class Insecta; order Lepidoptera; family Hepialidae; genus Druceiella; species Druceiella hillmani. Next base: position 13,609,028 of record JAYKKI010000014.1, on the reverse strand, counting down.
TTCTTTCATTAGGCGTCATTGTAAAACCACACAAATATGCACGTGCATAAGTAACGTTTGACTACTTTAGTGTTGTGCCATCCGCGATTTATTTTGATGCTGATGATTATGCTAACATAAAGTTGGTTACATTTTTTTAAATAAAATGGAAACATATTAGTAAGAAATAAAATTTACTCGATAATAAATATGCGTTTTTAAACAATGATTCACTTTTATGTTCATAATTAACGTAAGAAATCAATTAGTTACTTTTTATTCAATATTTATTTTAATTTAAAATTGGAGAATTATTAAAATTATCTGTCATTTTTAGGTTTTGCTTCTTTTACTTGTTATTTTTTAAACTTTCGGCAATTAACTTCAAGTTTAAAAAATACTCCCTTTAGTTTAATATTTAGTTAGACAGTATGCTATTAAACTATTCCATGCTTTGAAATCAGTAACCAATTATCCTAAAAAATATTATTGCTGATAGACGTATATATTAAATATTAAAGATGAAACACTAAACGTATCAGATATTATTAATGTGTAGATATTATTAATGTGTTGATATTTTTAGCGAATTTTTATATGAAATATCCGCATTTTGTACCTTTAAACAATTCCCTTACAACATTTTGTCCGGCACGAAATAAATAAAATTCATCCCATATTAAAGTTGACAAAAAGGACAATTTATTTGTAGCGTTTGTAGCGTTAAATCGGAATATGCGTAAATAAATAACCCATGTCACGTTCAAATATTGGGAAATAGCTTAACTGAATTTAATACCATTGATATAATCATGAAATACAATAAATTGAATCATTGGAAAAATGAGCATTGGTGCATTGTTTGTGATGTATTGTCAAATTTTAAAATTAAGATTTCATAGAGATAATAAAAGATAAATATTTTGAAAATAAATAGAATGAAATACTTTAGAAACCTGGAAAACAACACGCGTTTCGTCATTATAATTTTTATACCGGCGTATAGGTATTATTATTTCTATATCATTACGTTAAATAAATAGTGTCTTTAAATTTTTCCAGTTATTTTCTTTATTCTTTGATAAATATTCTTCTCCATTAAATTGTATTTTTAATTAAGTTAAAAACCGAACTTATATCATAAAACTTTAAGAAAACTGGGTTTGTAACGATTTAAATTTTAAACAAATATAAAAGTAAAAAAGCACTTTGCGTTTGCTGGATCCACTATAAACCAGTTACAATAGGCTAGCTGACAAAATTCTTCCCAAACCAGTTAATATTTTTATCCGCCGTCTACTATACCCAAAATATATATTTCAGCAAAAAACAAATGTTCACATGGTTTATTTTTTATTTTTTGGTGTCTTATATGAGCATCATGTCAGAGTACGACTATGAAAACATCAAATAAATTATTTATTTACGTACCTCATAAGCTATATAAACGAAAAAGTGGCTGAAATTTGCAAGACGGGGCTCTAACTACTTGTCTAAAGTTTTAGATTGTATTTTTGTGGAGACCAATTTCATTATTTACAATTAAATGAAACTACGTGATGTAGTATTATTTCTACTTTCTTTAATTTCTTTATCACGACCTAGGTTTCGTTGTATTACAACATCTTCAGGTGGGATATTAGCAAAGATCTTTGCTAATATCCCACCTGAATATGTAATACAACGGAACCTAGGTCGTGGTAAAGAAATTAAAGAAAGTGGAAATAATACTACATCACGTAGTTTCATTTAATTGTAAACAACAATTTGTTTTGGCAAGATACGGCATCATGCGTTCTGATTAGTGTTCGATGTCACTAGATTAGTGTCTTTAATTGCACGTATTTATATTTTAAAAGAGTTAAATTTACTTAAATATTTTAGCGAATTTGATTATCATAATATTTAAATCTCTAATATATGAGGATTTTACTTAGTGGCAACTACCTTATTATTCGAAGTCATTGTTCGCTTAATAAAATCAAATTTAAAAAATAAACATGTTATCCAATATCAAACTGTGTTCACAACGTTTCATCCGCCCGAGTGCCTATAGTATCAAACCCTAAGCTCCTTCCTTTCAATAAGATTGGGAGAAAAACTGAAACAATTTAAACGATTTCATTAAAATATATTTCGCACTTACGTCTATTTATAAATATATCCAGTTTGTTTAACGCATATAACGAGGGTATTAAAAGTTTGTTAAATTATTTTACGCGAAGAATTAATAGAGAGGAAATTAAAAAGAATCAGGTGATTTATGTCTGTATTTATGTGATCTCGTTATCCGTTAATATTTTTTTCCTTGAAATACCTTTTCTTTATTGGCTAGTTATTATTTATTTTGTCTTGTATTATTTTGCAACATTAAAGATAAATATATATGTAGTTAAAATAAATAAAGCAGAGACTCATACTAAGGGAGTGTAGGGCTGACCAACTGTGTGTATGTGTGCATGTGCACATACTTGTATAATAGAATTTAAAGGTACCTTTCTTACGCTATTCCTTAATTCATCACGATAGTCAAAATTTGCAATCAATAAAATTGTCAAAAATTTTGATGTAACAGATTAATGCATAATCACACAATGCATGGAAAGTATTGGCGAATTGCAATAATTAATCTAGTTTATCAGTGTTAAAATAATATAATTTCATATTCAATATCTCATATACGATTCCTATTTTTTTTATCTATTTCTTAATGTTTTTCTTTTAAGTATCCTGTTTAGCTTCAAACATAGGTTTCAACTTGTTATATGTTTTCCTCTTTACCATTAATTAAAATAAATTTAATAGCATTATATCTACATATGAAATAGCAATTCGCACAAAAGATAATCTCCTATCGTTCTGTGTTTACGTCATATTGTGGTGAACTGAGTGAACAGTAGTACGTTTTTTTACAGTTTATAAATTCTCTTTTAATATATGAAACAACTTATTCATATGCCAATATTTCCACAACGTAGATTTTCTAACTATAAAGAATTGCGACGAAATGTTTGACGATTTATAATATTTTCGATGACCACTATTCAGATTCCCTTTTTTAATATTTGCAGCTGTTATAGCTATTAACCAATGGAATCTTTGGGCTTACATTAACTAGTACTTAATTTTGTTATTAGGAGTTTATTTATTTACATATTTTTGTATATGTAATAAACAGAAGTTAAAATGACGGATCTACATTAATGGAAATTGACGATATCGGTAGAAAACCAGAATATCATGTCACAATTTTATTTATTACCACTACATATATGTGGCTTTCAAGAACTAGGGATGAAAATAATTTGTATTTATCTTTCCACACTTAACTGACAACAAATATATATCATAATTCTAAGCATAACATTTTTCAAAGTTCCGCTTCCAACATCAAATTGAAAATCAAACGAACAAGTGAAGACATAAAGACAACAAAATGGAAACGTAGACATAGGGCGTGAAATATAAAAAGACAAATATTTTGAATAAATAATTTGTTCTTTATGTCTACATAAAGTGATTTGATTTTAATGTGTAAAATATTTCTATAGAATGTTGTCTTGTGCAGTTCGAGTAAGACATAGGTCGAAGGAGCACCTTGAAAAATAAACTACTAACTCTAGTTCGCCGACATTTGTTCGTTAGTTCACTTTGTGTTCGGTGTCCACTCCACCCGCCAAACACTCACGTCACTTAGTGACTCGATCACTTGATTTTTCAATTTATGGGTCTTATAATAACTGTTTCAACATTTTTTTTAAAAATTGGGGCGATAACTTAAGAGAGCAGAGTTTTTGGTTTTCATTGAAAAATGTTGCTGATTTTAGAAGTTAATGCAAAATGCCATCATTTTATTTTTGTCATAGGTCTTACTGCGCTAGAGGTACAAACGACTTAGGAACAAATTTTGTTGTGTTGTGTTTTGTTTAGTCTGTTTAAAAATTTTACAAGTATGATTGTATATATATATACAAAAGTACTAACGAGGATATAGATCTCCTCGAGTTACATTTCACTAAAAATACGTCGTTAATTTTGCAGTACGAGTCCATATCGACATATGAAAAGGAAATAGGCTTAATCATTGAATAACAATCACCGCAACTGAAGTTGCACAAAGGACGATCCAATTCGTCAAGGAGCGGGGAAATGAAATGAACTCTCTAGAAGGTGACCTAAAATAGCCTGTAAGCGAAGTGATTATTATCATAATAATAATATATCTCATGTATATTAAAAATAAGCAAGAAAATAATTAAGAATAAGATAAGAATTATAAGCCTGTAAATAAATACAAGCAAATATATTGATTATATTTCGATATATCCGAATCTCTTCATACACTTTACTCGGTAAATATTTATCACAATCGTAATAGTTATGCAAATAAATTCACATTTCTCTCATCTTCCTTGAAGTGGAGTTCCTAAAAACAATTCATGACCAGTCAAAATTTTGTTAAAATAAATTTTTAAGCGGCAAAATTTTCTACACATAAATAGGAAATGAAAATAGGTCAGAATAGAAACAGGTCTCAAGGAAGTTAACTCACATTCTGATATCCTCTTTATTTACATATGTAAACATAAACATGTATATATACATTAATATTAAAAAGACAGAAAACAATTTGCAGTGATCGTGAGTTGAAACGTAAAATTAAATATTTCGTCGAATTCCCCAACTATTACATAGTTCTGTTAATATTGCAACTCACACGCCGCAGTTTCATAAAATTACATTCACATTCAGATACTAAAATTCTCTAAAATAATTTTAAAATTATAAACCAAATTAGTGTTTGATGATGAAATTCATATATTATCGTTTACCGCCCGCCCGCAGCGCCGATCATTCAGTTTTGTTTTGTATTTTCGAACATAATTATAGTCTTGAAACGAGCGCTAGTCTCGTATAACCAGAATTCTGCATTATTGTCATGACATAGTTTTTATTATGACCAATTCTGAATTTTTATAACAGAAAGCAAAATTTTGACTGGTCATGAATTGTTTTTAGGAACTCCACTTCAAGGAAGATGAGAGAAATGTGAATTTATTTGCATAACTATTACGATTGTGATAAATATTTACCGAGTAAAATCTATGAAGGGATTCGGATATATCGAAATATAATCAATATATTTGCTTGCATTTATTTACAGGCTTATAATTCTTATCTTATTCGTAATACTTTCTTGCCTATTTTTAATGTACATAAGATATATTATTAATATAATAATAATCACTTCACTTACAAGCTATTTTAGTTCACCTTCTAGAGAGTTCATTTCATTTGCCCGCTCCTTGACGAATTGGATCGTTCTTTGTGTTACTTCAGTTGCGGTGATTGTTATTCAATGATTAAGCCTATTTCCTTTTCATATGTCGATATGGACTCGTACTGCAAAAATTAACGACGTATCTTCAGTGAAATGTAACTCGAGGAAATCTATATCCTCTTTAGTACTTTTGTATATATATATACAATCAAACCTGTAAAATTTTTAAACAGATTGAACAAAACACAACACAACAAAATTTGTTCCTAAGTCGTTTATACCTCTAGCGCAGTAAGACCTATGATAAAAATAAAATGATGGTATTTTGCATTAACCTTTAAAATCAGCAACATTTTTCAATCAAAACCAAAAACTCTGCTCTCTTAAGTTATCGCCCCAATTTTTAAAAAAAATGTTGAAACAGTTATTATAAGACCCATAAATTGAAAAATCAAGTGATCGAGTCGCTAAGTGACGTGAGTGTTTGGCGGGTGGAGTGGACACCGAACACAAAGTGAACTAACGAACAAAGGTCGACGAACTAGAGTTAGTAGTTTATTTTTCAAGGTGCTCGTTCGACTTATGTCTTTCTCGAACTACACAAGACAACATTCTATACAAATATTTTACATATTAAAATCAAATCACTTTATGTAGACGTATAGAACAAATTAACATTCAAAATATTTGTCCTTTTACTTTTCACGCCCTACGTCTACGTTTCCATTTTACTATCTTTACGTCTTCAATTGTTTGTTCGATTTTCAATTTTATGTTGGAAGCGAAACTTTGAAATATATTATGTTTAGAATTATGACATACATTGGTCATAGGGTGTTGTGTGGGTATCGCTGCATTGATCTTGAGAAGTTCTTTCCAACCAATTTATACATTTTTATTTGGTATTTGCAAGTATAGGCCGACATCTTATTAAGTTTTCTTAATTTTCAACTTTACTATCGTACATATTCACCACAATCATTCCAATAAATATTGACGAGAGCTGTCTATTGAATTTGAAATGCGCGTCGTAGCTTCCCCGAGTCAACATTTATACTAAATGGAAATCATGTGATGCGATGAACCGACCTCAAAATGATGGCGCGTCCACTTACACTGCGCGCTATATGTCACAGCCCCCACTTAATGCGACGATTTTTTTGCTTCTTTAACTATTAAGTAGTGTAATTAAATTTTGGATGTAGAAAAGAGTTACGTACCTGCAATTCCCAACTCTATTCTCTGGTTTGATTTTCACCAAGTTTTCTGAATTACCTCCCACTATAGAAGCAAATTTAAAGATGTATTCACGAAAAAAAACGATGGCCTTATGAAGCCACTCCCGTGTCCGGCTGTTTGCCAAAATATTTTTATCAAGAAGGGTATGTAGAAATAAAAAAAATCTAGTACAGTGATAAAGCATATTAAATACTTTGAGTATTTATACATACGCTAGATTTAAAATCTCTACTTCGAACGATTCCTGAGATTATCTGCTATGTTATACAAATGGACAAACATGAATGGCTCCATAATGGATCTCTTTGGTACATTAAGGTTACAGAATCTGAACCAAAAATAGAAGATAATTATTATTATCTGTCGTGAAACATGGCTCAGTTATTTTTTTGTGTGAAATCATTGCTTAATAAATGTAATTTAATTCTGGTATCTAAAATAATATTTGAAAACAATAATTACTTAAAATTAAGGCTTCTTGACGTTATTTTTCATATGATCCCTTTTACAAATTTAAATAACATTCCTAATGTTCACAACAGTATAGCGAAGATTTATGTGAAACTCTACAGAAATATTTGATAGAAATATTCATTCAGGCTAAAGCGGCTTATCTCTGCAATTAGGAAAGACATAATATTTGAAGGATATAGTTTTTATTTACAGATTTTACTGCATATTATATACTTATTATTTACTATAAAGTGCCGATTAAATATAGTTTCCAGCAGAAGCATATTGTTCTTCTGTCTGTCAGTCGCCGCTGTTTTTCTCAAAAAATTATTATGAAACTTGAAAGTTAGCAAAGTTATAAAGTTTATAAATCTGTCTATACTTTAATGGCAAATACTCAAAAATATTTGAAAAGTAATTTTTGCCGGAAGAAATGAAAAAAATTGTAAAAAAAATAAAAAAAAAATAAAAAGGTTTTTTTTAATTCCACATGTAATGCGGAATATGGTTGGAATGAACTAATTACAAGGGTTTTAGAAATAGGTTTTCTTAATGTTAGGTATTTTACACTAAGGAATAAACTGAAAAAAAATGTGCAAAATATATTCGACACCTCCCCCTTTCCTAAACTACTGAATTTAAAATTATGAAAACAGCTGTGTTTTTGGAAGTCTACGCAAGTATTAAAATAGTAGCGAGGTTTGGAGATGTCATAGCTTTTAAAATGTTCAGAAAACTTTTACGTAAAATATGCGGAAGCTAATATATAATACTTACATTGTGAAAAAATAATATTTTTTTAGTTTAATGGAAATATTCTGCACACATAAATGTTCATAAGCCCCGGATCGTTTACGAAACCCACATAGTGCGAGTACTACTCTACTTTTTATTATTCGGTTCATGGGTCTTTAACTGACATAATATCAGATATTAGAAACACGGATAAAAGAATTCAAATGATACTTTACCGAGAAAAAAAGAGAGACAGACGAAGTTAGTACATCAATATTATACTTATAGCTAAATAATCAAATTTTCAATATTCATGTAATTTGAACATTTAGAATTTTATGAAACGGTTTGTATTATACCGGCACTTTAATTGCCAGAAAACCATAAAATTTATTACATAAATTTCATCCATTTAGTAATTTTTATATTGCGTATGTAATCTAGATAATTATATTACATTTATTTATCTGTATATATATATGAATATATATATATATATATATATATATATATATATATATATATTTATGTATATATAGATAATATATATGTACATATATATATATATATATATATATATATATATATATATATATATATATATATATATATATATATATATATATACATGCTTGTATATAATTAATATTTATCAGATAATGATATCGTCTATATAAATTTTTGGTTCAGCGAAATATCATTGGGCTATTCTTACAACATTTTCCTCTACAACACAACTTATTGAGCTTATGGTAGATATTGCCAAATTGAATTACACGTAATGAAAGCTATTGATGTTGTATAAATCCGACTACATTATTGTAAACGAAAGTAAATAAAAATTATATTACAAAACTTTATCCAGTCAAATTTCTATTACGCTGTACCAAAAGCTACTTTCGTTCATTAAGATTTCATCAAATACTGGAAACAGTCCAAACGATTTCACGAAAACGAATCCAATATCATAATGGAAACAATTTCGCAAATTATAAATTCACGACAGCCCCGGGAGCCATTTGGATTTATAAAATTCCTTTATCTACTTGTCGGTCTTTGTTTTTTGGTTGAATACGCAAATGTCTAAAACAAAGGAACTTAAGTTTTAATTATTTTAAAATGTTTAGTCTACTTCCATAAATCTCCAATATGCGTGCTCCATTTATATTATTAATAATTTTGTAGGTTGCTTGTTTTGAGGTCGACTGTTGAATTTTAATATTATACAAGCAACCTCCTATATAAAATGAATGTGTGGAGTAAATAATGGTACATTAGTAATGTCAAAGGAAAATAGAAAAAAGTTAGTAAAAATTGGAGGCGAATCAATGAAAAGAATATGATGTTTTGAATATATTACTATCATTAATAATAAATGACAAAATTAGTTATATGAAATCATGAAAACGATATTTTATCGATCGATCATATCATCAATATATTCGATTTCTACGTTTTGATTGAATTCTTGTCAAGAGATAACCACAATTTTTTTGACATGAATATATATTTTGATTTGGACATAAACAGAGGTATAAAATAAAAACGCCACAATAAAAAATGTGACAATACAATTCCACAAAAATCAACTGCATTAATTTTTGTGGCCTTGGAAGCCAAAGAATTAATGACTAGTTGGAGAGCGTGACATGTGGTACACAACCGAAGAGAGAACAACGTGTTTGTTTACTGTTCGAATCACCGCATCTAGAAACTTTTGCGTACTTTTAACTATATTCAAGTAAAAAATCTATTGTGTTTTCATTCAGTAATTACCTTGATATATCGATTCATCTATAATAACATTAGTTTAAAATTAAATCTTATGGAGTTGAAGTTGAAAATTGTAAAATACCAATACATTGTCAACTTACACCAAATACAGCAACTTACACCAAAAACAACTAAAACAACATTATTTTTCGCAACAATTTTTTCTCGTAATCGCAATTTAACTGCCCGTCAAACAGTGTTTAACCTAATAGTAAAATGGTATTATTTTGAAAGACTTTGAGCCCTATTGACACATGTGAATTTTCTTCTGCTCTGTTATAATCATGACCCAAAAACTAAAGTAACTTCTCGTGCTTTTAAAGGAAGCTTTTGACCGCTATCAAAAATCAAAACAAAAGACAAAAAACGTTTCCCGCAATAAAAAAACCAACTTCAATTCACCTCTTTTATGGAAGAAATCTTGTTAGACGTGATGAAGATGGAAAAGCCCTCCATCGAAGGCCATAAATGGGCATAGGGGACGAAACAGTGATCACATTTTTTGAATTCGAAGTAGGTTTAGTTGTTTGCCTTTTGATACAAACCGCCCCAGCGAGTAGCGATTTTATTTTGCGATTATTACTTTGCATATTACACATCTCGTCGCCTCGGCCCATTTTCGGCAGGAGTTTGCTTTCCTCGAGTATTTCTTTACGTTAAAATATGTATCGAGTTGTACGTGACGATTGGTGCAAATGGATTGTTTGCTCTTCGTACGTGACGGTGAGATATATGTTTGAGCTTATTAATTTAAATTCAAACTGGCGTGTGAGTCGTCAGTCTATTTGAGGCTTTATTTTGTGTGCATTGTCTCTGCCTTAACAGACATTGTCGGGTAATAAAAATATGAGACGCAGACTTTTTTATAAAGCTATTTATTCACGTGATATTTGCATGTTATGTGATATTTTATCGTGTATACCTACAAGTATATATTATAATAAGATTACATTACGATAGAAATTAAGGGAAACGGTACTCTCTTAAGTTACTTTACTTTTTAATATAGCTATTATTTTAAATTTCCAAAGATAGGCATATCCTTGCTATTACGGGGTTTAAAATGTTTGCAATTGTGTAGATAAGGACATATTCCTATTAAACTACCCATTATGGGTTTCCGTAATTTTCAACACAAACTCTTAATTTTTAGGTTACTTCTTATTTCATATAACCTTTATATAAATCGGAGAATGAAATATGTTTTTGTTTACTAATATCTTGATATTAGTAAACAAAAACGTATATAGAAATACGTAATAAAGAAGAATAACAAACTACAATTATGGAAATTATCTGATTCCGTTTCGAAATTATCTGTAATAATGGACTACAAGCAAATTGATATAATACAAAAATTTAACATAATTGGATTGTCGTATAGTAGCATATTGTCGTGATCTTTACGGTTTTTAAGTAATTTTAATAACTTTAAACTTTATAATTATTCTTAACTATTCTTTGTTTATTTTCATTACACACCATTTCTGGAAAAATAATTAAAATACGAAAAAAACCTTTAACAGTTCAAATAATATAGAAACTATATTAACTGTTCCTTTAACAATTGTACTTGACACGAATGTGATATAGTTGCCATATTAATTATAACTTTCATTAAACTCAAAATTCCTAACATATGTAAGGAAAACAAACCAATTTTATTTACGGTTGCGTTTTAAGTATCGAATTATCAAATTAACGCTAAGACATTTTAACACATTTATGATATGTTTGTAACATGTAGTTCGTTGGTAGTTAAGAATTAATGTATTTATTTTATTTAAGGTTAGTAGACAGTGATATATGTTGCTGTATATGAGATTTTTCCAAAGTTTTTCGTTAGTATTCCAGGTAAATTAAAATCTGGAAACATCCAATTGCATGGCCAGTTGGGATATTTTATATATACTTTATTTTCAGGGTTGCATAACTCAAACTGAAAAATATATAAGACCAAGCACGGGTATGTCGGTCTATCACGGCTGCTTTTCTTAGAAACTATGCAATATGAAAATGTTTATATAATATTTTGTAATAATACCTCGAAATATTCCTATCTGTTTTAAAATATTAGAAATGGCTTGTTATGAGGAAATCCAATATATTTTTCACAATTTCAATAGGAAATATAAATAGACATTCTAAAACCTTTGCCCCTCATTTCCACAACTAATAAGGTTCTTAAAGTTCTTAAAATTCTGAATATAAAGTTTCGGAAGACTGTAATGATTATGGCAGATCTTATAATTTCTTAAATACACGATATATTTCAAGACTGTGAAATATACAGTGGGCAAATTTGTGAAAATTAATTTATGTAGATAGCCTAAAGGTATACAAAATCTTAAGTGTGCGGTACCTAACAAGTTTGTAATATAGAAATAGACATTGTTTAATGTAATTTAAAATAAGACCTCTATAAACATTTCTAAGCTCTCATATATATATATATATATATATATATATATATATATATATATATATATATATATATATATATATATATATATATACACATTAAATTACTTTGATATAATATGCACTGATATTAACTCTCGTATGTTCACTCAGATTACGACAGCAGTAAGTACAAGGGGTTCACATTAAGAGTTTTAAATAATTACCTTTATTATTAATTTATCTCAATTACAAAATTTTCGACGCTTAATAATACCACACAATTTATTTCAAACAAAGAAAAGAAAATAGTCTATCTTCTAAAATGCCACTATTATAATCAGTTTGTTGACAGCCGCTTACTTTAAAACTTGCACAATAAGTTTCATATATCAAAGATGACGTAAGATTAAAAACAAGCCGTTTATTTATTTTGTTCTATCTTTGTTGAGTACTGTTCCGCAAATATTTCCATCCTGAAATAGATCCCAAATTTGCGCGAACAAACGCTTTTACATATGTATGTATTAATATTAAACATCGTTTGCTCAACTGATTTTGATAAATAGGGAGGTAAATTCTACAGTTTTATCATAAATACGAAAAAATAAATCTATTTATTATATATATAATATATATTTATACGTAAATATGTGCAATTTTAATTGTAAATAACGACATATGTAGATTCACATAGATTTGTGTAATTACTGCACGTCGAGCAGCTAAGTATTGCTATGTTGTTGTTGTATATATGTAATTATTAAGAATTTTATTCGCTAAAATATTTCAAATTTGTAACACGAACTTGCCACATATTGTAAAACTCTCTCGGTAGACTGTATTTGTAAAGAAGTAGTAAAACCCTACTGCGCCTAATATCTTTATAGACCGAAAGGCCAACACAAACATCAACAAAAACAATGTCTCACATTATGTATTATCTTCGCTATTTTTGCTGTTCATTGGATGAAATGGATTATAAAATACTAAACAGCCCGAAGGACCCGGTAACTACCCACAACGGTAGTTAAAGAGATTCTAGTTAATAAGACAATTTTTCTTTAAGCACGAATGTTTTTTTGTAAATTTAACGAAATCTGTAAATGACACTTCAATGTAGAGATTGTAAATGAAGAACCTGCTGACATCAATACCTACGGTGGATATATATCAAACAAAAGCATTAAGCATTCAATGGAAATGAATAAACGACGAAATCAGATACAAGGAGAAGGATGAGCTAAATCTTAAATTCACTAAACCTCACATTTTATCAAATATTATGCAGTTTTATGATCCGGCCGGTCTGATAGAGCCGGTAATAGTTTGTGGCAAAATGTTTATGCAAAAATTTTGGCAATGCAACGCTGGATAGGATGATTCATTACTTAAAGACTTACGGGCCTCTTGGATGACGATTCGTCATCAAATAGGGATTCTAACTAAAATCAAATTTTCAAGAAAAGTTATGATAGCGAATGCTCATGCTTGTGCGTCTATGCGTGCGTGCTTCTGTGGACGCGTACGTATATGCGTGAGCTCGCAAATAAGGGCGCGTTTTTTTGTTTGCCTCAGTACTATTATGGTGAATATCAGGAAATCAAATTTTATAATCACAAACAGCTAATACGCAAAATCGCTATTAGCAAATTTGGTAATATATATGTATATACATATATATATATATATATATATATATATATTTATTATATATATATTTAACATAAATATTGCATACAGATAAACCCACAAAAAAAAAGTAAAATGAAGTAATGAAATAATAAATTAAGAACTTCTTAATAAACAATATGTGACTGCTAGGAAACGAAGGGATGAATATAAAAAGAGACTAAATTTTATAAATACACTGTATATATTTTTCTCGTGGAAGTGTCAAAGTCCATTAAACATTACATTCTTTTAACTTTTATTGTTATTGCAATGAACAATGATTTATAAGTTCTCTATATATATAGCTCATTTTTTTTGCATATTTTCTGCTATTTGTATCCTTTTCTTATATCGATAAATATTCTCAGCCTGGCAATGAACATATCTGTAAAAATTTTAAGTGTAACAAGGCGTAATGTATTTTATCTAAATTGCGTAGAAGATATACTGCGCATACTTATTTAGAAACGAAGCAAGAACAATTAATGAGCAAATTCAATTATTATTCGGCTTGTGGGTACCAGAACCGTTTATAGCTTGATGATTAAAATAATATGAAAATCTATATGAAAATCTCTTGTACACAAGAAAATCGAGGAAATTCGTTTTTCGTTTTACACTATAGCCATAAATCAGAGCTTTTAAGATGGCAATATTGATGGTAAATCTGTGTACACTTCTGAGCGATTGTTTACCCAATTTATGACGATTATTATGTGCAAATAATTTGTTAAATATATAGTAAGAAAATAAATCACATAGAGACTTTAATTACATGCTTTAACCTTGACGTAGTCATGTCAACAAACCGTACATATACATCTCTCCATAGAAGTGTGAGAAATCGAAAGCTTTTATGGGTTTATTTACTCATTCACTTTGAGAGTTAGGTGCCGCAAAATGCAATCGCTGAGTATTTTATTGGCCATAAAACGATATACGCGACGTGCGTTAACTTCGCCTCCATAAATGGATTTATAGACCAAGTCGTGGATTTACACCTAGAAATATTTATTTGACTTGGTGGAATTTGGCTCTTTGACGAATGGAGGACTTCATCGCTTTCGTTAAGGGCAGTTAGTTGAATATATATATATATATATATATATATATATATATATATATATATATATATATATATATAACGTCTTATTAACGTCAGGTTTTTAAGTCAGTCACAGACGTCATTTACAGTTTTCAGTTCGTTTCCATTAGAATTTAAATAGATCACAAAGAAAGACTGAATTAAAACTGAATTATTTTTAGTGATTTAGTATAGAGTACCGCAATGAAACTGGCTTTCGACATAAGATAGGATAAACGGAACAGAAGAAATTACCTTCTAGACCGTCAATATAATAATATATAATATATAAATTTCATCACCATGGAGTGTTGGGTTGATCACAAAGCATACGGCGTTTAACTGGGAGACGCACCGCGGGGACGAAGGTTCGATTCCCGACCGCTAGTCGAGCGGGACTGGACTGGTGGTCTGGTTGAATGTTTGAATGTAAGAGATTGCTCTAGTTGCAATAAATCCGCTATATGTATCGATTATACACATTAACGTACAAAAATAAATACATTTCCGTTTTAAGTACCAATGTAATGAAATAAATTGCATTTTATCGTCAATAAATTTACACGGGTGACTCACGTTTGTGAAACCTCTGATAACAATTAATTACACTCAGTGTAACAAACACTGATAAAACCAATGGTAGCAGTAAGAAGACTAGCGCGGACATAGCCAACATTTTAATACCACAATCGGTAATGCGAGATGTATAAATAAATAAACTGCTGTCAGACGCTAACCAGGTGGACAGAACCTACTAATTGGCTGCGCAGATAGAGAATCGCCAGTTGGACTTTACGATTTAGTCGATTTATCTAGCCGACTGACACGTGATCGCCAGAGCTCCATAATTACGTCAGTAGGTGAACGAGTTGCACTTTGTATTTTGAATGACAAAAGGAAAAGGAGATTTCGTAGCAGATTTTAAAAAGTATTAGAGTCTTTGTTAAAGCGACTTCTGATTCGGGAACGAATCCTTGATGAATAAAATATTGCCACTATGCTATGTTGTTTTTAATGGTTATTGATATAATTCCAGGTTGCACGTATGTTGTATAATTTCGGTAGCCATGAAATAATTAGTGGGATATATTATCTGGCTTCGGAACCGTTATTTTTGTGTTAAAATGATGATAAATAATTTTTTAAACTTCCATTTTCAGTTTAAAGGATTACCAGTTTTAGAACGTGTACTTTATATACACTTGATACTTGATGCCTGCCTAAATTAAATCGGCCTTATTTTCAAAGTTGGGTATATTTTCTTATTTTTTTGGAATATAGACCTTATTTATTTGAATCATTCGTCGAAGCATTATACTCATAATTATATTTGAATTAAGTATAAGTAGAAACATTTATTTTTCACCTATCTCTCACGAAAGCAGACGGGTTGAGTACCATATTGCACTTATATGCATATATTTAAACAATTTTCTTTCCTAAGCTTCGCTCATGTTGGAAATTATATGATAATTCAGGTCTGTCAAAGGCACGCTGGCTGCATGTAAGCTGTGGCTTTTTATATTTGCAAGGCCAGCGAGCACCTATATTTTTAATTTGCAACACCTATATTTTTAATCCCCCAAGTAATACAAAAATTCCATGTCATGAAAGGTATTGGATAAAAGTTTATTAATTTTTTTAAATCCTAAATAATGAATAGAATATTTATTCTTATGACAACAAGAGAGATATATTTCTTTATTTTAAGGGGAATATCCAAATTAACACAAGTTTATTTAATGTAAAAATAAGTTTTGAAGCGTGAAAAGCGAATAGTAGAGGTTGTGTATTTTATTC
The DNA here is from genome assembly GCA_039881145.1 of Druceiella hillmani. Taxonomy (NCBI): domain Eukaryota; kingdom Metazoa; phylum Arthropoda; class Insecta; order Lepidoptera; family Hepialidae; genus Druceiella; species Druceiella hillmani. Next base: position 13,592,610 of record JAYKKI010000014.1, on the reverse strand, counting down.
GTGTTTTTTTCATATTTGTATCTACTTGTTTCTTTCTCTGCTCATTAGTTTTAGCTTGCAAAAGCATATAAAGAAAATGTACATGAGAAAAAGTATAACAAATATGTCGGGATAGCTAGAAAACATTTTTTTCCATACATATTTTGAACCAATTTGACTGTTTCATATGAAGCTTTTTTACAAATAATCAAAACTGAAAAATTATCCAGCAAATGGAATTTTAATAAAAGAAATGGGAAATGGCTTAACGCTTTACGTAGATTAAACTGGTGAAAAAATTTGATCTGCACACTACCTTACTAAAAATTAGTGTGAGGAATAAATATTATGAGCGATTATATTTCTATACAATATGTGATTGCATTGTGGAATGTGATTACTGCTCAATATGTTTAGTTTTAAGTACTGATACCAGATAAATATCTGATATGACTGATATAGCTGCTTTTCAAAAGATTTCGTAATTACGGAGGAAATGTTAAATTTAGCGCCATTACAAAGATCAACTGAAGGTTCTGATATCTTTCCAGTTATTAATGAAACACTTGTAGCTTATGTAGACTGCGTCATACACCAAGAAGTCTTATGTCTTAAATCTTTGCCTAAAATTACAGCATTGAAAATTGCTTTAGATAAACAATTATAATTATTATGGTTATAAATTAGATGGTTGGTTGAAGCGTTTCTTTTGAATATAGAAATTGAAAATGGTATGCAAAATCCTGAACTCCTCGTTTATTTTTAATTTTTTTATGATATGACACAACACTTAAAAGAATTGAATTTAAATTTACGTGTCAAACAATAGTTAAGTTATATGAACATCTGAATGACATCAAAAGTAAATTGAAATTTTTCAAAATGTCACTCGAAATGAATAATTTTCCTATCTGAATCAAGTAACAAAAAATATATATTTATATGGGAAATTTCGAAGCATGCAACTTAAGTACATTGATGAATTTTTTTGAGACAGCAGCGACTCGCAGATCGTTAGTTATTTTTATAATATTCAAATGCATTTTCTTGAAAATATTTCATTATAAGTAGGAACTGATATATCTTGTGTATAGTAAGTCTTAAAAGTGTAACAGAGGTACGATATATCAAATGATGTGTGTGTATTTGTATATTATGCTCTATTGGTAGCTCGAATTATTTTGTTATTCAATACCTTAATGATGATATTGAGAGTGACGAAATATTACATATTTCATCATCCTTATTCTAAAGATTTCATTTGTTTATTTTTAGCGATGTGTTACCAAATTTATAATATTTTGCATTACATTTGGGTAAAATTCCACTGATAATTCGATACAATAAAAAGAAATGACACCAAACGGCTAGTTCAACTAAATATATAAAAGAAAGAAGGTTTTCCTACTTTTTAAGTAAGACCATAATTTTATTGAATGTATATGGTGTTAATTTTGTAGAAATACATTATTCACAATTAAATGAAACTACGTGATGTATATTACATCTACTTTCCTTAAGTTCTTTACCACGACTTAGCTTTCGTTTTATTACAACATCTTCAGGTTGGCTATTAGTAAAGAATAACTATCAGGAACTTCCAAATGATTTACATATTACATAAAACAATAGAGGAAGCCAGGTTTGTGTGGGTTTTCCCACTGCTTATGTTAATGAGTTTATTTTAAGGGAGCGGTGTAGTTTTTATCATACATTCCAAAGTTTAATTGTGAATCATAACTTTAATTAAATAAGGTTAATATTTATATAAATTCCATACTTAATGCTCTTTTCTCACTCTGGCTCCCTTAGTCTCTTTTATATTTTTTTAATTAATAATTAGTATGCTCATTTATGGGCGAATATCTTTAAATAAATTTTAAATTATATTTATTGAAATATATTAATAATATTGACATAGATCCAAAAGCAAAATGATTAACTGTTTTAAAACCTGGGTGAGAAATTAAAAACACGTAATAGGGACGTGATAATTTTAACGAAGACTAAATTAGATCATAGTATAATAATATGGAACCATATTCATAGACAATGCCATAAATATAAAATAAATAATACAGTCATTATTAAACTCGTTGATTAAGAAGGGATCAAGTTTTTCTTCGTTAGTTGGATAATTACATATAAGCATGGACTAATCATTGTGATGGGGTACATTAATGTTAATTTTGGGTTAAATACGCCATAAAATTAATTTTAATGGTGAGTAAAAGTTAACAATACAGTCTTATCATTCTATAACTCTACTGAAGGTTTCTTGATGTTTAGTGTATATATATATATATATATATATATATATATATATATATATATATATATATTTATATGTATATATATATATATATATATATATTTATATGTATATATATATATATATATATATTTATATATATATAAATGTAAATGTAAAATAACAACATAGTGAATTGTGTACATTGAAAATATTTGAAAAAAATTATTAATTTATCATATAAAAAAGTGTAAAAAAAATAAGGCCATATCAAAGGGAAATACGGAAACATTTAATTTTTATGTATATTCTTTTCGATTTTATCCGTGTCTTGTATAATTTCCAATTTATTAGTATGTAAAAATTAAATGTAAATGATTGTAAAGAACAATAGATTGAGTTATTCGTAGCGAGTGAACTTTCGTCAAATTTAATTTTAAATGTCTTTTTTATTCGTATTACAAAGTGAATTACTGTTAACCATATCTTGGTTAATTCATAAGAACCTCTCACGATATTATTTGTTAAAGGTGAATTTTACAAGATCTTTAATAAATACGAAAAAATTGTAAAGTATGCAACATGAGGTTAAAAGTATAAAGAATATAATCGATCCCGGTAATCGACGAATTTTATAATGACGGTATTATTTGTTTTATATTTGTGGCATTGTCTATGAATATGGTTCCACGTGATTATACTGAGATGAAATTTAGTCTTTGTTAAAATAATTACGTCCTTAATTTCTCCCCCGGATTTTAAGCCAGTTATTCATTTTACTTTTCGATCTATGTCAATATTTTTAATCCATTTCAATAAATAAAATTTAAAATTTATTTCTATATATTTGCCCATAAGCCACCATATTAATTATTTATGTATTAAGAGTTCGTTAAGGGTAATGAGAAATAGTGTGAAACCTGTTTAAACATTCAATTAATATTTCTAGTCATAGGTCTTTGCCAGGGGCGAGGAAGATACTAAATTTAAAAAAAATATAGAAAAGGGATTAAGGGAGACTAGATATTAAAATTTATTTAATTTAAAAAAAATACTATTAACTTTATGCCAAAGCTATATTAAGTATAGTATTTATAAAATTATTAACCTTATTTATTTAAAGTTATGGTCTTACTTAAAAAGTAGTAATAACTTTCCCTTTTAGATATTGAGTAAAACTAGCCGTTTGGTGTCGTTTCTTTACCTTGTATCAAATCATCGATGGATTTATCCACTAATATAATGCAAAATATTATAAATTTAATGACACATCGCAAAAAATAAACAAGTAGATTCTTTAGAATAAGGATGTTGAAATATGTAATATTTCGTCCCTTGCAATATCATCATTCAAGTTACTGAATAACAAAAAAATTCGAGCTACCAATAGAGCATAATATACGAGTCCACACACATCATTTGATATATTGTACCTCTATTACACTTTTAAGACTCACTACACACAAGATTCATTATTTTTTAAAAAATACATTTGGATATTATAAAAAAAACTAACGATATCTTGGTATATCAAACCGAAAAATAATTTTGAAAACTAAACCCGATTTCTTAATTAATAACTAATATTTTAGTATAAACATGCATTTATTTGCAAGTTAACACTAATATTTTTCAACTACAGGTTATTTATTAAATTTACCAATGGGTTCGGAGAAAAAAAAATTAAGAGAAAGATCATCAAACATTTTCTGAATTTTCAAAATTTCAGCATGATAACTTTATGCATTCTTTGTGTGATAAAACGCCTAACCTAACAGTCACGTCTTCCTTAGAAATTGAAACCTTTTTTAATATCTTTTTAATAAAAAAGGCCGACTTCTTTGCTGAGAATGTAAATTCTAAAATTGATCCATTAACGGAAAAGAAAAATACGACACATTTCTAAATTACTCGGCATTTACACTTTATTGACGCTTTAAAATTCTATTAAATACTAATTAGGCAAAAGCGATTCATAACAAATTTTTTTAGGTTCTAAGTTATAACTAAAGTACTAACATAATTGCTCACATGGAAAGGTTCCCTATTTTGTTCGTCAGACTAAGCAGTAGTTATTACCTTGAAAGAGAGTTAGAGATAGAGCTTGAAAGAAAGAAGCCCCTACGTTTTTTAATAATCGGTAAGTACTATTTTACTGGGAATTAATATTACTAATGTACTTATGCAATTAAAAAAAAGAAACAGTACTAAAAAAAGCGGTAATTTTATGTTACTACAAGATCTGAAACGTAATATATCTTTCATAAATACCTAATTTTAATCTTATCACTATTAAGCTTTATTGTGATATGTAAAAAAATCTATAATTCCAATTATTGTGTTTTCAGGTTATGAAATCGATAGAATCAGTTATGAAAATATTGTGTGAAAATATTGGGGGTTAGGAAATTGAGAGCGGGAATAATACAGAGAATTGATACTTAAGTTAAATCCAGTCAGTTTAAGCTAACTTTCAACCCGTCATAATGTTTTTAGTTCCGCGTGTGACACAGGAAAAACATAAAGGCGATGAATCTATGGTATAATCAGAAGATTCTAAATAAAATTCCACTAGATATTTTATAATTAACTAATCCAAAAATTCGATCAAGGATTAACAAATGAAATATATTTGCTGCTACAGAATTAATTACATGAATTTAATTTATGAAATAATTTTTAAAAACTAGATAAAACCTTTGAAAATATAATAAAATTTAACAAACTGAAAACAAAAATGAATTGACTATGAACGCAAATACCATTCAGTATTCTGAGAATATATTGAATATTAAAAAGGTAAAATTTGAACAACAGATGAATGGCTCGATATGAAAGGAAGACTATTAAATTTATAGGCGATTAGTACATCAATAAAGAAAGAAGTACTACCATTAGTAAATGATTAAATATTGTCCTAATTCCATTACTTCTCTTGGGTAATTTTTTATTAATCCAAAGAGAGCAGTGCTCTCGGTTTTCTCTGTATGAGTACTAACAATTGAATTTAAAATGTCTTTGAATATATTATACCAAAATAAGATGTGTTCTAGATTTTGAACTGAATCTTATACTTTATTTGCGTTGAAATTTCATACAAACTTGGAATTAATTTCGTACGTCATCTTCAAACAAACAAATGAAGCGAGAGATGAGAAGATGTTAATCTAAACTTTTAGCAATGTTTTCAATGGAAGCTCTAATAAACAAAAAATGGAGAAACCGTTAGACAATGATATAGAACGACTAGTTTCTGTCTGCCCTTATTTTGTCAGGCTAATAGTCTCGCTATTATTAACTCCCATAAGGGTAGCTTAATAATTTCTATTGCAGATAAGAACTAAACCTCTAAGTTGCTCAGTTTCATTAAAATCTATCTAGTTCTTTGTATCGTAGTATATACATGGATTGCATTATACACGCAAATTACATTAGCCACGATGTTAATAAAATTTATTAGGATGGTACATTAAATCTTAATTGTAATGAAAAACCACGTGTATAAAAGATATTGGGTAAAAATTAAACATCGTATCTGAAACTTGTTACGTGATATTTATTTAAAATGTGAATAAGTATTAGTTGCTCTTATTATTATGCAAGTTCTACAATGTGACTATAATTGTGTGACAGTCTAAAATTTATTAGGATGGTACATTAAATCATAATTGTAATGAAAAACCACGTGTATAAAAGATATTGGGTAAAAATTAAACATCTCATCTGAAACTTGTTACGTGATATTTATTTAAAATGTGAATAAGTATTAGTTGCTCTCATTATTATGCAAGTTCTACAATGTGAATATAATTGTGTGACTGTCTATGATGAATGGAATGTATTTTATAGCTTGTTTTTTTTTCTTGGATACTTCGATTATTTTTGGCAACAATAGCTGCATGTTATTTTTTAAAATGCATATTATAATAAAACATAATTACATTTGCAATGGTTTTATTGCCTTCCTTGATATTTCTCATTCAAATAATTATTACAACTTCACTTTGCGTGACAGTATTGCATCCATTGTATCAGTGCTTATACAATGAATGCAATAATGCGGATTTTCTTTATAAATTTCTACATCAACAAATATTGAGAAAAATAGTAATGTACGATTTCCATTGTTCAAATATGGAAATCAATATTTCAGCGATCCATTAATACATATACTGAGTTTACATGCATCATGTTGGGTACATTAAAATCAGGTTTACGATATTATCTATAAAGATAATTTACGAACAAAATACGTCTAAATAATTTTAATTACTTACTGGTAGTACTAATTACAGACATGTGTTATGAGATGTGACAAACAATATTACCAATGAACCAAGAAATACCATCCAGACATTTGATATTAAGGTCGCATTGTATACGAGAGTAGGGTACAGCGCAATTAGCAGGGCGGGTGGCGCGACATGTGATGAGTGTATTGAAATAATTAGTTCTATTCGTAACAAGTTAGCGTACCAACTTGCCTGTGACGATCGCAATATAAAATTGTGGATGCCGGTAAATCGTGGAGAGACAAATGATTGCAGGGTAAGCAAACCAATATAAATCTAATAATGTATACTTAATTCATATCTTAATTAACAGTTTGAGCATAAGACAATACGTGCATGTGTCATAGAAATAATATGCGATAACTTGTTTACAATATTTATATATATATATATATATATATATATATATATATATATATATATATGTACATAAATCATAAATATTTTGCAATCTATTTTTATCAATTACATCCTTATGTAAAGAAAATCAGGTATGGTTATTTTCAAAACATTTCAATATTTCCTCTTTCCAAGGTACATATGATACTTCCTACTAGATATTAAGAAAACGCAGTTTCTAATATTTTTTTTAAGACTTTGGTCTGAATGTCTTTCTTTATTTGTATACAAATATCGCTATTTTGCTTAATAGTTACATAGCTTTGATTATAGGACAAAAAATAAATTAGCGAAAGTATATTTATTACATGTGAAAAAAACATTTTGCAATCAATTAAAAAATATATTTGAGTATTATGATAGGTCGTAATAATCTTCAAGCATATCGTATTTATGAAGCGGCATATTTCACCTAGCTGTCGCAAGCCAAAATTGTTTTTTTTATGTGTTTTAGTTTGTGTATATATATGTTTTCTTACTATTGAATTTTCTAAGTAATCAACTGGATTTAATTTGTTATAAAATATGTCAAAAATTTTATTTAGTCATACAATAAAAACTTTGGTTTTATTTTTATTATATCTAAATTATAACCAAACGCGAAGCAGAATTATTTGCCAATTTACTCACTGTTCATTGAATTGTCTGACTACAAAATCTTACATTTTAAAATATTTTTATGGAAATAACATTTTTAATGTCTTTTAAGACAAATGGATAATTAATAGTGACGTTTTGAGTAACCGTTGTCGAAGAGTGACGTGCGCACTTTCGTTTTAAAAATTTTAACTGTTATAACTATACTTCATAATTTATGAAAAAAAAAATATTGACAGTGTATTATTGTAACTATTAGGGATTGTTTATTATTGCCCGTTATCTTTTGCAAAAATTGACTACGAGAATATTTTTGAGTTAAACAAACTAAGCCTTAAAGTAATCTTTGAGAGAATTTTAAAGCCTGTCAAAGTAACATTTGAAAGAATTTTACTAAAATAGAACATCTAAAAAATCTATTTTTGCAAATAGCTAATTATTATAAATAATTATGTATTATAGACGCTGAAATTTTATAAAATTGCACGTTACGCTTCCGGACTTGAATAAAGTACAAAATAAATAACCAACCTCTGGAACTGGTGGAAATATAGTTTACAAAATTAACTCTAAATAATTCATACATAAAACAATAAATGTAACAAAATACAAAAGCAGCCCTTTTTTACCAGGGATAAAATTAGGACGGGCGATTAAACATTATCTGCAACATTATTTTTTAAAAAATTTATTGTGCGATTCATATTTTTATGAATTTATTGTTGTATTTCAAAGGTAATATTAATAAATTTATTGTTGCAGTTGCTGTAAGTTTTATTATAATTCAAATATATTTGTTATACATATCGTATCGTCGATAACGACGTTGCTGAAATTTTTGTTCCGTTTTACATTTTATGAGTTATTGCTTTCGTATATCTCTTAAATGTTTATTTCTTTCTTTCCGTTTCTATTAAAGTTTTATAAACAATAATATAAAATTAATAAATAACAAGGATAATTATGGCAAATAAAACCAAACTTGATATAGTTGTTGTAAAATGTATTAACAAATATCGCATGCAGCATAATAACGAAAGAATTTTATTGTAGAAAAGGAAATGACGATTTTAAAACTAATTAATAACTAAATAATTAATTAAAAACTATAATATAATTGCAACCCACATAAACTCTCTAAACGAAAAAGTCATATTCAATGATTTTTTCAATCTTCTTTCAAACCGTGAAAAAGTTGAAGAGATTTTTAAAACTTTTTAAGATATTGAATATATTTGGAATTAATTTTGTAGAAATTCATTATTCACAATTAAATGAAACTACGTGATATTTCTACTTTCTTTAAGTTCTTTACCACGACCTAGGTTTCTTTGGATTGCAATATCTTCAGGTGGGCTATTAGCAAAGATTTTTAAGATATATAATGCCCTCCTTTATTATATGAATACGCAGATATTATTCCAAAGAGAATTAAAAAATTATATGCTTCTAGCTATGTAATATAAAAGAAAGAAAAGGATAGAAGAGGGAGGAGGAAATAAATATACCCGTAGCATAAATTTTCCATCACATCCATTATAAGAATAATATATATTATAGAGACGTGCCATTATACGATTTCAGCTTCCTCGAAGGATTAGGCTAAATGTTCAGCGTCAATAATTCTGATGGAAGAAAACCTTTAACTAGAGACTATTTTCATTACTTGCACTTTTGAAATAATTTAAATATGATATAAATTATAATTTACTAATAAATTAATTTTCTAATAAGGGCACAGATTCCTACAAAGTGCGAGTGGAGTGTAGAAACTATGAAATATATTCCGCTCCTCTTTCAGTCCAGACTTGTGTATTATTACTTATCACCGTCACTTTCAGAGTTTTGTATCTAAAGGGTTCTAAAGGCACCCTATTACTAAACCTCCGGCATCCGTCTTTCCGTCCGTCTGTTTGTTTGTTACAGAGCTACATTTTTGGACCGTAATAGATAGACACTTGAAAAAAGAATACGTGTTACTATGGCATTTATGAGTACAGAAAAAGAAGTCAATAAGCCAGATGCCAAACCGGGTTTCCCATACAAGAAATCTTAAATAAATGGATTTTTGACGTTCTTGCGCCATACACAGGCAACGAATTTAGTTGATTCTGGTGCATACTCTATAGTAAAATTATTAATAACGTGATGTAGTTGGATAATTCGAAACATTAGCGGTTGGCACGTCACGCGGCGCAGCGCTCACTGCTCGGTGCGGGGCGGCGCGGGGAAAGTTGCATAGTCGAGAGAGCCACAGTATTACCAACGGAAAACCTATTATTGATTATCAAATAAGTTAAAACATGATTCCCAAATAACTTAAAATATTTTACCGTTATCTGGTCAAAAAGGTATATATGGCAGATGTAATTAGCCAATCATTTTATAATTTTTTACTAATCTCATATTGTTGTGGCATCTGTAATTTATTTACTAAACAATTAGTGTTATTATAATTGTGCGGTAGTACGGAACCCTCCATGAGCGAGTCCGACTCGCACTTGGCCGCTTTTATTACACAGATATTAAAGTTACGCTTGTATATTGAAGCTACCTTAATTCAGTTACCGCCCTACATATTCTCACTACATTGTCTCTAGGTTGACAATATTATGCAAAGTCATGAAATAGGCGCAAATACGTTATATTTCATTACATTCATTTGCCATTTGCAATTGTAAATGTAATGAGATACTTTTTAGTTATATAATAGTACAATTTTACATATTTAGGCAAATATTAAATATAGGCAATTCCTTTCTAAACTCATGTATATGCAACGTGAAAATGCATATCGTGGCATATTATATACAAGCCCTTATTTTTAAAAACAGAGTTGTGTCTTAAGCGCAATACGGAAATACGCAAAGTTAATTATGGTAAAGTAATAATGTAGGAGACACGAAAACTATACTATAAATATCAGATTGAGCGATGTTTGTGATAATTTAAAAATTGTGAGTTTCGCGAAAAGTAGAAATCCATATTGGTACTGGCTTCAGAATTTTTGTTATATTTTATTAATCGTTACACTTTTTCAGTGTGGTCATGGTCATCATATAAAGAGTGTTGTGGAAACTAACGAGCCACACGATACATCTACAGTATGACTGTCTTTCGTCTCTGGCAACTGTTCTCCATTTGCAATCTTGTTCTTGGAAGTTCGTGGCTGCCTTTGTCTCTATTTCACACATTTTGATTTCTCCTTCTAATCGGATCAAGAGGCCTGGTGCCTTCCAACTAGACTTATACCACCAGGGTTTCAATACAATCGTCGCTATATCGCTACACAGGTCCAGATAATTACACAATTATTCTTCAGGTATGTTTGCATCCGTATGGAAATCACTCCACAATATTGCAAGCATTCCTTTCCAGCACCACATTACCATGATATGTGTCTTCATACCTTTTAATTTTTTTGTCTGTACTTATGTTTAACGGTAAGTTATTTCTTTTTACAATCCTAAAGGTTTTTACCTGACTTTCACTTATAATAAAGATTTTACTATCGTTACATAATTATTTGACTTCTCGAATACAGTGATTTATTCAATATGTACCCAATATAATTCCTTATATAGATGTGAATTAATGAAATAATAGAGGGAAATGCATTTTTATAACCTGCTCAAGAACTTTGCTTGAAACTCAATTGTACATTCCTGTGTATATATTTTTAGTAACGCAGGAAGCTTATTTTAATGTTGCCTGAAATTTAATATTGACAATACGACTAAACAATTAAAAAAAACAAAACTGACAAAAATATGTCGCAAAATATTAACATAACAAAAAAGCTTGAACTGGTATGGGATTGAACCAAACCAGACGAGATATATTTTTATCTTCTTTAAAAGTGAAACCTTATATTTCATTTGTCAATAACTATATTCAAAACTGTTACCATCAAGTTTGGTTATATATACGTAAATATATTTTTTAATTCAATTTATAATATTTCGTACTTTGTAAATTTAAATTAGATGCCAGAATTTTTATAATAATTAGATTCTAAATATTATCTATCATTTAAATGTTTCATTATATACTGAGATTCCTATATTTCAGAGAGGGTAAATTAAAATAAAATAATAAAGACAATAAGAAATAACATACAGAATTAAAACTTTTAATGAATCCAATAATTTGAAGTCAATTTTCAACGTATCCAAAAGTTTGTGGTTCCGGATGTAACGCAAGAGAAACCTATATGAAATAGAGGGCACGATTTACTAAGAAACTTTGGACCATCAGTCATTACACAACATATATTTTTCGTTATGGAATTGATATGCGATCTCGTAAAAATTATGAACAATATTTAAAATAATGCATGAAATATTTGAAAAAATATATCGAATTGAAAGAAATTGAAACTAATTATATATTTGACGACACATACTAAAACTACGGGTATTGCTAAATAATTATTCGATGATAAAAATTTAGAACTGAAAGAAACGTAAGTGTTTTGAAATGAGAGTTTTAAATTTATATGTTATATACGATAAATACATTATTATTAAAAAAAAGTACTAACGTTAGTAAATTTATTAAATATTGAATTTCGCCCACGACTCTGAGTTTTTATTAACCAGCGAAGTTTTTTTTTATTAATGACCTCTTTTAAAAGTGTTCTTGACCAGAATTATCAAATAAAGTATCTCTATTGTACCTTAGTGTTTTATTGAAATCTGCCTAGTGCAGATTTTAATGAAAAACGCAAAGACATGACCTAATTGCCATTTTATTATACGTGTGGATTAGACGTTATATATGTTGCTAAATTATATTAGTTTTGAAAATATTCAAATTAAATTCAGAAGTATTTTACTAATGTTTATAACTCAAAATCATGTGGCCAATATATATAAAGTGAAAATTATGTGAAACCACGTGTTACGCAATATATCCAAAAAATCTAAAAGAATTAGCAGCAGCTCTCGATTTAACATAATTTCTATTGTTTTACAATAACCTAACCGAACGTAACCTAATGAGCATAAAGGAGTTCACTCTGACAAAAAAGAAGGGTTAAATGAAAAATTAAACAATTAAATTGAAATTAAAAATAATAGATTAATTTTTTAAATGAGTAAATAGAATAAACATTTCAAAATAATGAAAGAAAATATATATACTTAAATTGTACAAAAGGATAATAGAAATACTGCATTTAATAACTTTTCCTTTGGGCCACACACAATACACTAACCTTAAATTAACTTAAGGAACTGTCTGCGTTGTTGCTAAATAGTTGTGAGGAAAAGTAGTCGCCCCACTGCGACCGCGGAGGACCGCTCACCGCACTGCGGCGCTAATCACTTCGCTTTTATTAAGCTGCCACCACTAAAAGGCTTACCTACAATGAGCGTCACGAAAAAATCTGTTTATGGGGGATTAGTGGCGAGGGACGCCAACTGTAAAGTTACATGTTTGTCTCCGGTAGTTTTGGTTCAACAAAATGATTAAATTGTTTGTTGAGGGGCATGGCTTTTAACATAAATTAAAATCTGGCATGTTAAAGTCTGTTAAATGGCTATTGGTCGTAACTTTTCAAAGGTAAAAATTACTTTTTGGTCTAAATATCATTGAGAAATTAGAAAGCTTTAAGTTGCTCTTTATAATTGCTAAGTTAAATTTTTTAGATCTACGAAATATAAGCAATGAATTTTTTTTTGAGTTTTTCATTCGTACACTGAAGCAAAATCAAACTATTAATATTGACAGTAATTGTTTTATGAAAAGAAGCAAGCATGTAAAGTAAGAGACAGAATTAATATTTTTAAATATATATATATATATATATATATATATATATATATATATATATATATATATATATACATATTTATATATATATATATTTTTTTTTTTTTTTGTTATGCTGATAATATATTCGAATACGTGCCAAATATAATATATTAAAATAATGACGGGTTACCCGTTATTTCTTACCGAATAAATGTGATGCACAACAGGTACATATGTACATATGTATTAATTGCCATCTTATAAAAATCATTCTTTTGAAGTAGTATAATTTGTACTTTAGAGCATGGTATTCAATATTTCATTTATTTTTTACTAACTATTAAATTTTTTGTCACAAAATACCAATTATTAACAACTATAGAAAACTTCATTGTTTTTTTCTATAAATTTTTACCGACTTTTCATCCTTTATTTGGTACCAAAATGTTGTTAAGCAAGAATGAAAGACTTTTACAGACGCTTCAGGAATAATAAAATATATATTATTTTCACATTTTGAATCAAATATTTTCTTGGCACTCGGAGATAATTAATTTTGCCTAGGTTTTTCTGTGATAAGATGAAAATGGAATAATCTCGGAACTACAAATAATTGGTTTTTGTAGTGAAAGTATTGTTAACGGTTTAATTCGGGGTTGATGAGTACTTATTTTCTAATCATGTCTATTATTTGAACATCTACAGAACTGAGTCGTATTTATTCCTTTTTTCCCCTGTGATCTTAAAGAAATATTTAAAGAAACAATATATCGCATTTAGTATTAAATCTTGTTTGTTTCTAAGCACAAGATATTATTTTTTCCGACAATTGTGCACGAAATGACCATTAATATTAATAATGGAGCAGTACCACTTAGGCGTCTGATATTTCACTCACACGATATACGGGAATAGGCTAGAGCACAAATAGCGGTATATATATATATATATATATATATATATATATATATATATATATATATTTGTACATATATATATATAGATATATATATATATATTTATATATATATATATAATGATTATAAATTGTTTCTATGGCAAAATTTACTATTTCAGGCACAACCCTGATCTGACCTGAATTGTTTTTCAGCATGAAGGAATACGCCCAAAAACGATGGAATCATATCTATTAATTTGTGTGAGATGGTTTGTTTTATAATAAGACAAATTGTTTATCAGGTTTTTTCATCGAATGCCTTCTTGTGAGCCTGTGTTTTCAAGTATTTTTCGAATATATTAAATCTTTCTTCTTTATAATATAGAAAATTACATTTTTATATTCGTTTTATATCTATTACCATTAGCGAAGTACATATCATGGCTTATTGAGAAAATATAGTTTACAATATTTTTGTTATTAAAAGAGTCATGTCTGGATGTCCGTTTTTATTATTTTAAATACTTAACTTTTTCTTAATTTATAGATAATTTTGATTATTAGATTTGGCAGGACTATTCATGAATATTATGAAAGGGGTTAGGTGAGTTATTGAGTATTTACAAAAGAACACTAGTGATGGCATGCCATAATAATTTTTTAAATTTTAGTTTATTTGTGTATGTGTTTATTTTCAGTTCTGTTTTCTAAATAACTTGACGATTTATTATAAAATAAGTTATAAATCCAATTTGGTCATATAACTTAATAATAATTTGTCAATTTGTGAATCTCTCCTAAAACGGTTGATTTACTACTAACAGTGCATTTGATTCCAAAGACTAATTAGACATAAAGCAGAATGCTTTGTCAAAATATTCACAGTTTATTCAATTAGGCAGACTTCGTCATAACAAAATTTAGAGTATTTAGATTAAAATAACGTATACAGTGTTTATTTTAAAACATGTGCACAGTGTTTATTTTAAAACCTTTTTTATCAGAATTGATTATGCAATTAATAAGATAACGGTAAATAATTCTTACAAAAAAGAAAAACACATTTAAACAATATAATATCAGGATACTTTTTGTTAGCGAAGATTTGGAAAAGGCCTTTACTTATTTGTAATCTGTCATATTCCATTCATTAGAATGTTGGGTTTGCAATTAATAAATGAATCGTATATTTTTACATAAAAAAACATTAATACAAAATAAAATTATTATTCTATTTAATCAGCGGAGGGTTGGAACATGCCTGTTCCAACTCTTTCTCTCATCACTCCGTCTCATTACTCAGTTGTAAACAACCGCATTTTTTGTTAGTGTTGTGTTGTAGTTTGGACAGTTCCATTTAGTATTGTAGTTAAGGAATATTTTTTACAAATCTTTTGTTGTCAATAACGGTGACATCATGTAATATATGAGAAAGAAATTTCTCATATTGTATGAGTAATATCTGTGTATTTCGAAGGTCAGTCATTTGTGTATTTAGTTTTCTAAATGTTGAGTAGTTTTTATAGATAACACCAAATTAATAAAAAATGATCTCTTAATTTTTACACACAAAACCAAACTACATGTACACAGAATTCAATTAATGGGAATATGTCAACTATTGTATAAGATTACCACCGTTTAAGTTATTGTTACTAAAATGTATAAAGCTTTTACTCAGAGTTTTATAATATCTAATTATAATTTACTACAGGTAAAAATAAAGAACATTACGTAAGTTTTTCAGGAAAAATCAAATTTTATGTGCTATTAGGTTAGGTTTACTATTACCGGATCGCCTTGAAAAAATAACTTCATCCAAAACGTAAATTTACTGACATATGATTATATCTATAGATATGATGTTGCCGTTTTAGAAAGTCTGGGCTAAATATTATCAATATAAATAGTAATGTCTTTTTCCTGAGATTTAAAAATAATGAAATAAAAAAATTACATGATTTTTTCATCAGTTTAATTGATTTTCTACTGAAAATTGTTAAGATCTTTACACAGGATGAAGTTGAGTGTAGAATGTTGAAAGTATACTCTGCTGTCTGTATTACTTGCCTTCATCTTGTATTTACACATTATTACTTAACCTCGTCATTTGTGGAAAAGTGCCAGAGAAACGCTTCCATGTCGAAAATTACACAATTCAGTAACTGTCCTATAATTTTCAGTACTTAGTTTCTAGTTTGACAAAAGCTCGTTGCTTCAACGAAAATATGCTCCAGCACACTTTATCAAATTTTACCGGCTAGAAGGAAGGAATTTACTTTTCATATGATGCAATCATTATACATATATTCTTGAGTATTTGCTTATGAATTTTCTACAAAGTGCATGCTGTGCGTGTTAGATGAATTTATACCACTTCATCATAATGCAAGTCTTGAACTCAAAGAGGAAAATACTTTTGACAGGGAACCCTGTCTTACCCGGTCGGTATGCGACTGGAAAGCTCTGACCACGAACGACCCGAAAGTGTGAGTACCGGCGATCGCTTGCCGTTCAGTCTCTCGCAGGCTGAGCATCACGCCGCATGTGTTTATAGATAGAGGACAGATGCGCAATTCCGCAGTGGTAATTCCATAACTCATGAGTCACCGGGTATGAATGTTTTTTTGGAGAAAATTTTGTTAGGAAAAAAATGTTAGACCCTTATAACTTTGCAACAAGGTATGATACAGTTCTAAGGTTTAGTTTAATAGTGCATGACATAGTGAATTTTGAGATAGAAACAGTTCATAAACATTTTGTTACCTTTGGAAATTACGAGCCTCTGAATTTTGATAAGCAGCAATGGCGCGCATAAACTCAATGAATGTGAAGCGGCATGCCTCCAAAATTCAAATTAGAATCAAGGTTAAACACAAAAGAATAAACACAAAGAGGGAATTAAGAGGCTCGATTACGCTAAAAATTACCAAAATCAGACAACGAGAACCCAGCCAATTTGGAGTGGACTACACGTTTCTCAATTTGAAGTAGACTCCTATTTCCATGCAGACCGACAACGCTTCACGAAAGATCCGCAATAGATCTTATCTTTGTGCGCAACATGAATAATGCAATAATGGCATATGTTAGTTACTTAGTTACGATAGACTAATAGTTCCTAAGTTACCGATGTAAAGAGAAAGAAATGAGGAATAAATATACTGAACAACGCAAAATGTGTTTTTTATTGTCATAAAATAAAATTTTGAAAATCCCTAATGAAAAATTCTGAAATTCCCTCATGTATAAAGAAAAGGGTTCTCTGAAAAAAATCCGAAACGACCCATTCATGCTAACGCCCGATTTTTTTTCTTCTTTTAATAGACCAATGGGCTGGAAACGATTGTACTTACAGTGCAGAGGAACAAACAACAAAAAAAAAACAACGGTAACAATTAATCAGCGGAAAGGCAAATTAAAAATGTTAGTGGAAATGGAGAAAGGATCAAAGATAATAAAAACAAGATTAGAAATGAATGAACTATACTAATAAAGGCAATATTATAATTGCTGCTATCTGAATGTAGTATATTCCCGAATTTGTCTGTATAAACGAATATTGCTCAAAAGTGTCGGTGTGATGCATTTGAGAATATAATATATAAACGTCACGAAAGAAAAGGGCGCACTTTTCTAAACTACATAGTTACGTACTATACTATTAAGCTATGTACTGTATTATGTAGCTATGTGCTATACTATATAGCTTTGTTCTATAATAAATGAAGCGAGTACTAAAGAGAGTACTGACTGGAAGTGAGGCGTAGAAATACGACGTAAGTTGGTAAAAGTTCAGAGGTGTGCGTGAATTGTTATGGCGTGACAAGCCCTTTCATACAGAAAAATATATTAACACAAAAAAATATGATGGCTAGAGGCATCAATATATAAAGATCGAGGCAGAACGTTGCCACAGAGACGGACGATCGATGAACGAGACAGAATACACCGCGAAAGAACCTGTGCCCGCGCAAAAAAATTATTAAAAGACCCGCAGTGAGCGCGCTTCTCTCTGTTGTACGTCGACCGGCGTAGAATGAGGAACTTCGAGCACACAATATCAGGTGACGACGTGCCATGCCTTCGCCGCTCATGCCCTATTACCCACTGATGTGTCGGGTAGCACGGGGCACTTTTTTGTCCTCACCGTAATAATCTTCTACTTCACTATTATGTGGTTTGGTAAATGAGTGCACCTACACTATGTACATAGTGATATGCTCTGTAGCTTTTTACTGTGCTATGTAGCTATATAAAATAATATGTAGCTACGTATTACACCATATACTTATGTATTTTACTACATACTTACATACCATATCATATAGCTATGCAATATACTATGCTATTTGGCTTTGTACTATACTATGAGCTTTGCTCGATACTATGAAGTTACGTACTCTGTTATCTACCTATTTTACTATGTAGCTATTTGCTGCACTATATATCGGTGTAAGACACTATGTACTTTACAATGAAACTAAACTAACCTATTAAATGTAATATAATTGTTTAATCATTTTTATAAATTCAATTCAATAAATCGTAGAAAAATTATATTTTTAATCTTATTAACGGCAAAAATTAAAAAACAAATTTTATTGGTCGCTCACTGAAACACAGCGTTGTTATTAGTTGTAGTAGATTTTAGAAGTCAAGGCTTATATTTATTTTTAGAGAGGTACAGTTAGATTCATTTTTAGAGGGGTTTATTGTTTAATAGAAATACAAATAAATATGCAGATTCATGCGAGAAAACAAATTTTAGCGTTCATTTTGTTTTGAAGTAACTAATAAAAGATGACGGTATCAATTTTCTCAAAAAAATATATAAAGATTTAATGATATTCTGTTGCCATGAAACCAATATTAAAATCTAACCATGGTGCTTAAAATACACTTGGTAATTTCACTTACGAAATAAGTCTAGCCATGAACACCTAACTCTCTATGCCCTTATTGTTAAATTTAATTAATATATTAAATTGTGTATACTTAAGTATTCTAAACGATTTATTAATACCAGAAAAAACAGTTATAATATTTATATTTAATTAGGTAAAAATAAAAAATCAGTGGTAAATAAAGCGACTATTTTTATTGTTATAGTGACCATTTTGTTGCAATTCAAATATAGCCTTTTTTCTTTAGTACCTCGAACAGGAATACAAATTTAATTATGCAAAAGTTTTTGAAGAACAGAATTGGTCATTAAACACTCAGTAATTTATTCGTCTAATATCTTCTGTAGAAACTTTGAAAGATTGGTTTTTGTAAAATTAATCATTAAATAAAGTGTCGCAGGGTATCCTCGTCCATACCCTTTTTCAAAATAAGCCTTTTTATATTTTTCCTAAAATCTCTTCCAATTCATATATACGTATGTTATAGAGGTGTATATTATTTTTGTACACTTTTATTTTGATAGATTACGACAATGGAGAATGACCTTAAAATCTGTGCACTCCTTTATTTTTTGCATCAGGAAATACGACTGCATTTCTGAGCGGTCGCGATTTCAAATTACAATTTATAAACGATTCTTACTACTTCTCTCAGTCTTGCATTTTCATTCAATGTTTGAATGAAAATGCAAGACTATTATTGCATGACGTATGTGATTCAATAAGTCAGTATTTAGTAGTTCATAACTTTCAATGTTTCTTCCTTTCGTCTTTCCATTTAAAGAGGATGTCCTTATCCATTGTTTAAGTTACAAGTTTTGTTTATTTTGAAATAAATTAACTTTTACTCATAAATTAAAGTCTATAAATATTACATAGAATTGCGTTTGTAACTATGAACATATTTAAATTAAAAATGCTTTAATTTGAAAAAAAAAATAATTAAGTATGTAAATAAATACCCACTTCCTGTAGATGCGGTTTATACATTTATGACTCTCATAGACTTATATTTGTAAAACTTAAATATCATTACTGACCGGTTTCTGAGTTATATTTGACAGCGGTCAATCTATTCGATATTTTTTTGAACCGATGACTTGTCAAAACTTGTTTCTGAACACTCGAAGGCAAGTTATCTATACCAAAAACTCCCCTTAACTGAACAAAAATGGTCGTTTATCTATTCCATAACCCGAGCTGTCAAACGACACTGACATTAGTTCTAACTTTTTCGTGTGATTTTATACGTTTACTTGTGTTATTTTAAAATCATATGTGGATTATATAGCCAAAAATTTGATATCTTCATCAGAATCTAATGAAGAAATTTTGGATTTTAAAAACGATATTTCAATTTTTGAAATTTGACTGTTCGTAGAAATCCCTTCAAAATATTCACAGGCGAAGAATTTAAAATAAAATTTCGATTCAATAAGAGTACAGTGCAATATTTGTGTGAAATAATTAATTGTCCTTAGTGTCTTTAACTTGCCGAAAATATACTTTATCTGTATTAGAACAATTATTTATAACATTGCGCTTTTACGCTACCGGCACTTTTCAGGTAATGATTGGTGACGGTTTTAATGTACACAAGACAGCTGTGTCAAAAGTAGTCTTTAAAGTAAGCAAGGAAATAGCGAAGCATGTGTCAAACTATATATTCATGCCAAGAAATGGAGAATAAATAAGTAAAGGCTCTCTTTTATAATATTGCTGGTTTTCCGAATGTCATAGAATGTGTTCATGGATCTCATATTCCAATTCACTCACCTGGAGAAGATCAAGAAGAACTATTTACAAAAAAGGAAGGAATACTTCTCTGCAATACATAGGTTGTTTGGGATGTCAACTTATACATCAGATACTTAAATGCTCGGTGGCGTGGTTCAACCCACGATAGCACAATCTTTAATAATTCTTTGTTGCGAGCTCCTTTAGATAACGATGAATTTGACTAATACCTTTTTGGTGACAGTGCGTACTCTTGTAGCAGACATTTACTTACACCCTTTTGAAATCCGTCAAACCATATAGAGCAGGAATATAACGTTGCCCATATAAAATCTCGGAACACTGTAACACGGACATTCGGTGTATGGAAAAAAGATTTCCATGCCTTTCACAAAAACGTCAACTAAAACTAAATCGTGTCGTTACTGTGATTATGGCAACAGCTGTCTTACATAATATGGTATTGCAGGATAATGACACCTTCGCCATAAGTGAGAATTTACCATTGGAAGATGTTGAAGTTTTTTAAGAATCAATTCCGACCTCTTCTAAAGGAAACTCTGTGCAGGTTAATTACTATATCAGGTTGGTTAATGGATAAATTTATTTTATTTAAATTAATATATGATGTGTTTATAAAAAAAAAACAATTCAAAAATATATAACTCATAAAAAAAATTAAATTGAAAAAAAGTAAATTAATGAAAATAAAATAAAAATAAAGTTATAAATATTTTAAAATATGTTTTTTTAAATTTCTAAATCAACTTTTGCATTTTCAATCAATAATATTTTCAATTGAAGATCAGCCTCTAATAATTGCTTTTTTTTTCAAATTTATATTTCTCTTGTTGAATTTGTAAATTTAATAATTTTAACTTTTTTGTTGTAATTGTAACTTCATTGATTTGTTTTTAGTTTTGTTATTTAAAATAGCTTATATTATATTACCCACAGCTTTTTTTTCTTCTCAGTTAAACTGCACTCATTGAAAGCACTTTTTATCGTTTGTTAAATCTTTAAAAATAGTTCAGGGTGCCTGGGTGAACAAATTTGCAAAACGGGTTCTACTGGTCCCATTTCTACATTAAGAACCATCAATTCATTCTGATGGAGGTAATGCTCTTCCTGCGAGGTAGACGGAGTGAATTGCTCTTCTATATATTCTTTTGGTTTACTATCTGAAAATAAAAACAATATTACTATTTATTTAACAGCTATTTTCATTTTATATTCTAAGCTACACTAATTTTAAGTATTATGTCATTCTAATTAATGAAGACGTTACATGAATTCATCAATGTCAGTAGATTGGTGCAGTGTAAAATGTTTACTTTGTTCTACAGCAATGTATGAAGACATTTTAAATATTTTCATAGAACACTTTATAATTAACTAACATCTACCTAATGTAATGTAACGTTTACCTAAAACACGAAGTAAGTTACTGATTTATTAGTAAGAGTAAGTTATAGGTTATTAGTAAGCCAAAGTATTTAACAGTAGAAGACAAAAGGTGTCACAAATTCATTAAAGATCATATGCAATGTGAAAATCTTTTGTTATGAGCAATGTAAAAACCTGTTAAGTATGGACAAAAATAATAGAATTGAGATGATAAAATTGTTAGTGTTTTTGCTATTTTATACAGAAATACTTAATAATATATTTTTCTGCTTTTATGATATCATCATAATGGGCTGGAATGGAAATCGATAATTTACCTCTCGTTGACGATCTCTTAAGAATACGTGAGTAATTAGCAACAGTGCGTAGTTATTTTCACCATTTTGACATATATAAAAAGTAATGATTATAAAAATATATAAATGGTAATATTCATTGATATTTTTGCTTTTCTAAATCTGTGCAGAATTTATTTTACTAATTTTCAAATAGAAACTTTTGTCTGGCTAAGTTGGGTTAACACATTGTTTTTTTTCTATCCTTTAAATAGCAAATAATCATTTACGAAATGTGAAATAGATCTTCACTGACAAAATGTTTTTTTTTTAAATCTATATTTTGCCACTATTTCTTAAGAACTACATATAGGACTTGTACACTATGCATGGGTATTTAAAAATATTTTATGCATAAATATATCTGTTTGTATTTCTTCCTGCATCAAAGGGTCAACGTCGTGGCATTAAAATTTTCTATAAATTTAACTGAGTACACTTCGGCATGTACCAAAGACTATATAACCAATTAATAGCGCATATGGGGAAAATTTACTCGCCCAAAATATATACAAAACCGAGTATATGCGACGCTTTAAACTTCACTATGCATCTTGCTTCCGTTGCGTTGTTTACTTAGTCTATCGTTTTTATAAAAAAAAAACGCGGAAAAATTCCTAGTTGTGCAATAAAATGGTGTGGGAAATCTAGTACCACTTAAAATTACAAAAACCATGGAATTACATTCTACAGGTAAGAAACATTTCGTTAAATTCAAGCAAAATAATGAAACAATAAATTATATTAATTCATTTAAGTATTTAAGTTACACATATTGATGAACTCAATTGTCTCTTTCTCCTCGATAGTGTAGTTACGTAATCTCAAAAATTATATGGATAAGTTATTCTAAAAAATTGTGCTTGTATGGTTCTATTAATTCACTTACATTTTTAACTTGACATACATTGTATTGTATATATATATATATATATATATATATATATATATATATATATGTGTGTGTGTGTGTGTGTGTGTGTGTGTGTGTGTGTGTGAAACTTTTGAGATCTGAAAATTGATTAAAAAATATTACTTTTTGAAATTTCCTAATGATGTTTGAAAGAAACAAATTTGGATAAATGTTACTAGCAGAGAATTCTTTTTTCCTGCGCAATATAGGGTCATATGTTCAAGATATTTTACAGCTGCTTCGAACAATTGGAAAATGGACGACGTCTATTCAGTTCAACATTTCGTACATTATATTTACCCATTTTGGTGAGAAATTATATTCATTAATAATTTAAAAATTTATTATATCTCGTGTTTCAAAGTTTGATAAATAAAAGTTTAAACGTAAATATTGTCAGATTTAATAAGGTTAATTAATTAATACAGTTAATATAGCATGATTATAACAATTATTAGTTAGAAGTTATGATATAAGAGTTTTTAAAAATCTTTAGTTTTTCAAGAAAGAAATTGAATTTTTATCATTTTTTATTGTATTATAAATCATTTCATATATTAAAATAAATTACAAATATTTCGTGGGACATGCTTTATAAAAAAATGTAAAGAAATTATTTAATTCAAATTAAATAAAATATTAATGGTATATAATTCATAAAATATTGTAAAGTTTTAAATGATGAAAAAATTAAACGTATAGAATATCTTAAATTTATTCCGTCTAGACAAAATAAAGGAAGTTAAGAGACTTTATGATAAAACAAGGACAGTAAAAACAAAGTTGCAAATTTGAAAGAAATTTTTGGTACATTGACAAAGAAATTTTTAATTAATGAATAGGACAAAAATATTTTGAAAAGCATCGGTATTGAAAATCGAGAGCTGCTTAAAAGACAGCACCAGAAGTTCATAACGGGTCATATATCAAAAACAAAATACTCCTCAGAACTTTGAGTGCTTGCATTAAAATTGAAATTTTACTCGCCAAAACCATACGATTAGGGACGAAAATTTTGATTTTGAACAATTTTGATTTATGTCACGATAATATTTGATGAAATGGCTTTTAAAATCGGTATCGAATAACATCTTCAAAATAAAAAAAAATATGGTTACGTAAATTATGGTACCTCTTTTGACTCAGATGGTTAAGATAAAGCTGAAGAGGTTTAATTTGTCTTTTGGTACCATTTAATGCCTCATGTAAAATTCGTTTTGAATATTTCTTAATAGACGGCATCAACAGTGATAAAAAAACAGCCCTTCGAACTCGGGCCATATATTTATTAGGAGAAACCGGTATTCGGATGAATTCTGTAACATTTTGTGGATTTCCTGCAAGTATAAAGGGTGCATGTTTGATCAAAAAATTGTATCACCACATTAAAAAATCAATGAAATGATTCAGAAATTAGCCATTTATTAGATCCATCACACTTGATCAAACTTGTGTGAAATACTCTTGAATATTATGAATTGTTTTTTGACAAAGTGGGTGGAAAAATTTCATGGAAATCTCCTGTTAATTTACACGAATTATGAACAAAAATACAGACAAAAGAACATTTCCATATGGAACCGTCAAAACGTTTGGCCAACCGTCAGTAAAAGTATTTTAAAAGCTCTTATATTTTGCGAAGAGCACCTCAAATTACCACAGT
Organism: Druceiella hillmani; assembly: GCA_039881145.1. NCBI lineage: Eukaryota > Metazoa > Arthropoda > Insecta > Lepidoptera > Hepialidae > Druceiella > Druceiella hillmani. The sequence goes on along the minus strand of JAYKKI010000014.1, from coordinate 13,567,475 downwards.
TAAAAATTTTATTCTTACCACAAAATTTTGAATAATGATGAATGATTTTTTTTATATTATAGGTTTGCATGTCCATGGGTATGTTTTCAAACGTGCAGTTAATAAAGAGAATGATGTATCCATAATCAATAAATTAGACAAAGCGAAGACTGAAATAATGAAATTGTCTACCTAAATAACTAAAGCTAATCAAACAGAAACAGTATTACTTATGGATTTACCGTGGCTTACAAAATTTATAGGGTTTTGGGCCTGTTAGAAGTGCCAAACATATAATCCAGGAGCTGACTCTTAACTCAGAAAACAAATTTAATATTTGGCACAAAATAAGTCGAGACCATCTTAAGCGCTTTTTTGGCAAGATGAGATGTCGTGGTGTGTTCAATAGTAACCCGGCTGCAAGAAAGTATTTATATATATATATATATATATATATATATATATATATATATATATATATATAAAACTACTTAACTGCGCCCAAATAAAACAAAAATTGCGATATTGCAATGCATATCTATGTTGGACCGCATTAATATAATCCAACACCTCGACAAGGTACAAATAGTTCAAGACATCATACTCACAGAATTTAGTAAGAAAGTAATCGGGAATATGGCGGGTTATGTTTTCCACTCATCGACAAAAAAATGAAAATGTAAAAAGTCCATTCGAGCACTGTTAGACGATATCAATAAAGAAAGCTCTAAAAAGCATAAAGATGTACGGAACAAATTGATGTATACATCATCCGACTGTTACGAAAATATCTCGTCGTTTTGAAATTTACATCCTGTGTTTCATTGCGGTGGCAAAAGAATAAAGTCAAAATATCATTCGAATTATTTTATAGTGACTGTTCTGAAATCTTTTGTTTGTTACGATATTTTTCCAGAAGTAAATTTTCACAAGTTGGAACAGAGTCGACAAATCAGCTAGTTGTTTCAGCATCATGTATTGTTAAAAAAATATGTAGATGCTCAAATGACATTTATTATAAAAAAATAATCAAAATCCAAAGGACTACACATGGAAAATATAATTCAAGTTAATTCATTTTCAGAATCAATAGTTATTTTTGTTTTTATTTTTGTATTAGCATATTCATACCTATATTAATTGATTAAACTTGTCTTAATTTAGAACGTCATCATCATGAACAAATTATTTTTCTAAAGCTTTAAAAATTCTAGGTCACTTATTGTTAATTAGTAACGTGACAAATTCTCCTTAAATAAATTTTAGAAAAATTACTAAATTTTCATCCTTTCATGAATATGATCTTTAATAAAAAAATGTTTACGAAAATAGTAATATGAAAGTATTGTAGGGAAGGAAATAAATAATAAAAATGTAAGTGCAATTCAAAATTACAAAAAATTAGTTACACTGTTTTAGATTGAACGCTCAAATTCAGTTTCGGTCTATATTACAACACCACAAATAGACAAAATTATTTATTTTAACAAAATTACGAAATTATCATCTAATAAAGGGAAGTAAAATAATGGGTATATCCTATTAATAAATTAAATTAAACTTAAACAAAATTTGATCGTAATTGGTTATAAAGCGTAATTAAAACTTCAAAAACATATTTCGTTATTTACATTTATATGAGCGTAGGAGTGTCTGTTTTTAGAATAAAACTATATTTATTTTAACATTAGTTGTGCAATCTAAACTCGACCTGCTACGTTTATTATGTGATAGTATCACTTAATACTTTATACTTTCATTATCTTAATATCATTATAGAAAACTTTTATTTTAACAAGGTACTCTAGATACAGAAATCTAATTATGTGTTTCTTAATAAATTGTGTTTTAACTGCGTTTTGACTTAAGGTAAAAAAATCTACTTTTAGTTCAATTAATCTACATATTACAATAAAACAGATGAAGACTTTATTTTACGTTAATTCAATTTCGAAGCTCAATGATTAAATTAGACACAGCAAATATAATATTTCCTATATGAGTTTACATTTAAAGCCAATTTCATGCTTGACTTACAGGCTCGTTTGCATGTTCATTGCAGTATTTTAATAAGGAACCACTCCGAGCCATTAAATACAATCAGGCGCATAACAATAGAAATTTTCATTTAGATTAGACTTTTCACCGATGAGAATCACACCAACAGCCATCCTCTGCATGCACCATGAGATGCAGTAATGTATTTGCATTCCAAGTGATAATGCAGGCCAAGACCAGATTAAGTTCGCCGCAGCCTGCATCTGCGTGCGACAGACTCGCTTATATAGGTGGAAATAGAGGATCGGTCGGGACATTGAAGGAAAGGATTATTACACTTTTGGTATACAATTTTGTAATATTTTGCAGCGTGCTGAATGTTTTATTGTGCGATTAGAAAATCAAATCTATATGAGTATGTGTGAGTACAGTTCCCGTCTATGGAGAATTTGACAGCTCATATTTGTGAAGAATTCAGATGCCTCTTCTTAATGACGAACTTGTCAAATTGTTGGCCACAAAAAAGGTTTTTTCTCTATATTTTTTGTCAAAATTTATTGATGTGTTTGTTGGGAACATTCCTGGCATTTACCATTTTTGCCCTGATGATTTAAAATATATGCCCATACTGATGTAAACTCCATAGCAACCATCATCAATACCCTCAATTAGACTTCACTTGTTGAAGTTGAACCAGTCAGCAGACTGGCAAAATGAATCTGATAATTAATCCGATTAAATCCCCGGCTAGTTATTGGTAGCCAAAGACTGGGTTAAAAAATTAAGTTATCAGATCTGCCGGAAATAATGTTACCTATTATATTTACTAATTTGAATCCATTATTTTCCAATCAATTCAATTTACGTCAAATATTAAATACTTAGATCCATTGATCGATCAAAATCATAGCTGGTAAACCTAAGTAAATTATTAAGTTGCCGCAGCTTCAGCAGATTGCATTTCCTAAAACGTCTTGAAAATTTTGTAGATGTTTCAACCAAAGCTTATTTCTGTCAAAAATTCTAGCTGTAATTGTTTGATTACGAGGATGTGTGCTATGCCGACATTCCTAAGAACGGTCTTGAAAAATTAGAACGCCTTCTAAAATTATGCATTTTCAATGTCATTTACATGTATTCATTGTTCATTACGTAAATATAATGTCTACTGTATATTTCACAGGCTTTAAAAATATGATGTATACACAAAAAATACAAGATTTATGATAATCGGTATACTTTCTCTATAGCCTTTGCACATGTTTCTCAATACTGTTACTTTTATAATTTTACGTTGATTAGTTTCGAAAATAGGGTAGAGGGGGAAAGAATATATTTTTTTAATAGATTTAGATATATATTTGAAAATATAATATCTAATATTGGAGAAAAAAAATTTGAAGCCCTTGTAACTAACAACTTCAAATCCGACATTCCAAATGTAATTCATTCTTTTCTCGCGCCCTTTACTACTAAAATATAAGTTTTTGAGCATTAGTAGCGAGACATGTGTGGGTCAATGTGTTTCATTAATATCAACACGAGTCTTTATATCTATTGGCACTATATTTAAAAAATATCATTGTTAACGTGTAATTGTACTCGCATCAGGATTAAATCAATCACTGTAAAACTTGATATCCTTTTTTTGATAAACTCATTACAGTTTAAAATAGTAACGATCGCGTTTATGTCAACAATAAGTACTCATGAAATAATAAAAGAATGCAAAACATTTTATAAATTGTAAAAGAAAATTATATAAACACACAATTTCATACAGGTATGCTTACTGTCACGTTTATATACAAAAGAAAACGCAAGGTGGTCAGAGTTATTACAAGAATCATTTATATATAACAGTCACCCGAGATGACCTTATATACAAGAGTCACCCGCATTTTGGTATAGCTGCGACTTTATTAATGTTCACTTTCAGGAGCTAATCTATTTCTAATCATAATTTGAGAAGTTGCTTTTATTGTCGCTACTTTGTCCTAGGAAAATGTAAGTAGATTACTATATTATATACGAATTTTGTTATACTGTTAATTTTTTAAAAACTGTTGTTTAAATTAACATTAAAATTAAATGCTTATATACACATGTTATTCAAAATAGGCATAATGGTAAATTATTTATTAATTTATGCACTTTGATGTAAACAATAAACACATGTGACGGATTGTTAGTCAACCGGAACAACAGTCCAGCCCAACTCGATTAGCAGCCGGGAATCGAACCCTTGATAATAAAAATTGTAAAGTATAATTTCTTTTAACTAGTACGGTCCACTGAGATTTTCATTTTTATTAAATCGGCTTTAATTCTTTCTTCCATTTTCACTGTGGTCACTACAATAAAAATTATAGGACATCATTTCTTGCATATAATACCGGCTATACTAATTTCATTTGTATATAATTCAACCTTACCTTCTTTTCCCTCCCTTCAATAATAGACATTGAAATCTCTGTAATAAAATTGTAGAATGTGATTTTATATATCTAATACATTCTACTGTTATTTAATTTTTATGTAACTCGACACTAAATTCTTTCTACTGTTTTCAGGAATGGACACTGGGGTCTGTGCAATGAAATATGTAAAATATGATTTCCTATATCTAGGAGAGTCTACTGAAATTTGATTTTCATGTAGAGTTACATTAAAATCAAATTTCAGTAGACTCTTTTATTGAATTTATTCTCCTGCATTATGTATATTACATACACTGAGGTCTCGATAATAAAAATATTATAACATGATTTCTTATATCTAGCAATGTCTACAACAATTAAATGTTTGTAATGTATTTGGTCGCTTTATTCTGATAATTTCATGTTTTCTACATGCATTACAAAAGCTTAATATATTCATTTCTCTAGATTTCGCAGTGCTGAAAGCCATAATATTGATATCAGTCGCAATATATATTTTGAATGGTTTCCTTCTTTAATTTTTCCGCTTTTTTCTTAATTTCTCCCATAAACCCCCCCCCCCTCCCCTAATATTCTTTTATGTTATAAGACTTGAATTTTCCAAAAATATTTGTAAATTTATTTAGTTTTTACCACCCCACTAATACGTAATATATATATATTTATGCATTATTTGTAACTAATATTCATAAAATTTAAAATGGCTGTATACGTATGAATATATAATATGTATTAAATTTACTATTTGTAATGGAATATTTTAATAGAATAAATTGCTTTTCTGACCGTTTATTTAAGAATAAATAGTTTTAATGCAAGACTTAACAAAAATAACACGATTATTAACAAAACATCGCTGTAAATCCATTACTACAAAATTAAAACTCATAAACATCAAAGCTCACCAACAATAAAAGCTCGTGAAAGCACAAAATAGTTCCAAGAAAATGAGCATAATCGTCGTGGAACCGTCGCCGTCTCCATTAATTACAATTCTAATTGCATTTGTGACATTAGTTTCTGCCCCTGCCTCGCCATAATCGCTGTGACCTACTCAAGAGTCTTCTACACATTGCTATATTAGACGGGGAGAATGAAATTAGGTAATTATCTTTAAAATGCTTTAAATGATATTGTTATTCAATATTGGCTGATCAGGGATCAGTTAGTGTCTATATGGAATATATTTCGTTACTTATTGCTTCAAATGACATAAAAATTAAACAAAAATGGTAAAGTAGAAATATATTACCCATTCTGCGTTATTGAGATCGGTACATTTAATATTTCCATGTAACAATTCCATGTGAGATATTTCTCTTCGTTTAAAATTTTCTTTAACGAAAACTGCATTCTTGATTGAACTCTTAAAAATCATTCAACTGTAATTACGTAAAGAACCCTGATTTAAAAAAAAATTACCGGTGAGCGTGTTTATTCGTTATTTCTGTGTGTCACTGTTGAGTGATACGTTAATACGGGAAAATACACAAGATAATGAGTTTAAACAAGTATAATTATATGCTTTTGCAGCCTATTCATCAGTAATTCATTACAGAGTGACAAAATTTGTCGAACAGTACTGAATTTTATTAAAAACCAGATAGAAATTTAGAAAGAGAATAAAATTTTTGCTCGAAATCTATTACAAAATAAAAGTTAAATTCTTAATTCTTTAGTTGTATATTAATTTATGCAATTTTTTTGAGAGTTGACAAATTAGATTATTTAAGACTTAATTCCTTTATATAATAAACTTTAAGAATTTTTTTGGTAGTTTATTGTAGTTTAATTACGATTCCATCAACAATAAAAATGTAAAAAACGGGCCGCTTTCTTCTCCATCAAATGATTCATTTAAGATATTTTTTTGAAAATATGTAAAGTCTTATTTGCATGATTACTTTTGTTCTAAACGGAAACTGAACAAAATACATGCGATACTGAAATAATATTATATACTTATCATCTTCTCATATTTTAAGCCTTTTTAACTAATTTTTTTTTTATTATTTTATTTAATTAATTCAGAATATTTGACAGTCTCAAGTGCGTGAATAATTTATAGTAACAATTTACGCTTTTATATATTATCCCCTTCAAAAAACCTGAAATAAAATATTTTTAAATATATTGTAAATGGTATTTTGTGCTCGTAGTAAATAATAAAAAAGTGTTTAGTAGGAGCGGATTTCACATTTGGTTAGGTTCTGATTACGAGGATAGAAATATACATATATATATATATATATATATATATATATATATATATATATATATATATATACATATATATATATATATATATATATGTATATATATATATATATATATATATATATATATATATATATATGTGTGTATATATATATATATGTATATATATATATATATATATATATATGTATATATATATAAATTTTAACATTTAAAACTACAAAGTAATTCCCTTAAAATATTTACAAATACTAATAATTTTCACTGGGAAATATATGGTCGTGTCCAATAAATTTTTCATAGGTGTGAAAATATTTTTAATGTCTCTAAAATGATGAAATTTAGAATTATTGCTGTACATAATTTTCGCGAAAAATACATGTGAACTAATAACATAAGTAAACTAATAGTATATAGTAACCTTATTATTGTCATAATTGTATATTCATTACTTTTGGAATTATGAAATTTTGGAATATTTTTCGGTATGTCATAGAAGATGTGCTATTAAAAATTGTTAAAAATATTGTTGAAAAATAATTAATATTTTCGAACGATACTCAACAGGTCATATAACTAAAGAAATTATCGTGTATCATTTGAAACTTCCATGTAAATAACCTTCATGGTCAATCATTATGATATTTTAAATTAATACGATTCATTATTATGCCAAATTTCATGCTTTCACGTCGAACGATCCCGTATAAAAAAAAACTGTTGCAGATAAAAGGCTTCTTTTTTGGGTACAAAACCTTAAAAAATTAAAAAGAAACTTGAGAGTTCTGTTTTGACAGCAGCTTGTATCCTTTACTAATTTGTCTTTACTTTGAGATATATTTCGAAACCACGTGTTATTTCTGTTTTTTTCTGTTTTTTTTTTTACAATCCATACATATTTAATATGTATTTTTGTATCTACGTTAAAGAAAACCTATTATAATTCTTTTCTTTAGAGACAATCTTCGATTCATTATATATGTATGAAGTCATTAATTAAAGCATTTATGCTTTAATTAATGAATTGGATATACAAACCCAAAATCTCTTTTCACAAAAAATGGATAAAAAAATCTCTTTTTACAAAATAATTTTCTATTTATCTGGCAAAGTTGATAGCCAAAATATATTCTCATCGTAATCAGAAACATTAACACAATATTTGACACCAAAATCCATATTGAAATATTATCCCGGTCAAAATCAAATATAATAATCAGACTAAATTACGCCTCAAAAATGAGGCGATTTGCTATAAATAACGAACTCGGGCATTTGATTTATTTATTTCGTCTAATTTAATATCGTGTTGACGGCGAAGCGAGCGTGTCACCATCCATCTTGCTTTGGAGCGCGCCGTCATCCATTCAAATATATTGTTGCAATTACGTATATATTGTTACAATTAGTGGATACGTAGTTTTAATTATTATTTTGTGTTTGTCGCTGCGTGGGAAGTGTATTGTGGCTTTTTCCGAGGTGGAAAATTTTCTTTCTGTTTATGAATTCAATATTTCGTTATGACTTTATTTGTGAGGTATATTGTAATGAAGTAATTTAATATGTTATTATTAATATAAAAAAATATTCACGATATTTGACAGAATATTTTTTGTCTTAATTTTAAAAGGATATATCTATTGCGTATGATTTCGATTTTTGTATATCTCCCAATAAAAATTAAACGAATTGAAAGGGTTTTTTTCATTGAGGAATTGAAAAAAAAGAGACATACCAATCACGCAGATCTAATCGACTAGTTCATCATTTGATTTACGAGACGAAAATGTTAATAATTTTTCAGAAAATATATTTACAAAAAAAATTATTCCCAGCTGGAAATAAAAAAATACAAGAGATTAAATTACAAAAAAAAAGAATCTGGTGTTCTGGTTGGTTTTAAGAGATTGCACTCGTAGCAATAAGTCTATCATACGAATCAATGAGATACATGAAAGTAGATAAATAAAAAAATTAATAGTCAAAAAACAAATTAAATGGTTAAGAATATAGGTTTGAACCTCATTCTGATAGACTATTTGGTTGTAAGAAATTTCAGTTTAACTTGCAAACACACCTCTTACTATATTTGTGTTGTACTAATATTTAAGTTAATTTTGTACCTGGAGTTTATTCAATACTTCAAACTTTTTTTTAGTTACGAGATTGAATTTTCATAAAGTTTCAAATACTTTCAGAATATATTATTTTATATAAAATATATAATAAACATTTTATTACTGAATACAAAATTCTTTTAAAATTGTTTGTTAGATTTCAGTATATTATTTAATTGAAATAAAAACAATGATTACATAAAAATAATACCGATTTTAACAGAGAAATTATGTATGTAATTATAGCTATTTTAATACTAGGAAACATTCGTTCCATTAGAACATTTTTTTTTTAATTAAACTAAACATTAATCTATCAACAGCGAAAATTTACTTGTCATTAAGTTATTCTTTATTATGTGGGTTAATAAGTTATTGTAAATTGAGGATTTTTTGTTGCCGTCCGAGGTACTAAATGCTTTGTTTCATGATAAATTAAATAGACCTCTAGACAATGTCTTGTGAAACAGTATGTGGTGAGTAAAAGGACCGAGCCTGCTGGCTAACCGGGCTAACCGGGCCTTGTGAATTATTCATAGAGAATTTTATTACCTTTATTAACATTAAAATTTTGGAATTGGCATAAACTTTACATTTGTACAGAAAGGATGCAACATAATATTTTTAACCATAACCATTAGACACATATATATATATATATATATATATATATATATATATATATATATGTATATATATATATATATATATATATATATATATATATATGATAGAAATGATAACGAGACAAAGTATTATGGCTCATGGGTTTAGCTACTCCCATTCCATTGATTAATTATATTATCATTAATATCATAAATTTCAACAAAAAAACAAAAAACTTTAAATATTCATACTAAATTAACAGTGAGTTAATGATTATAATTTCAGTGATCTATTAAAGAATTAACATGGATCTAATCAAAAATAGATAAACACAAATAGATAAACGTTGAATATCTAATAAAAATCGTTCTCGTACATTTTGCATATAAATCTACCTGTCCAAATTATTAAGCAAAACAAATTATATATTCATTGATTTCCCGACAATTCATCGATAGGACTTTTTAAATGAAACACACGGTTTTAGTATGTGGAGGAGACTTTTTCGACTACTGTACGAAAGGAAGACAGAAACAGGTGAAGAAATCATTTAAAGTCAAAGTATTGTCGTCTTCGTATCTACACTGTGATCGAAGATTTATGTGCGCTTCTTGATTAAACTTATTCGTAGCAGGAAGTAAATAGACAAATAAAATCTACACTCGACGTCGTAGACGTTTGAAACAGTGAAACAAGGGAAACCTGTTTGTTTGACTACATGTCGGATATATGTAGCCTTACATTTAAATTGCTGCCCGACTTAGTTATGTAAGAGAAAAAATTAAACATAGCTGCATAATGTTTTGGTCGCTTTTTTATATTAGATTTATTTACAATTAGCAATTATCGAAAAATGATGGTATAGGTTTTACCTGTCTCTTATATTAATTTTATCGAAATTTCCAGAAAACCTCCGACCCCATTTTCACACAATTATTTGTAATACCAAAACAACATATAGTGTATTTATAGCTATTAAATTTTTTCAAATTTACTGCAACATAATTAATGTTACATATTACTGCTATACTATGTCCAAACTGATTTATGAATGGAAATTTGTGTAAAAAATAATGACAAAGAAAAAAGTGACATTTGAAGAACACGAATCGTGAAAGATATTACCATGTGCAGTGACAAAAAAGACGTAAAATTTAATACTAAGAAAATGATTTATAACTTGAAGACTACCAATTATAAAAAAATTACTCATTATTAGAATTGAATACTGCAATTACTTCAAGTTTCCATATCTAACATTTTTTATCACTTATGTAATTTTGAATTCATTTTTGTAACACAAATGGCCATATTATTAGCTCCACTGTTGCTCAGATATTTCTGGGCATGGTCAAACGATAGACTACAACGTACGTAACAACCTTATGTAGCCAATTAAATGATATTCTCTTCACAACTGGATAAATAGTTACGTGATCAAAGTCAGTTGAAGTGATAGAAAGATTCTGTACTTATTAATTTTCGTAATACAAATTATTTCAGTAGCTGATTGTAGTCGAAAACCTTATAATGTTTTAAAATTACCAAAAAAATGAAAGCTCGTCCCATATATGGATCAAACCAAAAACAACCAACGCACCAGGATAAATTATATGTGTTTCTAGTATTACTGTGAAACGGTAGTATTTAAAAGCAATACAATATGATAATGCAATGGATTAAATGCAAAGTACACCACGGTGCCAAAGTTTGATACTTATTTTTTGAACGTAGACTTACCAGGCAAACAAGTACAATGAGGACATCGAAACAGGAGTAAGTTACCGCTAGATATTTGCTTGAGTCAGTATTGCAATGAAAAAGCTATCTAATAATTGTAAATACATTAGATGAAATTCAAATCTTTAGCAAACATAGGGCAAAGAAGCGTGCTAAGAACTGATTCTAGGTCGTTTCTTTTAATGAAAAATTACAGTGGGCATAAATAACTAAATAAACTTGGCTATTTCCGTGTTGAGTAATACAAAACAGGTGTTTGAAATTTCCAAAGTGGAGGTATCGTTTTTGGTCTGAAAGTAATAGGGGAATTAAAAAACAATATTTGATAACCGGTGCCATCTGGAAAAATAAAATCATCCAAATGGAAAAAAAAATTTCAAAACTTAGGCAAAGATTTATTAGAAATGAAGGTAATTTGATTAAAACTTCGAGATAGGCCTCTATTGTTTACGAAAATAGGCTCTCAGGACTGTGGGTTTATTTTGACTGGATTTTTTTCAATGCGACGATATATCTTACCTGCTGCTATGAATTTGTGACAAGAAAAGCAAAAAAAAATGCAGAACGTATATACTTATACAATCAAACCAGATTCAATCCAATAATGCAAATCAAAGCGAATAATTGACACATTAATAATGTTGACTCAAAACATATAAACAAATTACTATTGCTTTTAAGGTTTTCATGTAATGAAAAATTTATGGCAACGTTTCTCTGAGTAATATTTTATGTAAAATTTTATACTGAATGTTATATATAAATAATAGATGATTTCGCCAGGATTTCAGGTCAAATTTTAATGTTTGTAACTGGTGTAATATTTACTTGTTTAATCATCCCAATTTGGAATGAATGTTTTATTGTTCAATTTCATTCCATTAAATTTTTGTTAACAATTTTGATTCACTTCTTATCTGCTTCCAATATTAATCAGTTATTCCCATCAGAGCAGAATTGAACAAGAAAATTTCGAGGAATCCTTTCCTTGCAATGTCATAACTTCATTTTCTTTCTTTAATCCTTTATAACATATAATGTTATTTCTTTCTTAATGATGAAGCTACGCTGAAGTTTTAAATTATCTTCCATTTATATAAATTACATTGAAAATTTTATAGACTGAATAATTGCGCGGTAGTTCAGATTTGTGGCAGCGGATAAGATGTAAAGTGGAAATTTTAAAACCTTCGAATAAATATAATTACATTCCATAACCCTAAGCTATGAATCAATATGTTTCATTGTATTTATATCTATTACATGTGTATATATTAAAATTAACTAAATGAACACGGATATTTTTTTTTAGAATATTATATAACAATATTAGTAATTCAATTAATTTCACGTAACTAGAATAATGAATGCAGATGGCGACCACTTATTTAGTATTCGGCAGAATACCGAAAATGGAGAATATGCTTGAAAATAAGTAATAAGTTATTTGAACTAAACTGAACTTCTTAATATTATTATCCTTTCATGCAATTACTTTTATAAACTGAAATAAACCACTTAATGATATTCCTCTAAAAGATATATTCAGTTAATAGTCAAAGTATAGAAGCGGTAGGTTGTAATATATGAGTATGATTCCTTTTTTGCAATACCAGGAACCAATCTATTTTATTAATATACTTTTTCCTAGTAATGCAAAAAAATAATACTTCTCTTTTGTCTTGATGAAAGCTTTATCAGATATTTTTGAAATTGTGCTAAATTTACTACCCGCCAAATAAATTAATTCGCATTTGTTTTTATTTGTGTGTAAAGTATCAAGTTGCTTCGCCATGGTGTCCCTCACAATGAGTCACAATACTATTTTGTCACATATCACCTAAAAAATATAAATCATTTTAAATGCGCTACTACGAATAATAATTAATAGCAATGGTTTAAATAAACCAAGTGTTCTGTTTTAACCACAGAACGGACAGTAAACTAGAAATGGCATGTGGGCGTGACGAACGCACCATACATAAGCAGGTCTCTGCTTATTTTGAATTAAATTTATCTCGCACTACTTTAGTTTACTGTTTGCCGAGACCCCACAAAGTGTCCCGGTATTTTAATAAAATAAAAATATATATTACTGTGCAACTGCACCGTGTAAAAATGAAAACTGTACGCAAAACCTTACCGAAGGAGGTATTTCTTACCATAGGTTTCCAAAAAATGAAAACTGTACGCAAAACCTTACCGAAGGAGGTATTTCTTACCGAAGGAGGGATTTCTTACCATTTTTAAAATTTATTTCGAAGTGTGAAAATCAACTTAACATTTACTTTTATGCTTCCGATGTTCAACGACAATGCAGTATAGGATTTTACCATGTCACCATAGATGCAACTGTTGATATTTTTGTAAATATATTATTGTACATCAATGTAAATGAGAGTTTTATTATAAAGAATTTACCACCATATAATGTTAAAATATAAGAAACGTTTACTAATTTCTGAATGTATACGTTTTGTTATAAATTCTTTAGATGATGATTTAATTAAATGAATTGTCATTCTTAAATTTATTTCACAAAATATTTTTTTAGATTTCCCAAAAAAGGCGACGTTAAAAAAAATAGATTGAAGCTACTAGTCGCAAAAATTGGCTACCTATGTAGTTAAGCACAATTTGTTTGGAACGTTTTTAATAAGATGAAATAATTGTAAAAAAAGAAAGCTGAATGAAGAGCTTCTCTATCCTAACGCTACACCAACAATATCATTTGGACTTGTATTAAGGTAAGTGAATACAGAAAAATATGCTTAGTAAAAAGGAGTACAAACTGAATAAATTTTTTTCGAGGAAAATTTCAAGAAGTCGTGTAAAATATTCATACTTTTTGTAAATTTTTAAAAAACATGTGTTTTTTTTTCATTTAATTATTGTATTCTGTTTAAATAAAGTAATCTATCAGGAATTAAAAACTAAATAAAATAAAAAACTTTTGACTATAGGAAAAAAACGTTTATTTTATAAATAGTACATGAAAATCTATATGATGAATATATAATGCCTAAAATGAATGTAAAATTGTATGTATATTATTAGGCATAATTTAGGGAAACGTCCAAGAATAATTATAATGTCTAAATATATGCTGATATCTTAAAAAGAGAGATTTGTGTAAAACTTCTCTCTTAATGTCGTTTGGAATAGATATTTGATAGTCATTATAAATTCTAATTATTGTAATAAATTTGTTTTATATATCCAAATTGTCATAACTTTTTTTCATTCAGATATTTGAAAATTATATTAATTCATGCCACTAAAATTGTATTTTATATATTTTTAACTTTGTCGTTATATTTACTTTTTAGATAATGGGATATAACACCATTGTATTAAATGACTGGCTTCAGGGCTATCGCACGTTTTAATGTTTAATTCCGTTCAAACAACTCAATACGATCTTATACGTCATGGGAGTGTAGGTCAGTCAAAAATTAATAGAGAGCGCAAAAATTTTGTTAAATAACATAGCGAAAGTTTTAATTGTAATGCTATGAAACTGACTAAGCCCCTCTCAAACTGTCATATTTTTATTTATCAGTTTGGTGAAATCTAAATTTCATTAAAAAAATAAAATTTAAATGTAACGGATAATTTGTACTATTGCATTATATCGATATCGTGATCAGCAATCGATAAATGTGTGAACAATACTAACAGTTTAGAATTTTGTTGGGAGCAGGACAAAAATATGCGGCATGGCGTGCGGAAACGAGAACGAAATTAATACATCCGTGATGACTATGAACACGGGTGGGGCGTACGCCGTATTGGGATTGGCGCGTTCTTTTCACTTCGATTTGTTTTATATTCTGTGGTTTAAACCCTGGTTTAAATTTGTTTCAGCAAAGAAATATTAAAGATACGTAAGAGTTTCATTCAACATGTGACGAATTTTAAATGTCATTACTGCTTTTTTATAAAATAATAAACCTTTTAAATAAAATGTAATGATAGAATTTTCAGATTTTTAAAAATAGAATATCTCCAAAAACGTGAGTTAAAGTGATTTAACTCTGGTTTCGTGGTTATTACTTTAATTTTTGTGTAAGTTCTGATGTATTTCATTTCTTACATTGCCACTTTACTAGGCTAACGTAGCTTAATGTGCATACATTCGCGTCAACTTTATTAATTCAAATTTTGGTCAATATGACCCATAAACCATCATATCAATTCATTTGGCAAATTTTCAAGAGATCGCTGGTATATCTAGGATGAAAAATTCTTAAATGTTTGTTTTAAAAAGCAGTGTGTGTAAAAAGTATGAAAGGAAACTTTCTCACTATTATATCAGAATAATTTATACTTATAAAATTTTGTAAGAGAAGTGAATTCGTCTGTTCGTTGACACATGAAAAAATTGTTTTTTAAGAAACGATATATTTACTTTAACATATTTTGAAAAGTATAAATAAAAATATATCCCTTATATAACCTCCTGGGATAACTTGATTAGGTATCCCAAGAGGTAATATCGTATAGGTAATTCGTCATATTTATACAGCCAATCCCTGGGAAAAAAGCAGTTTCAAAGAACAAATATACGAATAATTCTCATGTTACTAAACACTCGACAGTTATTTAACAATTTTTGTATCCAAAATATCCAAAATATCTTTGAATCCAAAATATCCCGGGTCTTTATAATCCAATCTCCATGATATCGAGTTGAATATGTTTTAAACTTATAGCCCTTATGTTACATTTTGCTATTTCAAAGTAGCAGCAATCATTTTATCTCAGAGTATATTATTTTATTCGATTATAATATTTCAAGGAAATATTTTTTAGACACAGAGAAAACTAACAGGTTTTATTTGAAAGTGATTGCAATCAACATATTGGTCCATTCAACATTAGTGAACATATTGGTTTATTTTAATTTGTTTTCTTCAGTCAGCCATTAAATAATCAAAGGCGAAATAAATTATTATTATGGGGACTTTTTTTTTAAGTTCTGATCCTTACTTTTTACCTTTATTTAGAAATAATGTTTAGATTCATTATGACAACCAAGTCAGTGATATTAAGAACATTGCGTAATACAATTTGCTGAATACTCAATTTTAGTTTAACCCATGATTTGAATTTGTGGATAGTTTCGTAATTTGGTTACTGTTAGAACGTCATGATAAAATACATTAATTATTATTAAAGATATTTTGAAAATACTTGTTATTTTATATAACAGAGAACCTACCTAAGCCTCACTAAAATTAGTACAGGTTTAAATATTATTGACAGTGAAATATAACAATTAGAAATACAAAACCACGAGTAGTAAACTTACAAGTTTATGTCTATTGAAGGGAATTGATAGAAAAGAGCATTCCTATTTAGTGTTAACGCAATGAGGTCAAACATTTTTTTTCAGTAATTTCAATTTTAATGTCATCATTGAATTTATATTTGAATTTCAAATTGAAATGTCATAGATAATGAAAAAATACTTAAAAATATTTATATTGAATGGTCTAGAAATCGCCTATGTACATACTGCAGGCTTATAAATATACACAATTACTAGGGTTTTGGTCGCGGAATTTATTGTATCTCGAAGTCGTGGAGCTTTTCACAATTTTAATTCTATCGTGTTCTAGGATTTTCGGGGAGGAGCTCAAGTCACGTATATCAAAATCTCTTGATAATAATTTTATTTACGAAAGATAATAATGGCTTTATTATCTCCTGCTTCGTGAGAGCGCTATCCATTAGTTTAACTAGTACTTATTTGATACTCTTATCTACGTAATTTACTGAGTGATTACGCTACAAATGCATTTGCGGCCACATTGTTATTTTGGGAAATGTTCAAGTATGAATATGTCACCGGCAAGGTGTTTCCAAATTGGTGTCAGCTAGCTCAGTCATTCAGTGTCATTCTTTCGATTCGAGTATTGTAAGTTTAAACAATTACCTAAGATTTTGTTTACTTCAGTCATATGTTTATATATGAAATGAGATTATACTTAGTAAAAACTAAAAATATAATATTCATTTTGGATTATCATTTTTGTTAAAGATCGTCAAAAAAATCTATATAAATACCAACTTGTTTCATAAAGAACGTACAACAAAATGTGGAAGCAAAATAAAAAGAAAATAAATTAATCAAAGGCACAGTGCCCATTACATAAAATAAGTTCATTCAACTGCTTGTATAGGTCTTTACAGGCACTTCCAAATAGACCACAATATTTTTGTAAACAAGTTGGAAAAAACACACCACTTTTACAGCTTGAGAAATCTTCATAACTAGATTCCAGAAAAATTAAAACCAAAAAGCAATCTATAATAGTTTCCCGCTTGGAGTTGGAGAATGTAATCGCAATGAGGGTAATGACAATTTTCGGTTTATTAGCACAAAAGTTAGATAATGCTGATGAAAAAAACTGCTGTCATTATAATCATCTTCATATATATAGATTCAACCTGCGTATGTTTGTACTCGCAAAACTTGAAAAGTAGTCGGTGGATTGACTTAAAGTTTTGAAATATTGAATATATTTGGCGTTAGTTTTGTAGAAATTAAGAAATGTTTTCGTACAATGAAATCTATGTCGTGGCTAAGAAATAAAATAAAATAAATATAATACTACTTCACATAGTTTCATTTACTGGTAAATAAAAATTAAGTGTAAAAGTTAAGTGCCGCATAGCCACCGAAACACAAGGCATGGTATTGAACTGAATAACGTGTTTTATCGATGAATCTATGTTCTCTAGAATATTTTTATTTACTTTCCCATTAATTTTATAATAGATTGACCAAAGCGTGGCTGATTTTAGTCAGTATTGAATATCAATGAAGATAAAAAAGAAGAAATGATTCTGACTTTCAAATATTTTATCGGTTCTGATACACGTTTCAGCATTTTGGTTGATAAACAGGCAGAGTCCGTTACTGGAGTTATATTAATTTATGTCTGCATAGTGCGAAAGGAGAAATTTTTAATTTGAAGTTGGTTCATATACTCGTGGTGTCGAATGTGATAGCGAAGAGACCAGATAAATAGTCGAAGATGCATTTCAATTATTCAATTTTATATGAAAAATAATATTGTTGCCAGTACAAGATTTTAAAAGTAAATATTGGTTCTGACCTAAGACACATTTATTCTAAAATATAAAGTCCGCTCTTACTCTGGTTATTCTGTTTATTTTACGTGACCGAAAAGAAATTATTTTGGGTTACTTTACAGGAATTATTGAAGGGTGATATTTGAGCAAACTGCTGTAATGATATAATCATGCCAGTTAAAAAGTATTATTTTATCATTTATATCGTATTAAAACACCTTGGTTTTGCTTTTCACGTTTTGGTTCTAAGAGAACTTGGGCACTATTTCATTTCCGGAGTCACCGTCTGTAAGCTTTTCATTGGCATTTAATGATAGAGGTAAGAAAACATCATTTCATTACTTTCGTTTTATTTCTAATTTTCTTATCCTTAAAGTGTAAAGTTGACATACAATGGGAGGGGTCTGAAAAAAAAATATTCACCAATAATATGATCTACGTAAATTTATTGCATCACATTTCTTCTGAGAAATAACCTATTGACACCGATGTTGGAAAACAATTATTAGAGTAAGTTATTGATATTAATTATATAAGAAATTTTATGCCTCAGCAACTAAAAATCGCTTACGTGAAATTTTGTATTTATCTTTCTCAAAATATCTCTTCTTTCAAGGAGAATTCATTGTTGAAAAAAAATTAACTTGTGCCTCTAAAGATACCAGCATTAAAACTCTTTCTGTAATATTGACTATATATTCTATTTGGCATCAAAACTTCTTCTTGTTTTCTCTTCGTCGGAATTTAGTAATCATCTTGGCTACTCTATTTTTGATGCAGCTCTAAAAATGTTCTTAATGTACACCTCAAGTTTCATAGCCATGGCACATTTCTTCCTCCAATACTTCTGAGTCTTTGGAATTTACCATGAATGACCAGGTTGAATGTGGTGTATTTTGATCCTCGTTTTATAGGTCCAAGATATTGCAATTTTTTCATTTTAATTGTATCCATAATTTCCATATATTTGTTAGTTCTTCTTAAGACTTCGAGGTTTTTACTCTGTACATGATATATTGGAGATTCTTTATTGTCAATGACAAATTGTCATATTGGATCTTGTCAAATGCTTTATTATAATCAATGAAACATATTTATATGTCTTGGTTGACATCAAATACACTAGAATATTGAAAATAAAAATGCTTTCTCGTATACCCACTTCCTTGCTAAATCGAATTGAGTGTAACTTACGTTTAGGTATATAAATGTAAACAAATTATTATTGTGGATAATTATTACTTTTGGTATAGCAAATACAACTGGGTAGAAATCAAAGTATTATTAAGTTTACAATTTCATACTAAAATTTTTAAACTTCCCTCACATTTCCTTAAAATAATTATCTGTTTTTTTACAAAATCCAAATTTCGAAAACTGCTTTGACATTTCATTTATTATAGTTTGATCGTTATTATAGCAAGTTAAGCCTTCAATAAATAAGGACCAAATAATTGCTTGAATATCGAAAGTAACTGCAGATCACTAAATTTTAATTTCAACAACCAATTTTTCCAACAGGCTCTTTTGAAATCAAATGGAAATTGTTACTTCTCAATATATATTCAATATGTCTTCACGTCTTGTATTTAAAGGAATCCTGTTCTGTTCCTTTCGATGTTTTCGGCTATGATTAGGATTTTTTTTTCCTTTTTACGTAATGTCCCATTTTCCTTTTACTTTCAATACGGATATTTTCCGAGAACTTTCGACTGGGAGAGTGTCGGATGACTTTGGGTTGTTTATTCATTTCAACGAAAAATTATTTACTGTGAGCCAACTTTTGTCTCACTATAACCTTTTCTCCTTATTGCTTCAGTATTTTTCACAAACTTGGTTTGTATATCATATTCCATGAAATTTACTACGTATTAAGTATTTGTTACTTCAAAGAAATTTGCTGGCATTCTTCTCAAAATGTAGCGTTCATATTAGGTCTTTTGGGAAAATGAATAACTTTTGTGACCGAAACTCATTTGCTGTTTGACTTTGTTACATGTTATTAATGTTAATGGAAAAAATAGTTTATTTAATAAACATTAAGAATGGTCTGAAAGAAAATTAAGGTCAAGTTTTGTTTTACAATTGGTAGGTAAGTAAATTTTCGTCTTTTGACTCCATTTATTAAAATCGATCTAACTACCGGGAAGTGGAACGGCTCCTTTAAAACGTACTTAGTCTAATAATAATAAAAAGTATTGACGTTAGGCTTTTCTGTTTACTTTTTTTATTGTTACATCTTATCGCAGTAGGTATTCTATATATTTTGTCATAATGTGCCAGTAAAATTAGAATTATGATCCCATAACTGATAGAAGAATTATTATTATTAAAATTTGCATATTTTAAATGATTGTTACATTTCTTTTGTTGACCTGTATATTATCTATATGACATAATATATGACAAAAATATTAAAATATGTAATATTTTCTTATATGTATATAAGATAAAATAAATCTCTAAAAAAGATTTCAATTCCTTTCTTTATGGGAGCAAATATTATGGATATTTCTGAATAATTATTTTACACAAATACCGCTCATTCATTGAAGTATAGTTGACACAATTTTTTCTCCAAAGGTAGCATCTTATTCTAAATAATTGTTATAAAATAATAAAGATTATAAATGAATACTTACTATCCATATGTTTTCAAAAACTACTGAAATATTTCTGTTAATGACTTTGGTGTTACTTGAATTTAATAAACATTATCGGAGCTAAAATTAACGACCACTGAATCGCACCGCTGATCAGTCCTATGCGGTTAGTTCAATTATGGGCTGAAGTTGAGGTACAAGGGAAAAGAATCACGCTATAATGTTATTAATTAGTTTGATTTTATTTTAGTAAAATAACTGAGTTATAAATCATTGACACAAATAAAATTTTAAAGAAATCTGACCATAGATAAAATAAGTATTGGCATGATAAAAGGATACCAGGATTAATTATAAAAATACGATCAAAAAAAAACATATATAGCAAAACTATAAACTTAAGGATTATATTGTGAAATTGGCGATGACAATTGAAAAGTTTTTGTGTATGATAACTAATCGATTGTCGATAAATTACTTAGTCTACCGACTATATGCTGGCTTTACAACAAAACTTCTTTTTGGTTGTTTTTTTTTGTTTTTGAAAAAGGTTTATAATCGGGTATAACAAAATTATACAAAAATCGTCTTTAATTTGATTAATCACAACAGATTATGGGCCTAGATATACGCAAAATTAAAGTGATAACAGTAATTAACAAAACAAAGTCCAAAGTTATAGTAATTACAGTGAAAAAGGTTAAAAGTAGTTTTATATGTCCTAATCGGCAAAAAATTTCTTCGAAAAATACGATGGTACTGATTGATAAGCTAACTGGAAGAGATAGTTATCCCACATGGCGATATACGGTACAAACATACCTGGAACTCCTCATGAGTTGTGGAATTGCGTCTCTTCTGAAAAGTGACACTGACGACAAACTCGACATAAAAGCCAGATTGAAAATTATTTCACTTATCGATCCCATTAACTATATACATATACAAGATACAAAAACAGCTAAGGAGATGTGGGATGAGATGTGAGCCTAGCCAAAGCCTTTGATGATAAAGGATTGACGCGCCGAGTTGGGTTATTACAAGATCCAATAACTACCACGCTAGACAACTGCCAAAACATTGAAGAGTATGTGAATAAATCTATGACGATAGCACATAAACTGGGAAATATTAGCTTTATAGTAAACTATTAGTGGCTTGGAATACTTTACTAGCTTGTTTATCGCATGTTTCTCAACCAATGATTATGGCACTGGAGAGCTCGGGTATTGTAATAACTGCTGATGCTGTCAAGACTAAGCTTCTTAAAGACGTAAAAAACTCGGAGTCTGATAGACTGTGTTTGTGTGTACACAAAAAAAAAGAAATACATTATCGAAGCAGTTTACCAAACAAGCTCCTAATAAGTATACATTCATAAACACAAGCAAAGCACCTCGATGTTTCGTGTGCAATAAGTATGGACATATAAGGAAACATTGCAGAAATAAGAACAAAGAACAAAAGACTGGAGAAGATTCAAGTTATGTGGCCGTGTTCTCTGCGACAACAACTCTGAAAAATAACAGCAGTTGGTTTATTGATTTTAGAGCGTCAATGCATTTGACAATGCACTGTGACTGGCTCTATTATGAAATAACAACATCCGTCAGTATTATATAGATTTCTTATGACTAGAAACTGATTGTGAAAGCCTGCGGAAAGGTGAATTTAAATGTAATCAGCAAAAATAACAAAATTGAAATTATAAAAGTTGAAAATGTTTTATATATACCTGAATTAACCACCACCTTAATATCAGTGAGTCAAGTGATTAAAAGATATTGTAGTATAAAATTTGGCAAACAAGGATGTAAGATTTTGAATAAAAACAACGACCATGTAGCCACAGATATATTGGTGAACAGTATATACCGGTTAAATACACATGGTATTCCAGCATACATATCAGCTATTAAAGGTAATTATTTCTACTTGTGGCACTGCCACAATTTTAAAGACATGAATAAACTCTGAGAAAATACAAGTGTAGAACTAAAAAGTGAAGACAAAGTAATCTGCATAACATGTCAAGAACGAAAACAAACAAGAAATATATTTTCTTCAAAAGGTAAACGGGCGACAGAAATATTAGAACTGGTTCACTCAGATGTATAAGTACCAATGGAGGTACCATCCCTAGAAGGAGCCCACTATTTCCTAACCTTCATTGCTTCAGCAGGAAAGTATTTATTTATTTACTACATAACAAATCAGACATTTTTGAAAAGTTCAAAGATTTTAAAGCCCTTGAAAATCAGTTGAATTTGAATATTAAAACTTTCCGTACAGACCATGGTCGAGAATGCCTTGATAATGATTTTTAGAATTTTCTAAAAAGATCTGGTACCACAACGTCAGACATCTGCACCGTACACTCCCCAACAAAATGGGTCGACAGAGAGAATGAATCAAACTTAGAATGACCTTATTAGAAAGGTCCAGTTTTTTGAGAATCTTTGGATCTGAGGCAATGGTGCATATTCCTAAGGAGAAGTCCAGAAAATTGGACTCAAAGCAAGTAAAATGTTTTTTAATGGTTATAGTGAACAGACGAAAAGATACAGGCTAATTGACCCTAAGACTAAGAAAGTAGTAATCGGCAGAGATGTAACTTTTCTAGAAAGCTCAAATAAGATAAATTATGCTATGATACCACTGTCAGAATCATCATCAAAACCAGGCTCAAATAAAATCTATTTAACTTAAAACGTTAACCAAACTTTAGGGAATACACTAGATCAACTTGATAATGCAAAATCAAGTGATTAATTTCATCATTCCGATGATGAATGTTAATATGAACCAGATAAATCTATTGACTTAAAAGAAATATATACAAATATAATTACAAGATCTAAATTGAAATTAAATAAAAATGAGAGCACATATATTTGTACCTATGATGACGTTACATATATCCTAGAATCATATAGTGAAGCGATATCTCCTGATAACGTGAATTCACAGAAGTAAAAACAATCAATAGAGGATGAATTGAAGTCGCATGCTATCAATACGACTTGGAAGCTGATTGAAAAGCCTCAAAAGTAATTGGCAAAGTCATTGGTAAGTGGGTTTTCCGAATAAAAACATTAGGTCCACTCTATAAATCGAGATTATGTGCAAAATAATGTGGATAGAAACAATAAAAAAAATTATACTGAAACCTCCTCTTCAACTGTAAGATATGATTCAGATAGAGTTTTATTGTCAGAAGTTGCTCACCAAAATGTGGAAATGGTTCAGTTTGACGTGAAAATTGCATTTCTGTATGGAGACATTGATGAAGCCACCAGAGACACATGCAGCCACCAGACGGTTTGAAAGTTTCCTCAAACATGATATGTAAACTCAATCGTTCAATTTTTGGTTTGAAATAAGCCCCGAGATGCTGGAACGTAAATTTTATTCTTTATTAAAAAAAATTGGCTTTAAAAACAGCCATACTGATAAATGTAGATAGATTGAAAATGTAAACAACGATAGAGTGTATTTATTGTTATATGTAGATGATCGCCTCTTAATATCTAATTTAAAAGATTCAATGAATGATGTCATAGCTGAATTAAAAAATAATTTTGAAATAAATTGTTCAGAAGGTAACATTTTTGTTGGTCTACAAATTGAAAAGGCTGAAAACCAAATTTTTAATCATCAGTTAAAATATATTGAAAAACTGTTATGTAAATTTGATATGTGTCATGCTAACAGCAACAACATTCCAGTTGACCCTCATACTGTTTTGGAGTTGAGTTCTAAGATACCTGATAAGAACATTCAGCACAGAGAGGCGGTCTGATCGCTGATGCATCTAGCCATAGTAAACAGACCGGACATAATGTTTGGAGTTAGTATGGTGAGTAGATTTTTGATTACTATGATCACACTCACTGGAATGATGTCAAGAAAATAATTAAATACTTAAAAAAAACATAGAATAATGGTTTCTATTATACGGCATCACAATCCAACCAACTTCAAACATATAGCGATGCAGATTATGCTAAAGATATATGCACACGCAAGTCAATGACTAGATATGTTTCTATTAAGAACCGAGCTACTGTAAAGCTACTGCAACACTCTACTGACGCTGTGTTACCCAAACACAGCGTCAGTAGAGTGTTGCATTATCAACTACTGAAGCCGAATTTATGGCCGCACAAAAGAGGCTATTTGGCTTAAACATTGTTAAGTGATATTAGTGCGTTTAGTCAGGACTCAGAGTGTTTAAACATTGATCAGAGTGCTATCTGTTTAATAAAAATGCAGCTTATCCTAAAAGAGGTGAACATGATGTAAAAGGTGATATAGATGTAAAATATAACATTATTTAAGAAAAATTAATGGAAAAACAAATATACTTAAATTATGTATGTACTAAAGAGCAATATGCTGACTTGTTTATTGAAACTCTACCTAGAATCAGATTTCAGTTTCTCAGAAATAAAATAGGAGTTGAAAAACTGAACTAATAATGATAATTTGATTATATTTTTATAATTAATTTTAAAGTTTGAGTAAAGTTTAATTTGTTAGAAGGTTTAAATTGGGTGAGAGTTAATGATTGTTTATTTGATATTTAGATTTATCGGTTTAATTATAGCTCTGTAGGCATATTAGTAATTAGCATAGTAGTATTTTTGTTTATTATTGTTACGCCAAAAATATGTTTACCTTTGTGATTGTCCAAATTCTCAAAAAAGCTTTCTTCTCCTTTTTATTTGCATTTTTTCATACTATCTGAAATCGAATAGAGATTAAACTTAAATCACAACGCCTATTAGAATATCCTTTATAACTAAATATATTTTTCCCCAACGATATGAATGTAAAGAAGCAGTTAGCGTTCGCTCGATATATGTAGAGGTCGCTGTAAATACGGGTTAAAGAGCCGTCTATATATTTACCGATTAGTTATCGCTCTATATATGTACCGGCCGCGATCGCTCTATATTTATATCGACCACAGACCGGTTACTATTAATTGAAGCTATTTTTCCCTCAATAAAACCATATTTCAAAAACAAATATGTTACCCATAACCGAAATATCGTTATAAAGTTTTAGTCGCTCCAGTACCTATTGTTACTAACCCGAAGCTATTTCTATTCACTAAGAATTCAAGAAAAATTGGCCACAATTGAAACGATTTCATGAATACGAATATAATATCATAATGGAAACAATTTCGTAAATTATGAATTCATGCCGGCTTCAGGGAGCTATTTGATTTTGTAAGATACATTTGCCTTCTTGTCGGCCCGCCCTTTCTCATTATATCCACAAATGTCCGAAATACAAAAATTTAAATTTTAATAATTGTAAGTACTCAATCTTCTTGCTAAATTATGAAATGCTAATTTATTAATAATACTGTACGATATTGGCACGGTTAGCGACGGGTAGCGAGGGAAGTGGGCGCCTTTTAAGCAAATAGTCGGAGTGCGTCACTATTATTATTTAAATGGGCCGCTGATGATGACAGAACCCTTAGTTCCAAAATCCATGATTAAATAAACTTTAATTGCCTAAAGACACTTAGCACAGATCAGTATTCTATTAAAAATATTTTCCTCTTTTTACAAGAAAGTTATGATATCAAATTTACTGCAAATTTTATACTATACGTTGAAATATTTTCAACGTCCCTTTAACATTCTTTTTCTCAAAAAAAAAGGTGTTTGTTTTATTGGTTAGTTATTGGTTTTTTTGTGATGAACCAATAATTTTTTCTTAATTAGACTAAATAAAGTAAAAACGTTATAAACATATTCAATAAAAATTAATGATGCATTTGTTATGCCATTTTTCGACTTCAACGAAAATCGGACATCTTGAAGTACCATTTTAAAAACTTTCAATTACCTATGTCTGTCATATTGGCCAAATATTTCTGAAATCTATTGTGCAGAAAAGTTTAATTTTGTTCTTCATATATCCAATATTATATCATAATTACACTATTATCATTTAATTGTAGGAAAATAAATAATGTTTTTTAATATGCGCTATATTCAAGCCTTAGCTGATGTCTCATTACTTCATTTTAATTCTTATTGCAAATCATGAGAAAAATCTTTCTTGGTTCAACACATCTAATAATTTACAATCTATAATGATACTAATATTAGGAGCTTACTATGGGACTTAATTGAATTTTATTACTTTCGCGGAAATAAGTCCTATTTTTTTATCCCGAATTTTGTTGTAAATAAAAACGTATTTTACTTAAAAAAGTAAAACTTCAAAGAAAAAAAAGAGCCAATCTTTTCTTTAACTAAGGGAATGGAAACAATAGCATGAATTTATTTATTTTCAAGTAAAATACATTAATAACAAGTAATAACAGAAAACTTCACTTCTTTCGTTCCATTAAAAATGGGGCAGCATGATGTCAAAAATGTATATTTGTCGGATGGTCGAAAAATAAATTAAAATATACAATTATTAAGATGTGGCACTTCCAAGATATAATAAAACTTGCATACATGGCAACGAAAAAAACTAAAATCTGATGATAAAGAAAATTGACTGAATTCATCTCAGAATGAGACCCAAGAATAAAAAAAAAATATTCATCCTCTAAGAGAAGTGATCAACTTTATAATTATTTAAGTTATTAAATGACAACTTACCTTCGTTATTTTCATTAAATAAATTTTACCTTATGAAAGATCATGATAAATACGGTCACAGTACCGAATTATTTGTAGCTTACTAGGGTGCTTGTATGCAGCAGGCGTGATAATAAATAAACGGGACATTAAAAAAAACGAAAGCTGATATATTATTCTTTGATATCGAATCTTCGAATCACTAGCAAAATATAGCTATACCATGATTATGATGCAGATTTCTGGCCACCCAAAATTACCGCTTGATTCAACAGCGAACACCCTATTCGAAAACGGCGCCCGAGAAAAAGAAAACAAAATGGAGTAGACAACATTACGGGCGGGCGGTAAACGATAGTGCATAATGAGTTGCATCATCAGATACTTTTTTGGTTTGTAATTTAAATATGATATATGCGATTTTAAGTATCTTAATGTGAATGCTGCTCAGCGAACCTACGTTGTTTGAATTGTAATATTAACAGCATAATGTTATAGTTAGGGAATTCATGATCTCATTTCACGTTCGCTCGAGATCTTTTCCGTCAAAGGCTAGCATGTCTTTTTTAAGGTTTCATACCTCAAATGGAAAAAGGAACCCTTATGAGATAACTTCGTTATCGGTCTCTCTATCTGTCAGTCTGCGGAGACCTATTTTCTCAGGAACGCGTGAAGGTATCAGGTTGAAAGTAATATAAAATACTAAGGTCTGTGGTCCTTTGAAGCTATAAAAATATCAAGCTTCTAAGCCAACGTAATAAAATAATCCTAAATTTACAGTTATTTATGCCACATATTTTGACACTTTCAATTAAATAGAAACATATGGGGTATTTCCCGTTAATCTAGAATCGTGAAATTTGACGAGAAGTAAAATTTCATAGCAAAAAGTATAGGAAAAAATCCAAAATGTTTAATTTGCAGTAAAGTTTTGAATTATACCCGGCGTTTTAACGCCTTTGAAAGGTATGGTAAGCAATATATTTACGTTGTGTAAAATTACTCCTATGTACTTTTAAATGCTTGTAAGTGCTTATATATTTACGAAACCCTCGTAGTATGAATGCGAGTTCTAATCGTGTTTGGCGAATTTTTAACTCTTAATGTTAATATTAATATATATGTTTACATAAATACAGAAGTAATGAAAGTATTAGTCAGTCTCATTATTTTATAAACAAATAAGAAGAAATTTTTCAAATTTCAGGCATAGTTTCACTTCACAGTCAAACAAAACCACCTTACGTAGATATAAAGACATATGAATAGTAAAATTATTACAGCTGAACCGTTTTTTTCTCCTTAGGTCTTCCATTTTTCATGCAATTTCGTTTTTTAAAGTAAATGATATACCGAGAATTATATCATATACCTTTTAGTATTTCAATCAGGAGCGGAAAGGTAAGCATATATTATTTTCATCTCCATATAATAAAAATTACACATAAATTGTAACGATAAGTGGAAGGGTGAAGGGACGTTATGGTTTTTCATTGATATCTTTCATTGGAATTAATTTTAATAAAATATTCTAATTTATATGTATTTAAAAAATAGAAAAATAAATAAAATGTAACAATAGTATTGACTACAACTTAAAGTAATTTCAAAAGCCATAGATTTGTAAATGAGGAACTATTTAAAAAGCATTATATTTTTTTAATAATTTAACGGGCATGGAGTCGTATTTAGTAGTTTTGGTTATTGTAGTGATTAAAAAGGAGAATTTGAATAACGGTTGTCGACAATATTTGTAAATCGTCAAAATAGTTTATCAAAGTCGTCATAGTTACTTAAATCGAGGAATAAGAAAGAATATTGAGAGGTTGTTTCATATATGATGACAGAGAAATAATAACCCCTAAGTATGGGGTAACACTGCGTTTGAGTACTCCGGTTAATGTTTTCACGGCTAACGCGCAGTTCACCACAGCAAGATGAGAACACAAAGGTGGTCGATATTTTTGTGGGAGAAAGGCTAATTTCCACAAATGTATTATGATGTTAAAAATTATATATTTAAAGATTAATGATAAACAGGAAAAAAAAAATTACTTCTTAAGAGGAACTAGATATTTTAAAAAAACAATAACATGTAAAAAACAACCACGCAAAATATAATAAAAAAGTGTGGTTTAATATAAAAAAGAAGTGTGTGCATCTCGAAACCTACGACCGTTGTAGGTTCGACAGGGGCTCAGCCCGTTTTTCATCTGTGTCTGTCTCATATATTCTTAACTAAAATATTACATAACTAACGGCATCGTATGCATTTTTTAGAATTTATTTATCTATTTAGATTGTATTATTAATTTAGTGACGTAATCGCATATTGAGTGGACGATAATATGAACTGAAATTAAATACTCTTGAAATTATTTGAAAAGAAATGTAAGTGTGTAAACATTAGGTTGATTAAAGAATGAGGTTGATCATTTGAATCGTAAGTCTTTTTGTGATGTGTTTATCTCTTTGTGATGTGTAAGAATACATTTTAGCATAATTTGGAAAAAGTCAATAGATAATTAAAAATAAAATAAACAGCTTTTGATGTATTCATATGGAAGCAATTTCTGTAACGAACTTTCAAACGTCTGATCATTATTTAATTTTATATACTCCAAATGATCGAGATGCAACGCACTAAGGACGTGTACAGCAAATTAATTGAACTTACACCGCACTAAGGACGTGTACAGCAAATTAATTGAAAAACTCATCAGCTATCTCTGGCATTACGTAATAATTAATTAGACTTAGATCAAATTTAACCCCGATTTAGTCTGATAATATATAAGTACAAGTGATGATACATACATGATTTAATCTGATAATATGTAAGCAGTGGTATATAAGTACCTGAAGAGAACGTGCATTCCGCTGTGATTCACCCCTGAGCATTTGTTTACACTGAAGAGTAATCGACCCGCACTTTTTCGTCCGAAGACAGTATTATTATAGTCCTACAGCAATCTGCAATACTGAAAAACTGAAAAAATATTTGCCTCATAAATAAAGCAAATAGTGAATATATTTGGCGTTAATTTTGTAGAAATTCATTATTCGCAATTAAATGAAACTACGTGATGTAGTATTATTTCTACTATCTTTAATTTCTTTACCACGACCTAGGTTTCGTTGTATTACAACATCTTCAGGTGGGATATTAGCAAAGATTCTTTGCTAATAAAGCAAGAATCTTTGCTAATATCCCACCTGAAGATGTTGTAATACAACGAAACCTAGGTCGTGGTAAAGAAATTAAAGATAGTAGAAATAATACTACATCACGTAGTTTCATTTAATTGCGAAAGCAAATAGTTTTAAAGCACGAATGATATTAATTATCGGGTTGTTAAAAAATAAAGGTTTAAAATTGTAATCCTAACTTAATTCTTGCCAAGGAAAGCTGAATACGAAAATGACTACCAACTCGTACGTATTGCTATCTGTGCATATGATACGAAGATAATAACCTATGTTTCTGAATGGTATTTTTTCTATTTTCTTGGTTTATATCAGAAAACTTTTTAAAGTGAAAAAATACAGTTATATAATTTTACATATTATCCTAAAACTTATATGATTTAAGAAAGGTCCTAACATAATTTAAAATTATAATGGAATCCGAATAAAAATTTGGGATACTTTTTGGATAACGATAAAAAGTAATTATTATCTAAGGATTTGAAAACTAAAGTCGGTTTCAAATAACTATATGCTTAAGTATGCTTAAGAACTTAGTATGTTCCCCGTTGAACTGATTATTGACTGATTAAATTCAAACCGGGGGGCGAGTCGTCACTCTTTTCAAAACTGTTCCCTATGTATATATATATATATATATATATATACATATATATATATATATATATATATATATAGGGAACAGTTATATATATATATATCACATATATCTTTGCTGAAATGTTTGTTAGGTCACAATAAAAACTATTTATTCGCGATATTCGCGTATTACGTAAAATATCTCGTAAATACTGAAATGTATAGGTTATAAGAAGATTTTTTTACAATAAGAATGTACGAAAATATTAGTATCTTCCGTTACTTTGCTCTTATGATATGGTCATTACTTCCGTTTTAAATGATAGGCATGTACTTAGAAATGGATGGACTCTGGAAAAGCATCCAGTTATATCGACAAGGTAGAATTTTTTAAATTACCCATTACGGCTTTCTATAAATTTCAAGATGAATTTTTTACATTACTTCTTAATTTGTTTTCTCTTGATGAAGAGAGAATGTAATTCTCATCGGATAATTACATTCTTTACACCGCGTATTTTGATTTTTAATGTCATGAATAGAGCGTAATAACGTACAACATCACCTGCTGTTATCTTATTAAGTTTCAGGATTATATATATTAGGAAATTACAAGCAAGCTAATTAAAATGTAATGGATGATGTCACAGCTTTATATTTTGGTGGAAGTATTTATTTTTAAATAATTACAATAACATTTGACATTTTATCTATTCCAAACCTTTCTTTACTGATTTACATTACACATCTTTTTTAAAAAATAATTAAACCCAGAATTTCCAAAGTTTATAAGACAGATAAACCATCAATGTTAGGTGTGGTAATATTCTAAACCTTGGGTTATTATAATATGACCACGAGGCATTTTTTTTCATATGTCACAATTATGAAACATTAATTGGCTAATAGCTAAATATATTCCCATGTTGGTGTTTTCAGTTTCAGAGTAAAATATTACGACTGTTTTTGATATGTTTGCCGTATATGGTCTTTAGGTAGTTAAGAATAAACAAATCTATGTGATTTAATATTAATAACTTAGTAAATTTTGTTTTACCGTTATAGATTGTTAAAAGAGTCGTTACAAATTATGATTTTGCCAACGTTTTCGGTTAGTATCCCGAGTAAATAGGATCTATAAAACACTCAAACGGCACCGCTAATCAGAAACGTTGAAATGTTTGAATTAAAAATTGTATAAATTATAATGGTGTACAAATATACATGCTTTAATTTGCACACGCAACAAGCAAAATTATTGAACAAGTGGCTTAATGATTATGTTTTAATTTTTTAGGAGCTAAAGTTTTTTAACTCTCCAAATATTTTTAAGCGATCAAAAAAAAATTTACCTATGCAGATTAATATACTATTAATAAATAATATGAGATAATACGACCTAAGAAGTGGTGACGCAACTTGCCGGCAATAATGGGGAAAAATATTATATTTTAATAAATTAGAGAAGTTAATTTTAAAATTTTTTTATTGGATTTAAGATGTAATGTTTTCAAAGGGTAATTTAGTGAACAGATATAGATTAGTTTTTTAGGCTATGTCGATCTAAATCAGTTTTAACTTTGAACAATATCTCATTTTCAATTTACATTCTGATAATCCATCTTTATTAACTGGGACTTGAAATAATGCATCAGGAAAAAAGGTATTAATGTCGAATTTCATAAAAATTTTTAAATAGGTTAAGATCCATTTGGAAACTTTATATTTTCGTCTTTTCTTTTAGTTCCAAATTTTTTTTAAGCTTTTCCCGATCAGAGAAGCTCTATTCTTTACATATTTTAGTAATATTGGTTGCTAAGAAACTATTTAAAATACTTGAGTTCATTTAGAATCTCAAATCCAAGTTATTTTACTCTTATTTTATACTTGTAAATAATTTGAAATAAAAATAACCATCAGATTTTACATTTTCTTAATTCGCACCGTTATTTATCTTAATTTGTATGCTTAATAGTTATAATTAAAGTTTTTTACTAGCACACATATACATTTGCAAGCATAATAATAAAATATATTTCATATTCATACAATGTTTCATTATACTTCGATATAGTTCGAAAATTTGAGGTTTGAACCATCCTTGCTCTCGCGAATTACTAAAGTTGTTTAGGTGGTGTAAATATTGTTTTAAGTATATATTTCACATTCGAAACCGGATTTAAAATATTGAACATGAAAATATTTAAAAAAATTATTGTTAATTCTAGTGTATAGTGAACTTTAAAACGAGTTACTCGCATATAAGTATAAGAAATTTTAAAAGAAAGGTTTTGGCAATATTTTTTCAAGGGTTATTTTTTAAATCTTTAAAAAAATAATACGTGGAAAAAATGTTGTCAAAAAGATTATTATAGCTTTATATCAAACATGTTTCTTAACAAAAAACGTAGAAATATTAATTTACCAGCCACTTAAATATGAATATAGCATACACCATTAAAAAGCCTTCAACGAACTTCACTTGCAAAAACTTATGTTAATGACTTTTCTCATTCCCAGTGTCAAACTAAAATATGATACGCATACTGCTACTTCTGCAAGAGTTGTTTGTTAAGAGCTCTTTTCTTAATTTACTGAAGAAGTAATTTAAGAATTTAGTAGAAGTCACGGAGAAAGTCATTTGAAGATTTTTTTTTATGTACACGAAAGTAATTACTGGAGCGATGATTGCTGATATGACCAAATCTTAGAAAAATAATTCCATATCATCAAACTATTTTAAAATACCTTTTATTGCATTAGCAGACATTTTATATTTCTATTGTCATTTTCGGAAATAAGTATTCCAACTAATGGAAATAATGAAAATTGTAAAGAAATTCGTTTAAAAATTAATGTAAATAAGACGTTTAATCTTACGAAATTAAATATCGCAAAGTATTAGTGATATGAAATGAAAATGAATCAATGCAATAGGAATTTATTAATTGGTCATAAGGGTTCTGTCAGTGTTTAATTACAAATTTGAGATATTACTATCGCTTTAAAAAAATTTATTTCAATTGGTTACACTGATTACTTGATAATAAATTAAATCTCGTCAGCAACAGTGTTGTAACACTGTTGCTGACGAGATTTAATTTATTACATTTTGATATGAAATCTGAACTTCCGTATTGATAACATTTAACTTATTGTAATTACCGTTTGGTTTTAAAATGATTTTGACTCGAAATAATTACAATTATTTTATACTAAACATTTATTTTAAAAAGATGTTAGAAAAAAGTGTACATAAAATATTTTGTATAGGAAATAGGTATGGAAGATTCTCTTAATCCAACTACTATCCGAAAACTCAGTCAGAGTTTTCGGATAGTACATTTTCTTTCAGTACATAAACTTTCGACCATATTACAAGTTGTTATTAAAAATTATAAGTCATTAGTAATATATTAGCTTCCATCTACGAGTACATGACGCAGAAAAAAAGGCCGAAGTTTAGTGATATGAAATATTTCCTTAAATAGAAAATAAAGTAAGTAAATGAAAAATTAAAACTAACGTAGAAGGTACGTTTGGTAAAACGTTTAGGACATTTTTGTGTAAGAGCTTATTATGTTCTTCGTCTTTATGTTTAGAATGCAGACGAAGAGATATGAATATCTGCTTACAATGAAGCATATCCTTATACTTGGTCAAAACAATAGTTGCACTCACGTTCCTTTGCAAACTTTTTAGTGGTGGTTTTGATGAATTCGAATTCAGCATTGACTAAAAAACACAATTTTCAACTGTAATTTGTAGAAATAGACCATATGCATTTAGATAATTCAAAAACTCTTTGAGATAATTAGTAGCATCGTCTATCCCGTTTCATAATTCGAAACTCGAGGCAGTTTTTTTTGTCAAGTAATGTTTTACATATTTTTTATTCAAAATTTAATAAAGTATTTGAACTTGTTAAATTTTTGATGGTACAAATTCAGTTCAGTAGTATTAACACCCATAATATTTTGCCCTTATTTAGTATAAAACCATATAGAGATGTCAAACTGTACTTTTAGTTACTTGGTGATTTAAAATAAGTCAAATTTCTTAAATGTGTAAAAATTTTACACAAATGAATTCAGTGTTTTTTCAATGAAGCTTGAATGAACAAATTTTTAATAAATCCCTCTTAAATCTCTGTTTTATACTGAAATAAAAATAGCACAAACTTATTCCAAGGTGATACCTATTTTTATCCATTGTGATAATAAATTCGTAGAGTCGTTTTTGCATAATATCCAAACAAACACACAGACAGACAGGCAAAAAGGTGTTTTAATTTCAGAGAATCCTACATAGGATATTACAGCTATTTTGTTTATAATAAAAAATAAGCCTACATAAATAAAACGTTATGGTATTTTTCAAATAAATCATGATCATGTATGATCTGATAGAACAAAGATAAACAAGTATATCTTTAAGGTCATACTGATCCAACAGTTTTTAATTTTATTATAATAAAAAAATTGGTACAGGTATAAGTTACAAGTTGAGGAAACTAGATTTCCTTAAAATTACTTTAAATAGCAAGGTGAAGTTTCAATAGTAAGGAAAAATATGATCATGTTGTGTCAAGTTATTTATTTTTACAATGTTTTTGGTTCAGTCACAAATAAACTTCGATGACAACAAAAGTGGTCGTAAATTAACATCCATAATAACGAAAATATAAATAAATATTTTCACTTTTATATTTTAATGTAACTTCTCCTTCTTGCGTCGGCCATTAACTACTGAAGAACATTGCTCTTTTTTGTCGAAATATTCTTTATGATAAAATGAGTTTTTCCGGATAAAATGAGTTTTTCAATGCTATAGACAGGTCTTTGCACTATGAATCCGATGTGTTCGAGAATAGTTCTCAAATACTTCGGATACTTCGAGAGGTGGATAGTGTGCAAACTTGTTTTAATGTCGAGTTCTTTCAAGATCGAGACTTTGGTTGTGTGTTTAGTTCATGCAACGTTAAAGATCTTCTTCCATCTGAACATTTCAAACGCATCGATTCTTTTGCGATTGGCTATTTTCAATGTTCATGATTCAGCGCCGTATAAGAAAATGGATAATATATGGATATAAGAATCCATATATTATCCATTTTGACACAAATGCTACTTATTATGTACGGAGATGTTCCTTTTCTTCCAAACTATATTTAGAGACTCGTTGCTCTTTTCACCACGCCTACATGACGTTACATTTTTTCTTTGCCTTTTTTTGGAGACTCCGGAACTAATTTAGATTAATTTTTTAACAATTTAGTTTTGTAGATTTTGTTAGTTTCAGTTTACCTAACCTGTTCTCTACCATAAGTTTTGTCTTAGAGCTATTAATAAATGGTTTCGAGTCGACATTGATCACTTCCATTCTTTGTAGGAGAGATACTACTTCCGCCTTGTTCGCTTCTAATAAGGCCGTGTCATTAGTATAGCTTAGATTTATTATTTTTAAGTGACTCATAGTGATGCTTCAATTCTGACCTGCGAGTGCTGTTCTCATGCTATATTTTTCTCTGAGACTCTTCAAAGTTTTAAAAGTTTGGATATGGTGTTGTGTGCTTTAACAGTTCTAAAATTATCTACATACAAAGGTGCAGCTGGGCAACCAGATGTCTAGGTATGTCTAGTTCATTCCTGACCTCCCATTTAATACTTTTGAAGGCTTTACAATAATCTACTAAACGACACAGGAGTATGTATTCTCCAATAGTTGTCGCATCTTTAAGATATATTCACGAGTGTTTCTATCCTTTACGAAGCCAACTTACACTTGTGCTATTTTCCCATTCAAGAAACTGATAGGATCCTAGTAATTAATGTTGAGAAGAATCTTATTGGAATGAGGTATTAGCGAACGGTATAGTAACTGTTGCACTATTTTGTCGATATTTTGGGTAATTTTTTTTATTTATAAGATTTCTGTGGAATTTTTTTAAATAACGAATTATATTGTAATTGTGCATTATAATTTAAGTCTTTTTAATAAACGATATGCAATATTTGATATAATAAAGTAAAGAAGAGACTAAGTTTGATAAACATATTTTTGTCTAGATTTCTTGTGGATACTTCGACAGACAACAGACTTTCTAAAGACATCACAAGTATTTTCGTAATAATGAATGATATAGAATTGACTTTTTGTTGATTTTTTTATGGTTTTTAAGAACTGGATCCAACCCGAAAGGCACTTAAAAATGGTCCAAGTGTTATTGCATAAATAATGGGTTTTGCAGATTTTTAATTCACCGAGGGCACTAAAAATTTATGCAGTGATCTTATATGGCCTTCAGCTTTTCTGGTTGAAAGTAAACATATTTATACTTTAAATATTGTTATACATTGGTTTGTTTCTTTTAGTGAGCGACAATTAAGCATTTTTTATTGCTTTATATTAGTTTTTAATACCATACCATTCTTCCCATACTATGAACATCGCATTTTTCCGTAACTTTTCGCAACGACTTCACAAATAATGATGACTCTAATTCTGCAGTAGGTTATTTTACATCAGCATGGCGATATTACATGTAACTTTTCTAACATGGACTCACCGATGGCACGCATGTGTGTCTACGCGTGTATGGCTCTGTGTGTGGGGCGCGCGTATGAGCTACCGCGTGATTTTTTTTTTGACTCAGTGTCATTATGATAAAAAAAATCTAGTAACAGAGAGGGAGTACTAAATATGTATCAGCGAGGGAGTACTGTATACGTAAGATAAGTGTTTTATATTTAGGTGGGCCGCCAAAAAATGTTAGAAGTGAAATTTTTATAAGATTTAAAAAAATAATTACTATATAATTGTTTAATAACTGTATGCGATATTTGGTACAAGGAAATAAAACAGAGACTAAGCTTGAAAAACATACTTTTATCCAAATCGCATTGTCTAAGGGCATCATAAGTATTTTTGTGAAAAAAATGACACAGAAGTTCTGCAGATGCATAGTTCATACTTTTTTGGTATATCCCACATTCATGTCGAACCATATTCTTAGAGTAGCTGTGAACGTTTCAAGTAATTGAAGCATTATATATCTTATCAAAAGCACATACAAGATACGCTTATTTAAAAGATGAACAATTATAATTAGGGAGAAAATCCAATGGTTATTCGGCTTTTGCCTGAAAAACTACGATTGTCCATGTGAAACAAAAAGGTGTAAAATTGCTCTTGCGCTTGCATATCTTCTCATATCAATGGTTTTTAATGGCTCAATGATTTACATGGGTCATTTTAGTTTACTAAAATGGTATTATGATATGGAAGAATATGTTTCCTACGTAAGTAAAATCGTTGTTCATGTTCAATTTTATCAACAAACCTGCAGTTTTGAGATGACAGACCTAATTAAAAATCTATGTATTCACTTCAGTAGTGTGTTTACCAAATTTAAAACGATTATTAAAATAGAATATTAAATAGTATTGTGAAAAAATTAACAAAAATTAAATTCATATAGATACTAATTACCAGGTTTCACCTTGATGTAGTCAAACAAACTGTATACATACCTCACAATAGAAGACTGAGAAATGCAAAGAATTTATTGTTTTGTTTAATTGTTCGTCACTTGAGGGTTTCGTGTCATCATTCAGAAGTAGTAAATTTTAGTCAAATTATACCAGTTAAGTAATTTAATATTGTGAACTGCAATGATAATAATTTGTCAATACATCTACATAAAAAAAGAAAAAGAGGACAAAATACATTGTGTCCTAAACAGCAAATATTATTAATTTGCTGGGTATAAATTTACGTTTTCCATACCAATTTAAAATACTAATTGCATCGTTACTGTTTATAACACATAACACTTATTTAAGATATGCATATAATCTACTCTTGTGAAACCTTTGAAACACTTAGCTACATGCGCTGTAATAGACACTGATGAAACATATTGTAGTACTGATATCACAAGGGAATACAAAGGCAAAATTTAAATTCCCCATTTGGTAGCGCTGGTGAATAAAAGAACAAACTGCAGTTAGATGCGAATCAAATAGACGGAAAGTGGTAACTGATTATGCAGATGGGGAATCATCAAAGTTCTACTTTTCGAGTTAGTCAGTGTATCTAGCTGTGTTTTATAGAAAAGGTTAGAGCTCCGTCATCACCTCAGCTTGTGAACGAACTACGTTCTTATTTTCAATAAAAAAATGGAAAAGGCAAGTTAAGAGATTTTCGATTTTGAAAATGTTATGCGTAAAAATCAACGTTGTAAAGAAGTTTCGTGATTCGAGTTTGTATAATATTACATAAATTCTGCTTGGTACCAAGTTCTGGTGGTATAAATCCATTGGCACGAAAATAGGTCCAAGAAATTCCAAGCATTACTTTCTAGCACCACATTTCCAGATTGCCCATCATAATGTTTACAAGTCGTAAATATTTTAGTAAACTAATTTTTTTTATAGGTAACTTATTTTTATACGCAACAGTCAAAGTTTGAATTCAACACAATAATGACTGTTTCTTATAAAACGGGTTTTAGGCTAGTAATATAATGACTTCATGTCTCGAATTAAGTTTTAACAATTTATGAACATAAAGATGAAATATATAAATTTAATAAATGAATTCATGAGTTAAAACAGGCGAGCCATTAATGTGATTTGAAACTTACATCCGTGTTAAGGAGTCTAGAGTTGAAAGTTTATCTGTGGATCCTTGTATATACTACGATATTGATGATGAAAATATATTGTTTATATTAGCCTATGTTAATGACGTATTTTTGTCATATCATCCAAAGAAGGGAAAAAATAAAATCTCAGCTCAGAAATCAATTTAATATGAAAGAACTTGAATTGGATCAATGCAACATTTTATTTGCTGCAGGATAAAAACAAATCGGATAGAATTAAGATCAGTTTTGATCAGACCACCTATATTGAAAAAATTTTGCAGAGATTCAAAATAACTAAATGCAATTTAGTTTCTTCTCCATATAATCATAGTACAAAAGTAAATAATATAAGAGAAAATAAAAATATATAATTACAGATATACCATATCAAGGAGCGATTGGACGCTTGCTTTATCTATCACAACGGACGAGACCTGATATGTGTTTCGTAGTAAATAAATTGAGTTTATATAGAAGTTAATTAAGAAAAAACTGGAAGCAAAGAACTTTTATGGACCGTTCAAGAGTTTTGTCTACAATTAAATTGTATATACCAGTGAATATATTCAATGTCTAGGAACTTTATATTTAATAACCTCATTCCACACATTTCATTCTATATTTCTAGTACTCAAATTCCAAATATATTCAGCTATTAAGCTTCCAGAACCTTAATATTGATAATATGATCACACGATTACAAAAAAGGAAACAAAACTTATAAAAACATAACTGTAATTTAATATTAGCATAACACAGAATGATTGAGCTAGTAGGAGGTTGAATGACATCTTTATTATGCTCTAGGAACAGTGAGAAAAAGTGATATATTATTTGTAACTAGATAATTTCAATCCTGTCACGATCAAGCTTCATTAGAACATAGAGAATTCCAAGTATTATATTTTATAGTTTGTAACTTTCAATTTTGAACCAGAATTTCGATAGTAATTAAATTTTACGTGATAAATATAATTTGAATACCTCGTTGTATACGGAGGCTATATCTCAATAACGGTAACTGAAAATTTAATAACAGAGAGACAACAAGCATGGATAATATAAAAAATTGACACGTTCGTTAAATCCAGTAATTTTAAGCTTCTTTACAACGCGTCTAAAAGTTTATACCTTCGAAGGTAAAGTAAGTAGGTAAAATAGAGGACGTGAATTTGTTATATACTCAATATTTCCTAAATAAATTCCTAGCAGGTTTATTAGAATTAACGAATGAGAAAATACGACAATTTTAGAAAATTTTACACAGAAAAATGTTTTTCCTTACAGAATTTCCTTATAGAAATCCTTTCCTTACACAACATTAGAATAATGTTATAAAAACTATACGAAACTTATAAGGAAAGCAATAAAATCTAAGAATTATACAAAAATGAAAAAATAAAATATTATTATACATTTTGACCCAGTTTTCAATTGACTATACTTGAATTCTTTAAATAATAACTATATTGAAAACTCTCATAGGCCATATATATTGAGAGAAAATTGGTCGTCCTAATGAAACTACATCCTGTGGGATACTACCATAAAATTGAAAATATTACTGGCTGCTTTATACGTAACATAATTTCCAATTAAATCCAATTAAAATATTGCAAATTACGGAGAGAAAACGTAAATACACAAGTTATACAAAAGAAAAATTGAAGTACTGTGCTTAATAAATTCAAATTTTGTTCACTGCTCTATACAGCAGCTTTAAATTAACTTAAGAAACTGCCTAAAATATATCAGACAATAACCAATCTCATCACTGCGATCGCGGAACACCGCTCGCCGCACTGTGGCTCTAATTACGTCGGTGTTATTAGGCCGCCACCCCCAAAAGGTTTATGTACTACCGAGTGTTTTCAAAAATCTGGCTTATGGGACGTTAATGGTGAGGGGCGGTCAGTTTCAAAGTTGAATAATTACATTCGGTACGTTTGGTCTAATGAAATGTTTCAAGTGTTTGATTAAAGATGTGATTTTCACCCCGATGTAAAATCTAGAATTTTAGAGTTTATTTTGTGGCTACATGTTGAGACTATTTTCTGTTCCGAATCTGATTCAGAAGTTCAAACAGTTTTGCTTGCTATTTGTAATTGCCAACTTAAACTTTTTGACGCTATGAAATACAAGCCATAAAATATTTTTTTTGAAATATCATTCGTTTGTGCACCAAGAAAACTATTGCGATTGCTGCTACTTCCCATATTATAGAAAAACCAACAGTATTTACAATTAATTATGGTTTCTTTGAAGGTATATGTTTTATATATAATACAATATTTATTTATTTTCAATATGTTATTTTGTCGCAAAAAATATAACACGTATAAGCTAAAAGATATGTGTAAAATTATAAAATCTGACTTAATTTTCTCTATAAAGAAAGGACATTTCCATCATATTTGACCACGTTCTTTTTATTTTCTTTTTGTTTTAAATTTGTTTCATAATGAAATGTATTTGTTTTTGTGATAATCTTATTCCTCTAATCAACAATTCTAAATGATCATAAATTTTGCAAATATGTAAGGAACAATTCTTAAAGTTCCAAAACGAAAATTAGTATTTT
This sequence comes from Druceiella hillmani, assembly GCA_039881145.1. NCBI lineage: Eukaryota > Metazoa > Arthropoda > Insecta > Lepidoptera > Hepialidae > Druceiella > Druceiella hillmani. Next base: position 13,525,033 of record JAYKKI010000014.1, on the reverse strand, counting down.
AGTAATTCTTAAAGCTAGGTGAGCATCATCATATAAGATGGGTTATACTATATAAAATGAGTTTTTTCAAATAAAATATTTTTTTAATTATTTGAACTTCCTGTAGTTTTTTCTACTTCAGTGTAAGTACTCCCCCACTGGGAGTACAGTCATGTGTGACGAGATATGGCAATTAATATTAACAATGGGGTAGTAGCTACCACCTAGACGTCCGACAATGAGACCACATGATATACGAGAGCGGAGTAGAGCGCAAATAGCAGGATGGGTGGCATCACGTAGGGCGGGCGCCACGACTTATGGTAAATAGATCGACATGAGTCCCACGCGACACATAGATAACTTACCAACTGGCGCGTGATTGCCGCTATACAGAATCGTAAATGGTTTTAAATCATGGAAAGAGAAATGGGTTCAGAGTAGGCATATCTACGGGAATTTAAACTTTATTATATATATGTATTATATATTTGATTCATATATTAACAAAATACAATTGAATTCTGTTTACAAACATATAATAAGATGTTCGTTGATTATGTTATTTAATTGAAGTTTATTAATTTATTTATCTACTTTAATGTATCTAACTGATACATATGGCGGTCTTATTGCTACAAGAGCAATCTCTTACAGCCAACCACAACACCAGTCCAGCCCCGTTTGACGAACGGCCGGGAATCGAACCCGGGTCGCCGTGGTGCGTCGCATCGTCAAAGGCCGTATGCCTTGTGATCAACCCAACACACCACGGCGACGACAAATTTTGACTTGACTATGAATGTTTTTCTTCAAATACATTTTTTAGACTGAATACCCACTTAAAATATTTTTAAAATAATTGCTGGATATTTGAAAGATAATGAGCAATAAATATTTTTTAATTTTTTTTTTGGAAATTTGAATGTTATGCTCGTAATTTATAAAATAAAATTATAATATTCGATAAAATTCTGACACCCTAAAAAAGTTTCTGTATTGTCTTCTTTTCGATATTAATAAAATATAGTTTATAATATTTGTGTTTATTTAAAATTTGTGTCTGAGTGCTTTCTCTCTTTATTTTATTATAAATATCGATCTATTGCTTAACATATAGATTGTTATGATAAATAAAAAATGAATAATGAATTTAATATTTATTATATATAACATAGAATTATTTAATTAATTTATTCAATTCAATAAAGATTTGAAAGTATACTTTTCATGACCTGGTTTGGAAAATATTATTTTCAAATCGGCCTTATATATATATATATGTTAATATGAAACGCAAATACTCATGTATTTATTAAATGTCATATTTTTACCTAGAGGTTTTCGCAGTGATAAATCACCCATTTATGTACTAACTTTTACAGGTTTTGTGTAAAGTTTAATAAAAAGTGCCCAACTTATAAAGAGTATTATAACCAATTTTGACAAATAAAACCAAACTTTTTACTGAACCCACACAATCAATGCAAGAATATCGAATGCAGTAAAAGAAACAAAAAATATAATCTTTTTGATATTAAAACGTGCGAAGACTTTACTTACCATAAGAATACACCTACTTACTGTGCGAATATACAGATTGTCACATATAAGGATCCAAAAAGAAATTCAAATTATAAGTAATCAGAAAGAGTTACAAGCTTTTCTATATAAAACAACACGAAAGGAAAAGGTACTGTATAACTTATGGTTAGAAATACACAATTACGGGAATCGTCGTGCAACATTAATTTCCTACGAAACATACATTTATTTACGAATTATTATACTTTTATATACCATATAACATGAGTCGAAGAACTGGGCCAAAAATTCAACGTCAATAATACTTGAAGAAAATATTTAAAGTACTGTACTTAGTCTTTGCTTGTCAAAATAATTTAAATGTAAAGTTAGTCTAAATTAATTTTCTGCTGAGTGATGTCCAGATTCATAAATAGTTCACATTGACTACAGAAAATGGCAAGTACGCTCTGCTTTCTATATGACTTGCTTTCAACTCAGTTATATGCATCATTACCTAATTCCATCACAAATTCTAAAGGTATGCTTACATATTTAAGGTAATGCCGTACTTTTTCTTTGTACTTAATTTAAAGTCTAACAAAGGCTCGCCGACCAAAAGAGAAGATGGTGTCATTGCACTTTGTTTACATCCACCAGCAAGATGGAAGAGAGTGCTAATTTTAGTTACAATATTACGCGTATTTTCCTGTGATATTTATTTATTAATTTAATAAAATCTATGTATCAAGTAGATCCACTACTTGATACATAAGGCGAATTCATTCCAATCACATGAATATTTTAAACGTAGAGTTGGAAAAGTTGTAACCGCGATACAACAGAAAGAAAAATTAAACTGTAATTTGAAAAAAACAGTATTGAAACAATTGAAGCCTAATTAAAAATACTACTAGTGAAACCAATAAATTATCAAAGATAAAAGAAAATGGGATTATAAACGGGGAAGTGCAGATAGAATCAGGTATGATTTATTGTGATAAAATTGTATCATAAAATTAGTATTTTAATTACTCACATCCGAATGTATTTTATTTCTTAATTTGAATGTGTGAATAAATGAAAAAATTATATCATGACGAAAAAATGAGTCTACGCTCTTTCTAAGTTGTGTAGTGTTATTACGCTACGAAGCTACGTACTGTGAATATGTAGGATATGTATAATACACGAGCCTAAGTGAATAAATATATGTATCTGAAAGTGACATAAACAACCTACTTTAACTTATTATACTGTTAAAACAATTTATTGAAAAACTCACAATTTTATAAATGAAATTTAAGATAGCAAAATCATAAAAAAATTAGTATGACAAATATGGTTCCATAATTCCTAAATTTTGCCTATTAGGTATACGGAAAATATTAGAATTTATTCCATATAAAATTTAAAACAAACCTTATTTATAGTGCCAATTTTTAACAAGTTGAAAGAATTCTAATCGAAGTTGTTGAAAAAAGCGACTATTGGTACGTACACACATTCTTATCGAGTGATAACAATTAGCTACAACATAATAAAAAACAGGAAAATGTTATATTTACCAAAGGTGTATGATAATTATTTTTTAAAAGAAGGAAAAAATTCATTGTAATATCATCCCTTCTGCGTTGCTAACATTGCTAATTTAATATGTACAAGAAAAATTTTCCAAAAACTAAAATAGGAAAGAAAAATTTTCTTTACAGTTATTTGCTAAACATTATTCATTATTATTTATTGATCTTTAGCGATTATGGAAAACTTTGGCTATGAGAAAATGGAAGAATTCTTGTCAAATAATCAAGAAAATATACCACCTGTAGTGATAAGTTAGCGGAACGAAAGCTGTCTTAATCGTTGTGGAATAATCATGAAGTGTAATTGTGTAATGAAAAAATTCTTAGCTTTGTGCAAATCTGATGAAAAATTATAGTATCATGAAGGGTTACTTATTCTTAAAAATGTTCTTTAACAATATTGTGTTAAAGAAAATTTTGATTTTCCTGAAAAAACAATTTATTTTTTCATGTACAATACATTTTAATATCGCTAGTAAAGAAAATTTTGGTGTGGATGGTTATAGTAAAAAGACGATAAATGTAATGATATCGGAAAGTATTGTGTACGAAAGAATAAGAACAATTAATAAGAGAATTTTTTTTATATCACAAATTTACGACAGAATCAAATGTTGGCTTGTAACTAAATATAATAAAAGATAATATTTTAATTAATTTTAACATATTTATCATTCAATCGAAATATTATTTTCTATTTAAAATAATCACTTGTCTTTAAAACTTTGAAAACACAAATGAATTGCTGTTCTTTTCATACCTTGAGAAACAAGGAATTATTAGGTGATTATTTGGAAAACAATTAATTTTTATAATTAAATTGGTACAAAAAACAAATCTTGGAATAAGTTCAAGTAAATCACACTTATTCAACGGGTTACAATTCAAAGTGTTACTTTTGATTTTAAATAAGAGGAGGCGCGGCCCGAGAGGGTCTCATATGTTTTTTATGTCATTTTGTTAACAATTAACCACAAATAAATGAAACTACGTGATGTAGTATTATTTCTACTTCCTTTAAGTTCTTTACCACTACCTAGGTTTCGTTGTATTACAACATCTTCAGGTGGGCTATTAACAAAGATCTTTGCTAATAGCCCACCTGAATATGTTGTAATACTACGAAACCTAGGTCGTGGTAAAGAACATAAAGAAAGTAGCAATAATACTACATCACGTAGTTTCATTTAATTGTGAATAATTAATTTCTACAAAATTAATTCCAAATATATTCAATACGTCATTTTGTTAGTAAATATTAATTCAATATACTCGTATGTATTAGCCCGCGCGGCATTGCAAATATTTGTCGAGTAAGCTATAAAACAAAATTCGAATTTTGATGAGTTTTAATTATAAAAGATAAAGTTTAAAGAGTTTATTTTATCTTTAATCCGATTAATATATCAATTTATATAAGACTGATTACATCGAATAATTTCATTTCTACAATCAAATTAACCTATATTCATTATAAATTTGTTACTTTACAGACCTATTTGGGGGTCTTTAAAAGGAATTATAAATTAAATATCATAAATCAAATTAACTGTTTGTAGAGTGCATTTCTTTCTGTATACTTCTAGATAACTCTTTCAACGAATCAAGGAGTTGTAAATTTACAGTTTCCTTACGTTATGCATATTTTAATTTTTTTTTAAATTTCTTATACTAATTATGTACTATTTAGAATAGTTTTATAGTTATAATTCTATAGAAAATAAAGAAATAATTATGGACTTATAACATAATAAATAAATCACCGAAGAAGTGAAAATCATATACGATATTCTTATGAACGATTGGCAATTTTTACCTATAAAATAGTCACATTTAAAGGGAGCTCTATTTATCGAAAAAATATAGAATATTACATGTTTTAGAATAGGTAGCGAGAAAGGAAATTTAATCTTTAGCCGCTTTTTTTTTAATTCAAAGAAATACTCGCATGAAAATAAAATTATTTTAACATTGGTATACCGTTAGTTTTCATGAAATCAGATTTTAAATCCGCACATAGTGAACAATTTACAATTACACATATTACTTACCATAAACGGTTTGTCGCGAATAATATTTAATTAGCCATGCCATCGTAACTAGATCTCAGTAAAATTTTAATTTTATATACTTTAAAATTTTCTAATTAAATTACTGAATCTAATGGAATTAATCTTTTTCACCATGTCTTAAATGGTTCGAATCCCATTCCCTTGACTACAAATAGAGAATAACGATCTATTAAAATTATATATGATAAATATAATTAATTTTATTTTTCCCGAATATTTTCTTTATTTATTCACTAAGGTATTAAATAATTATCCGCGCTTTTTGATTTGAAAAATCTAAGGGGGCGTATGGATGGGAGTTAAAATGCTTTGAAGGCAAGATGCATCTTTTCATTCGGCCAGCTTCGTATATTATCGGCTCTGCGATTTAATTTGAGTGAACATTATTTCTTATTTACTGACACAACTTTACACATTTATATGCAATACATATATAAACTGGTAAAGTAGTGTTAGTATGTATATGTATGTATATATATATATATATATATATATATATATATATTATCAAATTTTTTTGCAAAATTCAATTTGATCGTTTCGTTTTCACGTTGTTCAAATAGAAATAATGTTCCACATTAAAGCTTTTTATATGTCACATCTCTGGTAGATGTAGTCCCGTAACGGATTAATTTTTTTATGGATAATCACGTTTTAATCTAAATGTAATCACTGTGCTCATCAATGACTTGAATTCGAATATATATTTGAATTTGTGGAAGAAAATGTAACAAAACTAATATTGACCAATCAGTAATTTAATTTTTTTTTATTCAATGTCTCTGATATGAACTTCGATCTACCAATTGATTGTTTCGGGCGGCATATTTAGTACATTTTTCTAAAATATGCACATCACATTATGGTTCATACTTCCTTAGCTTTGCCTGTACTTATGGATATGTATTTTAAATATTAGGGAGGTGCACTATTTATATGCATAGGCTTTTAGAGATGTGTAGTTATTATTGATTTTGGATTATAGGGAGGTATTCTATTTAGGTACTTTTCATTGTAGGGATGCGTCCTATTTATTGATACATTTATTTCAATAAATTATGGATAATGTAGAACGACCTTAAAATCTATACACTTCCTTTACTTTCAGCTTCAGTAAACCCATCGGATTTCCAAGTAGAATCACGACTTATATAGGCAGAGTTTAATATAAAAGACAGAGTTAATATAAACACGGAGTTAACATAAGGCAGAGTATAATATAAACGGTTTAATATATATCATGAATCTTTATTTATGATCCGCAAAAACATGGCGTTCCTTTATGTTTATGCCAGTTATATTTATCTTAATAGAAAATAATGGTAAAATATATTTCCACTTTTTTTCAACGTATGACACCACATTAACCTACTATGAATCTAACAAATTATTATCATCATATTAAACTAAAGCCGTTTAAAACTTTTCTAAGTGTTTCCGTGTAATACTTATTCTACGCAAAATCCAGACATGTTTCATCTTTTTCCATAAAACGATTGTTAAACTTAATCTTCGTCCATTCACATTACTTCATATCACTGTACAGCAAAAATTCAGCGCAAACCTCTGTAGTTAGTTCAACCTCGCATCGAACGGTCGGGTTATATCACTTTCCTTAGTGCTCACGTGATGTAATTTTATTTTCTTCATATTCACACAATGTGCATTGCGAATAAAAATTACTTTCATAATTGCGGTAATTAAGTATATTTGTAATTATTTCTTGTCACCAATATTCATTAGTTTAGAAAAGAATTTATCTTGTGTTATGTCTATCTGTGGCGTAATATTTGGCCTGTGATATGGGTTCGAATCTGCTTTTGACAAACCGAATCTTGTATAGTAGTATAGAAATATGTTATACTATATTTATTACGACATTTTTACGAACAATATACGTTCTTTTTGTAAATGATGCAGATACTAGGGCCCATATATGTAATAATCGAAGGTTCGTGGAAGATTCATTGTTGTAATAAAATCATGAAATTATTCTGAAATTGCATATAACGTTTACTACAAACAATTAAATGAAACTACGTGATGTAGTATTATTTCTACTTTCTTTGAGTTCTTTACCACGACCTAGGTTTCGTCGTATTACAACATCTTCAGGTGGGCTATTAGCATATATATCTTTGCTAATAGCCCACCTGAAGATGTTGTAATACAATTAAACCTAAGTCGTGGAAAAGCACTTAAAGAAAGTAGTATTAATATTACATCACGTAGTTTCATTTAATTGTGAGTAATGAATTTCTACAAAATTAAAGCCAAATATATTCAATATTTACTACAAACATAATATGTAACATATTGTATTTCTAAATAATTCTTTTTTCAATATCGTTATTATTTTGGAACTTGGTTCGTGTAATGAATATTCTCTGCCGTCATGTAATAAACGACCATTCTAAGTTTTGTATCATGTTTTGTGCAATGGTTCCCAAAATATTTTCGAGTTTCCTATCTCTCTACATTATATACTTTTCAAGTATTGTAAATGTTTCTTCTCTGAAGCCTGTCACATGGGCAACGCTATGTTTAGTAAATTCTTTTAGATAATCTAATTTTACTTTGTAATATTTAAAAACAACTTTCTTTCCTTTTATGATAAAAGCGAGATTATAGTCACGTGCTATGAACGCATGAAATCCAGGTATACTTGTACAAAATGATGGTCTTAATTCCTATTGCAGCTTGGTAATATGTGTCTCCTTTTATTTCGAGTATTGTACTTTATGTTTATACTTTCACTTTATAGATAATTCGTTTTACCAAATACAATAATAAGAAAATTAATATTACATGATTTCACAAGTACATTAGTGGTACACTCATTTTTCATTTGACATACGTGATGAACTATTCTTGTGTTTGCTTCTTTACAAGTGTCATATGATCGTCATAAAAACAATTATTCCCAGTTTTATATACATAACACATAATATAGCTTAATTTGATCATTTCACTACTAACTATAGTTGCTATTGCTTGTGTACTCCAATGATCAGTGAAGAATTTTACACGAAGCTGTTTTGCATTTTATGGCCAGGGTTGGATTGAAAAGTAATAGTGTGATCCATGTCTGTCTTAATTATGCAGTGAAAACTATTAATATTTTGCACGTATGTATAAATATTTCTCCACTTATTTTGATTCATCTTTTCCACTAAAAATATTATGATGTTGCAGGGAATCAAGAGTTGAATCAGAATAGTTCATAATTCTAGTAAAATCAGAGATGACATTTTTCCAATGTTTAATATTCCTCTTAATATAATCTTTAGCTAAATTAGATGCTATATCCTGACGTTTCAGCAAATCAATAATTTTATACCGGAAATATATTTTTCGTGGCCCATGTAAAAATGCCCAATAGAGATGGAATTATCAAATTTAATGATGTCAATTAATCTATTTACAGGTTCAGCGTTAATTGCTTGCTCAAATGCGAAATCTATTAGCTAAAATATTTATCTATTGCCTGTAATCAAAAGAATTATTTTTCTATTTCATCTCTAATTTCCAGATGATTTTCTTGAAGTTTCATTCAGTTATCCTGATATTTTACCAATCAGCGGACATAAATAGACTAATCAAATACAAAGAAAAGATTATTTCTGATACTGCGACGTAATATTTGATAACGATGGACTAAACGTATGTACGTCACATAAGACTAAGGCGCTTTAACTTGAGATTCATTTAAATTAGTTTTTTCTATGTTTCATAACATTAAATTAGGTTTGAGGTTTCTATATTATCCATAAGATCTATAAAAATAATATACCGTTAACCAAATCTAAAATCTCTGTGTGTATACTTTTCACAACAGTTATTCCTTCTTTCTCAAGAAATGATTTAATATTTGTAATTCAATTGCAGTCATAGAATGCAAACTTCCTTACCGGTTAAAATATTTAACAACAAGAAACAAATTAACTGATTTATAATCTATCATTTCATAATCCACAGCAATATGGGTATATTGATGTGGCAAAGGGCGATAAATTTATTAATAGTTTTAAAGAATGCAAACTTTGTATGAAACTCCCTTAGGTGAATAAATAAACTGAATAACGATTTTTTGCTTACTTCAATTTCCATTTCATCTTTGGTAGTCGGTATATCTTGCTTTAATATTATCTTGACTCTCTTTTAATGTTTTCAAGAATTACATTTATTTCAGTGGGTGAGGAATTGAGATATTTGAGATGACAAATTCTTCTAATATATAAAATATATAAAATTTCTTATATTGTATTAAGTTTTATATGAATTTTCTGTTGAATTCAACCCGCATTGGTGTCTCGGGGTATAAAGTGGGATTAGAAGCATCTTATAAGTTATATTATTAAAAGATGTAATCTTTCAGGAATAGTTAATAGTCGTGCATTGATACTTGATAACAGAAAGAAGCTCAGTCATTTTGTTTTCATATTTTTTTGCAGTAAGAACTCAAATGTGATATAATTGTTTAAATAGTTTTTTTTTCTCTTTTAACCACTTTATCATCGACTTATATTTGCTCCCTAATCAATATTTTCGTCAACATTATTATGAGTAATTTCTTTACCGAAAATGACGACGTCTTCTTGCGTTAACTAATCGATAACCCACACTATCATGAATTATATATTTGCCCGATGCAGTATCGAAAAATCAATCAGTGATTATCGATCAGTGTGTATGAAGTCACTTCAACTGTAAAATACCTGAAGTAAATTAATTACAAGATGAAAAATCTGATTCTCTTTCAAGTTCTTTAATTACGTGGCGGCTACAACAACACTTATTTATTATTTCAATTACTTTTTGCGTGCTAATTAAATTTTATAAAGACGTAACCAGAGTAATACCCCTACAATTTTTTTATTTTCCCTATTGTCACGTCGTTAATTGAATCCTGAACTGATTAACTGCTTATTGCGTTTGTTTTAACATTTTCCATTGATTTATTATAGCCACCTTCCAGGGAAATTACGTTGAAATCCTTCAAAACTGAAAAAAAATTGGAACCAAATATTATCCATTAAAAAAATAGTTTGTTTTCACTTTCTGGAGCAGAGGTTTTTTATAACATTTTATATTTTACGACATAAAATATTAGCAGCATATCGAAGAACTTTTTTTCTGTACATGACCATATGGTTTTTCAATTTATTTTCAGAGTGAATTTAATTAAATATATTCTTGTTTGGTACTGTAATTTTCACCAGTAGCATTTTCAAAATTTTGTTTTTAATTGTTTCAATAAAATTAAAAAAAAATTACATCTTTGCTATTTAATATTTTGTCATCAATAAATAAACTTAAATTGTTAACAGTCAGTCGAGGGTAAAATAATTTTTTCTTAAAATATATTTTCCGTTTTTTCTTTTAAATGAAATGAATTGAAATATTCCTTTAAATATATGCCATGACCTTTTAAAACCTCAGCTCATTCTAATTGTCTGTACACGTCGAAATCTTTTATGAACTAAGAAATCTGATTCGACTGTTGTTTTCAGAGCATCTTTGTCAAGGATACTAAATTTATCCATATCCAGTTCGCGTTCATTGTCATTGAAATTTGTGTCTTCCAGCAAGTTAAATATTGATTGTGTCTCTGTTAGATCTGGTCATTTTATTGTAAATTCGACACCTGTAAACTCATTCACTATAGGTAGTAATTTCATTTAAATAACAATTTATTACATTATGTCAATAGGTCAATACATGGACATAAATATTTTTTTTTGAAATACTTATTTTGCTCAATAATGCTAAGTTGAAACTAAATTATGATGTTAAAATAAAATTTAAACGTCATTTATGCAACACTTGCATAAGACGTAGACGCAACAAAAATATTTATTTTTTTTAAAACATCTTTTATTGGATATTCGTGATACAATCTTAATATACAATTAATTAATTATCATTGATGAAATGGACTCGATTTTATTTTCAAGTAAGTCGTGTGCGGGTTAACTGTACCAATGTTCAGCTCCCAGGTAAATTAAGTTTATTTATGAAGTTAATTCATGAGGAGTTAATTGTTGAAGAGTCGTTTTCCATGTTTAATAGCATATTCTTAAATAACTTCATCAATCCACTTTATGTCTAAGTCGTTGTGAATTTCTTGATTGGTAACATAGCGATATGCATTGATAATTATACGCAAGAACTTGTTTTGGCTTCGTTGGATTACATTACGGTTTGACTGTTTGGTACATCCCCAAAGCTGGATACCACACACTCAAATCGGTTTGACGATAGAAAGGTAAATTAGTCGCTTATAATAGAGGTTTAGCTTGGAATGATGTCCAACCAGCCACAACATTTGTTGTTGTTTCAACCTGATTTGCTCAGCTTTTACTTTAACGTGATGTTTCCAATTAAGCCTACTATCCAGATGAAGTTCAAGATATTTTCTGTATCTGCTTACGGGATTTGAATTCCATTAAGACAAGTGTGTAGATTGCTGTTTGTTCGACGTAATGCAAATGTGACATGAATGGATTTAGACTCGTTGAGTTTGATTTTCCAATCAACAGTCCATCTGTTGACTATATCAAGTACCTCTTATAAATTTTTGGTGGCTTGACTTTACGTGTCTGCAGTTGACATTACTACCGTATCATCAGCAAAAGTGGCTATGAAGGTTTTTTCTGTAGTGGGGATACAGAAATAAATGAAAATTGCTATTGTTGCTATTAAATAAAAATGTATATATATATATATATATATACATATATATATATATATATATATATATATATATATATATATGTATATATATATACGTATATGTATAATGAACTTAATTAAAGCGATCTCATGCACATTTCATTTTTCTTCTTAAGTTTATTCATTTTAAAGAATTAAAGATTATTTTTCTTATCAAATTTCGTATTTTATCTGATCAAAGATGGAAGTTCTGTCAAACATATTTTTTAAATTTTTTTGCATCAAAGTAAAATATCGATAACAATGGCAAGAAAACCAGCTTTAGGAGTTACATAATAGAATAGAAAGGCTTTTTTGAATTTCTAATACTCCTTTAATATTTTCTAATATTATTTCACACAGGCGATAAGTTTTTCGGCACTTTTGCTCTTACAAAACAAACTAGACGGTGAAAAACTTGGTTAATTTCAAAATTTTCTGAACTCCAAAGAAAAACAATAAGTCCAATGTTGTGTTTGATAAAGTGAATCACAACTGCACAATAAAAATAAATTACTCTAAAATATTTCTCTTTTACTCAATGTACAAACAAGTACTAGAAACTTGCTTACCGAGTCACGTGATATCCCTAGTAGCTAATGGCGGCAGACTGTGCTGAGTCCCCAGGAGTTCTTAATCAATTTTCTCATTCGCGCTCAGATTTACCCATAACCTTTATCACTCGCATTCACTAGCAAGTTTTCTTTAGGTCTAGCAATTATTGAAAACTCTCATTTTTATCAGTATTTTTTTTTATTTTTTGAATATATTTAATTAATACACTCCTTAAATTACAGTCATCCTAAAATATTTTTGGTGAATTTTTTAATAGAAATTTAGAATATCGATATATTTTTAAACCACTTAAATCATCTCGAAGTTATATTTTTATATTTAGTAATAAATCTTATTGATGAATATTTAAGTTTAATTCGAACTAAAATACTTTTTGGACCATAATTGTTTGCAAAATTTGGATAATGTGCAGTTGTAATCCATAATGTGCGGTTTTATCAGACTCAGCAAGACTTTTTATTTCTTTAAAACTATATAAGTACAACTATTAAACGTTTTTAACGTCCTAAAACGCCTGCTCAAAATCCCTTAAGAGCTCTCCCCCTATTAGATTTAGCAACTCTGGTATTTACTATTCGAACTTAAACATGAAAGTCGTTCTATGACTGATTAGTAATCATTGTAAACCGTAGGCCATTAAAATGCAATCAGGCGCATAAAAATGGAAACATCCACTAACGTTGCACATGCCACATACGGGAACCACACGAATAGCAGTCTCGTGCAAGCGCTATGAAATTCCGTAATTTATTTACATTCCAAGAGACAATGCAGGCCGAGCCGAGATTGCGTTCGCTGCAGCCTGCATCCGACAATCCCGCTTAAAGACGTTGAGATATAGAAGCGGTAGGACGTTGGAAGAAAAGCTTGTTATACTTTTGTTCCTCTGTAGAAAAAGTTGTGTATTATTGGTTTAATACGATGTACCACTTTTGTAGTATTGATGTTAAATGTCTTATTATTCAATTAGACCAAATTTATTTGGCGTGAGCCATGTTAAATTGATAATCCCTATTAGGATTTTAACACAAATATAAAATTGTAGATAAACTTCAATCCATTAAAATGTCAAGTTTGAAAATTTACAGTTTTTTATGAACACACATTGTGTATATATATATATTGGTAATTTTTTTATATTGTGCGCTTTTGTTTTTAATTTATTGGATCGTATGCATAAAGAACATACTTTAAACTTAACATTCCATAAAAACACTGAATAATAAAGAAACGGAGGAAAATTGCTTTATGAAAAATTTAATTTCTCTAATTTTATCAATATATATTGTTTTATACAAGTTTTTTTTAAAGCCATGAATAAATAAAATACAGTAAAACAAAAGCAATAAAACGTATAACAAAAATAATGGTTTTGCAAACTAACTCAAAAATATAAAACTTAAAGTCATAGATTTGTTTTGACTTGAACATTCTATCTACAAATTCTGACGCAAAAAAAATAAATCGCCCAATAATCCAATAAATAGCACCCACGCGTTTCTTTCTGGTTAGTTTATTTTTGCTGTTAGACCTTATTTTTTGCCAAATTTCATGACTAGACAAATGGGGAATACCCTATAATAGGTTTTGATTTATTTGCGAGTGTCACAAAACGGGGTAAAAATGGTTGCATCTTGTGAATTTTTTTATTCCGTTGACTTACTAGCTTGCTTTTTTTACAGCTCCAAGGGGCCTTGGACCTATTTACTATTAATTGCAACTTGACAGCCTGATAAGGGTTCCTTTTTTCCTTTTGAAATAGAGAACCCTAAAAATTACAGAAAAGATTACAAATTTTAAATAATTTTATTCTAACGTTACAAAAGATAGAAACGATTTAATTTTCGATATAAGTTTATAAATAATTAAAGCGATTAATATATTATTAAGGCGAATAATTCATTATATTGAGTGATATATCGAATTATTAGTTCTTTTTTTGATATATTTACTTTGTATAAAGGACAAGAAATTACATACTTGGCATTAAAATTTTGCTAACACTACTTTTACGGGTGGGTTACCTCACCAAGCAAGCAAGTTACCTTGCTCATGACAGAGTAAAAAACCGGTTAAATGACATTTTTTCTTACGCATCTATGGTTTCGTACCTGCTTTAAAGTATGGTAATACGCTGTTCGTAATAAATATTTAACACTATAAAGCAGGGCATAATAATATTTAATATAATTAGCATAAATATTATTATGAGTATCTAAAAAGCTATGACTTCTGGAATAATTATTTAGACTTCTAAAATCCTCGTTCCTTCATAATATTATATTGAGTTATTTGAGAAGTTGGGGAGTAGATATACATTTTTTTTACATACTTCTCTTCATATCTCTGTAGATATACCACGTAAACTTTTCAAAAATATATATTTGGAAGTTTTGTGAACGATGCCATAACCTATGTGGAATTTAAAAAATTCGAATATTTATTTGTTCGTACGTTCGTTGTACAAGTACTTTTGAATGTTAACTAATGAAATATGTGATGGTTGGTATGATTTATTACTATATCACATTTTTAGTCTCTGCGTTAACAGGTTTCTTAGGAAAAGGGCTGAGACTGACGGACATATAGGCGAGTGAATGACAATATAATAGTTCCGTTTTTCCTTTTGAATTATGACACCTTAAAAGAAACACTTTGTTGCCATTAGAAATGTTTATTTCAATATCTTTTCATCGTAAAACATCTATTATTGGCTTAATTAAATAAAAGTTTAACCAATTTCTTTCTTAATAAGAAAATAATATTTAAAAAAGGGTATAAGTTAGATTATCAGGTTTAGTGTGGAGAGTTATTAAATCTCATTTTACCTAATAAAGGTTTCACTCTAAGTCTGTATGGAAATTGCTGTTACAAAGCATTGTAAGTTGAATTATCAAGCTTAGCATAGGTATTTTAAAATCTCAAATACATTTAAATGAAACTACATTATGTAGTATTATTTCTACTTTCATTAAGTTCTTTACTATGACCTAGGTTTTGTTGTATTACAACATCTTCAGGTGGGCTATTAGAAAAGATTCTTCTTTATAGAGATATCTAGATATCTTTGCTAATAGCCCATCGGAAGATGTTGTAATACAACGAAACCTAGGTCGTGGTAAAGAACTTAAAGAATGTAGAAATAATACTACATCACCTAGTTTCATTTAAACGTGAATAATGAATTTCTACAAAATTAACGCCAAATATATTCAATATTCAAAATCTCAAGTAATCATACAAAATACATTTAAAAGTTCCTGTACGTATTTCCTGTATATTTCACTTCTACAATTGTCGAACTATATATGTTTCTCTCTGTACCTACTGTCACAACAAGCATTTCCTCCTTGACCTCCTTGAAAATAATAGTTACACAGTTTCACCCATTTCTTTTCCAAGTACGTCCATTAGAATGATCAGTTCAAAATACGCTTAGGATATGACTCAAAAGCACACCAGTACAAATCAACAGTTTAAAACAATATACATTTTCTTGCAGACCAACATAATTAATAAGTGATAATAATAAATATGAAGAAATTATAAATTATTAAAAAAAATTTCTTTCAATTGATATGTGTATACATCACTTTCAAAAAAATTGCATATACAAATTATGGAAATGATTGTATCAAGCACATACACTAACATTTGATACAAATATAATAACTAGTTATCCTGTACAAAGAAAGGAAAAAAATAATGTTTACTTACATAAGTTAAAAGTGAACACTCTTATCAATTTCAATGCCGAACTGTGCTTCGTTTATGTAGGAAACTTCGAATCCGGAAGCTCATTTCCCCATGCGTTATCTTCGAACAGGAAGCGCACGTAAATTTACGGAGAAATTTACCTCGTACTACAATAGTTTGTTATATAAATGTTACGTTACAATGTTGCAACAGATAATTGGAAACCGTTAAATAATTAGTTTTAGTAACATGTATAATAAATTTAAACAAATAAAATTTATGCTTATTTAATCAAACCAAACCTGGTTTATTGGAACGAGAATGCAGAAGAGCCCGACTGCGCAAAAGCCTAAAAAATCTTTGTGAAAGAAATTAATATTTATTTTAAGGCACTTTGTGATTGTAAAATCTCTATTGAGTAAATAAGCCCATCTTCTCCTTATACAAAGTAACGTAGTAAGATATTACGATCTAAAAATATGTTATTGTCTTGCATAACTTTACCAAATAATAAAATCTGTTTTAATAAAATATGTATTGAAAGCACAAAAAAGTTCGGAAGTTTTAAGCTTAATCCCCATTTATTACGGTTCTCTTTGCATTAGCGACATCGCATCTTGTTGTGTACTACATTTCCAGTATCGCTGCAGTCTACCGCACTAATTTAATTACCGGTTTTGGTATTCTAGCTTTATTTTTTGATAGTATTACGTCTGAAAAATTGTGAAGTAATTTAATTTCGTGTTGAATACGCATACACACACTTAGTTAACAATACGTATAAATCAAGAAAAATCGTAATAAAATATTACTTATGCATATCTAATTAACTAAATATCAAGTACAATTTATTAAGTAAATTTTTTATCTGGACCTGCCGGCACTGCCCTAAGATGAAACTGGCATTAAACAATTTTACCGGTCTCTGTTCCAACTTTAGATTTTATGGATTAAAGTTATGTTATTAAAGTTAGGTTACATTATATAAATTTTAATTTTAAAGTTTTCGAAAAAAAGTTTACTCACAAAAAATCCGATTGTGTTCCTTGCAATTTCTTTGCTTGATATGACCAATTGCTGTGTTGACACTTAGTGTAATATAAATTTTTTTTCCAATACGTATGACTGAAATTACATTGATCGTACATTACAAAATAGATCAGTCTAAAATGTATGAATTAACTTTAAAATAATACTATACATACACACACACATATATATATATATATATATATATATATATATATATATATATATATATATGTATGTATATATATATATATATATATACATATATATATATATATATATATATATATATATATATATATGTGTGTGTGTGTGTATAGTATTATTTTAATGTTAATTCATATATATATATATATATATATATACCCCCAAAGTACAAAATGGTTTAGAATAATTTGCAATAAAAGTATTGTATACAATTTTATTGAAGATAATGGGCAGTAGAACTCCAAGTAAATTTTGTGAACGATTTGCCAGTATGACATATTTTAGGAATTCATGAGTAATCAATAATTTCTATGATGATTTAAATTAATTAAAGTAAATTTCTCGGTATTTAGTACAACGTGAAGCTTGAAAAGAAAAAATTTTTAAAAAATATTTATATCCGTATTTCGACGTTAATAACAACACGTTTTTAATAACATTATTGCGACGTTATCGTACATAATGTTATTCGAGATTCTTATAGGACAAAACTAAATTTTCCATGGAAGAAATTTGTACATCGAAATTGGTGATATAAAAGACGATTCCTGGAAAAACTTACCATGTTCGTTCTCTATATTTACACAAACTATATTTTATCACTTTTGACCCCCTACACATAGGATATAAAATCCAGATCTCGTGTCGGTATTTATAGCTTAACAAGATAGAAGACAATGCATTGAATCTGAATTTCCGTCCCGTCTCTCTCTTCCCTTGATCTCCCCTTCTCTCTCTCTCTCTCTCTCTGCGGTACACCATCTTTTTATCCGCGGTACACCACTACGCTGATCGATCCTGTGCATCGCAAATTGCTACATCCCAATGTTTGCCAACGCTCTTCAGTTCCTCAATCATCAAACGTATAATTGGTTTTAAATTAGCCAAAAATAAATTAACTAACAAAACCGACATCAAGTAAAATTAACCCAACTAATTATTAATCGCGAACTATCAGGATTCTTAATAGGTTCATTCCTGTGGTACTTAACACAGCAGAAAAAATATTGACATCCTGCTCTACCCTCAATACCGTGTTAATCAATATAAATGAGGATAAAACTGGATGCGCGATCTAGGCAAGCAAAATAAATATTACTTCGTCCTCTCACATAATGTTCACCAGCATAAAGTGATACTAAACCCAAGGTCGACGGGCTTATAAAAAAATTGTTTATTAATTTAAAAAAAAATTAAATAAGGCAATGGGGCAGGAGTAGAGAAGAATAATACTTAACTATGAAAGTCGATAAAGGAAAGGAAAAACTAAGGGTAACTACCATATGTGTCTCAAAAAAATCTATAAATATTGTCCGCAAAATAATTATATAAATTATTTCATATGTAGACCAGGCGACTGAATTCGTTTCAAGTTCGGTATTATATACCGACTAGTGAGTTGAGGAAAGTTACAATACATTCAAAATCATGGCAATCGTGGAAATGCCGCTTGACAAATTTCAGCAGGCTTTCTGACAGATTTACGTGATATGATTGTAAAGTTTTAGATAGTTGTTCTTAGTCACACATAATGTACGTATAATATCCTTTCATGCGTCGTTCCATTTAACTCTTAAAGAAAAAAGGAGGCATGTAAACGTTATTAAATAATTACTGAATATTTGGCTACATTGTAATGTATTATTTACTCCAACTGGAAACAAAAGTAGTTTCAATTATTTCTTTGGCGCACTCCACATTCAGTAACGTAAGATCAAGATTTCAACTGAATATGCTCTTTTTGAGCGCTAAAGTAAATATAATTTTTTTTCTAAAATTGAAGAGGTTTCATATATCTATAATTTCAGTAGGATATTATTATTGTGAATTAAGTCAAATATCTGCTTCAAATAATTACAGGCTACACTTATCAGACCTCCACCACTTTTCCTGTTAACCACTTTTTTCTGTTGTCTAAATCATGATGGGATACGGCTTACCACATTTTTTCTCTGCTGTCTTTGCAGTGCTATGTTAACTTCTATTCGCATATTTTCCTCTGTCTGGAAATAGATTGTGAAATAGCAAGAGTAATGATCAGCTGTGTGATGAAAAAGTAAGATAATTAAAGGAATTATTTTGTGGAAATATATAAAATTGTAGAGAACATAATAAAAAAAATATTTTTAGTTTCAATGCATTCATTTTACTGCTGTTAAAAAAAATACATTAAGAAAATAAAGGCTTGGAATTAATAATTATTCATTTCTATTCTTGTATTCAGTAATGGATACTGAGGACTTTGCATCAAAAATTACCAAACGTGGATCAAATATTACCAAAAATATCTAGTACTGACTACACTTATTTGATTTTTAAAAAACATCATTATAAATTCATTATAGAAAAATTAAGGCTCACCGATATAAACATCAAACCTCACCCACAATAAAAGCATAAAATAATTCCAAGAAAATTAGCACAAGCTTCGTGACGCTGTGCTGATCTTCATTTATTACATTTCTAATTACATTTGCGACAAAAGTTTCTATTTCCTTCCTCGTAACATACATTGTCGTCTACCCAGGAGTATTCCATATATTATCGTCATCAGTAGGTAAGAAGGGAAAATAGGTGTATATTACTAGTCAATTAAATGATAGTGGAGGAATTCAATGGAGTATTTATTGACTAAAAATAAAATATAAACCATACTCCTACCCTACAATAAAGTCATTAATGTAAAAAGTGGGACAACCCGCTCAAACCTACTTCCGCTAAAGTAGAGATAATTCTACACAACATAGTTTCATTTACTTATTAACAAAAATTACGTAAATATAAATTTAAAACTTTTTCAATAGTAATACCAGTTATAATAGTTTATATGTAACCATATATTTAGGGTTTCGTATCTCAAAGTGAAAAAAGGAAACCTCGTAAGTTCACTTATGTGTCTATTAGTTCATCTAACACTACGAATTTTGTCAGATGTATATGGGACACAAAAACCTGAAATTTTGCATAATAATACATTTTATTTACCCGTAAATTTTGCACGAACCTTTTCATAGTGTTCACATAAGAATTTAATTACAGTAAATAAAGCATATAGTATTTTTTTATTTCATATATATCAGGTGGGACATTATTCAAAACGGATATTATTTCAAAGATGATGTAAATAATTACATTTTGTAAATATTTAAAACGAAAAGCAACTGTCATACTTGGTATTTCTTAAGGGCCGAGACTAACATATTGCTATGGTTTAAGTTGTTTTTATAATTTGAAATGGCATATTTAAAAAGAGTCTCTATTATTTAATTTGTATATTTAAAAATATCACTTACTTCAATACTACTGAATAGAAAACCAAAGAAAAAAAAAACAAAATTGACAAATCTGACTAAAAGTTAAAAAAAAACTTCAGCGACACACTTTTCCGCCTGTGGAATATGCCATAGGAAATATAATTGGATTGAATTTTAAATAGTTTAATATAAATATTGTGTACCCTAAATATTTATAAATACCTTATTGTTTACATAACCCTCACAATGTGAGTTCTGCACAAAAATTGTATTAGACAAGACAAAAATTTTACTATTCAAAAATATATATGCTTTAATTAAAATTTTAAAATTAGGGTGGAAATGAAAATACTTTAATATTTCAGACGCTAATTCTTTTATATTTAAAAATACCACTCTAAATATTTCTTAGCTACCAAAAATATTGAAAATACCCCAAATAACATATTATAATGCACATAAATATGAACTCACATGAACTCATGAGGGATGATGCATCTTGCGGACAAAATGAAAAATGAAATGACATTATGTTTAGGAAAATTATTGACTCTTTCATAGTAAAAGGTAAAAACATCTAAATTGTGATTAGTTAATGTAATTTATTAATCAGAGTTTAACACGGATTTACCTTCATTACAATTTAACTGAAACTTGACAACAGCAGTATGGAGGAATTTATAGTGGGAGCGTTTCATATTTATTTTTATTATCAATGTTGATCGCGCTAACAAATTTTTGCCAGCACGATATTATTAATGAACATATAATTAATTTTTAAAAACCAAAAATATGGAATCTACTTCATATATTACCATTAAAATATTATTATTTTAATCATTTCGCTGCTTGCCTTAAAACGTGCTTATAAGAGTTATATGTCAAAGTTGATTTAAATTAAAATCATATCGTTTAATGCTTTGCCGCATATTTTTGAGAACAATTCGACCAAAATTTTAAAACTGAAATTTCTTCAAAATTTGCTCGCATAAACGCGTAAAAATCTGTACAGATACATGCATAGTTATTAAACATTAGTTGATTTAAAACAACTTAACACACTACAATGTAGCTTGATTCTTTTTCGGTATGATTAAAACAATTCAATATAGGCGACTAAGATATATATAACTAAGAAATATAAATCGAGGGTAACTGTTGAATCTAGGTAAAAACTTAGAAAATATTGACAGTAAATATTATCGAAAAATCATACGGTTTTAAGTTTTTATTGACCTTAAATATATTATTTGAATATTCTGATTCAAGAAATTTGTTAAGAAAAACTTGCTTAAACTTTCTTTGGTACTTTATTGGAAATAACCTATATTATTTCCAATAAAGTACCAAAAAAAACGTGGCAAGTAGATAGTCCAGTTGTTTTGAAAAGAAATCGATACCATTCCTAAATTGTCTCGAGTTAGGAAGCTTTGAAGAAAAAGGAAACATAATTGTAGTAACCAGAGCTAGCGACAGATTATGGCGAGATTTGAATGGCATAGAAAAGCATATTAAGCAACCTTTGTCCTTTGAAAGGGATATAGGAAAGAAGCAAATATAATGAAGAGTCGAAAAAATACGGTAATTTATTAAAAATATGATACTTTACTCTTTTAGAAGGCATCTATCTAAGTCAATCGTAACTTTATGAAATTTTATAATATAAATGCAACATAAACTGAAAGTGCCTAAATAGCGCTTTCAATATATGTTCTGATAATTGATATTAATCACCAAGGACCAGAATTATTGTACAGAACTTAAAGAAAAAAGAAACACTGAAAGGCACAGTTGGAGTCAGCGCCGTAGATTTTTCTTGAAAACGTCAGTAAACAATGACAACAATCGTTTTGCATTAATATGTAATTTATTTACCTAACTTTCCGTAAATGCTTTCGCTTACATTTGGGTTTGCCACGTCCAATAGATATGTTTTCAGTGCGTCTTTCAATGAGATTTCAATAGTGCTGTAACACATCAAGCCTCGATTGCACACACGGTTTTGTGCTCAATAGCATAATAGTCCATCGCAGCACCCTCCATTGATGTAAACGTATTGATTCCAGACGTTGACAATACGACGAAAATATTTTTTTATTATCAATATTTGATGATCGCTATACATACTCGTCAAACTAATAGCGTTGCCATCCGTATCTATATTATCACTGTTTTCTGTATTGCCTTCTAACGATGCGCGCCCTAACGACGATTGGATTGTCGGTGGTCGCTGTATACCCGATGGACAAGTTACGTAATCGTTTATCGTCGTTTCTTCATTTTGTTTTTGACGCTGTTATATTTTTTGCGTTTTCTTTCATTTTGAATTATTTACGTTTCATTGAGACAATATCTTTATTTTTTTTGTAATGTTTAATATATTATATTCTAGCAAATGTTTTTATTATTTTGTTAAGCTTCTAATAGTGTAAGACCTTTCATAATGGTACCAAAATTAAGAACCTAGCTAAATGTGTTTACACCCTACTCTAATTTTAACTTTACACAACGTGCAGGAATGGTATCGATTTCTCTGCGAAACAACTGGTTTCTCTACTCAAAACGCCGCAACATTTTGTGTAAATTCATCTACACTAGTTCGATGACGTTGCAGGCACGAATACCACAAGAAAAAGAGGATATGTTTGATGTGAACTTAAATATTGTTAACACATTATTAATCTCGTAGTTATTAGTGACTGACATCTGACGGTATTTTGTAACACAAGAAAGTTCGACCGACTATGGTTGTACTTAACGAGCGAATAGAGGTTTTCATGTCAAAACAACTTATCCAAAAAGCTTTGGTTTCAAACTTCAAGAAAAGTCTTAAATTAAATAAGGGGACTTGAAAAACATTTGTTAATTTTTTATTATCAACCGAAATCCGTTTTTCTTTTAGATATTAGTTTAATTTTGTTGGATGTTAAGAAACAATTTAATTTTTACAAGAATTTGCATCTATTTATAAGCAAATGCGAGTTTAAATAATATTAGCATTATTCTAGTCTTGTAAATAATTAAAACAAAACATATAACTGATTCTAAATATTTCTTAAACGCCACGACCGACATTTCGCTATGAATTATTTTGTATTTTTAAGTGTGAATTATTTCGTATACTTAAATTTAATTTGAAATGTCTTTTTTACAACACAGTAATTTAAATTAAGTATAAGAACTTTATAACATAATTTCAGAAATATTTCTGAAACCTTCCACGTAATACATTGGAACAGTCAAAGGTCTTTCCCTCAAAAATATGAATATTTGATTTGCTTCAAAATATTAAAAAGCGTATTGTAATTTTACATACCAGTAGGTACCATAAGGTACCATACCATAAGGTACCATAAATTATAACAAATTCGTCAATGAACTATATACATAGTTACCCAAAGTACTGAAATATGGTACTCGTAACTCTACTCCTGCAAGCACTGTTTGTTAGGATTTATTACACTACTAAATTCAATGTGATACTTTCGTTTTCTTAGGAGTTTTGACAACATTAAGAATAACCAAGCTACAATGAAACCTTCCATTTTGTGAACAGATAATTTGGGTCGGTCACATCTATAATTATGCAGCAATGTATTGCAGAGGCTAGACGCAGTAGAGCTACGAGTTACGAACGACGTAGATTAAAAGGGAGGTTGCCTGCATCTTCTATGGGAAGCGACAATAAATAAGTAATATACATATGCACGTACGGCGTTAGTTACTATGTAATACTAGATCTGAGTCATATGTAATCGAAGTTTAATACCCAATCACGTTTTGTTGGTCACTTTTAAAGTTGGGATTATGTGGAAAATATTAAAAAACAATTTAAATCATCGTCATATCTCATAATTATTTTTATATATGTCACCAAATATTATACATTTATATATTATGTTTATGATTTTCAAGAAATAATTTTTCTTATTAAACAAAATAAGAAAATTTAAAGGGAATTAGTTCAATTATTAATAAAATATGCACCTAACAGTATGAAATTGAAGATCTTGTCGTGATTTGAAACAAAAAGTAATCAACGCAGATGGAATTAATTATGATGTTTTAAAATTTTGGTCAGTTTTAATTACAAATTCGCAACTTTATATCATTGTAAAAAAGAAACTTGTTGAATCAAAATTGATTCAACTGTTATCCACACATTACGACCGAAGAGATACAAATGCATTTGTACCATTTTGAAATAAATTATGAATTTGTGAATTCAATAAACTTTTTACATTACATAAATATTATTTTAACTGTGTCGTTTGGTTTTTGACGAGTGATGAAAATTATTTTGTACTGAAAATATGTTTTGAAGAGACATTTAAAAAATTTTTTCATACAGGCAGCAGATTTAGTGAATAACATATGTATGAAAGAGATTGGTAACCCAATTGAGAGAATTTTTGGATATTGAAATGAAAAGGGATGCGCCCTAACATGAACGAGTACGGTTTTTTTAATTCGCTGAGGCCTGATTTTTTTCCAAAAAATTAAACTTTCTATCATTGACCTATTTTTGATGGTATTTTCTATTATGGCTAGCGTAGAGAATCCACCTTACATCACAGGTAAAGATTTCGTAAATAAATGGATCATTTTTATTTCTTGGGAACAGAAAATATCAGACTTCTAATGGCTAAATATTAGTGGTATGATTCAAGAACTCATATAATACTTATAATGCTTGGCGACTTTTATAATTACCTACATATGGCAAAAAGTATTGAAAGTACTCAGATGATCCTCTTTAGCAAATTATTTTATCCTTTACGTCCTTTCAGAGCAGCATTTTTAATTCTTCCAGACGGTCATTATCACAGCTCGGTCGATTACTATCAGAGCAACGTTTGCCATCTTTTACTTTGAAGTTTATATCTTCTAGTAAACTAATATTATGGATTCAAACAGCTTACAGTGTACGTGTAAATAGTTTTCTTTAATATGCTTTGTTAATGTTACAAGTTGCTTTTCACTTTTTGCGCCTCTATTTAAATTGATCGAATAAAAACGCACCAAAAATTTGTTAAACATGCATGAGAAAATAAAAGGAATATTTATTACAATATACCTTAAAAATTATATATACA
The DNA here is from genome assembly GCA_039881145.1 of Druceiella hillmani. Lineage (NCBI taxonomy): Eukaryota > Metazoa > Arthropoda > Insecta > Lepidoptera > Hepialidae > Druceiella > Druceiella hillmani. The sequence continues at coordinate 13,499,303 of JAYKKI010000014.1, read as the reverse complement.
TAATTATATAAATATATATATATATATATATATATATATATATATATATATATATATATATATGTATATATATATATATATATATATATATATATATATATAAATATATATATATAAACTTACTACAAAATACTAGCAAAAATCAACTACAAAAATACCGATACATAAAGAGTAAAAACGGTGTTTTCCATTATATGTATCTGCCAAGACGTTGGATGGTGATTTTCAAGAAAATCTTACTAGATTGAGATATTGGTGAAGGACTTCGATAATTGTCACACTTTTTGAAGTATAAGTTGAGTTCGTTCTATGATTGATTGCGTCTAGTATTAAAGTCATTTACAAGTGCTCAACGACTGATCGCACAGAATGTGGATTTTATTGATAGTTGATGCACTTTGATGGGCTTTAAGTAGTTTGGCGTACATCTAATCTGGGATTTGAGCATTTACGGTTGTAAATTATTTTTCTCCTTTATAAATAATGCTTACGTATTGAGACGTGCGTGGGAACGTGAATAAGCTCGCATGTGTTTTTGTTTATATCAGTACCATTATGGGGAATTTTATTAGGCAAAGTAGTAAAATACGAAAAAAGCTAATACTCCAAACTACGAATAGCAAATCTATATATATATATATATATATATATATATATATATATATATATATATATATATATATGTGTGTGAATATATTTATATACATATATATATATATATATATATATATATATATATAATATTCTTCATAATTTTACAGTTTCTAATTAAACGAACATTTTGAAATATTGAAGTTGCACTTATGATACGTGTAACTTTCTTGTGATATGCGCATAGATTAACACTCTACCATTAACATGTGTGTAAAAGTTTCAAATATAAGAATGCGTAATTTATTATACCTTAAGTGCATACAAGGTATACATACCACACTTAGTAAGAAAGCAAACAATAATAGTTAAGGAGCAAATGCAAAGGTTATTCGGTTTGTGCTTACTAGAACCGCCATCGTACGCCTGACCTAAATATGAGCAAAATTACTTTCGTGCTCACAAACCCTTTTATATCAATGGTTTTTATTGCCCAAGATTTACTTGAATCATTGCAGTTTGTTGTAATCTGTCTTATATAAGAAAATTCATAGTGTATATTAATTTTCATCCATAAATCTGCGTTTCTGATATTTCCATACTAATGAAAATTGTGTGTATTCATCTTAAAACTGGTTTGTTTAATTTCTGACAATTATCTAGGCGAATATCGTAAAATGAATAAGCATATCGTAAACATCGTAAAATGAATAAGAAGCATACCAATCACATAAAGACTTTAATTACAAGCATCGACCTTGATGTAGTCATGTCAACAAAATCTATATATACATATATACTCCATAGAAAAGTGAGAAATCCGAAGAGTTTATGGTTTTGTTTACTCGTTCGTTCGTCACTTGAGGGTTAAGTGCCGTAAAATGGCAATCGGTGAGTATTTTATCGGCCATAAAACGATATACGCAGCGTGCGTTTTAACTTCGCCTCCATAAATGGATTTAGAGCGCCGTCGTGGTTTTATAACCAGGAAATTTTTATTTAGTTGGATGGAATATTACTATTTGACGAAAGAAAGACTTCCATGCTTTCTAAAAAGGAATGAAAAATAATGCTATTTTTAGTATTAAGGGTAGCTGAAATAACTCGCTTTAAATAAAACTTATCTTGAGATATTTTATTGTGTTTATTAGATGCGTTTATCTGATCTAGGGTTTCGTACATATGTGATTAAACGAAATGAGTGATATGTGTATGCAAGTAGTGGATTTAAGGATTACGTGTTTTAATTTGATATCGTAAAATAAAATTTGGCGCTTCAGTTTTTTAGGTATGTGTAATTCTAGATTTGTACACAAGAATTGATTTCGTGACGAATGAGTCAACTATTTATTAGTTATTTAAATTAGTCTCGTTACGACAAACTTGGTCAAAGGTCTCTTGGATTGAGCATACAAAGTTTTGTTTTATTCCCCATATAAAATTACACTGTATTAGTTAATAACATTTTGCATTTTGGTGTGTTTAGGAATTTGCCCCGTACGTAACATGATATTTTATTTCCAGGAAATAATTATCCGTGAGGATACTTCTAATGCGAAAAGTTAACGCTTTATTTTTAATCACAATACGTAATTAGTTTGATTTTCATAAATTGTTTAGGAAAAAATTATTAAAATAAATATTTTCCCAGCTTCACATTTACACCAAAAATACGTGATTTATATTTCAACGAAAGAAAAATGTAAAATTATCAATTTTAATTTAATTTTACAAAAAAAATGTAAATAAAAATATACAGGGATATCTTGGAGCGATAATTCATTAATTTTGCTTTATTAAATATTGTTTGCCTGTGAGACTGAATATTTTACTATTTTAATTTAATGTTTTATAGAACAAATATTAAACGCACGTTGCATGTATTCTATTATCTTTTTGTGTTCTAGTTTATTTATATAAATCTTGAAAGTTTTCTTTCTATTTTATAATAGTTTCTAATTTCTTTCCATAATTTATTAATGAAATTGAAGTGGTTCACTCAGAACCTAAATTCAAATCTAATTATTCCTATTATGTAATTTAATATATTGTACCGTCATAAAAATAGCTTTAAATATATATTAAGAGAAGATAAACTGAAAAAAACACATTGTTATAGACTACAAATATTTGTTAACCGTTCCCTATAAAATTTTAGTTTGCATACCAAAGTAATTAAATGAATTAAAATGTTACCATATATAAAACATATAAAATATACAACTTATATAATTTAAGCAGATCGTCCTCATCTATAAAACCTTTTGAACCAATCAGCTTTATGTACCGTAATGAACATCGATAAAACAAATTATAGCACTGACGCCAGTAGTGAGTACAAACCTAAATTTAAATTCGCCATTGGGCGGCGCAACAAGAATAATCGAAAAAACTTCAGTCGAACGCGAACCGAATCGATGGAAGTTACTAATTGACTGAACACATGAGTAATCACCAGAGTTCAGCTTTTTGAATTAGTCGAGAAATTCAGCCGTCTATAAGTGATAGTTGGAGCTCCGTGATCAGTTCAGTATGTAAAAGGAGTTGCATTTATATTTTGCATCACAAAGGGAAAGGCGGAGTGTCCTTTGAATAAAATTTGTGATTTACGTACGTGTCCGTGATGGAATAAAAAGTTTTTGTAGTACGAAAATTTTGCTAGTGAAAAGCAATGTCGTTTCAAGTTTGTTGTACAAAAAAACCTAGCTTTAAATTGTACAATAATTTTCGGCATAATGGTCATAAAATAATTGAGGGATATAAATAAAGCAATAAAGTGTAGTGAAAATATTTATAAACTCTTATGTGACTCTTATAATTTTGGACAATTAGACAGTTATTTATATTGAATATGTCAAATATGCTTCGACGCCCTATATATTTTTTAATATTTTTTCTTTCAGTTTTAATATTATAACCCATACAATTAAATGTAATTAAAAATAAAAAGCTTTAGCCTTTACTCATATCTCTTGATATCAGCTACGATAGGTTATAGTATTTCACTTATATATTAATTGAAAATTTTCTCAAATGATTTACACTTGTTTGGGAAACGATGTCGAAGGAAGTCAGTATGTAATGGAAATGTTTGTTAACAACAAGTTTTTGCTAATAATAAATTTAATTTGGTGAATAGGCTTCAAAAACTAGCAGTCCACACAGCTCTTTTCATATAAAAGTATAATTTATTGCTCAGTTTTCTCATTGTAAAAACAAATGCAAATAATTGTCAATACACAAATCCAGTTAATACAGAGATAAATCTGACCAGAAACCTTGGTTTGGATTGGGATTCATAAGCAAACTTATATAACCTACCAGGCAGTGCAATTTTCTTCTTTAAAGACATATATTCAAATACACAAAGAATATATACGTGTATATACAGACATACACACACATATATATATATATATATATATATATATATATATATATATATATATATATATGTATACAAATATAACAACAAAAAAGTATTTGCGCTGTCTAACCATAATTCAATTATCGTGGGAAAAACAATATTGTAATTTTTTTCCTCATTTCTTCTAGATAGCAAACTCGACTTCTATTCTGGAAAATTATACATCGTTATGGTAACTTTATTGCAGTGAAACCTTCAAAAGAAAATATAGATTCCGATTTTCGTTCATATAATTTATCTCATTGTCAATGTTAGATTTTTTGCAGTCTTGTCTGTCATATTGACTTCATGTATTCTATATAGCATGTTAAAACAATATTTTTCTTATAAACCGGGGTAAATTGTAACCAAAATATTATTATGTAGCGCACTTAAATTAAGGAGTGATCGTTAAAATAATTTTCCTATTCATATGCGGGGAGAAATATGTATTACTATTCGAAGTGGAACTTAGAATATGTCAATTCTCCATTTTTAATTTATTTGTTTTTTAATTACTCTCCATCGGTAATAAAAATTTCATCTCCATGAAATACTTTATTGTCACTTTTGAAGTTAATGTTTTAAGAGAAACTATTAACTTCGACTCGTTAGTGGTCAAAACGACATTGCATGTATGTAGGTACTGATTTTAAATAAAAATATTTAAATATTTTAAAAGATTAGCAGTAGCTACCTTTTTTAAAATTGATTGAATTTTGGTTATGCTTGTAAATAATTCAATTTACAGAAAATTAATTTTACAGAAAATTTTCTGTGCCATATATTGGAGAATAGTAACTGGTATTATTATTTTTATATAGTCAAGGGTAAACAGGGCTATCACTCTCATGCTGCTTAGTGAGGGATTTTGATAACGCCCTTAAATTTAATTTATTTGGTCTCAAAATTAATGATATCCTTATGTTTTAATGTAGGAAAAATATTGTTTATGATTACTGCATTTCAGTTGAAATAAAAAAATCTTCATGTGAAAATAATGACACCGTAAGAGCAAAACCTTTGTATGATATATATATGTATATATATATATATATATATATATATATATATATATATATACATATATATATACATATATGTATATATCTACATACATACATATATTTTTTACACATATTTTTTTTAAGGAGGTTAAGTTCAGCCGATGTAAGCAATTATCGAATAGAACGCCAGGATTTTTCCGACGTTTGTCAGTATAAGATTTTCAGGCAGATGATTTAAGATTTATACAGATTTTTAATATCTCGTTTCAGCCGAAGAATATGAGATATGTAGTTTTTACGTGTTTTATCTGTGAAAATGTATTTTGGTTTTGTGCACGTGCAATTTAAAAATTACTAAGTGAATTTAGATTAAATTTTTCATATTTTATTTAATAATGTCATCGAAAGGTTGATCAAAATTAAAAAAAATAAAAAGATATCTTCTGAGGATTACGTGATCAACAATTGGCTAAATGTCTCACTTTGTTCGATAACATGGCAAAGTAATTAGAGTTAAGTTAGTGCCAAAAAGCCATTATTTAATTTCTTCTTCTTTCTCAAGAGCTTGAAGTTAATCTGTAGTATACCTACGTGTATATATTTAAATACTTATAATTTTAAATGGTCGCATTAGTCCAATCCCCCTCCCCCCAAACAACGATAGTAGCATATTAAAACCAAGCTCTGATATTCTTTGGTCACTTTAGTCACCTGTCAGCGCATATATCAGAACATTATAGTACTTTTAGTACATAAGAAATTGTGATGAAATTTTTCATTGTACCTATTCATACATCCAAGTCGGTGATGATGAATGTTCTTCCCAAAGATGAGGACTGGTAGAAAATTATCGAAAATACTCTCCACGTAAAATCGAAAGTATCTAGCAAAGTTTTAGGGTCCTGTACGTTAAAAGAAAAAAAACGGTACCCTCATAAGATCCCCCAATTTTCCGGCTCTTTGTCTGCCACACTTATTTTTTTTAGTAACTGCTTTGCTTATAAACTTGAAATTTAGCACATAAATAAAGCATGTTAGTCCACTTATATTTCAGTGAATAAAATCCAAAATTATTCATATGGATAAAGGGAGAATAATTATGTACTTACTCAAAAACATTTAAATTCCACATAAAAGGTTAGATGTCGTTTGGAAGAGGTAGTTAAGAGTTTTAAAAAATATAAAAAATAGAGATATTGTGCCTGCACAACGAATTTAGGAAAATTAGGACGCTGATTCTAGGTGTTGTAACTTTTTTTCATATATTCGCTATATTTTTAGGTCTCTGAAAAATAAAACACGCAATATAAGAATTTACATTGTAGAAACTTAATAGTTGTAAATAGTTTTACAGAAATACTACTTATGTACTCTTAAATATTTATAAGTACCTAAATGTGTACGGAAACCTGGTTAAGCTAGTTTTACTCATATTTGACTTGTTTTTGGAGTTTCTTCTTCTATTTACATTAGAATTATTTCATTTAAACCTATGGAAAATGCATTTGATTAACATAGCAAAGTAACGAAGCAAACTAAGCAGTATATTAAAAAATACTATAAATGTTCATATAGGTATTTAAACTTTTAAGAGAACTTAAATGCATAGAGAACTCTCGCATTGCCAGTTTACTCGTGTTTAAAATTTTAATTTTTAAAATTTGTTTAAGCCTTTATATACAATACTTTTTGACCAACTAAAATATATGTAGAAAATGGTTATTCCAAAGAATATTTTAATGTACCTTTTGAAATAATAGTACTTCCTAAAAATTCTTCATTGAAAATTCCATTTTGGTAGCTACTTCTTATATTTCTACACCAAACGATTATCTTATTCATCTCAAACGTCAAAGAAATCTTCACTTTTACATTTTTGTTTATTGGAAGAAGTTATATACCTTAATTATCATATGTCTTATATACCAGTATATGCACCCAAGTAACTGCAAATCCAAAAATCTCGAAAAAAGTAAAATAATACCGCCCATGCTAGATAAAAGAAGCCTTAAACCTCGAATTAAACAGCATTACCTTCTCCTGTAAATATTGAAAATTTCTCATCACGCGGACGCGAGTGCGATATAAATATTGCTTCACGACGTAATGAAATCATATTAAAATATTATATGAAACCTTCGCTTAATGGTTATTCCTTAGACTAAGTAAGGGCCGATTATCTGAGTAAAGTGTGATGCTAGTGATGTGCGCGCGCAAAGCTTCATTGTAAAGATAGTCATTTGGCCTCATAAATAACTGTTTTTTTTTACATTTCAATAAGCTCTCTTTTTTAAAATTTTTTAAATCATTTTCTTGTGGTAGTGTTGGTGTAGATACGGATGACTAAGCTTTATTATAATAATCATTGCAAATTGAACGGATATAATACCTATTAGCATAAATTGCTCTAATATATCTGGGTGGCATAAAACACAAGAAAAAAGGCTTTTATTTATTTATTTGTTATAAAAACAACATTTATTGTTTTGTAAAATAAAATAAAATTTTAAAAAATCAAATTACTAAATATATTTTATATTGTTCATTAAAATTATATTGTTCATTAAAAGTGACCTGCTTTTAAATGTATATGTATAATTGATGCGTTTTTATGTGCCATTTAGGATTGTTTCATAAAGTGACTGATCTCGTCATATTTTATTCAGTTTGATATCAAGTTATTTCGTCATGAATATGAAACCCTAACATATATAAATGCAATCAACTTATTTATGAAATTTACCTATTTACTTACAAGATATACCAGATGTTCGTCATGCTTGTGACGTGAACTTATGAATTTTTTCCATCAATAAAATGTGAATCAGGTTAGCCAAAAGAAGTTTTTACCTATTAAATATATTTGGCGTTAATTTTGTGGAAATTCATCATTCACAATTAAATGAAACTACGTGATGTAATATTATTTCTACTTTCTTCAAGTTCTTTACTTGTCTCTCTATCTTTAGGTAGGCTATTAGCAAAGATTAGCTCTTAGGAACATGAGTTATCTTTGCTAATAGCCCACCTGAAGATGTTGTAATAGAACGAAACCTAGGTCGTGTTAAAGAACTTAAATAAAGTATAAATAGTACTATATCACGTAGTTTCATTTAATTTTTTCATTAAAAGCGATAATTCAAAATGAATGAAAAATGCCGGAGATATGGGGTAACATATGCAAAAAAAATTCGGTCGAATTGAAAATATTTTTTGGAATCGGTACATTAACAGATTTAATCTGTTGTACTTTTTAAAGATTTTTTTTGATAATCACCATAACACTTCTTTTCCCACCTTCCCAAAAGAACTTCCCATTTCATAGTGAAGGTGTACATGAGAAATTCTGTCTTTTAATTAATTTAATTACTTTGAATCTAATCAATTTCATTAAATATCCTTTCTTTTTACTGTGCCTTTTCCATCGAAATATCATCAAAGTAATGGCAGGAAGAAGTATTGATGAATGATGCTAGAAAGAAAGATAAGACAAATTTATATTTAATAGAATTTTAGTTAATTAAGGGAAGGCATATATTACATAGGGACGAAATAGGATGCGTGTTCTTAACTATTTTTGAATATATCAATTTTGCTTAAAGAAATTCGCTACAAAACATCGATAGAAGTCATCATACTCAATTAATCTTTTATGGCTATCGATTATTATTGCCATCGCGATCTACAAATTACGTGGCGTTCCTTATTCTAAAAAAATATTGATAAAAGTCGTTTAAGCTAATTTTTTTTGTCTAATTTATATTGCTCATATTTTTTGGTATACCACTGGTAAAAACTAAAAGTACATTATGTTTCTAAATGTATTACTTATCGAGATTATTTTTCGAAAAAAAAAAGGAAACTCTTGTAAATATTTGCTTTACCTGGCTTCTATTCTATTCTCTTAAATTGATGTAGGATAGTTTGATAAAGAGTAAATTTAGTTGTGAAATTCATAAATCTTGTATAATGGAACCGAAGGAAAGTGAAAAGTCACTGGTATCCTACCAGTGACCAGAAACAGATTTTTAAATTCCCAGAAGACGTGAGCGAAAAAACTTTCTTTCCGAATAGGATTTTGTATATATTCTGAATATTGCTTGAAATTGATGAATAAAAATAAAGTGTAAATTGAGAATTATAATCTATAATTTAGCGTAGTCTTTAACGAAGATGAAAGCATGAAACAATAGCAAGAGTAAAGTTCGTGTTATTTTTTTTTATTTTCATCATAGAACCTTAATTATAAATTATATAAGATGGACGACGTTTTTAAAAGTCAATCATAATTAAATAACATTGTCGATGTTATTTTTTCTCCATTTTCTCATTTTATCATCAATAATATATATTTATTAATTGTTGCTACCTTTTTATTGGGGCGAGTATTCGAAATACTTTTCTTCGAGAAAATATAATAAATATGAATCAGAGTTTGTCAAAAACCATAGATTACTGAATGTTTAATAATAGAAAGGGCATTAGAGAAACAATTAAATTTTTGTAACAACCAGCGATTTATTGCAATACCATTTGTACTATTATCGAAAAATGTAAATTATTGCAAAAAAAACACACATCAAACTTGAGATTTCATCATGGGTTTATTTAAAAGAATTCTTACAGTAAACCTTACTATTGTTAATTATAAATGCAGCTAGTGACATAATTTGTTGAGTTTTGAATTTTTTAACAATTTTGCCACACAATTTTTTGCAGGAAAATCTGTTGTAATTACATTTGAAATGCGTCATCGATTATACAAACTCTTTTACAAATAAAGTTTTTATTAAATAAAATTATTGCGTAGCGAATTACGTTTTCCATATCAAAAATGCAAGATTTTTTAACATTTTCTAATTAAAGACGAGGGAAAAATTCACCTTCATTGGCTTGCATTCACACCTAGTTGTTCATTAAGTTATACGATTTACACAACAAAATAATTTTAAAACATTTTACCTGTCACCATACAATAATACAACTTTTATATATTTATATAAGAGAAAAGTGCTGTAGTTAATTTTTACTTAGAGTTGAAACTCTTTTTAAATGACCATTTTTAAATCTCATCACTATGGTTCGCCCATACGTAACATTACTAACGAGGTAAAACTTAATTCGGTCCCTGTAATCGATGGATTTTATAATGACCATATAAAATCATGGATTTTATAATACCATTTATTTCATATGGATGTTGCCTCCTGGGAATATGGTTCCACGTTATTATCCTGTGGGGGCAAATTGGTATTCGTTTTAGTAATGTCGTAATTATTACACGCTTTTACTTTCTGATATAGGTTTTACGCGAGTTGCTATTTGTCATTCATTATATTGTAAATTTTTTTACTCCATAAATACATTTTAAAATGTGGTTAAAGGACTTGACTCACACATCAATATGTTAGATATATGCGTTGTTGGTACGTTAGAGAAAATGAAAGAAAGTAATTTCAGAGGTTTTACTAATTTTTCATGTTAGACTAAAAATTCAATCTTAGTATGATATATATCAATTACAATTAGTAGCTTAAACTCTGATTAAGAATGCAAAAGACCGGGGACAGAGGATATTGGACTCGCTTATAATTTTAGGATATATAAAAATACTATTGGGATTATGTTAAAATCACATAACCATTAATATAAAATTCATTAAAATATTGATTCTATAATTTGTAGTTATACTTTAAAAGAGAGAGTAATTTTCTCTATATTGAGGTTTATTGGCATGTGATGTGGGGTAGGTTAATCATGGTAATATTAACAAGTATTGGCATATAAAGTTAAAAAGAAGTAACGTATAAGAGTACTGTTTTGAATAAAAATAATATTTAGAAACTATAATTTAAAATCTCTACTTCTGTTTTTAATAAAATTAATACTAAAGTAGAGAAATACTTCGATTTTAATACTGACATAATTGTACAAAATTAAATTGGACAAAGTAGAGATCTACAAACAAAAGCTAAACATAACATGCATGCAATGAAGACAAAACCAATAAGTTGATCCTTAGTAAAACAGTATGTGAATACTAAAACTTTAATAAATCTTCTCTAATAGTACTTAGGCATAACTTTTAGAATGACAATAAATAAATGTGTAATTTTCAGTCACTTAAAATATCATAAAGTTCATCGTCCGAGATATAATGTAAACAAATGAACAAGCTATTAACAGACCCTAAAACATAGAGTACTTAATATATTTTACCTCTTTTAAGTCTTATTGCACACAAAAGACATTTCCTTTTCTCATAGTAAATATATACCCAAAAAAATAACATTTCATTTATTTATAAAGACATAGTCCTAATTATATTTATGTGAAGTTACCGAATAAATCAAATGAATAATAATGGTGGTCCATCAAACCTAAACTGAAAACAAAGACCGATTTCGCAATTTATAATTAATATTTACCAAAAATAAAACAATTCAGGTCTAAGTTAACTTCAAATAATAATAACTCTCTAATACATACATAATTTCTTATTTTGGTCCCTGAATTCTCAAAATTTGTACAAAGTTCCAAAAAGATCTACATCCTTCGTGCGCTAAGACATAAAACATAGCGGGAAGTCATATCAAATTTAAAAATTGACACATATGCGCGCATGTGACTCTAAGTTATGAAGAGGGAGTCATCTTATCCTGTGCCTAAGGTTTACCATTTCCATTCTTCCCTATGAAATGAAACCTAATTAAATATAGAAAAAAAAACCCTTTGATTTTCTGACACGTAAATTTTGTTATTTAGCCACTAATAGAAAGAAAAATATCTACACATTTCTAATTAATTCGGAATCTATATTATATTAACGCTAATAAATATAAACTAGTTAAGAAAAGCAATATTAACATTACGTTATAACTAAAACATAAACATAGTTGATAACACGAAATTATACTTTTTTCTTTGAAATACACTTATAGTTTTAGCCTAAAAACGTGTCGGACTTTTAACAATTCGTGAGAATTTTTAAAAGAACATAATGGACAGGCTAGAAACTCCGTTAAATCCAATGATTTTAAGCTAATTTTAAAAGCGCCAAAAAGTTTATAGCCTCTATTGTAACACACGACCTGTCGAGTTAAAATAAAGGTTATGAATATTAATGTGCTTAGAATGGTATAACAAATTTCTAGCAGAATTTACTAATGAGAATGTTCGAGCATAAATTCAAATTAACAGTATTTATCAATATGTGATTGACGCGCAGTGTTGAGAGAAATATAAATAATTTTTGAAAAGGTATATTGAACGTGCAAAAAAGCAATAAACTTTCATAAATTTAAAGGAATTAGAACTAAACCGTAAGGTAGTTTTTTATTTTAGAAATTCATTTAACAATACCTTCTCCATCTCCAAACTAAAACTAGCCAAGAAAAGATATCTTTATTATTTCTTTAAATTTTAGCCTGAATTATATATATATATATATATATATATATATATATATACATATATATTGAATGTAAAAAAATTGCACATAACTCTTTTGAACACGCACACAAGCTCACGCTAGCCATACGCAACGACTACATATACTCTTTTATTAAACGTACCGAACAGTTGATATTGTGCCACATGCCATCACGTGCCTAAATATGGAATTAAATGCATTTGTTAAATGATATGAGAAATGACGATTAAATACATGATAATTGAATTATTAATGAACTTACTCATTTTGTGTCGAAATCATTTATCACATGACTAAAATAGTTTGTAAAATATAGCACATAAAAAATATTTCAATTAAATTTTTTTCACTTACCAAACACTAAAAAATTACTTCATTTTATTGTTTGATTAGCCTTTAATATGTAATATTAACCGTCTTATTGTAAACACAATCGCACTCTCCTAATTGTCGTGTTAATAACTTTATGAACCAGTTGAGTATTTCTATTAATAATATTAAAATGTTGTTAATCCTATGGCGTAAAGTCTTTTTATAGCTCGATAAATAGTTACAATAAAATTAAATCTAAAGTATAAAATGAGTAAAAATATTTATCTCCAATTAATTTCTTGTCTACAAATGGTAAACTGTAACATCCGTAAAATTATAATTCAAATTCATTTAAATAGTTTAGTAGACAAAGGTATTAAATTTCTAAATTTTGGTTCTGTAGTTTATTTTACTAATTAAAAGGTTTTCTTTTACGTCAAGCATGAGACCACACATGTGTTTTCAGCAATGCTCCGCATCTTTAAGAGAAAGTTACTTTAAAAAGTGACGTGATATAAAAGGTCGGGGCATTGTAATACCGTTAACTATTTCTATTAGCTAATAATCGACGTGGACTAAATTTGATTGGGTAACGTGTTTATGGTCCGATTATACCAACCAATTAGAAACGAAGTGCTCGTAATCTTAAAAAGCAAAACTGGCACATAGGCACTAAAATAGTTAGATGTTCCAAAACGGCGTTACGTTACTAATTTTTTTATGTATGTATAAGAGGATTCTCATAGCTATCAATGATTATACCAGATTCGGAAGGAATCCTGCGAAAAATATTTTTAAAATATAATTATTTAATAGCTTTGTTAGTACCTATACCGGATGTAGCTTCAAACGTCATATAAAACAAATGTAAGAAGCCGTCTTCATACTGTGCATCATTTAGTTCTTAATATTATGAAAGTATTTCATTGATTTCAAGAAAAAAACATAAACTTATAATATTTAAAGAATATTTCTGTATTGGTATTATTTGGCCTTTGCTAATAGAAAGATTTTTTGCTAACCAAAATCGTAATCGATAATTTTACATCGGTTTTTGGATTATTCGTCAAACTATACGTGTGTTTTTATTTTACTGTGGCAGCACTTCTTTTTATTTACTAATAAGGCACGCGGCAGTGGCAGCCTACAAATTCCGTACAGTTTAATTTTTTTCTTTTATACAGATATTTGGTATTGTATTCTAATGTTCTCTTTCATTTTTACTAAATACAGAGATATGATATTTTTTTTAAAGTAATTCATTTATTAAAAAAAACCGTAATAAATATTCTATAATAAGTGTAACAAATAACAACTGAATTTATTTGGAAAAAAAAAGTTCTAGTTGCAATTTTAGCAAAATATCAGACGAAACTGTAATCAATATAAGCCATTTTTTCTCAATCATTTTCCAAATCAACCATTAACTATGAAAAATAAACAAGACCTCTTTATTATACTATAAAATTTAAATAATATTTCAATTAATTTAATGTTAATCATTTTAAATAAATTATGGCTAAATTAGTAGGCTAAATTTTAGTTTTTTTTAGTTTTTTTATTACCTGGTAGTATTCAATTTTGTAACACTTCATTCATGAAAATTTTACTAAACCAACGTTTTATATGCAGGTCTAATTTTTGAACAGATTGCAACCCCCTTTAATTATAAAGGCAACCCCCAGGTTGAGAAAAGTGGTATTTAGCGCAGATATTAGTTATCGTATTAGTTATATCACGTATCGTGTCATTTCTAAATTTATGTTCAACGTATTTCGATATTTTATAGTATTAGCGGTTGTTTCTTTTAATTATTGTTTTGATAACTTATAATGTCTACAGTGTGCTATTCCAATTAGGAATATTATGACATAATGGTGTGTTTAGGTGCATGCGATTAAGAGAAATGCCCAAATGGTAAATAAGTTAATTAATTCAATTATGAGGAGACTGCTCTTCTGTGCAGAACAAAACTAAAACTTTGTCGAACTTCTATTTCAAGACTTCTTAAACAAATAAGTTAAAAAATTTCATAAGTACAATAAATTAATGAAATCTTTGGTGAAATAATTGCTAATAAAATGCTTTTTAAACTTTTCTATGTAATACTTTATAAACGTGAAAAAAGTAATGAATTGAGTGTTTTCCGTGGAACTCCAACATATTAATAAAATTATTTATTATTATGTCTACTGTGCGCTATTCCAATTCGGAAAATAATGACATAATTATATTTTTAGGTGCATGCTATTAAGAGAAATGCTCAAATGTAAATAGTGTTATAAATTCAATTATAAGGACAGCAAGATTGTGAATAGAACAAAACGGAAACCATTTTGAACACCTCCTTAAAGACCTCTTAAAAAATAAGTAAAATAAATCTATATGAACATTAAATTAATAATTTTTTTTGTGAAATAATTGTTACTAACATGACTTTTCTGTGTAATACTTTTTAAACGCGAAAAAAGTCATGGATTAAGCGGTTTGCGCGGAACTGCAATATGAGTGAGTACATTATAAATATTATTTACCAAGTTTTCAATAGTTATATTTCATGTTATTTAACAAACCAATTAAATGAAGTACTCGCTCCGTATAAATTATTTTATATACAGTGTCTCGCTCTGCGAGTTTGCGATCGTTGCCCCGAGCGGTGTAGATTGACGTGCGCAAGTATATATTAATATTATTTTGAATTTTCTGAAAAGAAAATCATCCTTTAAATTTTATTTTAACGGCATTTAACCCACGAATAACGTTTTTCTTTGTAAGACATTTATTCCCAGACACAAATTTTGGCCTAATATTTGATTAAAGGCGTAATTTTTCCCGCAAAGTAAAATCCAGAACTTTTAGGTTGTCATTAGTAACAAAAAAAATTATGTTAAAACCTAAATTTTTAAATCTACGATATTTAAATCAAGAACAGTTTCTCATATCATTGAGTAATGTTCTCATCCATACATGGAAAAACAAAAAATATTACCGTCATGAAAAAATTATACAATATGCTTTGGGAAGAAGAAAAATTTATTCATAACATTTTTGCGTCATGCTCTTTAACACAGTTATCAATCAGAACATTAACAATGAGATAACCAACCTTTCTGTTCTCATTTGAAATATTTCACTTGTTTTTTTTTGTTTCTTGAGCCTGAGGAAAACTGATATCATTTTATCGTTGTACATTTTTTAATATATTTAGCCAAATATCTTATTATGTGCTTAGAAATTATTAATTAATTTATGCGACTTTGTGATAAATTGAAAATATAATCAATACTGACCCATTGCCAAAGAAACTAACAATACTTTCACTTATTCCTGGTATTGTTTTATCGTATCGTTGATTTGTCAACTAACAGAATCAAAATAATCATTACGACTGATCTTCCTTCTCATGTGATTAATAATTGATATCTAAAATTACAATTTACTTTTATTTTCTATTCGGTTCTTAATAGTGTTCGTTTTTCAAATGTATGTTATTTACTTTCTTACTAAAATTTTAAGCATTTTCATTCACTCATTAATTGGGAAAACAAAATCATTTTTTTTTTGGGAAATGTCCTCCACGATTTACACTCAAATATTATAATCAATAACAAACACGGCTTATATCAAAGTTATAACTAGCTAAATAGTGAAAACACGTTCTAAAACTATTTTTCTATTTTTAGGGTAGGCAGTATTTTGTAAAAGCAAGTGTTTTTAGTTCTTTAATCCATTAATTTATTTTTACTTCTTTAGTCTTCTCTTTTTATTTTAAGACTTATTTTTTTTAATTTCATGACATTATTTTATTGTGATCAATCGCATTCCATTGAAATTGGCTGCACGGGCAAGATAGTCTATAAAACCGTAAATCAACGACGACGTACATGCATAAACTAGTGTATACATCTTAGAAATTAAAAAAACTGGTTTCGAAAAAAGGGGTGAATGAAATCGTCCTTTGCTTTAGCAGGATTACCAGATAAATTTTCGCATGAAATTATGGCCATTAAACAGTCGGGAATCATCCCTTCCGATGACGTTATAAAGGTAAAATTTTAGATACGAGTTCAAATCCGGATATTGGCAGCAATGAATCAGAAAGTGCATTCCTAACATAAAGTTTACAGCGCCATGGACAGGGTAGCAAAAATGGTAAAACCTCAAAAATAACATTGCTATCTCTCAAGGCTAAAATAATAAAATGTTATCCATGTAAACAAATTGGCCATTATAAAAATAAACGTCCATTTCTGTAAGGACGATCAGTTAATGCGTTCTGTGTCATATTCCTAAATGTCAAATTTAATCGAATTGAATGGTATGTCGATTCAGGGGTCAGTAATCACGTTATAAACAAGAGAACAATATTGCAAATTATTTATGTAACCTATCAACCAAGGAAATAATTGTTACAAACCAAATAGTTTGGAAGTTACGCGGATAACTAAGTTCGTGAATGAATCGAAATATGATATTACTTTTAGAAATGGTTTGCATATTCCCAACCTCACTACTACTTTGTTGTTTGTTAGATAGCTATTTGCAAATGGTAATACAGTAAATTCCGGAAAGGGTTTTGTTACATTACAAAAAAACAGAATAAGCTAGTTTTCAAAGCCAAGTTGATAAAAGGGGTACACAGATTAAACATAAAATTAGTTAGCTCAATTAAAATCAGATGGCATAAAAAGATTCAGCAATGACTTCCACTACAGTATAGCATAAATGGCTAGGCCATATAAACAGTGAAGATTTAAATATAACAAAAATTGATGCATTGGAAGGAAGTTCATGCAAACATAAAGCTGAAATAGTAAATTCAACTCTACAGTATGTTGCAAGGGTTAACAAACAAGATTACCCTCCCACATAGCAGAAATAAAGTGAAGGAGTATTGGAAGTGGCACATGCCGATATACGCGTCCTCATGGTATTGAAGTCTATCGGATTGTTCAGGTACTTCTTGCTTTTAGTGTACGATTACAGTTGGGTGTCATTTCTGTATAATAATCTGAAAAATAAAAGTGAAATCTATAAATGTTTAAAAGAGTTCAAGTTGATGATTCAAAAACAGATGAATGCCAGTATAAAAGTTATAAGGTTTGCTAATGGAAAAGAATTTTATTCAAATGAAATGAATTTTATATCAGCGAAAAAATCCATAAACGCCGGAACAAAATATTTTAGGTGAATGATTAAATTGAACAGTCGTTTAAAGAGCTAGGTCTTAATTTTTTATGCCAATTTAGAAAAAATTTGAAGCTGCAGCAGTACATACCGCTATATATTTAATAAATAGATCGTTGGCTTTTGAGTTCAGATATATAGGTAGGAAGCCAGATGTCAGTAACATGCGTATATTTGGCAGCACAATCATGACACATGCGTAGAAATTAAATTGAAATAAAAGGCAGTAAAGAATTACTTATTCGGAAATAGTAAAAATATGATGGCTTAAAGATTATAAAATTATGTTACAAAAAAATGGTCACGTGTAGAGATGTTAAAATTGTAGATAGAAATAATGATTGTGATATGTTTCAGGTCTGTGTGGAAGCAGTACCAAAGCCAACATCAGATACTGCAGTGAAGCATGGCATTTATAAAAGTTAAATTACAAAATTACAGGTTCTAATCAATAGCAATATACAGTAACACCTTATGACAGTACCTATGTAGAAGATAAAGTAACCTCAGACAGTCCTTTGATGAATTTTTCTATACAGTTCTGATGAATAATAGGAAAAAATCTTGAACAGCGAAAAAGGCGAAAGCCTAACAGGTATAATTTTGATAACTTGTATACAGGAAATGAGTTTAATTTACAGGAAGACCGGATAACTATTGAGGAAGCCCTAAATGGCCCACGGTCCAAGAAATTATGTTCAATTGTAGAGGAAGAATTCAAGCTATTTAAAAAAATATAGTATGGAAGTAGTTGATAAATTAAAACAAAGGACAGTTGTTCAATGCAGATGGGTGTTTCGTAAAAAAATAAAAGGTGATAATAAAGTGCAATTTCAAGCAAGATTGGTAGCTAAAGATTTTACACGGCAAGTTGGAATAGACTATAAAGAGACATTTTTACTATTGCTCCGTTATTCTACAGTAAGATTGTTATTTGCTTAAAGTGTTAGGAATGATTTATATGTAACTCATCTTGATGTCACCACAGCATCCCTCGATGGTTACTTAGTTTTTTTTAAAGTTACAATGCCTTCAATGTAATGGTACAAAAGAGTTTATAGACGTTTACAGAAATTTTATGAACTTTGTTTACATATTAAGCCGAATGGAAATGTTAAGATATAGGATACCTTATTTGTCGATTATTTTTTTGTGTTTAGAAACTGCGCTATAGAAGCAGAATATCGTAAAAATAAGCTGCCTTCTACATTCAAGTTAAAATATTTAGGAAATATAAAGTAACGTTTTAATATGTGAGACAGAAAAGAAAACAGTGTACAAATTATTGATCAGTAACAATGTAAATTAAATTAAGATCAGAAAAAATTAAAAATTTTTAAACTTAATATCCTTATCAACAATTGGTAGTTTGCTATATTTGTAAATTTTAACGAGACTAGATATATCCTATGCAGTATATTACTTGAATTAATTTAAAAATAATTACAATGGAAGGCACTCGATGCACGTAAAATATGTTTTGAAATATTTAGGAGATACAAAAAGTTTTGGTTATAAATATGTACAGAATAATTTGGATTTAGTTGGTTACGTAGATGCTCACTGGGCTACAGAAGCTGAGTATATAACTATATGTGAGAGTAGTGAAGAAGCTATCTACTTATGAAATATTTTATGTGAATTAAAATATAAAAACAATTATAATGATAACTAAAGTGCCAAGATACAAAGTGACTATAATTTATTTTATGACACGAGTAATCATATTGATGTTCATAATCATTTTGTCTGATCAGCTGTAAATAGAAATTTGATATCAATTAAATATTTAAAGACGGCAGATATGTCTACAGATAGTTTGACTGAAAGTTTGAGTCCATGTAAACGTTTGAAATGTTTAAATTAATTAGAGATCAAAAAGGTAGTTAATGTGTAATTATAATTTGTTATATATATTTTTTCGATATATAAACCTGTACTATTACTTTATTTCAATTATCGAGTACGTTAAGGTATCAAAATTAAGAAAAACAAGTAGCGTCATCTATTGGCAACTATGTACTAACTTGTAGAAGTAATATAATAAAAAGTTAGTTTATTCGGAAATGAAACACCATGTTTCATTACTAAGAAAGTATTGAAGTTTCATAATTACTATACGAATATATAGAGTATATTATATATAGTTACAAAGTAAAATCTAAATTTATATACTGATAGCTATATAATACAAAAAACCCAAAAGGAAAAGGAATGGTAAAACTTAGATTGTTGAACAAAGAAATACGGGTATCCTCCGGGGAACTTAACTTAATGTGAAACGAAAATTTAATGGTTAACTATTATATCTTTATGTTATACACACACACACACACACACACACACACACATATATGTATACATATATATATATATATATATATATATATATATATATATATATATATATATATCTTTATTTTTCGACAAATGGAACACATACTAATACACGTGGTATAAAAGATTTAAAGTGACTAAATGAATGAATTTGATGCTGAAACATGCACTTTTAGAAGCAATAATATGATACCAGTCAGAAAAGGTGACACACGAAAGCCAAGACAGAGCGTTGCGTTAGAAATAGATAATTACGAGTGAGGCAGACCCCACTGTAAATGCTCCCCACGCCGCTTGCTGCAAATATATAAGTAGATTCAAGCCGGGTCCACTTTTTTTTTCGTCCTAAAGATAGAAGAAGCTTTCTTTAAAATATCTATGGTTATTACAGACCAAGAAGTGGGCTTTTTGACTTTACAGAGTATATTTTTAATAATCCCTATTACCATTCTTCTATTCAACTAACGCCTTATTCTTCACATTTTAATATTATAAAAACGACTAATTATCGTTCATTAACCTACATCCTTAACATACAACGAACACCTTTGTCCCTAAACAATATTCTCATATCTTAGATTAATTAAACATTTTAATGAATATTATTCATAAATGTTGGTCTCAAAATGCATCTTAAAGCTTACCCCAAGTTTAAATATTTAAGTGTGTATTTGTTACGTTTTTTTTATTATAAAATGCTACATGTCATTGCGATGGTGAGTAAATATCTTTATTGCATTCATATTTATAACAATTTACAATTTATAGAAATAAAATACCTATAATTGGATTTGAAGTCGAGGGGAAATATTTGTTTCAATGCAGGTAACTGATCAATTTACCTTATATTTTAATCCCACATGTGTTAGTTTTCATAATATTACTTTCAATTTCATTGTTTTTGACTTATTTGGTAACAAGAACCTTTTGTCTAAAAAAAATCAAAGGGAAGAATATCTATGGGCCGACACCAGCGACTGTAAAATATCCTCATATTAGGTAAAAAAAGGGACGTTTATCAAATAAGATATAGCAAGGGGTCCACAGAATTTATTAATGAACCTACAAATGCACTACCAGCTACTCCTTTCACACCCATTTTAAATGAGCCATCTTTAGGAAAAAAATATCCCAAATTTTCATTGGAGAAAAACACATATTTTCCCTAAATTTTTTCGGGAAATGAATTCAAATATCATATAATAAATATCCTTCAATAGTTTTATTCATTGAAATCAATAGAGATATTTGAAAGAACGATGCTTCGTTAGAATACCGGCAAGTCGTTGCTAGTGCAGTGAGAGAAGATTTATCAATACTAAAAAAATATTTGCCGACCAAGTCCATTACAATGGGGAAGGTCCAAATTATTGGCTTCAGAATATTCCTTCCAGGGCATGGTATGATAAAAGACAGTGAACGAAAGCGATGCGTCAATTGTATGAAAGCAAGCACAGAAAATACTACGAATGATATTTGTGAACTTTGAAATGTACATTTGTGTTAGATTTACTGCCTCGTTTCACTGTTTGCCACAGCTAAATAAATATATTTTTATAAGTATATGGTGGTCTATTATTCTATTTCATCTACCCAAGAAATCTACGCAATGCATTTTGCAATGTTAAAAATTATGACGGATATGGTCCTTTTCCGTACATTACGGCACTTTATCCCCGAAATTTTCCAGAAAATATGAACAACTATTTTTATTTTAAAACGTGCATCTAATACATAATCATGAATATGATAATGCTTATATTTACGTGAAAATATCTTAGAATCCTATTAATGGATAAAAAATTAAACAATTATTTGAAGAGCAATTATTGAATTGACTTTGTTAATTATAATTAAAATTATATAAAAGGGCAACAAATTTCAGTAATTTTTTTGTATAATATAAGAAATGATGAAAGTAGAAATGAATTAAAGTATTAAATTATTGTTCTTTAAAAATCTATTTAGTCTACAATCATCTGAAATATATAGAATTTGATTTGAGATAGGGTGACTGTACTAAAACAAATTATTTGGAAAATCCTCGTTAATGAGATTATGAAAATATATTTTGACTGCATTAATATATCACTACAAAATCTCCTTTTCAGACTATAAGTTTAGAGAATCTACCTACAGTAGTAATAATTTTATTTGGTTAATGGATAGTTAGATAATAATTGTTACCTACATATGTTGAAATCATTATTTTCCTCCTTGTACTAAAAATATATTTAAAAAAAATAAATACTACTTACGTCGTTACCATAACATCTAAATTAATTTAATACCGTCCTTAGCCCACGCCTCTCTTTAAATACTTTCAAAATATACTGCAGTTACCATGGGAAGCTTATTTTAATTACTGGTCTTATTCTATTCCTTTATCATTTCAACACCATCTGTATTCATAGATTAAAATGGAAGAACTTACTAATAAAGAAAAAAAGGAAATAAAACCGATAAAAGAGCTGCAATTTAATGTTAATTTAACAGAAATGGTTTGAGCCACTAGGGGGTTGAATCAAATGACATACTTTGTATGCTCTATAAATACGAAAGGAAATATATCATATCTAAATAATTAATTTCAATCTTGTTACTAGCAAGTCATATTATAAATATATAAGCATCTTCCAAATTCCACTTACTACATTTTGTAGTAGGTAAAATTCAATTTTGAACCAGAATTTTGTTAAGGATAAAATTCTAACTATTAAATATAATTTGAACATTTTGTTGTCTACAGAGACTCGTATATTTTAGCGAGAGTTACTGAAAATTTAATAATGGAAAGGCTGAGAGCGTGAATAATATAGAGATATGAAACCTTCATTAAATCCTGTAATTTAAAACTAACTTTGAACGCGGACAAAAGTTTATAGCTGGAAGTGTTACGCGAGTAGATGAAACAGAGGGCATGAATTTGTAATATAATCAGAACATTCTAAGTAATTTCCTGGCAGATATTTGAGAATTAACTAAACGGGACTTTGAATAACGTTTCACAATGTTTGAACAAATATATTTATCTTTTTGAATTAATGCGTAACATCGGAAGAATTATGAAACATATTTTGAAAACTATGTGAGACCTATGAAAAAAGCAATGAAATTTAGAAGAAATTAAAAACTAAAACACTGTTATTATAGACTTTGTTTATTAATTCGTAATCCTAAAAAAATTTTCGCTTGAAAAAATTTGGAATGTGATACAAAGATGAATGTCTCCAGACGAAACAAAACTAAATCAATATGTGATAAACAAATAATTAGTCAAACATGTATTAAACTAACTAAGTTTATTAAATAATGGCATTTTTTAATAACCAGCTGAGGATACTTTTAATTATAACATTTGGTTCTTAAAAGTTTCCTTGACCAGGATAAAATCATAATTCACCTTGGTTTAAACTTTAAACAAAATAGTAATTTTTCATTAATTTTCATTTACAATTCTTAAGTCCTTGCTCTCGATTTTAAATGCATGATTGCTAAAAAAATTATTTAAATTTTCTAAGAACACAAAAAGAAACGAGAGTTACTCTAGATTTTAAACGGAATCTTATGGTTTAATTTGGCAAAAACCTGGTAAGGCTTATTAAGAATCTGTTACATTATGCTCGAAAATATAGATAAATAAATTTAAATATTACATAGGCACGTTGTCCTCAGACATTCCTTAAGAGGCAACCGGTAACCTAACTTTTAATTTATACCCCACGTAGTATTCATATGAAAGATCCAATTAAATCAATTCGGTAATTTTTGTAAGTTATTCTAATAAATAAAGACAGGTAGACAACGATATTAAGTGAATTGGATTGGTTTGTAATCAATACCGTGGTTTTAAGGTAGAGTAACAATTTATTGCAATTGTGATATATCATTAAAAGTATGGAATTGTAGCACCAAGTGGTATCTGCAGAATGCATCCTCCGACACGATCTCGCTGAATCTGTATTGTATGTGTGGATTGTACTGTAAATAAATTATATCAGTCAAAATTTTATTGTAATTAATTAGAGCAGTACTTTGTATGTAGATTATAATTAAAGATCACGTGGGCAAAATTGCATATGTGAAAATTGGTGAAATTGTATGACACACGCAACGTGATATTTTCGTAAGATCTAAAAAATTACCGGCTTCTCTCAATGTAATTTCTATAATGCTTATTATAGTTGCAGTCCATTTTACTGCCGCTTAATTGTTAATGAACACGTAACTTTTATAAAGAAGTTCACTCTGACCAAAAAGAGTTAAATGAATAATAAGATAATTAAATTGATATGACTGAGCAAAGAAATTATTTGTAATGAATCAACTTTAATTTTTACGTATATTTTTTACATAAGTAAACAGAATAATTAATTTTAGAGGTAATCAAAATAGGGAGACAAATCTTAAATACACAAATTATACAAAAGAAAAATAGAAGTGCTGTTTTTATTAATTTTAAATTTAGACTTCTTCCCTTTACAGTAGCTTTAAATTTAATTGACAGAATTACCTAAAATAGTTTCGACTTAAATAGTTGCAAAACTACGACCGCTCTTGATCGCTCGCCGCACCGCTAATTACTTTCCTTTCATTAGGTCGCCGCCGCCAAAAGGCTTACATGCGGACGAGTATAATTGTTAAAAATCTGTTTACAGGACGTTAGTGGCGAGAGACGGTCGGTAAAAAGTTAAATAATTCGGTATATTTAGTCTTATGAAATGTTTCAACGAATTGTTAAATATTGAACTTTTAAAAAAAGTTAAGTCTAGAATTTTAATATAATGGCTGCAGGTTGAAAGTTTGGACAGGAAAAAATATTTTCGTTCCTCAATCTGATTCAGATGTTCAAAGCGTTTTGGTTGATATAGATAATTTGTAACCTAAATTATTTGAACCCATGAAATGTAAAGTAAGGTAATACTAATAATATTTTAAATATTTTTTATTACACCACACATTTGTACACTGACAGAACTAAGTTGCCTATAGGTTGCTGCTTTTTCCATATTATCAAAGACGGTGATTAAAAAAAAGCAAGAAATCGTGTTTCGTATTAATTATTGCACAGTTTTCAAAAATTAAAAAAAGTTAAAAATGTTGTTATATTACTCGTATATACGAAACAAAAAGAGTGCAAAATAGGACAAATCTCATATAATTTGCTTCATATGGTAAGAATATTTCGATAATATTTGAACACATTAACTTCGTTTTTTTTTAAATAAATATTATAATGAAATGTTATTATTTTTACGAGAGTCTTATCCTTCACTAAACATTTTTTGTTCAAGTGATCATAAAATTTACAAATTATAGTAGATATTTTTTAAAGCTCTCCCACGAAAATGAATACTTTATTGATTCATAAAGCCAGGTGAGCATTATTATGTAAGGTCACCCGTACAAACAATAAAGAGTGTTTTAAGATAGAATACTTTTAAGTTATTTGAATTTCCTCTTGGTTATTTTAATTTAGTGCAAGTACTCCCTCACTGGGAGTACTGTCTACAGGCATATGTTACGAGATATGACAATTAATTTTCACAATGAAGCAGTAATTACCACATAGAAGTCCGACAATAAGGTCACATTAAATACGAGAACGGGGTAGAACGCCGGTAGCAGGATGGGCGGTATCACGTAGGGTGCGCGCCAAAACCTATGTTTTTTTTGACAGATTTTATTTCGTATATAATCGAAATAAGTATAAGTATATTAAAGAAGTATATCGACATAACGAGTCCCGCGGGGTGCCAGTTAGCGTACCAACTCGCGCATGACTGTCATAATAAAGAATTGTAGATGATTATAAATCTTGGAGATACAAATGAATACAGAGTGAGTAGATCTGGTAGGAAACTAATCTTTTTTTGATGTATCTTTGTCTTAATATTATACCATTAATTTAAAATTTAACAAAATATATTTGATTTATGTTTTTGAGCATATAAACGTACGTGACTAATTCATTGAAATAATAACTAATAATATTGTTTTCAACATCTTCACATTTTTTTATCAAATACATTCTTAAGAGCTAAATGGCAAGTTCATATATTTTTAAAAATTAGAAATTAAAATTTAAAATAAAATTAAAATTATCAATCATTTGATTTTTTTGCGAAAATTTTAATATTATATTTATAGCTTCGAAATTAAAATTGTAATATTCGTTGCAAATCTGACACAATAAGCGAAGTATAACGCTTTCTCTTTAATGGTAAGAAAATATGATTGAATTTTAATAATATTGAATATTATAGTTTTTTTTAAGCATTACTGTCTGAAAGTTTCCGTCTCTATTTCGTTATAAATACCCATGCATTGTGAAAAATTGTGAAAATTTTTTATGTATAATATAAGACCTATCCATACATTACATAAATATTTGAAAATTACATGTTTCAAAATTACTAATGGGGGTTATGAAATATGTTTACAATTTAAGGAACGGCACTTAATTACCTAGAAACAATACGATACAATAGTTTTCTATATTACTTACTTAGTGTATATTGTAGTTATAATTTATAACTGACTTAACATATTTAGATTATATACGAAATAAAATCTGTCAAACTAGAGAAGAAATCGCACCACGAGAGTTCTATACTTATTTTGGCGCTTATAACACTTAAAAGTAAATAGTATTTCAAGTAAACTAATATTAAAATTTTGCGACATAATTATAATGTAACGTATTATATACTATACTTTACACAGGCGGAAAAACATGTTATATATTTCAAAAAAATTAAAATTTACCACAATTGCTGCAGTGTTCCTGTATTCGTCTTATCAGATTATACTAACCCGGGTTTTCTCACGATTTTTGGCTGGGTGACTTTTAAATTAAAATATCCTTTTAAACACTCATTTTAAAATTTTTCAAAAATATTTTTGTTTTCCTCATAAAGAGCCTTTTAAAATGATTTTCCCTATCAGTAATAGTATAAGACCTATATTTACCTTCTCTTTGACTGTTATACGAATATTTTAAGAAAAGCACAAAAGTATGTGGACTAATAAGATATATTATTATGATAGCTTTCAAGTTTATAATACGCATATTTTGTAAGAAAATCGGCTTTGAAAATGGAAAAGTGTAAATGTTATGACCTAGTATATCATTCTTAGGCGTAAAAAGGTAAGAAATATTTAAATAATTATGACTTACAGAACCATTTTTATACTTTTTCCTTTAACATTTGGGTGTACTTGCAAAAATCCAGATGTTTTTTAATAATTATAGACTGAGAAGTTTCGGAAATAAGGACGGTGGGACATGAATTTTTTACATATTTTTCAGTGTGTCTCGAACGATGTATTACTTAAAATGATATTTTTGAGACTCTTATAACTAGCCATTTTAAAGGACACTCCGCACTTTATACGAAATGAGAAAAAAATTCAAATATTTAATTTGCACTCTTTAAAATTTACAAATATTTTTTTTAAGTTCTAGCTATTGCGATATATGCAGATTTTAATTTTTTATTAGTGTACAAAATTCCATTTTTCTACGTCAAGTAGTTACTTACAAAAAGCTGTATCCGCGGATGAACAGACTCGTGACCTGTCTTATAAAGTTTCCGTTTTTTTTTCTTATGAGTTGCCAAACACTAATACGTTATTTTATTACCCAACTTTTGCAATAATAAATTAGTACACTATGTACATAGTTTCTTAGGATTTCAGAAAAATGTTCATATAATTTAACCAAATTAAAAATAGAACTAATTTTCATGAATAAAACCAAACCTTCATATATTCTTGAATATTGAATATATTTGGCTTTAATTTTGTAGAAATTCATTATTCACAATTAAATGAAACTACGTGATGTAGTATTATTTCTACTTTCTAATATCCCACCTGAAGGTGTTGTAATACAATGAAACCTAGGACGTGGTAAAGAAATTAAAGAAAATAGAAATAATACTACATCACGTAGTTTCATTTAATTGCTTCATATATTCGACAAAAAATTGATTAAAAAATGTCGAATGCGGTAAAAGATTTTAAAACGATACTATTATTATGACTAAAGTTATCACTGTTTAGATATATAAAGATTTTACTTGCTGGTATAAGAATATACAGATTGTATTATTTAATGTTTCAAAAATAAATTTAAGTTTATATGCTGCCAGGTATAAAATATGAAAGAATATAAAGAAGAGATGGTAAATTTTGTAATGATGAATGCGGATCTGGAGAAATCACCAGGAAAATTACGTTCCTTTAGAATATAAATTTACTGATGTATAAATATAAAATTACTGCAATATATAAAGGTAATTTACCTTTGTATACAATGTTACGTTTACCGCAGGATAGGAGCAAGAATTCAACCCTAATACTTACATATAAAGAAAATGTAAGGAAAACATTTAAATAGTCCGAAATTGATCCCTGAATTTTTATATTTACTTAGTTATTATATTGAAAATAATTTATTCGTCAGGTAATTAAAATTCTGTTGAGAAATGTCCAGATACTTAAACTAGACTACATCGAATACGGAAAGCAGGAACTACACTCTGCCCTCTGTAAGACTAGCTTTAAGCAGTCACGCACGCATAATTAGTTAACTTCATCACAAATGCCAGAGTTATGCTTGCATATCAAAGGTAACAACTTATTTACTCGTACTGTTAAGTTTCTAATTTGGAAAGAAACTCGGCGCCTGAAAGGGAAGATTACGCCAGTACACCTTTTTAAATATTTACAAGTAATCAACTCCAAACCACGGTCGTCAATAAAATTTAAAAAAAATAATTAACCATGTCGAAGTATGATTTTATACTTCACCTGAAGTATCATAGTAGTTCATAAATATTCAAAATAAACTAGGACTATCACCAGACAATTTATTAAATAATCTGAAAAGTAAACATTGTCAGGCAATAGCCTAGGATACACAACAACTAAATAACAAAAATAGCGAAGGGAATAAATGAAGACTAGCGAAAACATCTAGGCCCCTTCCCCATTCCTTCAACGAAATTGTAAAAATATAAATTTATGTTATGAAAACACTTTCATCAACAAAATAAATTTGTAAAAGGCAAACACGAGGCCGTCTAGGAGGCTCTAAGGGAAGTGGCTTGAGAAATACTGTGCCATGGAAAAGTTACTTTGTAGTTTAATTAAAAGTCCGACGTCGACGTGCGGTCGTTTTCCATGGAGATGATTTTTCAGAAATGACCGGAAGACAAATAGTAAATAAGTTATGTTTAGCCAATAGGTGTAGCCACTGTATTTTAAAGAAAAACATGTCATATCGCAGTTTTGGACCGAGGTTTTAAAATATATAATGTTAGCTGTGCCTATGACTTCGTTCGCGAAATTCGGCACAAGAAAATTATTAGAATTATATTTCCCTTACCGTTTGCTCTTGGGTAGAAATCATTACATAGTAAATTTCATAAGTGTTATGGAACTCTCGTAGTGCGAGTTCCACTGATAATAATATGTTCATTATTAAGCATATTTGCTTGCGGCCTCAGTCACATGCATAATTTACTCCTATATTTAAGACAGACTTATTCATAGTAATAAAGTTTTCACCACAAAAGTACTCTTAATTGGTTTAAAAATAACTTATATGATAGATTTAAATTTAAGTTCTATAATTGTAATAACATTAAAAATTTCTGTTCGTTAGTTTTTAACCAGCGTAATTTATCTTATTGCTTGAGTTCTGGCAAATAAATAAATTGAAAACAGGTTATTATTACTGTGGGAAAATAACTGCCTTCAATTTTAATTTATACTCTAAGCATTATCTTGATAAAAATTTTATTCAACTTATTTTATGATATTCTAACAAAGATACATGCAGATTGTAATATAGCGGACTGACGAAAAGTTATTTGAAAAATATTTGAAGTGAAATTAATTGCAGAGAAAATTTAATGAACCATTTGATGCCATTTGAATGAAACTAATATAGAGTAAGTATAATTATAGATCAGATAAAAATAAAAAAATTAGGTTTTTTGTTAAGAAAATCCTAAATGGTCTATTCTACTATTTTTATATGCGTTCTATTAGCTTCGCTTGTATATATGTATATATTAATGAAGGTAACGGGATTTTAAATTAAATTTCCATCCACTTTCAGATGAGCGAACTATTTCAAATTTTGCACACGTCTGAAGAACCCATGACAGAATATTAAGTTCAAAATTAAAAGTTGAGAAAACAAAACTATGGTTAAAAGAAACTAAAACAGACTTTGCAGCAGTACAAAGAAAAAATAATAAAAATAAATATACGGGTTTTGATCAAAAGCGAAAAAATGTCTCATAACTCGACATAATTTAATTTTATTTGGATAAACCTGAAATTAGGTTGTCTAAGATAAACTTAAATGTAAAAAAAAATTATAAAGTACTCGCGACTTACATTTTCCTAACAAAAACTCAACTAAAGCATCGCACGCTTTGTTAGACAAATTTTCCTTTAAATCCTTGTTTTTGTCTTGTTCTACACTTTATATATAATATGAAATTTACAATATAAACGTAGTTATTTTAGTTAGTCCTATCTCGTCTTCGAATTGCCAATATTTCAAATTGTTACGTCAAAATGTCATTACTCGCTTCCTTGTGTATTCATTTTCTCCTTTTTGTAAATTTTAAATTTAAGAATTTTTGAAAACTGTTACAAATATTGTAAGAAAATTAAGAACTCCCTGTCCACAACACACACACACACACACACATATATATATATATATATATATATATATATATATATAATTATAAATATCTTATATTTTTTATATTAAACTTTTAGCAAATATCTAATAATCGTTTTAAAGTGCACAATTCGGTTAGGAGTAAAACACTTTGGTAGGAAACAATAGAACATAGACAATATACATGCCAATTGCTGGTCTGTATTTTTGCAGACTTATTTTTATCAAATGTCAATAGTTCATTAAGGGATTATGTGAAAAAATACAGTTCAGCGTTAATAAAAAATTCACTTTGCTGGGTATTAAATGAAAGAATTATCTATACATTAAAAATTATGTAATAGATAAAAACTACTTTTTAAAAAAAAAACGAAACTGTTGTTAATGCAGGCTGTTAATGCAGTAAATTAAAATATCAGTAACTGTGCCAAGTGTTTTATTTCTCTATTGGAGGATATCATATTGTAGCAAGTCATGGTTTTGAAGGTATGGAATACCAGTCTATCTCACAGAATAATCACTAGTTTACCAACACATTGCAATTTTGAGATCAAAATTTAAAAGAAATGTTTTTTTTTAATATTAGGTGGAAATTAAAAAAATCTTGTTAAAGAGACTATCCTATATGGAATACATTGTCCAGATATATAGCTGGCAGCCGCTATGTCATTAAAACCATTTATTTTGTGTATTCGTTTAATAATTTAAAAGCTGATATTACATTTTAAATATAGAATGACGGTCATTAAACTTATTACTGTTGAATATTTTCTAAGATACTCTAAAATAATTTAGATTATTAGTGGCTACTTTTTACTTTTTAGTACGCACTGTCTAGTTTATAGGAATATATTTCATTCAGTTCTCCTTTTTGTAAAACTTTTTAATTAACTTCCAAATTTATCGTAACGACCAGAAATTCTGAAGAATGTTTCCGACATATATTCAACTTATTTTGATGATGTAAATTTTGATGCCAATTAAATAGTTTGTCAGGCAAAGCTACGAATATATTTTTATTTTAGGTTACGAAGACTTGTTTTTTTTTTCATGGAAAAAGTGATCAGTGCTGCGAAATAAAAATAATATGTAAGCTTTCTTTCTACGACTTTTTTATCTTTTTAACTCGTTATTAATAGTAATGATTTAGTGTATCCAATCAGATTTGTTCTTAAGTTACAACACTTTCGTTCTAATAAACTAGAACTGCTATAAACAAACCTGTGAATTAAGGTTATTTTGGAACTGAAAGTTGAGCTGAGCCATCTACAAGGTGAAATTATTTATCATCGTACAAATAGCATATTTTTAATAACTCATTAAAATTTTAAGTAAGAAAATATTATTTTTCAACCTATTTTAGGTTGAAAAACAATATTTTCCAGATATCAATGCGAACATAAACAAATGCAGAATTTATAATGTAAATTGTGACATCATAGTGCTTGTGTTCGTCTAAACCATTGTTATTTTTTTATTTGAGATTCAAGTTCGTTGAGTTTTTAGGTGATTCACATCCAGCTTATTCTTTTCACCGTTATTAGTTGCTAGATTTTACCGTAGCTTCACTCATGTCCAAATTAAGATGCGAAATTTTAGTGAAAAATTTATTCTCTTCCCGTGATATAGCCTTACTGATATTTTCGCCATGTATAGCGCCTCCTGCTTTTTCGCATGAAACATTAGGACATGCCTTATAAATATTAAAAGATGTAACAATCTTCCAGAATGAATAAGCTACGTGATTATAAATGATATACATAGAGATGCGTTGCGTTTTATGCATATATATGTAGAATATTTTAATTTATTCGGAACGGTAATTAGAATTCTTCATTATAGTTATAAATTTCACTATTCACAATTAAATAAAACTACGTGATGTAGTATTATTGCTACTTTCTCTAAGTTCTTTACCACGACCCAGGTTTTGTTGTATTACATCTTCAGGTAGCCTATTGGCAAAGAATAAGCTTTCTTTGCTAATAGCCCACCTGAAGATATTGTAATACAACAAAACCTAGGTCGTGGTAAAGAACTTAAAGAGAGTAGAAATAATACTACATCACGTAGTTTATTTTAATTATGAACGACGAATTTCTGCAAAATTAACGCCAAATATATTCAATACTTCGCTATCATGAATTATTAGCGTTTGGTAAGCAAATAGACCATTTCCATTAAATATTTTTTTATCTTTATCAGCTCACGGCGAATATGTAGCACGTCAATCCTAGAGCATAATGAATACTGAACGAAAAACCTGATGAAATATATATTTGTGAATAACGTCACCCGCGGTAATGACTCCTCTTTGTATACTTGTCCATTGTATATTATTTTTCCATTTCTATTCAGGTCCTTAGTGAATTAAAGATCACGGATAACTAAATACCAATCACCTTTGAGTTTCGTTAGAAGAAAGTTTAACTTGTCTTATTGACCAACCAATCTAAAATTAAAATGGTAAATTATTTAGCAGTCTCTATTCAACTAATCTTGTCTCCTGAGTTACATATGGTTAACTTCCCGAAATCCGTTTAAACTTATCACCTACTCGGAAATACTGATTAAAATACGACATACAGAAATTGCTCCCGAATAATCTTTGTGTTATTTAATACAAAGTAAACACTTAGCAAAATATATCGAAGAGAAAATCGATGGGAAAAAGAAAAGAAAAATAACCATTACAAATAACGAAGGAATATTTTATGAACACATGCAATCATCACACTGTATTTAAATCCATAAAATGGAATTGGCTTCTAACTTGCTTCGCACTAAATTCATTAGTCATAAATTTATTGAAAAAATGCATAGGAAGATTATGTAACAAAAATCAAAGCTTGAATATTTTTTCTCCAGATGACCCTGAAAAGTCATATAATGAACTACAAAATCAATACTAAAGTCGTATACTAATATATGATTGAACAGAATTTGATGGATAATATTTACCTACGTTTAACGTAAATTTTACTTCACGCTGGAAAATAATTTCTCATTAATCAATAATTTCTTCTTTTTCCTGAGAAAATATTGTATATATTACCTCTTGAAACAACCGCCAATATTCTTATGTTTAACCATGAAAAAAGAGTAAGATAGGGTTCTAGTCGAATAACTATAATAAAACATTTTCAAGGTATTTACCGAATTAAATAGGTTGGTAATCATAGTGGAATCGATTGTATTGGAAACGTATATATGCGATATATTTATAAGTACAATTTATTTAGCACATACTATACATTGTATAGTTTGTGCTAAATAAATTGTAGTCTCTTTCCTTTTATTTTTTTAAACGTATATATGCGATATATTTATAACTACAATTTATTTAGCACATACTATACATTGTATAGTTTGTGCTAAATAAATTGTAGTCTCTTTCCTTTTATTATTCTAAAATAAAGGCATTCTTTACAACTTTTATTAGCTTAAGTATAAGCTTTTTATACCTACGTTGATAACCTTCATAATAAATTTACTATTACGTACACCTACACGGTGAATGCCTTCGACGTAAGCTCTTTGCTAAATGAAAATTGAATAAAATACCATATGAAATACGCGTCTATAAATAATATCAACTTCGAGCCATAATAACTGGCGCGGGTTTGCAATAAGCATTACGTTTTATTTATTCATTCCCAAATTTGTCCCCGTGGAGTGGGGAACACGGGAGAAATATTAATTTTATTTGATGGTAGCTTTCTGCGTTGATTCATATAACTGTTAGTAGCGTGTTAGTATACAATATTTTTGTGTTTGGTGTGAAGATGTATATAAGTGATTCATGAATTGATTGGTCCTTTATTTCCGTTTTTAATTGTTAGAGGTGTTTTATTAAAATAGATCGAGCAATATTGGCAAGCTACATCTCATGGTTTTAGTAAATCTTAAAATATTAGATAATTTTTGGTATTCGGTTTAATTACTACAATTTGTTATACGAACTAAGAACATATGCATTATTTTTGTATTTACTTTACGCTTAATTTTTTTTATGAAATTCGTATTTTATTGAAAAAAGGAAATTAAGAAGTGAATTCTCTTTTCTTAACAGCAAGTTCTCACTTTGATAAAATTTTCGTTGTCTCAAAAAAGTTACTTGAATGCTTCATGTTTATTTCATATTACCTTATTGTTACAAATTAATATATGAGAAATCCTAAACACGAAATATCTGCTGTATTTTCGTTCTACATTTATCCAAATAAGGAAATTTCTTTGTATTGTAGTGTGATATTGTAAATAATATTCACAAGGATATTTGAATATCATATATTTATAATGAAAGGGAAGATATTCAAGTCGCATTGCATTTTATTCTTCGAATTTTTTATGTTAATCATATCTGGTTTTTTAAATTAATTTTGCTTCTAAATTATTACGTATAGGTAATTTACAATGTGTTGAATTATTTTAAATAACT
Source organism: Druceiella hillmani (assembly GCA_039881145.1). NCBI lineage: Eukaryota > Metazoa > Arthropoda > Insecta > Lepidoptera > Hepialidae > Druceiella > Druceiella hillmani. The sequence goes on along the minus strand of JAYKKI010000014.1, from coordinate 13,463,879 downwards.
TTCTTTTTAGGCGTTCTGCAGTGAAATTAGTAAAACCGATCACTTGCAAAGTCGTTTTAATGTTCAACGATCTAACACATGCAGTTTTCTCGGACACCATTTAATAAATTAGTTTTATATTTAAAGTAGTGACTAATTAAAAACGTTGTGTATAAAAAGAAGAACTAAAATTGTTGAGAGCTTTGAAAGTTGAGAAAAGAGAGGAAAACATTCTCTTTTGAGATAAAAATTAAAACTTAATGAAAAAATAATTAAAAGATGTATAATTTCTCGTTTTAATATAGATTTTTTCTTAACAATTTATAATTAATTCCAAAATTAACGATTTGGAAAAAATAGTATTGAAGTAAATTCCTAATATTTTTAAAACACAAAATATATGTTTACTTTCCAATTTTTTTTTCATTTTTTCTTTATTTATTAATTACTACAAGATTAATATCATATAATTAATACTAACGATATACTGAAGAAGCGTTCCCGAGGCGGAAACTTTCCGAACACGGAACATTTCGGAACATTACCATAAGTGTTTCCCGATCATGAAGAGAGCTATCCGATAATATATATATATATATATATATATATATATATATATATATATATATATATTGTTTATAAATGAAAAAGAGGACTTATGTAATTGACGATGTGCCCGGGAATACTCTTGATAATATTGTACTACAAGAAACTAGCGTGACCCGTGCGAAGTCTTCGCATTATTTATTCCATTATGAAGCTCAGATGACAGATCAAACAAATATTTTACTAAAATTGACATATAGAGGCGCAAGTATCAAAAGCATTGAGCTAAAGCGCCACTTTATTTATACGTGAGTGGATTTGAAATTAAACAAAAATTTTACCGACCGTCAATCATATTGACGTTGAGCCGTTAGATGGCAGCATTGCTGTTTTGTGTATATAATTTTAATAATTAATTAATTTGAAAAACAATAGCAATAATAAATTGTTTAGTTAGTGGATGCCGGTAGAGCAAGCAATTATCTATAAAATGATATATAATTTATGTGGATTAGTTGTGAGGTTTTTTCTAAAAAGGGAGAGTAACATCTTAAAACCTTAGCGTATTAATATATATGATGGCCTTTTGAATTTTTTTTTCAATTTCTATACGGGTAATTTTAAAACGAATTCGAAATCTAAAAGTTTTCAGTATATAAAAATCAAATACTTATATTTTACTTTGGTCAAATCCGTTAATTTTGGTATTGCAATATTTTATGCGAATAGATAATTACGTATTTCTATCTGACATAATGCAAACTGATTGTTGTCGAGGCGTTAAACCAATTTTGTTTAAAGTTGTTATTCAAGTGGGTTTCGCCTCTCGCTCGCTCCAGTAGCGATAGAATATTTATGGGCGAAGTACCTGTCGATTGCTCGCAGTAAATAAAGTCAAATATCTAATTGTTGCACGTGATTTGTGGAAAATGAAGCCGAAAATTGAAAACAGAGAATTAGTATGTTACCACTGAAAAGAACAAGAGCAAAATGTAAAAAATAGTTACACCTGACCCTTTTGAAATTTTACGTATCCAAGTAAAATGATAAGACACTTAAATACCGACTACGTAAAATATCTTGATGTTATAAAAGAGGTTAACATATTGTGATCTAATTGGGGGATTCTCACCGAAATATATTTCTGGAGAATTCCCCAACGAGTACACGATATGTTAACCACTATACTGATCATTTATGGAAAGTTTTCTTCATTGACGATAAGAATGCACGGAACGTTGCTGAGGTAAGGTCATTCGACGATTACAATGTTGAATTTGTTGGTAGTCTGTCTCCAAAATCCGAAAATTTGTTTATCTTTTTTTAATTTTGAGTGCTCATTCTGTTTTACTATTTATTCTTAATTTCCTACACAATTATTCTATATCTCAGCTTTAATGTGGTTTCGGCTTATCATCATCAAAACTTGGTCCTGTCTTTAATTTTCACTTGACCCCGTTTTTATATTTGTATGGAAATTTATAGCTCGCATAGACTATTTGAATTATAGATTATTTCTTCTTCCAACCATTAGTTGTTTTTGCCATTATATAAATATATTACTAACAAAAACGTCCATTTGATTCATTACGTACACCTGAATACATTGCATAACTTTCTAAAATATAATGTAAACTATAATGCTATATACCATAAACTCAGTATGTATTATATCATAAACTCACTAATGTAAAAATAGGGAAAACTCGCTCAAATCTTACTCCCGCTATTATCTTGTACAATATTTAAATGCTGTTGGAAGTTTCTAGGAGTTAATCACTAAAAATTGGCCATCAGAAGATGTCATATAACGAAAACTAGGTTGTGGTTAAGAAATTAAACAAAGCATATATAATACTAAATCACGTATTTTCATTGACTTGTTATTAAAATTTAAGTGATTATGAGTTTTTAATAACTTATCGCAAATATATTCGATATTTTTTTTGTTGAAATCTTTGGTTTATCTGATTGTTTTTGTGCATTTATTTTGGGTAATTAAAGAATTTTTTTTAAATTCAGATCACAATGTGCTCTAGGTGGATCGGTGGATATGCATTATATTATTGAATTGTTCTAGACCCATTGCAAAACCAAAGCTAAGTTATAGGTACGTATGTGTGCATAAAATATTATAATTTATAAGTTTGAATTAATTATTTTTAAGTTTTCATTGGTTTTATTTAGAACGAAAAAGTGGAAACATTTTAAATCACACAAGTGTTTATTCGTTCGCCCATCCGTCAACACTTTTTTTCTCAGAAGCCGTTTGAGGTAGAATTTTTAAATTTTGTCGTATTGATGAAGCCTGCCAACATTCGTGTATCTCTATGGTTAACACTCAAACATGTTGATGTGCAGTTTTGTAGGGGAAATGTTTTTATTAATTTCTCGTTGTGTTTATTAATTTAAAGAACAAATTAGAAAAGAGTTCGGATACTTTCCTTATATCATGTGAAAATACCGTAGGAACGTTTTTTGTACAGGTTCAGTCATGGAGTTATAATTGGCTTTGTTTGGGTTCTAAACAATTGAGGTAGGTTATAATCAACTTTATTGTAATAGATTGTACAGTAAGTGAATTGATAACACACATTGAAAGCTCTTTAAATAAGCAAACACAAATCCAAATATTCCAAACGATTATTTTCTTACGGTCCCTATGTGCCTACGAAATGTTAATCCTGAATCAAATCTCACTCTCAAATCGTCGCCATCCAGACGGTGTAGTGGAATCCTACCGACAGTACATTCGTATTTAATAGGAGCGTGTACTTGGTTATAAACCACTATTAAATAAGTGTTTGGGCTAAACTGCAAACCGATTGCTGCGCTTAACTCAAAGATGGCGTTGATATCGTGTTTCGTAAACGAATTTACGGGTTCCCAAATATTTCTTTAATTCTATTTTCGTAACTTTTTTTTTAATATGTTTTTAAAATAGAAATTATTAGAATTTCCTTTGCCTTCTATTTTATTTTTTGCCCAAGTCATATCTGTCTTCACTTTTGTTCTTTAAAGTGTCAAATCGTAGAGAATAGATACAAAATAGAGTCAAGTTTGCTGTGGTGGAATCAGCGATAATCTTGCCTGACTTCTCTTTATAAATTAAAATTATAATTTTGTGATTGTGTCATTGGCAATTATATTTGCATTATTTGAAACAGATTTCATTTACTATTAATAAAATGTAATAAAATTTATTGATTAATTCCATTTCCTTTTTATTAATTACAAGAATTAACGTATATAATAGTTTAACAACGACCAGAATAGTTTGACAGTTACAAAAAAATTATTTTCGTCACCCAATTTCTTCTTATTCTTTATTTTGCCAGATTAAAAATTATGCCAACATCACGTATTCGTCACTCAAACGTCCAATTAACTTTATAATTATCGTCAACGCCTGTCGCGAGATAAAATCTCATTGCTATGTCAAATGACTGTAAGCGAACGTTTGATTGAAATTAGCGTCGGTGAAATGATAATACGACATTAAAATAACAATTACTAGATATTTGAAATTTTATAACAGTCAAGCTTAATAAACTGTTCGATAGAATTAGTGTAATTGTTTATACAAAGAAAGTGTACAAATAGTAAATAATGATTAATAAATTCCATATCGGCGCTTGTAAAGTATGTTTTACGTTATCTTTTGTGTGCATGGATATATTATTTTTGACAAGTGCTTTTGCTAGCTTATAATTATATACTGAGATTAATGGGAATATGGCTGTTAATTTATTTGAAAATGCATTGTAGTTTTAATGTTATTAAGTAGTTTTAATGGGAAAGGTAATGAGAGTATATACATTTAGCGTGCTAGCGATTTACCCAAAAGATTAATTTCATCTTTATTTGTATTGCAAATGATTTAAATCAATAATACTAGACGGTAAACTCAGTACAACATTTTTGCAATCCGTTCAATACAACTGAAATTTCGTCAATAACGTATGTACAAATATAGATATATATGTAATAATGTGAACATGTATAAAAATGTAGATCTATACATACTTGGCGAGCACAGAAAAAGAGAATTAAAATTTTGACAGTGAACACAGGATTTTTGTTCTGTAAAAATATTCAACAACTCACTCTTCCATGAGTTTTCAATCAGTTTTTCACTTCCACGTAGCAAAGCCTATGGTAAGAGCAGAGGAAAAATTTTTACTTTGCTTTGATCAATTTGAGTTTATTACATTTTTTTTCCATATCGTGATTCTTCTGTCGACTTATGTTATTAAGCGGGATGATTTGAAAACACTCTAAATTGTTTATTTGATTGTTCATGACTACACGTGTAGCTCTTATGTTACGTTTTGCATTTTTAAACAATAATGCAAAAAGAAGTCCCCATAAAGGCCCAGTGATAAACATTTTCGAAACCTGAATCTGCCTCGGTTAACTGAAAAATATTAATGGTAACTGTCCGGTGACTCGTATGTGTACCTACATTCCATTAAATCTAGTATTGGTATATCTGTATCTTTAAAGGTAATAATGAACTCCTAGTCTTGCATGAATCAATAACATCATAATTTAAATGAGGTGTCTGCATTATCGAACTATTATTACAAATAAACTCGTGTAAGAAATAACCAGTATGTCGACTAACTGCTACGACTGATCGGAAGAAATTGTAGTTTTAGTATAAAGTCCACCAAATGTACTGTCCATTGAAGTTGCACTATGAGTACTGCGTTCAAATTTTGGGTTTATATAAACGTTTAAATATTCAAAAGTATATTGATTTTTATCGAACAATGAAGGATATCAATAACAGTTTTGTTCACGTAATTACATTGGCTGACATATCTGTCTCAGACACAAAATAAATAATTCGTCATCTTTATCTCTGGTATTCATTAACATAACATAAGTTGAGCAAAACACTTTTGCGTTAAAGCATTTACGAAATATCGTTATCTTGATTATTCTTTTAGATTTTTGAAGTACATATAAAAATAATTGTAAAGACAAACTAACTCAATATCAACAAATTCAATTCGCTTGAATTTCTAATTAAAGTTTTAACAGGAATAGAGTATATAAATATATATGTATATATATATATATATATATATATATATATATATATATATATATATATATATATTTAAATATATAGTATATCGCTTATTAAATTAATATTTATAATCTCAAAATTTAATGCAGCCAACATGACAGTCATACACTTTATATTTACAGTTTTATGGAACAGCATCCAAAGAAATGTCCATTTTCCTTATCTCCTTTTACTTTGTAATGTTAACGAAAAAGGATATTAATGAATACCTGTTCTCAATACGCTTTCAATTTATTATATCAAATAATTTTGTAGCCGTAAATTTTATAAAATTATTATGCTAAATTGAGCAGATTATGATTTAGATAACGCCTGGCCTATATTAACCAGTCGTGTCTTTCCTTGGTTTCCTTGGTTGGATGTGAAGTGAATGTCAACGGCAGATGCAGGCAGATAAAAGTAAATTAAACTTGCATTTACTATTATGAAATAGTATGAAAACTACGTATCAGAATGAATAATGGGTGCGACGAATAATTATATTACCTTAATATATCAAATATCCTCGCTCATAATGTCAGTACATATTTTTAACATTCAAACAATTTAAGAAATATTGGATATTATTAATTGTTAAAGTAATTATTTTCCAAACATTTGGTTAAAATCAATTTAGTTTTAAGATAACAAAATATCCTTTAAGATTCAATATTTTTATTACGTGGTGGAAAAATAATTTCGACGTTGTGTAAAATCAGACAGAAAAATTAGGACATAGTTGCCAACTGTTTATATATTTACACAAGTATGAATATTATTTACGTTATGCTAAAATCATTGATAATGTTCAATATCCAGATTGATATTTTAATTAATTATATTTATGCTCTGATGAATTAGATACTCCTAACACTATAAAAAGATACATGAAAATTTTAAATTTTAGGATTTGATTCTAGCATACAGGCATTTCACTACCTAACATAGCTTTCTTTACTTTACAAATACTTGGTAGTGTTCTCAAAAAGAATGAACATTTTGGATAGGGCTTATGATTACAAAAACTGCAGATTTATATAAAAAATCTATATGCATAGCTAGGTGATAAATCTAACTAGTTTTTTTTAATTTTCACAGTGCTTATCTTGAATTCGCTTGGAATATCGTTCATGCATATTTTTACTACCAGTAAAAATATGCATGAACGATATAACGGGTATAACGGCCAATATATTAAATATATAAATTAGGTAATTAACTCTTTAATATATTTTATAAAACCAAGGAGCATAAATTTATTTAAGAGTATGGTTTTATATATAAACTAGTTATAATGCAACAAAATATTTAAAAAAAAAATTCCAGGAGAACCAAGCTACCTGAGGGAAAAGAAAATTAATTTAACCCATCGTTCGAGTAACAGGATAATAACATTTTCCATCTTGCAAGTTTGCCGCGGTACCTCTTGTTTAATAAAGGGGCCACCTTTACAATTTATAATGTCAATTACGGAGACCACGAGGTAATAAAGACAACAATCTAGGGCGACCTCGGCGACACGTTCAAATAAAATGCTCCCGCTACGATGTTTATGCAACAGATGTCACCGTCTATTGAATGGTAACCACTGTTATATCGTATATATAGATTTTAATTATAATAAGATAGAATTACTGTTCTTTGAACTATAATATATACAATGAATATAACATGAGCTTGAATGTAATTTAACATAAGCTTATACTGTCTGACGTACGGATTCAAGATAGCCAATTCGTGTTAATTTTTGATCTATAATAAAGATACATTATATATACATTAAAGAATGACATAATAATATAGCTAACCAATTAAACAATATAATAATCTTTTCGTTTCTGGCGTTCGAGCATATATTTTTCGTTAATATATATAATATCCATTTTAAATTTATATAAAAACTGACATTTCGCATAAAAGTATCATTAAGCTTTGATGAAATTTATATTTACCAAATCTAAATATAAATTTCATATGTTACGTAGTGCGTAATGCTAATGTCAATAGTAATAAACTCGTAACTTATCTTAGACAAACATTTACTACATTTAATTTTAATTTCTTATTAATTATATTAATTTTTAATTAAAGTCAAAAATAATTCAATGCTGGTTTCCAAGTTTGGTATATATTTCAACAAATCTGCGATGATCCTTTAATTTCTTTTATATATTTATGTGGAAAAGGTAGTGAGGTACCAACTATTTTGAACTATAATCAAGAAAACTCAATGAAGTTCAAAACTTAAGATTAATTAAATAGTTTTTTTTAAATCCTGATCTCATATTTTACAAAAAGTGTGAAAAATTATAATTTTTCCTTCATGTTCAAATGGGTATTGTGATTAATAACATAATTAATTAAAATTATGTCTATATATTAAGGTTGCGTACCTCAAAAAGATAACACAACCTTTATAAGGTCACTCACGTGTCGTTCTGTCCGTCCATCAAACCCTTTTCTTAAGAAACCGCATGATGTACAAAATTGAAATTTTGTATAGTTTCAAAAGATATAAATCTCAACAGCGGAAATTCAAAAACGTAAATTTAAAAATTTTAGGGGTGCCAAATTAATTAGATGAATTTTTAAAAATTTTAATTCTGTGAATAGTACGGGGTATTGTTTGATAGGCCTAGTTATGAGTCTGAAAAGTTTTTTGCTCTTATTTTTGGAATTATTCAAACTAAAATTATGAGGAAATTATGGGTTTCAGAAAATTACGTAAACGTGGTAGAAAAACTATAGCGATGATTATACATGTTACATTTTTTTTAACTGCACCATGTTTATTTGCTCATGAAATATGTGATAATATTTAAGTTTGCATATTCACAGCCGATTTTCTCCGATACCATAAGACGCATAAAACTTAAAATTTGGCATGATAATACATATTAATAAATCACGTATTTTTCACACGCTAATTTTGTAATATCATTTCATTTTGTAATATATAAATAAATAGAACAGAAAGGCTCTTCGCCCCGGTTTTCAGGATTTTACTTTGTGCTCAAAAATAAATATGCAAAATCTATTCTATATTTGTGCATGGCGTTTACTATACGAGAATTACACTGCCACCTTATAATGGAACTGAAAGTATATATCGATTCGCAATTTCGGCTAAAAGTGACATTCGTTTCTTTTGATTTACTGAAAAAGGAGACTCATTTGTTGAGATGAACAAAAAACGTTTTACACTCGGTAATATTATTTGCATATTTTGGTAAAACTAAATTAAGAGTATGGGCATAATGCGGTACAAATATTGCTGAAGTATATTTATCACGTACTTTTCTCTGAACATAACCGACGCGCCATCATAACACTGCGCTACTTATTTATTGCTAAGGTCATACAGGTCTATTCGACGAAAAATGCGATCATTTAATACTTGTAACATTTGCTAGCAACTAACATTTAGAAACCCAAGAAGAAAACACTCTTCAATAACATTATATGATACGTAACTCACTATGGTTGTGAGATGTTCCCTCCAACCAACGATCGGCTTTTCGTCTATCATTATTGAAATAAATTTAGTGTGAGCAATTTCTAAACTAATTTCGTCAGGTACAATGTCAGCTACGGAAGAAATAAAGTCATTTTGGACTCAGCCTGATAGCCCTGAAAACGGCATTGAAGGTGTAATAGATAGAAAATGTGTCTCAATAATCAAATCGTAGGCATTAAAAAAATATAAATTCTCGACGTAATTACCCCAATTTACAGAACTGTTACATTCATTGTGACCACCAAAAGCTAATTCTTGCTTGACTATAAATACATCAGTATTTATTAACCTATTCCATTTCCTAAAAAAATTTCTAACTACCCTTTCATTATGTTCCCGATTGTACATGACACACACACACACAAACATATATATATATATATATATATATATATATATATATATATATATATATATATATGTATATCATAGATACTAGATTTAATACAAACATTTGGTTTAAAATAGGCTCCGATTTAACATTTTCATGAAAAGATGTATTGTTTACTTTTACAACGAAACTTCCACAAAAAATTTATTAATAAAATATTAATTTTAATGGACGAGAAAAAACGTGCAACATACTAAGTAATTCACTGACAAAATACAATACGTAAAATATGAAACCAGAAAACTATTCAAATTTTGTGTAAAATTATTTTCGGAATAGATAATGACTAAACTGACAGCAGAGAATGTTATAAAAACACAATTATTTTTTGTTTATATGCGAATGTCATAAACACAGGATTGTGTCAGGCCGAATATAGCCGAACTAATGTCGTAAATTTTAGCCTACCTTAAGACTATGAACTGATGGCATGAAGCAAAGTAATTAATATTATTTTCGCATCGACCAATTCGGAGTCAGGGAGTTTTTGCGTTTCGATAGGAATAAAGTTTGTACTTTTTGTCAAAAATAGTACGTATCGTTCGCTTTATGTGTGCGATCTGCAAATCATATACGGATGTATGGTAGAAGACCACAAATTAAATGTGTAAATTTTCCTGAATACGTTCAGGTCACGCTATGTACAATTGCTACTGCCAGATGATTATCTAAAATTTACTGGAATTCTGTAACAATCACTGTAATTTTCATACTTTTTGAGAAGTTTACAATATTTTTATGACATCGAAAGATGTTGCAGACAACATTTTAAATATTGAAATATAATATTAACATTGTAAATCGTTTAGTAGAATTACTACAGACCCTACTATACTTATTTATAAGTAGGTGTATATGGAACCTTTGTGCTTTATTCGTACCCCACACGTTTTTATTACTGAAAATGTGTTTCTTGCCATGTAGGCAGTGTAATGTCAATCTTTATAAAACCGAGGGAGAATGAAAAGTTTTTTGAGCTATTCGTATGTTTCAGATTCGATTCAATTTGAATATTTTTTTATTGATTTTGAAAACAAAGAAGGAAAGATGTAAATTTCACATGGTTTTTTGCTTTTTATCAAATCGCATATCGTAACTTTGATATATTTTCAAGATTATTTGTTACAATTTAATGTAAATTTAAACAAACAAATAACTTATGGAAAGGTTTGTATGTTACTATTTTAATTTAAATACAATAGTAATGATGCAATGAGTGTTACTAAAAATCATCTATTGCACCGACTTGTTAGTTTGGAACTTTAAAATCGAAAGTGGTATGACAATCAGATAAACAAACAAAGATCGATTCTGTAAGACTATATTTTCTTGCTTTTTGCTATACAGAATCCTAAACAATAAGTTTAATAACTATATTTCCCTACCATCCAGCCTTCGACACTGCGAGGGTTAAAAGTCCATCAAACTTCAAGTTTATCTTATAACTCCTACAATTAGCGACGTTATGATAGACATAGAAAGTTTGATACTTAGTTGTTAAAATAAGTAACTGATTGTGCGAACATTAAGGCTCAAATTATTATCCTCAGTTGTGAATGGTTGTTCTTAATGGGTACCTGTATAAATCAGGGATTTGAAAGCTTTGCACTTAGTTAGCTGCTAATGTTTGATAATGTCTGCGGTTAATTTTGCGGCTGACCCCTGCCCGATATTCAATGAAGTGTAGTTATTTAGTTGACATTACTGTGTGGGATTAAATTATGAACGCTAAGATTGGAAGTTGAGATTAGCGATTTAGAGACTTTATTAATAGGGATAATGTAATTAATCTGGTTTGTAATTAATTACAATTTCACTGAATTTGTATACGCTATTTATTTATTTTTCAATTCCACAAACGGTCAGAACATACTCTCAATATTTATGTAAATTGTTCTACCTTGTTATGTAGCTTAACAATTTTTTCAAATTTGTATCTTTTATTGGCTCATTGGAAGTTTAATTGATAAAGTAATTTTATTTAAATTAAAAAAAGAACACCTTCTTTATCTGTTATCAGGAAGCTTTAATGCGATCTGAAAAACTTAGAAGAAAAAAAAACATTTTTGAAATTTGCAAATATTTTTTTACATTTTATAATAAATTAACTTTTAACTTTTTATGTAAATTTGGTGTGATTCTTTTTCTTTCTTACTGTTCTTTACAATTTATGTAGAATATAGTTACTGCTATTTATTGATCGTTGCTTCGTTATCGCTATGTGCATCTGGATTATTTTTCAATATTAGAACCTCCTTATTTATAGAATTATTCGTAAATTGACATTTTCTTAAATATATTAATCTTACCGGACGGAAAATGCATATATACTTTTGTATTTATTATAATTATTAGAGAACATATTCACCGGAATCATATACCAAATACAGTCAGTCCCAAGGCCTCATTAAGTGGAGTGGAACTTATTACTTCAATACTCGACTTGTCAAATTAGTAATCAAAATAGTTATTTATTTAAGACTTCACATAAACATATTACTACACGGGTAACTTCTTCCATGCCATAAAATATATGAAATTATTATTTAAGCAATTTATATATTTTAGGATATATGTACTTTATGTCATATATCTATTTTCCAGTTTTCATACTCAAAAATTGTCTTGAAATTGATGATCTTTTCCCCAGAATCTCCCAAAGAAGAATTAAGTGTATTACCCGTGTTCATGCAATGAGAGCGAGGCATGGCGGCGAGGTGTGCAAGCAAATGGTTAGCGATTTTTGAATCTGAAAATATAAATACTTCATAAACCCAATAACAATATGGAACGACACAGATTAACTCCGACATCATAAAAGAAATATGTATATATACCAGTTTACGTTCTGTGAAAAAGTAAATGCAACGTAGTTATAAAGTTTATTACATGTGATATTGTAACACGTTTCCAGGTCTAAATAGGGAACTTTAAGTTATTATCATGCATGTTTAAGTTATTAGTAAACATGTATAAAAAATTAAAGAAATTCTTACATGTTTGCCACAATTATGGTTGCCTCCTTTTCTTTTACCACAATTATGGTTGCCTCCTTTTCTTTTACCACAATTATGGTTGCCTCCTTTTCTTTTCTACGAATAGCGTTTAAATACTCTGTCCTAAAATGATTAGGAAATTAAACTCCAGTACCATTTACAATTAGCTTAAAAAGTCTTGATGCAGTCAGTGTACAGAGGTAACGGAAGGTTTTTCAAAAGAATTCCATGACATGTTCGAGTTTGAGTAGTCATATTTATTATGATGGGTTCTCTGGTTTTCTGTGTTTCCCAAGGTCTGATATTGAAGTGGGAAGATTGTCAATGAAACTTCACATTTACACAACGTAACCCCATGTCTGTCTTTCCATCTGTAAAAAAATTATCTGCAAATCGGTTTTCATCTATAAAGCGTAACCCCCTCAAGTTTGAAATAATTAAATGTCTCAATGAGATCTCTGTTCCTGTACGATTTCCAGGGTCTGGTGATGGAATGAGGTGGTCACACAATGAAAATTTTACTTCTATATATATAAATATATATATATATATATATATTTATATATATATATACATATATATATATATATATATATATATATATATATATATATGTGTGTATATATATATATATATATACTACAGGCATGCTATACGACATCGAAATATAATCAGTTCGAACTGAATTTGGACGAAATGCTATTTTAATAATATAGCCTAAATCAGTTAGACCCCCCACCCCTCTCTCTCTCTCTGCGTAGTTAGTTACTTAATTGCATTGTTCTATTAAAACTATAGTTAAATGAAGGTAAAGATTTAAGCGAGCTGCAAGTCTGGCTGAGAATAGCTTTATTTTAATCATCAATGTCAAAAGTAAATAAATATTCAGCCTGTATTTCTGAAGTTAAAATTTGTTTCGAGTCTTTTATTTTTGCAGCTTGTTTTTCGAGTCTATTTTTTTTCTTTATTTCATGTATATTTATAGTTCATTTATATTTCTGAAATTAATTATATATTTTTTCCTTTCTTTTAGATTAAAATACAATTTGTTATCTACGTCCGCACTGTGTATTTTTAATTTTTGATATTTTCGTCAGTGTGTGGTTGTTTCTGTAGTAATATATTCCCACTTGTGCACATATCTCTTTAAGTTAAACATATAACTCCTTATATTTTTTAGATTTTTTCATTATATCTAAAATTTCCGGTAGTTTTTACAGTACCAATTTTCATAATTTTTCCTGGGTGTCATGGTGGCTGAAGAAATGAAATGCTCTAAAAGACACAAACTATTAAACCTACTCAAATAAATGTACTATATATTTGAAATCAATGTCTTTCTTATCTCCGTTACATGTGCCAAACTTGTCACTTCGACAAATTGTCAGATCTCTGGGGTTTAGGACTTTGACAAATTTGTCAGATCGTCTGTCATAAAACTTGAAAGACGGAAGAAATCAAGTATAACTTCGGAACGAGTAGACCAATCTCCTTTTTTATACCTCATATAATGACGAGTCTATATCAAAATAATTTGAAATTGGTGTAATAGTGAAATATTTAAAAATATTTTTTATAAAGCTAAACATTTAAAAACGTCTCGAAAAAAGGGTAATGTCGGAAAAAAAATAACGAAATAGTAAAACTGCTCAGAAAAAAGGAATGTAAAATACAGACGTAGACATCGATAAAAAGCAAGAAAATCTAGTAAGTGAGACAAAGTCAGCCCCCAAAAAAAGTACTAAATTGTATTAGAATGATCCTCAGCCATCTAGGTCGCGACAAGTGATGACGGTTAAATAAATACTGAAGAAATGTCATCCGACGAATCTGATGTAGAAATAGAATCTCAGCAATGTAACAATGGGCAGAATTTACCGAGGTTGGAACAGAATTGTTTACATACAGATAAATTATTTTATTTATTTCATATACAACATTTCCGTTGAGCGCAATTGAAATTCTTGAAATAAAATCACCTCTTGTGACTTTAGTCTAAAATACAGCTTACGCCATGATAATTTTTTTTTATATATTTAAATAATTTTAATTTAAATAATGTACAATAAAAATTAAGTGCGTATATCGCGCCGAATAGATACGTTAAAACAAATACACGTACAATACTGAATACAAATATAATAGTCGCAGCCGGGGCGAGCTTCTGAGTCATTTTTACCTTCGCCTCGACAAATGCGCGGCCGACACCAAGGGTCATTTATCACACAACACGGAAGATATTTATTGCAAAATGATATGAGACAGGAAGAAAGCGCCTTATTAATTAAAATATACTGAAGACGGTTTCAAGAAATTAGCTCATATTTCGTCGAGCGGATTTATGAGTAAATTCATCTATCAACGCTGTCAAGGCGCAAAGTGTACGGTAACGATTGTCAGTATTCCCCGGGTAACTCGTTAATAAATTTGTGTCCGATGTTAGAGGGAATATTCCTCTCGTTGATTGAAGATACGGCTTCGTTAGGATGGGAGATAAGTCAAATTCGTGAGTGGCGATATCATAATGGTTTCGTTTATATACTTGAATGGCGTTCATAATTTTAGGTTGATATTTTATTATCTCGTAGGTGAAGTTTTTTTCGAAATATTTTGGGACTGCGGAACATTTTTATATTCGATAGGATATTTTAAGTTTGTTCCATAATTTAATGAAATGCGATAACGCATTCCGTATAAATAAAAATTATGAAAAAGTTTTAAATATTTAAAATTACATACTACTATTATTAAAATGTTTACGAATGTTATTATAAACTTTTAACCATACAAATATATTTCCTTGTTTAATAATAAGGCAAGTCTCTCAAAGACGTGGTATTTTCGCTACAGTTTTTTCTTTGATTTTTTTTCACAGAAGTAGAAAAGAGTGCCTATTCTCTATGTTGCTCAACGTACCTCTAATGATATTCCACTTTAAATTGAGGAAGAATTATTTTCAAAATACCCGAAACCAGTCTGAAAGCGATACTTTGTTCGATTCATAATATTTACGAAGAATTCAAGTGCTTAATTGCTTGCTCTAAAATTTCCATACAAATATTTTTAATCAGCAATAATTATATATACAAATATTGAAATATATGTTGGTTAATGCGCTTAATCGTTATTAGATATATCGAGTTTCTATGTCCAATGGTTTCTGCGACAAACAACTGTTACATTATCAGCTGTAACAGAACCTGCATAATATGACATGAGTGTGTTTCAATGCATTAATTGGGTTTCTCTTTTTATTTGAGTTACGCAATTCTAAAGTTTCTAAGTAACCTCTAGGTAGCGTAATGAAACAAGGAATAGATTGGGTAAAAAAGTAAAAGGAATATACAAAACTATAGCACATATTTAATAAAGGTTTTATTTAAAAATGAAAACCGCGTTTTTAAATAGATTTAATTACATTCGTTACAAGTATATTTTAAATACCAATTATAAGAAAAAGTTGATTACACGACTGGAAAATAGAATTTCATATTTTTTTTAATAAGTAGTAATAATACTTGTTTCTATGCATATTATGTGCGTGGCAACATAAGGAATTGAAATGAAATTTCGCTATTTCAAAAGAAATATTAAATAATTTATTTATCGTTTTATTAGTAGTGCACTTTATTTTTGCATATTTCATGTTGAATAAAATTTTTAATGAAGTAAATTGTATGCAGAAAATGTCATCATACATATTCATCGTTAAGAATACGTTGTGTAAACAGTACATGCTACTTGGAAAGTTTCCTTGCTAATATTCAACACTGATTTATAATGTGTAAAACAGGAAAGGAACCCTTGTAATTTAATAAAGGAACCCTTGTAATTTCCTTACGTGGTTTCTACAATTTTTAGTTTTATGTGCATGATATATTGTAAATATGCACTTTTTATGAACATTTCAATGAATAAGTAGCAATATTTTTTTAAACATATATCCACAATACATATAAAGTTGGAACGAAAAAACAATTTCCAGTTATCCTATCGAACAGAGAATATTTTTAAATATCATTTTGGGGTATTATTTTAACATTTATAATTTTAAGTCGCTATTTACCAAATATTAAGTTTCAAATTGAGGTGCAAAGTGTCTTAGTCTCGATTGCTATTTTTTTAACCACGGGTTTGAAAATTTTAAAAATAGTCTAAATTTTAGGATTTGTTTTGAATTTTTAATTAAATTTATTTATTTTACTTCTGTCAATAAATACAAGATGTACACTACCCTGAAGTATGCTATTCTATCAATTTCCTGATGTACACTATTCTATCAATTTCCGTTTATCAATATAGAATTTCTCTTTGACATAGCCTCATAGATTAAAATCACAAATGGACTGGAGATCTGGAGAATCGGTCGTCTATAGGATGTTACCTCTGAATGAGACTAACGTACATGATGCTTTCGAAAAGAGCATCATTTCATGATGATCATGGAAATGATGCTCTTAACCGGGCCATAGACGCATGTGAAATGTGGGTTGCTCAATCCTGTTGAAACCAAACTCTCTTAGAATAAATTAGTTGGTGAAGTGACTCAGAGAAAAGGAAGACACTGATCATTTTTATGTAGCGCTCTGAATTGACCGTTAGGTCCGACCGTTCTCTTAAAAAATAGGACCCCATCACAGCTTTCTTACAGACTGCTACCCAGACGGTTACCTTATGGCTACGAAGAGGTTGATGATGAAGATCTAGTGGGTTATATGTGGATCATTGATGGATTTTTTTTATTAACACCTGCAAGATCCCCCCCCCACTTCTCCTAGGTATTACAAAAGTTGTATTTTGAGAGTTATGATCTCAAAAAAGATAAGTGTTGTGAGAATAAAAAGACCTAGGAGGACGAAAATTGAAATGTAAATGAAATTGCTACTGTGTAAAGGCAATTTCATTTACATTCAAATTTGCACACCACTTAGGATCTCCCCACCACTCGCCATCCCTATCCGGGCTTGTCAGGTATCACTACCGGACCCTGTAGTTCCGTTTTTGCCATTTGATCATAGAACAATACAAAAGAAGCCTTGTCACTCCATACAATATGAGGGAAATAGCATTATATATTGTTCGGAAGGGAAAAGGTAAAAATTGGATAATCGTACGATCAACTTAAATATTGATAAAAAATGTACATAATTACGCTAACAATAATTGAAATATTTATGCTTACTATCGCAACAATAGTAATATAAGAAAATGTATATATGCATTGACATGCAGAGTAACTGGCGGGTAGGGAAAACTCCATCATTGATTACCTTTACGGTATCATCTCCCCTTATATGAATTTTCACTATTGTGGGAAAAACAAATTCCTTCAAAATAGTTGGTACGTTTTATTAAGAGATGGTATGTAACAGTCATTAAAAACGGCTAAAGTTTATTCTATCATTCGTCTTGTGGGAAATACTACAAGTGAATCATTTAAATAAAGTAAAAGATACGTATCAGTTTTAAATTTAAATGGTACATACAAAGCATCAAAAAAGAATGAAAATATATGCGCAACCTTTATGAATGCATGAATTAAATTGTTTTCCAATTGTAATAATATGAATTGAAAAAATTAAATAAAAAGTCGGTTTTTATATGGCAAATTGTAAAATTCAGCAAACATGTAAATATCCATACAAGGACAATATTATTTTTATCCACAACATATATTCAATAACTTACAACTAAACCACGTCCAATAAGTTTTTACATAAATTCGTTAAATGTGAATCTGTCTCACTTGATCTGATTAAAAATATGACTTACCGTATTTAAAAATTTTATAAGTTAACTAAACCTTTACGTTTCCCATATTATGGAACTGTAAAAGATTTGACAAAAACTGTCTCCAAGTATCTTGATTGAAATATTAGTTGTTCACATTATTAAAAAAAATTGTTGTGGTAACCAACACAACAAATAATGAAGACTTATTTTTTACATCTAAAATCACCATTGTATTATCCTGTTTTTTTTTATTATTTTAAATTCAGATATTTCGGAAATAAAGAGGGAAGGCAGAGTTAATATTTGTTTAGATATTTTTAGTGTATCTTCACAGACACAAGACATAAAATTGTGGAAAAAATATTTATGTGAATTTAATATGAGTCCCTTTTAAACTAGAACACAATTCGATGGAATATTTAATTATTTGTTAATTATTTAATTTACCCCAATAAAGTTTTCATATTCAAAAATTGTGGGAGTTAACACACTTTATTACTATACTAAATTTTCCACATCAAGCGGTTTGTGAGAATAACGTTGTGAAAAATCGTGACTGTCGGCTAGACGAACGCAAGGGCTCGTTTTGCTTTGAGGCATGAAACCATAAAAATAAAATGTTGTGAATAGACCAATAAAAGAATTCGTGGTATATATAGAAACATCATAATGTAAATTAAATGAAATAAACTTTAAAGTAATTTTATATCTATTGAACGTCGACATACCTCCGTTTTGCAAGAATTACCTTAATTAAAATTGTGACGCAAATATGATTTTATTGATTCATATGATTTTGTCATGGAATGAAAACTACCTGTAAAAACATTACAATTAAATTCACTATAATCGAGTAAAAAGGACCCAACTTCTCACTCATTTTTAACATCACAAAATCCAATTCCCTTCCTTGGACGGCTTAACCTCACGAGATGCCAATACCCCTTCGATGGGGGGTGGACTAACAAATAGTGCCTGAAATAAATTTAAATCCGTTCAATAGATCAATAAAGAAGGGTTAATATCGGACAAAGGCCGCGCGGCTGCTACGAATTGCTCCGTCAGTGGAGTCGAGTGATTCGATAATAAAGTGCTAACCGGGAGATGAAGGGCGCCGCCTGCTCCCATTTGAATGTCAAATCGACACGCCTCGTTGAAAGCTCGGTAATCTCGGCTGTCTGTCAAATAATTATCTTGTGTACACACAAGATGATTCTACGCTAATATGAGTAAAGCACACGTTTAGTAAAAAAAATGATAATCACTACAAAACAACTAAGGTTGTTAAAGTAAGTTTGGTAAGATTTGTAAGTTTTAAAACATTAATGCTATTAACTATTAAGGGTTAATATGTGTTATCATCTGGTTTTTAAATAGTGAACTTTTCTTCTTTACTAATTTCACTAAAATAATTTAACACTACTTTCATCAGAAATGTTGACCGTTTGGTTTTTTAGTTAATTATATTTTTTTAGTTTTGTTAGAGAAATCATTTCAACGAACCCTCGTTTGATCGTTAATTACAGTAAGCTATAAAACAAGCTGACGATTTACTGTCTAAGGAAATAGCTTTCTAATTAACCATTCCATTTTCAGCAACTCCTTGATAATTAAAATGCAAAGTTTTGCCCAAAAGCTTCACAAACACCCTTTCCATTTTAATTATTCAAACGTTCGTTAGATGTGTCGTATCATCAAGTCATCACTCCTCTAATGTAAGTAATTTTCAGTGTTCCCCCACGCATCGTTTAAGATAAAATCTTTTGTTTATCTTTCAGTCGCCTGCCGCACCGATATTTACACTTTGAGGAAAGTATATTTATATTAACCCTTTGAATTACACTAATTGAACGATAAAACTTTCAAAGATGATTTCTCATTTGAATTGAGAATGGTGACAAGATAAAAGAGGGAAACGAGAGGAAATAGGGATTATTTTTTAAACGTCAACTTAGACTGAGTGTCTGTTATTTGAGGATATGTGAGGATTCAGGTTATTTTAAACTGGAGTAAAATTATTCTAATCTTAGAAACTGATAACAATAGTTCAAATAGAAAATACATCCTTCGTAAAAAACTTGGAAATATTTGGGAATAAAAAGAATATTTGAATGTTAAAAAGTAATCTTATCTAGAACGAATCTGAATGGACTTTGTATGTCTTAATAATTTTCTTATAAATACTTGAAATAAAAACCTGCTAAATTCAAGGATTTAATACGTACTTCGACACATATTAACGTTTAAAGGTTCATTGTAGTTCCATCGAAAGTTCATAGTATTTCTATATAACTGTTTAAAAATATCAATATTATTTGTCAGCATATAATTATCCGTGTACGTAAATCTCCAGGACGTAATCTGAAATTCGAATAAACTTTAAAAGTTGTTTAAAAGCCGCACACGCATTTGTTTTTATCGACTTAATTCTATATATGTGTTTTAAGGAGTGTAAAGTATGGAAAACATTTAAAATATTTGAATCAATATGAGTTCACTCAAAAAGATGTCTTATAATAAAACGATCAAAATTTTTAATCTCTGTTCTAACACGCATCCATCCTGTTATAATTGTCCTTTTAATTTCGTTTAGTGTACAAACATTTCATTACATATTTAGAATATGCATATATATTTAGTCTACATATGGTGAATACTTTGAGATATTAAAACATAGCTGTTTACTGACAGGGAATGGGGACACGTAGAACTTAATATTTCGTGAACGATATTAGACCAAAAAAATATTTTTGAATAATTTTAATGTTATAAACGTTACAAATATCTGTATCTGTACCAAATTTAAATTTTACAGTACTTGTAATCCACAAGTAAAACGGCGGCGACATATATTACAACTTTCTGACATCTATCAGTCGCTAACAATATTCTATATAATCAAAATTTACAATGTAATGTAATGAAATATGTTTGATAATTAAAAATATTTAATTTGAAAATGTGTTTAACATCTATATCTTCTCGCTGATGGTAGTAACATATTCTAAAAGGTAGAGTGCATTGTACAAGACTGCAACAAATTTCGAAATAGAAGGTAATCAATATACAGGACAAATTTTTATGCACCTAAAAACATCGCATAGCTCCATTTCTTTTAAATATAAAAGATTATTTAGCGCGCAAATATTATATGAGAGGGCTACTAATCTTCAGAATCAAAAAAATTAGAAGTTTGAAAACGAAACCTTTCTTGCTAAAAGCTAAAAATCTAAACCTAATATTATTTAAGTAACGAAGATATAGAAAATTCAAAAATTGACGAAAATGCAGATTGCGCCAATGCTTATCTTTTACCATTTGAACTGCGGTCGATATTTAGATGTAATCATATTTTCCTAGTTCACAAACAGAGTTATACTTAAATTACTAGTTTAATACTTGTATGTTTTAGTTTCATTCCGCTCTCGCACTTAATTACACTTTCAAAAAGAAATCGAAGTAAATAAAAAAATGTCAAATTGGTATCAAAATATACGTAAATAGAATTCCAAATTAGTCCACAAAACAAACGTACTATAAATGGCAAGTAACATAAGCAAAATAAGTTTAAATGATGAATTTTTACTGTAAATAATTTTTTATCCGATTCAAAACTTATAGAAACAATTTGAAATAAGCTAAGTTCTGTTTATGAAAATGGCCAATAAAAAACTCAATTCAATTTTGGAAAACCTAGTCAATGATAACTTGCACAATAGAGTTGTTTTTCATTTCGATATAAAAACTTGGTTTACCTTTGTCAAAAACAAAGAATCCAAACTAAAATTCCTGTGACATTTACTTCAAGAAATAAAACAATATGTTACTCTAAACCTTACTTTAATTTAATGTATATTTCGAATATATATTTTGTTAAAACTATATTGTTTGACTGACCAAATATATTAATGTAGAGAGGAAAAATCAATAAATTAATAAACTCCTAATCTAGAAAACATAAGTGATGTTTAAAGAAAAACTTAAATAGTATTAAAACGTAACCTTGCTTGATACAAGGAATTTTACGTAGGGTGTAATTAACATTTTAGTACTAATTTATTTTTTATTACAATTCGTTCATTCTAAACAAGGAAAATATAAAAGCAATACATGATATGGAAGGATTATTTATTTCAGAGTAGAAAATACTTATGAAATTATTTATAATATGTATTACATAAAGTTTATATAAAACCCTATTTGCTTAGTGAGCGAAAATATCTCGAAAAAGAAACAAATACGCAACACCGAAAAAATTGAAATAGAAAATTGTAAACAAGAAACTTCGAATTTAAAAAAAACGCAGGAAATTTTTTTCAATCAATATCGCGTTATCAAAAATAATTACTCTATGGAAATAATATCGATAAATAAGGAAAACATTAAATTCCAGAAAGTCTAGAACTGAATCCTTTTTCAGCTTATTGTGTGACTAACAAACTGTACTTTGTATTCATTTGCAAGATTCATAGAAATAAAACGAACTTCAACATACACAGCAATATTTATCCTCTTACTTAATAGTATTATAATGGATAAAATGCACAATGCATACAAGATGTTCCACAATTCCACTAAATAAAAAAACAATCCTTTGTCAAAAAATATTTTAATAATTAATTTTCAATAAACATTTCACCGTTCTCTATATTTTTCTGGAAATATTAATATATTTGCTGGAAGATTTCAGATTTTCCCTTTAAAAATTGCTTTTAAAACTGCAGTCACATTCTTTCGGACCGTTTTTTTCTAAATTGTTGATTAATAGTACAATTCATATTTGAAAAAAAAAAAAAAAATCGGTCCAAACTCTATTAGTAGTACAATACTGAATATACCTGATATAATATAGTAAAAAAGAAGCCGATTTTTTTCGTTATAGCTTTTGTTTAATCAATGACAGAGGATGAAACCGAGGAATTTCATTCCGAACAGTTCAATAATGATTTTTGAATTTGTTATATCTACAGTTACCGAAGTTTTATTAAATTAAGAAGAGTTATTAAATTTAAATGTACTCTCTACATACTATTTTGATTTTTTAAAGATAATTTTTTTTGTTAATTCCATAAGTGAAAAGCGTGAATGAGATTTCATTTAGCGGTTAGGAAAATTGTGACTGTATCAGTGTAATTTTTAATTATTAAAATATTGCATCTGAAATACATGTTGGAAAATTTAATACGGTATCTAGTAAAGATTGTTTGTACTATGGCTCATAACATTCTGTTAGATTGTCTCCTTTTCCTAATTTGGTAAACTAGAATATAGAATAAATGCATTTTTTTATATCATAATGTTACATCACCACAATAATATTTTTTTTAATAATCCAACGTAAACTAGGAAATAAGTCATTAATAGCTATAATCATGTCAGGTAATAAATAATAAAGTTCTTAAGTCCAGTTTTGAAAGCATTCCAGCAAACTTTACTGTACAAGAAACATAAAAGGATTCGAAGTAATTTTGTAATACTTCTGACATAATTTCTTTATTCCAAATATAAAATATATATTATGGATATATAATTTAAAATTTTACCTTAATTAATTAAAAAAGAACGAAGTGTTTCATTGAAAATTTTCTATTTAAATTTTCCAAATACCAATGTGGACGTATTTAAATTTAATCTCTTTTTATAAATCTGTTTTAAAAGTTTTCACTTTATTTACTTACCACCTTTTACAAAGAAAATTGTCGACGCAATGTTACAAAGTTTAAAATAATAAACTAATGAAGCTTGAAAGGGATATTGATCTATACTCGGGTATCTCGCGCTTTAAGTTTAAGTGACAGTTTGATAGGATTCATCGCTAATGCGTCGCGGAAAAGTTAATAAACTTACCTGAATTAAACTGATTGACTAATGGTTTCTAATGGAAGGCAAGGATTACCACATCATTGTTATCTTATCTGCGAATGGTTCGAACTAGTTAAAGCGATTTAGGATGGGCCGAAACGTCAGTTCTAAAGTTATTCATAAACAATACAGCTATGGATGTGTCGAATGACCTTTAAGATAACAAAATTAATAACGGTCTGTTTTAGACATCCATGGGAGAGTTACTTTAATATTGTTGCATTTTATTTGACGTACATATGAATTGTACGTTATATGATAAATTATTCCACTAATATTTTAATCAAACACGCATATTGTAGCTAAATATTATAACATGGGAACTTACAGAAATGAAAAAAAATAATGAGACAATTTATTAACAAATCTTATCAGAAAAAATTAGTCTTAATTATTTTTTATATTGGTTAATACAAAAATTGTTTTTAATAAAGTTAACAACTAATATTTCGATCAAGATACCTGGAGACAATTTGTCTCAAATGTTTTACAGTTCTATAATATTTTAAATATAAAGGTTTAGTTATCTTATGCAATTTTACAAAACTGTAACTCATATTTTTAATCAGATCAAATGAAACAAATTCACATTTAACGAATGTATGTAAAAAGTTATTGGATGTGGTAAGCTATTGAATATATGTCGTTGATAAAAATAATATTACATGTATGGATACTTACGTGTTTGCTGAATTTTACAATTTGCCATATAAAAACCGACTTTTTATTTAAATTTTTCAAATCATATTATAACTGGAAAAAAAATTAATTTCAATCATACATGAAGGTTGTGCATATATTTTCATTCGTTTTTGATACTTATTTGTAAATACCATTTTAATACAAAACTGATATGTATCTTTTACTTTATATAAATTATTCACTTGTCGTATTTCCCACAAGACGACTGACATGATAAACTTTAGCCGTTTTTTATGACCATGAGATCGCTTAATCAAACAAACAAAAAAACATACCAACTTTTTTTAAGTGATTTGTTTTCCCATAATAGTGAAAATTCATATAAGGGGAATGGTACCGTAAACGTAACCAATGGATGGAGTTTCCCCCTACACAGCCAGTTACTCAGCGTGTCAATGAATATATTCATCTTTTTATATTACTATTGTTGCGATAGTAAGCATAAGTATTTCAGTTAGTGTCAGAGTAATTATACGTATTTTTTATCAATAACAAATATTAAGTTGAGTATACGATTACCCAATGTTTCCCTTTTTTCTTCCGAACAATATATAATGATATTTCAATCATATTGTATGGAGTGACAAGGCTTCTTTTGAATAGTTAAATGGCCAAATAGGAAAAACTGGACTGCAGGGTCCGTTAGTGAAACCTGACGATTCCGAATAGGGATGGCGAGCGGTGGGAAGAACCTTAGTGGTGTGAGTTGGTCTTATTTTTTTCTCCTAATGTGGAAGCTATTCGCGATTGAGACGTTCTTCAGAAATAACGATTCTGTGACCTTTACAGAGTAACAATTTCATTTACATTTTAATTTTCCTCCTGCTAGGTAATTTCATTCTCACAACACTATTCTTTTGTGGGTTTAGAACTCCCAAAATACAACTTTTAGAATACCAAGAAGAAGTGGGTAGGGGATTTCAGAGGACGGCATGGTCACCTTATGGCTATACGAGTTGTAAACCTTATGGCTATACGAGTTGCTTTTTAATAGAGTCCCCGGTGTTCAGCTGTTCATTTTGCTTAGGCTCTGAAATTGTCAGGCAAGACTATTTGGCAGATTCTTCAAAAAGATTTAAAGTTTCACCCGTGCCAAATGGCTATAATTCAATAATAAAACACCATTCGTAAATGGGTTGCCTTCTGCAGAAACCGTGTTAGGTATAACCGATAAAGATCCTGGAATGGTTGTGTTGACCACAGATAAAGCTCACTTCTACTTCAATGGTGCTTTTAATAAAAAGAATTCATTAAAAGTCCACATATAACCCACAATCTATTCATCAACAACCTCTTCGGAGCCCTAAGGTGACTGTCTGGGTAGCAGTCTGTAACACAGCTCTGATGGGACCCTATTTTTTAAGATAACGGTCGTACCTAACGGTTAATCCAGAGCGCTACATAAAAATGATCAGTGTCTTCCTTCTTTCTGAGTCACGTCATCAACTAATTTATTCTAAGAGAGTTTGGTTTCAACAGGACGGAGTAACTTATGCTTCACGTGCGTCTATGGCCCGGTTAAGAGCATCATTTCCCGGTATGTTAGTCTCACTCCGAGCTGACATCCTGTAGCTGGCACATTCTACTCTAGTTAGCTGGTTTTTTCAAGAACTGCCGTTGTAGATATTTCTCGGGCCATTTACGACCGTTACTTTTCTGATTTGTGATCAGATACTAGTCCATTTCAAAGCACTAACCAGCAAAACCCAAAGTCTAAAAAGTATCAAGTTCATTCCCGGGCTTTATCGGTTTTAAAGAAGCAAATAGCCCTCCGTCATTTCATTTGCAATTGATGTTGAAGTGTTTATATTGGATTGAAGTACGGATATTGAAAAAGTGAAGAAAATAATTATATTATATATAATACATTTCTTCGCGAATATTTTAAATATTAATTTACTATCAACCGAAATACGAATTATTATTTAGAGTAAACGTAAATTTAGCAGAAAAACGTACATTTGGTTTCAAAAAAGTATCCTGATTTTGTTGAGATTAATTCTATTTGATTAAGAAAGATATCATAGATTCATAAAATTTTAAGATCTATTAAATTAATAAAGACCTATATAGTAAATAATGCCAAACTAAATATTTTTTGTCCGTAAAGATAGTTTTATTAAATTTTCTGTAAAATATCATCGAATCATAACTAAACATGTTCTTTCATAAACAAAATATCGCGGTTTTGTAAAAGAAAAAACAAAATTCATTTACTTTTTAAATAACTACACACTTTCTTGAATCGATTTTTGTTTATTATTTCTTTTGTTTTAAAACACATTGTATGAGGTTTGATAGTGTCTAAATTACTAATTAATTTATTAGTCTTTTCCTAGTTGTTGCACTCCTTTGTCTCTTAATTTTTTGGTGCAGGTCTATTTTCAATATTTACAATTTTTTTCTTCCTTCTTTATTGAATCGGTTTTCTTTCCTTCATAAATTGTTCCAGGTATATATGTAAAAAAAACGAATTAATTTAATTTTTTTTTCTATTTACTTTTTTTCTCTCAAGTCGTCTCTATCTTCTTTTTTGGCACATGTGGTGTCAACTGCCTTAATCTTGCTAGGTAACATCATAGAATTTTAATTACGTCTTTAAGTATTACACAATCACTATGCAGTTCTTTGTGATTTTCGTATATTTTATTAAAAATAGGCATATTTCAAAAGTTTCTGCAAAGTATGTGAGCCATTGGTCTTGCTGTTAGACTATCATTGGTAGACTTTTTTCATTTAATCTACTTTTTTATTTCTTTTTCATATATATATTTTTTCTTTACTCGCTACACCCAATACCCCGATCTTTTAGCCCAATAGAGTTTTGTAAGTACCCCGTTTTCCCCCATAGTGTCATTATGTTTAAATGAGCCTATTTTCTTTCTTCAGTGCAAATTGAAGGTTTTTCGTTTTTAAATTCTTGTACATTGTAAATTCAATGCTGAATATTTGTTCAGGTATGATCTATATATATGAAGTCAATATTCTCTAAAATATTAATTTTATAGGAACGCAGCTTTTCTTCAAGCTGTTAGGAAAATAGTCCATTTTTCGAGACTACACGTAATGATTTTTCAGACCTCCAGTTCGTTAATTTCATGCATGGAATTATTTGTTACAATAATAAGTAATTAACTTCTATTCCTTGTTTTTTTAAATTTTGTAGGAATGATTTAATTATGGCTAACATTATTCGGTTCTACTCTGACTGCACATGAATCCCATTTTGAAATGTTATATTTATCTTGCTTATTGTCTACTTCTATTAGGTATTTAATAAGCAAGTAACTATTTGAGCACTAATACCTGGTTCTTTTTGTCCATTCGTTATTTATGGGGGCATAAATAACTATTTGGTTCTGTCTATGTCTTTCATTTTCATTGGTAGATTCCTTTTCTCCTATACATTCAACTGATCTTGTAGATGATAAGTTGAATCTCTAGTGTAAGGTCAATTACCATTTGAATTCTAAATACCGATCTTTACCTTAATTATGATAACTTTTGATTTTTCTATGATATGTTACAAAAATATTAATAATTTTTTTAAATTTGATGTGAAATTAAGTTATATTTTTTAACTATATCAAATAAAAAAAACGATACGAAATTTTTAATCTAACTGTACATTGAAGGAACATTAATTTTATACAAATTTGTTTTTTATTTTAATTTATATTATGTACAGTAGGGGATTGACTTTTGTGGGTCATATGTCGGCAGGCGACCACAGTCAAATAGATATCTCCCGTTTCCATCACCATATTCCATCGCATGTTCTCTCCTTTTCTCCCTTAACGTGTATTAACTCGTAACCTTTAAATTCAAGAGTTGGTCAGAGATGCTCCGAAATTTTTAGACAAATTTTATAAGAAGCATTAAACTATTAAACGTCATATGTTCTCTTTTCTTTGATTGTTATCGGTCCGATTATTATCGATCTTCTGTTTTATTCGCTATAGTTGACATTGATTTAATTAAGTTCAAGGATATTTGTTTCCGCCGTATTTCTACATATTTAAATAATAATTAAATAAAAATATCTTTGAGTCTTCATTTTCTGTTATTTTAAGCAAAACTAGCTCGATCCTACTAAGATAGTTTATAATTGGCACTGTCAATCGATTGTATCTATTTTCACCACATAAATATACTGATTAATAAATTTCATGACAGTGATAGTTTAACTACGATTAAGACAGCTAAGTAACAAAATTATTTTCATCGCTTGTAAATTTGTAAATTCATGCGTTTACTAGATTATTAAGGTAAATTATAAAAAAAAAAACTTACTTCATACATTCATCATTCAAAGGTCTTAATAATTCTATAACTTTCACCAACGCCTGTTTCTAGCCAAAAGTTTATCTGTATGTCAACCAGTACTAGCAACTTGCGAACATTTGGTTGAAATCAGCATGGATGAGGGCATACGACGATAACCATTACCACATGCTTTATGTCTTGTAATAGCTGAATTTAATAAAATATTAGAGATAATTGGTACGGCTATTTAAAAATATATATAGAAAGTTCATAAATAACAAATAATGATTAGTCAGTTGAATGTCGGCATATAAAGAAAATGATTTGCTTTACTCTCGTTTATTTGTTCGAAATAATTGTTTAATATATATGTTAATATGGTCTAATATACAAATCCATAATATCATAATTTTAATAAGATATCTATGCTGTCACAAAAATTTTGGTCTAAATGAATTTGTGTATATATTATCCATAGATATAGGAATATTTGTACTAGATATTTTATATTTAATACATATGTTAATTGTGATTAACAATGATAATAAGTTCTGAATTTGAATTCATCTTATATCCAAAAATAATTCACTGTGTGCTGAAATTATAAAATGAATAAATAAATAGGCTCTGGAATAATTCACACAGAGGAAAAAAAATATAATGATAACTTGCAATATAGTTTCATACGTACATGAAAATTTTCAAAAAATTTATGGGTACGTAGTATCGTTATCAAATTATTTACTAATATTAATATAATATTTGATCAACTGAATAAATTGTATAGCTTATATTTTTCAGACATAAAACATATAATTCCTGGCCTATACTTCCTCAATTTTTAAAGTTTCGTACTTCAAAAAGAAAAACTGGACTCTCATGAGATCACTCATTTGTTTGCCAGTCCATCGGTCACCGCCATTTTACTCAGAAACCATTTGGCATACAAACTTGCAATTTAGTATGGTTAAAAAAGATAACCGGCACTTAATTCAGTGGCGAACACTCAAAAATATTTTTGTGAAAATTTTAGGAAGGAAGAGGATAGGCGCAAGTAAAGTACTTTTTTTTTTAAATTCTTCATATTGTGAAGAACAGTTTCAAAGAGTTAGTAATGAAGATTCAAAATATTTTTTTTATAATTTTGGTGAATAATCAGAGATGTACGAAAAAACGTACTAGAAAATATGGTTCTCTTACCTCCTTTTTTCTAAAATTATTCAACTTAAAATTATGAAACGAATAGAGTTTTTAAAAGCCAATGCAAAAGTTCCAGGAAAACTATAATAATTATTCAACATCGCATAATTTTTGTGAACATAATATATTTATGCTATGAAAAATTTATATTTGTAAATATTTTAATAGAATTACTATTTACACCTCAATATTTAAAACTGCCTATATGTGAATAGAAACCTGGTCGTGCGAGTTCTACTCCTGCTTGACAGGATGTTTTTGACACGATACAAGTTGAACGAAATAATTTAATTTTAAATTACTTACTAAATGCCGTTATCTTGGTTATTTAAAGTTTTTGGCTCATGCATAAAAATATTTATAAAAAAATAACTGAATCATTATTACTTAGAAAGTAATAATGATTCAGTTATTCTTTGAACTTTCGAATGATGCCATATCCATATTTTTATGTAACTCTTGTTATTTTTTATTTTCATTAAAATTCTAAGCGCGTTAAATGTGTTCTATGTTAAATAAATTCAACGCGTTTCGAATTTTATTCAAAATTTAAAATAACTAGTCATGTAAAAATGTAAATAAGATGTCTGTCAAGAAATTTATTATCTAAAATATTTAAAATCTACCTACCGCATATTGTAAATCTCTCTCGGTAAACTGTGTTTGTAAAAAGATGGGGAAACCTTACTACGCCTAATATCTGTATAAACTGAATGACCAAAATGAACATGTATTGGCTTAGATTATGTATTGTCGTCGCTAGTTCTGCTGTTAATTATGTGCAATAAATGGGATTACAAAGAACGAGATCCCAAAGGCGTGACAAACGAAGATATATCAAGGAAAATTAGCCGCCGAAAGCCAAGAACCTGATCAAAAAAACACAAACGTCACCCATCTAGAGCCAACGGACGGTCTTCATCACTAACATCGACGCTAACTCACCTAGAGCGAATGAAGTCAATACAGGTGCAGCAAAAAGGGTCAACATCGCAACAACAAAGGTAAGTAAACAAATGTCTTTTCCTTTATTTTAATTTACCACATGAGCCTTGAAAACAATCGTATTTTCATATAACTCTTTAATTGCGCTACAAAATAGGTAAATTAGCTATCAAAATGTCAGATGGTGCAATATTAATTAAAATAAAAAAGGATAGATCAGTACTTAAAACGAAATCCACAAAATTTATCAATTATAATCGAAATGAAGAAAACAATAATGACAATGCAGAAATAAAATCGCGCTTAAAAAATATGAGCAGAATAAAATAAAAATCAATTAGAAAAAAATATAGACGAACTAACTAACTAGACTTGGGCTGACATCAATGAATTTGAAAAATTGTATTATGTACAAATCAATTATACATAACTCAAATATGATACGACCATACCGTATAAAACTGCCAATGATTGAATTTACTAACCTTTATGAATCTTTTTTCTTATCAAAAATGGCTAGAATTTTATCCAAATTTTAAGCGATTCTTTCATGATCAACTATAGCTCCCTGAATTAGAAAAAGTCCAATATTTAGGGTATAGTTTGAAAAACGAGACGGTAGGTGTAATTGAAGCATTATAACCCTCCGAGGAAAGTTATTTAGTGGCATGGGAATCATTGAAAGCCTCTTTCGATAGCAAACGCGTGATTATACAAAATAACCTTTTTACATTACTAGAATTACCAACGACGACTAATGAATCTGCTATCGAATTAAGAAAGTTCCAGATAAGTTTTAACCCTAATACGATCTTTAAAATCATTAGGCAAAACCATGGGCAGTGGAGCGAAATCATCAGGCGAAACCATTTGGCAATTAAATTTGTATTTTCACATTAAAAATCGATCAAAATACCCACACAATGATAAAAAAGAACAATGACAACCACAGAAAAAATTGAACACTGTATTATTTCTAAGGAAAATTATAAAGTTTACGCATGTCAAAAATTTCAAAATATGGACGTAAATGAACGCATTGAGAAAATCAAGGCTACTAAAGCATGTTTAAATTGTTTAAATATAGGACACCATAATAGTGAATGCAAATGGTCAGGATTTAAGAATTGCGGGAAAATTTGTACCCATTTACCAAATGAATATATAGATAAAAGCGTTGGCAACATATCTCAAAATATAAATGTGTTAGTAAAATATCTCACAATATAAAACTTGCCGATCCGAAATTTTATGAACCGGGTGAAATTGGGGCTTTACTCGGCGCCAAAATATTTTAGTAAGTGCTGAAAATAAAGAAATTTCACTACATAAGGTACAAAACAAAATTAAAAAAAGTAAAAAATAATAGCTGCATGTTAAAGTTTAACTCACTAAACAACACCGTATGAAAATTTTGGGACATAGAAGAAGTAAAAAAAGGATATTTTTATATGAAGAAGAATATCAAGTAGAAGAATATTTCAAACGCATAACTCAAGTAGACAATAGATCAGGGGGATATTAAAGTATATTATTGAAGGTTTTCGTGAAGCTATCACGCTGGGACATATAAAACGTATCAATTCATATAAAATTAAAGAATAGCATTGTTTCGTACCGCATCGTCCTGTAATTAAAGAATCCAGCTCAACTACAGAAGTAAGAATTGTGTATAAAGCCTCATCGAAAACTAGGACAGGAATTTCTTTAAATTAATGCATAAAAATCGGAACTGTCGTTCAAAGTAAAAGCTTTGACACATCAAATTATTTTATTAGCCTACATCAAAAAGATGGATACACAGATTCTCCTGGACAAACGGGATATGTATTATCAATTAATTTTTGGCGAGAAAATATAAACGATGAAATACACATATTCACAATCCCCATAATCTTATTCATCTGCGCATCGGCGCTACATTTGGCTACACGCGTACTCAACCAATTAGCTGAGGATGAACGTTCAAGATTTCTAACGGCCAGTGAATTTCTGAAACGCGACTGCTACGTAGACGATCTAATGACAGGAATAGATACCACCGAGGTGCAAAAAACTTATACAAGGAACTCAATGAGCTATCGACTACAGGTTTATTTTCTCTTCGAAAATGAACATTGAAGAACTTTGAGATTTTTAATATATTTAGCGTTAATTTTGTAGAAATTCATTGTTCACAATTAAATGAAACTATCACGTAGTTATATATGCCTCATAACAGCGTCTTTTGAAATTAATGATGAATCAACAATTTCTATAACAGAAATACGATATACAAAGTGAAACAAAAATAAATCAATATCCATTTTTACATCCTGGAGACCAGTTCATATAAATGTGATTTTATCTCCAACTTCCTTCTTTTTACGATATCACAATACGCGCATTATTTTAAGAAATAAAATACTGCGGTTCTGTATAAATAAACCTGATAATTGCGAGTAAAACTATTCCATTGGGTTCACATTTAGGCCTTTATGAACATTCACTCCTATACCCTAAATGGTATTTTTGTTAAACTATTTTCAAATATTAGTATTATTTTCCACCACGTGCGTGCCCAGTATATCTTTTATAATACCGTGAATTTCTCAAAAAATAATAAGTTTTAAAATAATCGTTGTTGTTTTCAGGTAAATTTTTGGTAAATTTCTAGTACAGTCGTTTTTTGATTAGTATTTAGTTTTTTGGCCAACAGTCATAATTAATTGACTAGTAGTTAGCTAGTAGTCATAATTAATTGACTAGTAGTAAGCTAGCAGTGATAACTAATTAACTATATCTCTGGCACCATGTGATATAAAATTTAAAAAAATATGTAGTTTTAGAATCTTTATAATTTGTTCTTTCGAAAGAAATTATAAAATTTCTGCAAAAATATGATTATAGTCTTATCACTATTTAAAGTGCATGTTTCTGTGTAAAACGGCTTCAGTGAAAATATGACCGGCAGAGAAATGGATTGATCTTATAAGGGTTTCGTTTTTTTTTGAAGTACGGAATTCTAAAAAGATTGTGTTTTGAAAATACCACAACTAAAGAAAATACCTTGTTTCGTAAAGATTAGAAAATTTTTGCATTTATTTTAGATGTAAGACTATTAATTTAAAAAATGTTAAATTAAAAATTTTTCGAAACGGTTTTTCGTCATTTACAATAGCTGATATTTTACCCAAATATTAACCGATTAAAACAACCTAACAACGATGGCGATATCTAAGGCAGATACATGCTTTTTTGCCACAGTGGTCTATATTGCTGGCCAGTAATTGACGTTGTAAATTGTAAAGATGCAACCTTTATTAAAAAATAGATGTTGTGGCTGACTTGCGAGAGGGGAGATTATATTTTCGCAATATTAATAAGACTCAGGTACGTTCGAATTTTTTTCTTTTTATAGTCATATGTATATGTACACACACACACTTTTTAATGTAATGTTATATATAATGCTTAGTATTATAATTAACATTACCATATTTAGTGTAATGTTAATTATAATGCTTAGTGTATATTTCCCAAGCGTGAAAATATGGAACTATCTCGAAAATTTTAGTGTTTAGATTCGTCAATATGGCTTTTTAATAAACTTTAAGTAAGCTTACCATAAGGTTTTTTTTGTAATTTTGATTTTAACAGTTTCAAAGATCAGTGGAACTTATAAGATGGTTGTAAAGTCTTTGAAATTTGATATCTCAATTGATTTTGTATAATAATTAAAAAAAAAAGTTAATGTATTTTATTTGTCCCCATACAACCATAGCTTACACACACACATGTAATAAATATATATATATATATATATATATATATATATATATATATATATATATATTTATATATATATATACATATGTATTTGTATATTTATGTATATATATACACACATATATATATATATATATATATATATATATATATATATATATATATATATAAAACTAACAGTTCTATTTTTTAAAATAAGGAAATTCCAAAAGTTCGTACTGGATGTCCGTTATTAACTCGTTTAGAGATGTAAATTATCTCCAAACTTGGCGCAGTCAACCTGAGAGCAGGCTTTACAAGTATCCAAATTTATGATTGACTTTTTTACGGAACGACGTTAAAATTAAAATAATTTGCCTATATTTCTTGTAGTAGTTACATGCATTATTATTTTAAAGGCATCACAATCATGGAAAACAAACAACATTTGTACTGGTATTCTATTTTACTTGCTTATGCTATGTTTATGTTTATGCTATAGTGAATTGGATACTTATTGCACTTTAAAAATATATATGGTTATCATGTTAAGGATTTTGATTCTGTCCAAGAGTTAAATATGTGTTACTTGCTAGCTGAATGAAACTGAATAAAAAATTAGGACAAGGTTAATGATTCCACCATGACATGGTTTACGATTAGGAACTTGAAAAATTTATATAAGAAATACACCTAGTATCTAGTAAAGAATTAAATAAATGTAACTTTTTTTTTCATTTATTGCCACGAAAAATACTTCTTTGTAATTAGCTTTGAAAATAGTTAAGGCATTTTTATTAAAAATTAGCCCATGTTAAAGAAACTTAGTTATAAAGTTTTACCATAACTTTTGAAATAAGGAAATTTCCAAAAAAATTAATAATATTGCTTTGTACTTAAACTAATTATAATCCATCAAAATACTCTAAGCAAAATATTTCCTAGGCAAACAAGAAAAAACTTATCGTTAAGAAAATTAATTTAAATCAGCTTTTCAGTGGTAGGATAATATGACTTTTCCTCTTACAAGGTCGGTGCAGCGACTGTTGTTTAATAAAGGGGCCGCCTTTACATTGTAGTCGTATAATGCCAATTACGAGCACAGCGAGGCAGTAATAAGAAGCATTTAGGGCAACGATGGTGACACGTTCGGACAAAAAGCTCCCGCTACAACGTCCTTGTAACAGACGTCACCGCATCTATTAAACTTATCCACTGTTATATTGCACATTTGCATATTAAGTATAATATAAACTTGAAGTATTATGACTTGAACTGTTATACATATATTCAATCAATAAATATAAGACTGAACATAATAAAAGCTTAAATTTTATAACTTGAACGGTTTATTATACACGGATTCACGGAAGACATTTCATTCTAATTTTTAACTGAACACATGGCGTGTGTTTTACCATTCTGTTTAATTTTTTTCCTTAAACCCTAATGTAATAATGTAGTTAAGTAGAATATACAATTTCAATATTTTAGGATATAGTTTTTGCTAATTCTTTTATTAGGATATCATCCGGCCAGATCGTAGCCATATTATTATGGCAAAGACGTCTGCCTTCTCGTCCGTCCGTCCTTCCATATGTGAGACATTTGTTTTTTTAATCTTTCTACAATTTTTCATTTTGACTGCTCATTAATTACGACCAAATATCTTGATACCTGAAAATGTAGGAAAATTACTTTATTTTCTAATTGTATTTATCGCAATATGCATTTCAAATTTATGTAACAAATTTATGTAAAAAAATTATATAACAAAAGCTAACGTCTATTTAATTGGTAAAGCGTGACAATTTTAATTTGAATAAGAATTTGATAAGTTAAGATACCAATTTTTTCCACATGTGCCACCTAGTCAAACTTGTAATGTATTAAAAGAAATGATAGGATAATCACAATTTTATGTCTTGCATTGCAAAACATATGTTTTTCAATGGCGTTTCATTAATTTAAAATTAATCATATTCTCTTTTTCTAATTATAAAATTAATGAAATGAAATTTATAATGACATTGAGAAATAATTTTATGCAATTATAAAATGGATTTATGTGATAAATTTATTTTGCCGGGTAATGTTCCAAGTAAAAAGTGAAAGACTTGTTAAAATCTAACTTTTAAATATATAACTCTATTGATAAAGGAGATGAAAAAAATTAGAAATTTAAAGTGGTCTTTATATCATTAAATTATTCTTCAAGAAATCAAAAACTGTTTGAAAATTAACCAATATTTTTTAAAAATTGTTCGTGTTCAATTAATTTCGCTGGTTAGTTTACATTGCCCTCTAAATATTTTACACACTTAAAATTATTGTAAATTTCTTAAATACTGTAAATGTTAAGTCGATGATATAGTTTTCAGTTTTCACGTCAAAATAGTTTTCAGATTAAAATCTCGTTACCCTATTATTTTTCTAATTTTAACTTTAGCAGTTGAGGCGGCGTATGTTTGATAATTGAAGAATTTCACGTACAAAATGCTTCTAGTTCAGTGATTAAATTTCGGCAAACAAAATATAGAAAAAGACATATGTGGCACTTATTCAAAAACTGTTTATAGATCTATTGTTTCCAATGAAAGAAAAAAAATGCCCCGAGAATATCACAGAAATATTTAGCGAATATGGCAAAAAGAATTTATATAATTATTTCGAGAAGCGGTAGCTGTGAGGCTGTACATTAAGATTTTTTCATTTTTAAAATGGTTTTGTGAACATTTTTATTGTACAAAAATGATTGTATATGAAACTCTAAGTAAAGTAGTCCTAAAACCCTTGCAATTCGAATACGCTTATTATTGAAATTATGACAAATATTAAATTTCTTTATGGAATGGTTCTTGACATTAATGGCTGTGACAGACATAAAGACACATTTTTAGATATTTTTCGGATATAAAGACACATGAGTAAACTTCTGAGGGTTCATTTTTTTTCTGAGGTTTGGAACCCTAAAATGTGACAAAATGGCACAAAAATATGGAAAAACAAATCAAAATTTAAAGAAATGTTCCTATTTGCTATCGTCTTGCATAAGTATACCTAATAAAATCAAACTTTTTACTATTTGTCGACTGTGCCTTCCGTCGTATTAAACTAACAAGTTGAAGCAAGACTAGACGTATTAAAATGTCAAGACTCGGGGGTTTTCGAAAATACTTTAACATAGTATTATTTGTACTCGTTAATATATGATTCGTTACGTTGTTTATATCAACTTATGCTTATGATTGTCGTTAAAGTAATATTACATATTTTTCAAGATTTTTTCATTACTTTTTTTCATAACTTAAAAAATCATAAAATATCATCTTGTGAATTAAATTTAGTGGTGAGATATTAAGATGAAATTCAACTGGGCCGGCTCAAAAAAATTATAAAATAATTTTTTTATTTACGCCTTACTGAAATAACGTGTAATAATTATGGGAGACATATCTTTATGTTTTAAATGTTTTCGTTAAACATGCTTCAAAAACAAAAAAATTCAAAATATTTGCCAAACTTGAAATGGTTACAAATTATACAAATATAACTGTCCATCATAACGAGAAAAATCGTTTTGTTAAAAGTAGAATTGAATGTATACATTTTGTTTATTAAAGTATAAAATTCATTTGACTCACCGAAGTTTTTGATTCTAGTTTAACAATAAAAACCTTTGTTATATTAGTATTGCCTCCATGCGTTATTATTCTTTGGGTTTTTTCTTCTATAGGGAAAACTTCCTTTCTCGTTCATAATCTTGTGTGTACGGTGCAAATAATCGATTAAATACATAATTAAATAACTTTTACTGGCTTTATAAATTTTGTGTATGTCAGCAATTTAATTTTTTTATCATATAGAGGTCTAAAGAAGGAAGTTTATTTAAACGATGGGCTCCAAAATTGCAGAAGGAGAAACAGGCGAAATAGCAGGCAACAATGGAAGTTGGTCGCGGGAGTTGGTGCAAAAAATACAAATTCTGTTCAAAATATATACATTGAAACAATATCCAACATTTCTTTATATATCCGTCATTGTAGTTATAGTACTTGCCCCTATTAAGTTTATATTTACCAAATTATTAAACTTGTTTTTGATTACCTTTTATTATATTTATCTGAGATGAACACAAACATAATTTCCTCCTTACATAAAATATTTTGTTTCAAAATTGAGAAAAGAAACAAGACAACTAAGAAAAAATAATATTTTGTTATATTTTTCATTGATGTTATTCATTCGAGCTTTAAAGTTTTCCTTGAAAATAAAGCTCTCATTTCCAGTAATCAATATTTAATAATATTTAAGTTCGCTGATTTTAACTTAATTTCTAATAAGTGTGCGTTATGGGAATCTCTTAAAGAACCTCTTAACAAGTGGGAAAATTTCGAGAATTTAGATTACCAAAATTTATAAAATCTAATCCATTTCTCTATCTAATGTAATGGTTCTGGTCCGGAAACCAATGTGGATATTGAAACATAAATTTGAGTGAGGTAAAATATTACACAACTTACTGAAATACGACATAAATAACAAAGCATTTAACGGCGATAACAAATTCCCTTTGAATTGTTAAATATTTATGAGACGTAAAAATATAAGTTTTGTATAATTTACATAAAATATAAAATTGTAAGTCAAAAGCCTTTACATGACGATTTTCTACTTAATACGGACACCCTAAAAATTACCTCAAAAATTTAAAAGTATCATGCTCTACAGTACCAAGTGTTTACCATGTTGTCACATAGGACGCACCATTCTCAATATTAAATACATAATGTCCATGGTCCCAACACAAGTGGAAATTTTTAGATATCTATGTTTTACCCATTTTGAAAGGGTAAATAGAAAGGAATAAAGCCTAGCAATACTTTCTCTACCTAAAATAATAAAAATGATGTTAAATGAAATAAGGAAATACGATACTTTGTTTGTCTAACATATTAGACATATAACCATACTACATTTTATAAATTAAAAGGTCATGCAACACTTTCTCTATGTAATACAGGAGAAATAAAGCCATAAAATACTTTAACTATTCAAAGTAATAAAATTAAAATCGTGCAGCACTTTTCCTATCTAATATAATATTAATAAAGCCATGCGACACTTTCTTTACGTAATGTAATGGAAATGAAGCCATACAATATTAGCTAATGCAACAGAAACATAGCCATGAGACATTATCTCTACACACCGTGTTTGATAATATATAAAGGGAGAGAGATATACGAATTTGCAGACAAACTAACGTAAATTTTGTAAGCAAGAAATAGTGCATTGTAAATAGCAGTCTTTTAAAAATGAGTCTTAACTTTGAGTCACACTTCATTTTCGTATGAACTTGTAACATTCCATAAGAGTGCGCTTAGCCGTTAATTTTTAATTGGCCGCAATTTAATTAATGGGTATATTTTAGTATAACAGAAAATAAGAAGTCATATTTGAATCACAATTTACATAACAATTTTTCTGGTAGAACATAAAGCCTGAGAGAAAGAGACAAAGATGGTAGAAAATAACAGATCAGGTTCAGGCCGCTTCATCTTAACGCCTGAATAAACAATTTCTCCCATTCTAATGAAGTCGATATTAGTAAACTTGGAGTTATTTTCGGTTATTTTGCGGATCTGTAGCAGTTTTAAGCAATACCATGTAAATTTAGATATTACTGGTAAACTTGGAGTCCTTTTTGGTTATTTCCCGGATATATAACCGTTTTAACCAATACCATGTAAATTTAGGAATATCAGGTTCTTTTACGAAGTTTCGATTTACGCGTAACAAAGTTACTGATCAATTACCCCAATAAATAATTGTATGTGCCTAGCTGTCCACCCAAAACGTTTGATATGTTCAAAATACATGAGTCTGCATATGTACGCTTGTATATATATACTTATACCCATGCATGTGTATGTGTATGTGTTTATTTATATGGTATGTTATATATATATCATATCATTATATTTTTTAACTAATACCTCTTAAACTTCTTTAAAGCACTCCCTCTTTTGAATGTTTTTTAATAAAACAGCCATGAGTGCTGTATTTATAGAACTTGGAATTACCACAAATCATGAAATGATATAATTTTAAGGCATCTAAATGTATCGCATGTTAATTCTGTGAATAAGCCTAAATGTATAAATATAAAAAAAAATCCCCTACCCAATTGAAAAATTGAAGGGATCAGATTCGTTCAGTTACTCATAGTAATTTCTTTTGGTCAAATTCAATTATCCATCTGTATTTGTATATAGATTTCATATCATTGAACTCCTTTCTACGTCTACGTGCTTTTTATCATTATAATATATTGCAAATATAATAAAGATATCCATTAAAATTTTCTTTCATTCCATAACACGTATTTAAGGGCCATGATTTTTTTTTTATCTCCATACATATATGTGACAATTCCTTGTGTCTAGGAGTTAATGGCACTTTATCTTCCTAACCATGATATAAAAGGACAACATTTTAATTCATTTCACGTCTAGAGGTGAGATACTTTTCACAAACCTTTGGTAAAATTACATTAATCGATGCTCTGTTATGAAATGCTTTCAGCCTAAATATTTCTTCTGTTATCTATTCTGAACGCGATTATGTGGTAGCTTGTTAGTACACGGTCAAAAATAATTGGCGGGTTAGTCTCCGAATTTCAATGGTTTTTCTGTTACTTACCGTCGTTCTGTCGTCATCCTCCCCTCCCCCCATGGAAAAAATAAACATTATTTGAAACGAGATATTTATTTTTTGTGTCAATTTTAAATCTATAGCTTATTCTGTTTGCGAGATAGACACCTCTGACAATATTGCATCCTCACACCGATAAGGCGATTAATGGAAAATAAAAATATTAAATCATTTATGCTCTTTAGGAATTTTTAATAATATTTTCTACACACTATTTTTAACTTTAACTATGGTTTGAATCAGTTCATAAATAAGTTTTTTAAATTATTAACCTGTTTCGTAAATATGCATTTCTAATAATTCAACTTCGTTTGATGAAATGCAAACGGGCAATATACAATGCAAATGAGAAATTACTTATTTCTAACGACTTGGTCTCAGAGTCGAGTGGTTTCAACTCCTTTTTTACTTCACTCACTCCACTACGATGACATAAACCATTAGTTGATAGAGAAGATCCAAGAGTAAGATTTTTAACCCGTTTGTTCTCACGTATTTTAGTAAAATATTTCCTTGAATAAATCTGCTTATTTAGAGTACTTTTCTCCATATTAAGATGAAAATATAAGATGGTGCGTAAGAAGTGCATGAGTGGAACAAAAAAGCGGAACAGTGAATAATATTTAAAATCTAAAATTTTTAAATTTATGAACCAAAAAGTCCCTAACTCCCATAATTAGCGATATCATGGCAGACACAGCAAGTTTAATATTAAGTTATTAAACTAAGTAATTGATTGCACAAACATTGAGGGTTAAACAATTATCTGCAGGTAGGGATGGCCTTTCTTAACGGGTACCTGTGTCAATTATAGATTTGGAGGCTTTGTACTTAGTTCGCTGTCGACATTCAATGAAGTCTAAGGTTTAATTTTATCGGTTACCACTACCCGATATTCAATGAAACATCATGTGGAATCAAGAAATTTTGTGAAGGATCATATTTGTGTGTGAGATCAAGTTATAAACGCTGTGTTGAGAATTACAATTGGTGATTTTGAGACTTATTAATATCGATAATATAATTTAGTTTTTAATTTATTGTACATTTGGTTAAATTGTATACTTGTCAAATTCTAAATTTCTACAGCCAGAACGTACCCTCGGTATATACGTGTAACTTGTTAAGTTATTTAATGCACAAAGTATTTTAAAATGTCTCGACTCTAATAGAATATAAAATGGAAACTAATAATTTCTCAAAACGTTAATATTTTGTATAATATTTCCTTCACAAGCGTAAAATATAATATATATTTATATCACATTATTCGACACTATGAAAATATGAATATATTACTAAGTATATCTTTCACAAATAAAATACCTTTTAAAATACATGTTTATTTTTGCAGTCGATTTAATTCAATTGTTTAGTTTTTATTGACTTTTTATAACCTTTTTATTATATGTTGATGGTCTATTACATGTAAACCAGTAGAGCCCATTTAGATGTGATAATTTTTTCTTTTAATTTCATTGTAAGTACCATTATTGACAAAACTTTTTGATATTAAAAAATGGCGGTTTAGCTGGTGGTGTGGAAATCTAAAACCAATGACCATTTTAAAGCTTAATATGTCATAAACCGATCTCTGTACCGAAAAAGTGTTCATGACGTACCCACAATGTTTTTGAAAGACATAATATAGTATGATAAAATAAATTCACGTTTACATGAAAGAAAGGCGTTGTAAAAACTGTTTTTTAATAATATTTCATATTTTTGTTGGTATTGTAGCGCTAACAATATGCGAGTGATACTGCCGTGATATACCGACTGACGGACATGGTGAAACTATAAGGTTTCTTAGTTGAGTACGGAACCCTAACACAGGAAAAAAATGTGTAATTAGTTTAATAAATACAAATTGAATTAACAAATATAAATAAAATTTAAAAATCTTCTATTTACCTCAGAGAAACAAATGTACTGAGGATACGTCCAGGCTGCAAAATTGTAAGAAGCGATAAATATACAATTTAATTTAATAAAGTCTCAACATCGCTAATCGTAACTCCTAATATATCGTTCATAAATTAACTCCCCACAGAAGCGTCAACCAAATAAATACATGACGTTTCAATGAATATCGGGTAGAAGCTACCGACAAAATTTAAACCCCATATATTATCAAACGTTAGCAGCAAACTAACTACAAAACCTCCAAATCCCTAACTTATACAGGTACCCGCTAAGAACTGCCATACTTACCTGCCGATTAAAATTTAAGCCTCAAAGTTTGCACAATCAATTACTTAGTTTAATAACTTAGTATCAAATTTGCCGTGTCTATTATAACGTAACTAATTGTGGGAGTTACAATATAAGATTGGTGTTTGGTGGGCTTTTATCCTTCACCAACTCAAAGGTTTTATAGGTTAGTAGGGAAATGTCACCATCATCATTATAGGTTAGTAAGGAAATGTTTTTAGGTAAGTAGGGAAATGTCACCATTAAATTTATTTTTAGGGTTTTGTACGCCAAAATGAAGGAAGTTTTAAAAATTCAATAATCGTTTATTTATCACAGTGTTTATACCCTTTTCGGTTTATAAGTTCCACACTGTTTGCCGGAAACTTACCTAATTGGGTACTAAAGATTATTTAGCATTATTACCATTGTTTGTAAGTGAGCATCAATGAATAAAAATAGTAACAGAAAAACAATTCAATAATTAATTATTCGCTTGCTTAACGATAAATAAATATGATAAGCAAAGAGGAAAAATATGAAAAAATGTCATGAAGAATTTTCATAAAAATCGTAAAAACATATACCTTCCATTATTTACTTTCAAAATAGTTCAATACTTGTCAAAGTTTAAATATATTAATAGCTCAAACAAATACTTGGTTTTCTTTTTCAGTTTCATGTATTTTGGGACTATATTGCGTTGCATGAAAAATATTTTAGTAAGAAAAATAATCCAATATGAGTAGAGTAGAAAGTTCCACACATATTT
The DNA here is from genome assembly GCA_039881145.1 of Druceiella hillmani. Lineage (NCBI taxonomy): Eukaryota > Metazoa > Arthropoda > Insecta > Lepidoptera > Hepialidae > Druceiella > Druceiella hillmani. Next base: position 13,419,236 of record JAYKKI010000014.1, on the reverse strand, counting down.
ATATAAACAGTTCAAAGTGTTTCTAATACAAATTAAGTAGAATTAAACATTTATTAGTTCATGGTATTTCTATTTAAATTTACTTCTTTAAAAGACGTAAAAATGTATATTTTTCAAAAACTAGAAGAATTTTTAATTTATTGCCATAGTTTTTCGGAAAATATTACATAAACTTCTCGCAAAGCTCTTCTGTCGTAATTTTGACTTTAAGAGTTACAAAAATGGAGGGACCGGGAAATATTTTGCGACCATTATTATCAGTATTTCTAGTATAAATTTTTGATCATTAATTATTTTGCTGGTAAATTGTCGTTGTCATAGTGTTCTATAAAAAGTAATAGGAAGGGCCTATTTAGTTACTTCCAGTTAACTTCCCAAAGAAGGAAGGATAGTGAACCCAAACCTAAGCATAAGGTAAAGAACAATTTTAAATTCTAATATTGCTGCTCGTAGAGATAAATCAATTTTCATCAGTTGTGTCGGAGAGATTAATCAATTTTTCTTAATCTGGATTTTTCTATTTTTATACTGACAAACCAAGTTTTTGTTCAATCTGCTTTACACTCAACAGGTAAACTAATCCGAATATAATAATTGGACAGCACTAATTATTTTGTGTATGAATGGATTTCATGATGGCGTATTTATTTTATTTTTTTATATGTCTAGTAAATTAATCACTGGATTGGTTATTATATTAGGTAGGGAAAGTATCACAATACTATTATTATTATATTAGGTAGACAAAGTGTAATGTGACTTTATTTCTATTACATAAGGTAAGAGTGTCGCATGGCTTTATTTCTATGACGTTAGGTAGACAAAAATACCCTATGGCTTTTTTATATTATCTTAGGTGGTAGAATTCGTATGGATTTACTTCTGTCCTAGTAGGTGGAAGTAGTGTCGCAAGGCTATTTTGGATTAGACAGAGAAAATACTTAAGAATTCAACAGGTATTTGTTGTTACCGTTGAATGGTTATTTATGTAGTATTTTAATTTATTGTGTAGTATTTTATCTCATTAAATTTATGTTAAAAAATTCGAATTTTTTTGGGACCAGAACCAAAGATTGGTATTTATAAATTTTTGGAATATTATTTCTCGAAATTTTCTCGCTTTTGAAAAGCTTTTTTAACTGCTTTCCCTAATATGATATATATTAAGAAGTAATTTAAAATAAAAAATTGAACGTTTTCAAATATCGAATCCTGTGAATTGAAGCTTTGTTTGAAATGAAAACTTTTACGCAAGAATTACGAAAATAAATGGAAAATTTTAAAAATAATCCTTTTCGTTTCATATCAAGCCTTCTTTCTCCCATTATTAAGACTACATTTTCAAAACGATGTGGCGAGTCATGATTTCATTCATCTCACGAACGTGTAACCAATTATGATGAAAACAAGTGTTAATAATTTATGAAAAGTATAAGAAGACTTTCTTTTATTTTCTCTCATTGTTTTTACTTTTAACAGAAAATCTATCCCAAAACTTTGTTTACATTTTAAGTATTTTTAGTAGAAGTTTACCAACTCTGGCAACCACGTCCAACTGTTCCATGCTACTTAGCGTCGCCTTTTATAATCCTAGTTAATTTTGAAACCTGTAGTTTAATCGAAGTTTTTCGTTTTGGAAACCTGAATGTTAAAAAAACTTTAAACTGATTTATCGTTCCAAAATTTATAAGACTAATAGAAGTAATTTCTTACATAATTGACTATTTTTACCACATATGTATATTTATAAAATTACTTTAACGACAGTCATAAGCGTGTTTAATATACATGGGTTTTTGGGTTGCTCGTAGACATAAGCACAGCTAAGCAAAGCTCATTTATTTATGGGTTTTTATGTTGCTTATAGGCAACGTAAAAACCCATATATTAATGAGTACAAACCATACTGTGCTAAAATATTTTCGAAATCCCACGAGAGTTGACATTTCGCTCCATTTGAACTTGCTTCAACTTGTTAGTTTAATACGATGGAAGACAAAGATGACAGATGATAAATGGCTTGAACATATTAGATATACTTGTGCAGCGCGATGAAAAGTATGAAAATTTATTTTAATTTTCCTCTACTTTGAAGTTAAGAGCTATTTTTTCATATTTTTTTGTATCATTTTGTTTTTAGGATTTCATACCTAAAAAAATTAAACTGAGACACTTATAAAATCACTAATATATCATTATATCTGATATTCCATCACAACCATTTTTGCCAGGAACGGCTTCACAAAATTTGACACAGTTTTGGAGTTTTCATCTACGCAAAACTTCAAAATGCCTTCTCTAGTTAAAATTAGAACAACAATGGAATGATCAGATTTTAACGTGAAGTTAATCTGAAAATTATATATACGATTCCCGATGTTATAGCATTTAAGAAATCCACGATAACTTTAATGCTGTGAAATATTTACTAAGCCACATAAACTACTAAGCAAAATGACTGGATCTTGGAAAAAAGTTAAAAATGTTGATTTATCTTTAATAATTGTAATTTCATGATAAATGTTTAAATAGGATAAACTCTATTTTGAATTTATTATTTCGTATTATTCAATGAATTAAATTACTGTTCATCTACTTCTTTTATAGAGTTAAAGTAAAGTTAGAGTAGTTTCAATATTAATGTTTTAAAAAGTCCCTAATTTTTTTTAATTTAAAATATTGTATATGAAAAAATAAATTTTTTCTCATAAATCTGTATCATTTTTGCAATTTAAAGTGCAAGAAATTCCTTTTATTTTGTTTTTTGTCAAATATTCTATTATTATTCATTTTTACTGCTAATACCCTAGAAAAAATGTATGTAATAAAAATATGAGGGTACAATTTTAGTTCATTGATTATATTTTTATTCGCAACACCCACATTAAAATTATTTCGAAATTAGCACTCATCATGATGATCTAAATAACCTCAAGCCTTTTTGGTCTTTTGAATTGAAATTATTCTCGGTTATCAGCCAAAACAGCTTACGTCTCAAATTTTTTTCCAGGTGATCTAACCTCGCGTAAAACATAAAATAAAATTTCAGAATCATTCCAAAATTGTTGAAACGTTGAAAAACATTTAATTTAGTATTTAATTTTTTTTTAAATTTATTGTATTCCATTTTTAACTGGAAACTGAATGAAGTTAAAGTTACAATATTTAATTTTTTTCCTAGAAAAAAATTATTAATTTTTACAACCGATATAAGCATTAGCCAAAGTATGTGTCAACATTTTGCTGTCGGATTTAAGTTCAACAAAAAAAATTATTTTAATTAATATGATGTCATCACTACAAATTCCATTCCATTAATTTCATAATTTGTAAAACAGAATATGGTCACTATTAGATCAATAACAATGCCAGACCATATCTTTTACAATGCCTTAACAAAAGTTGTTATGATTTTTACAGGAGGTACATGTATTCCTTCAATGTGGTATAAGTGAAAAAAAATTGGTCTCTCCACTTTTTCAGATGATAATTGGGATTAATTTCAAGTTAATATGAATTGTAATGCATGGTTAATTAAATAGACTTTAGATTTTTTTAGTATTTACTTTTTTCACAATGTGATGCAATTTTTATAACAAATGTGGCAAATTCGAATTTTTACTTGAATTTAAAATGAATATGGAATGTAACTATAAAGTAATATTTTTGTCATTAATTTCTGCAAGACTATTTGTTTGCGAGTAATTAGCAGTCAATATAAATATTTGTAGAATTATTATATGAATATACTAAAATAAATGTCAGACAGACGGGACTAAGGACATATGAGAAGATAGACGACGATATCAAAACTATATGGTCCGGCGAAAATAAAATAAAAGAATTAGCAAAACTTATTTATTAGAATAATCGAAATCAAAATAAGAGTATTATTACATCATTCATTTGCTCAACTACATTATTGTGTTTTTATTTAGGGAATACAATAATTACAAGATCACAGTGACTTTCGACGATAAGTCAAAAATTATAATGAATTTTCTACCTTGAATCCTTGTACCAATAACAATTCAAGTCATAATAATTCGACTTTATTTTATACTTAGCACTAAGATGTGCAATATATCAGTGGCTACAATTTAATAGAGGTGGTGACATCTGTTGCAACGGCATCGTAGCGGGAGCTATTTATTTGAACGTGTCGCCGAGGTCGCCCTAAATGTTCGTCTGTACTACTTCGCCGTGTTCGTAATTGGCATTGTAAAATGTAAATGTGGCCTCTTTATTAAACAATATTTATGGCAATCTTGCAAAATTGTATTATCCTGCTATTGGAACGTTGGCTTAAATTATTTTTTAACTCACTTGGGTTATTTTTCTTCTTTGTCTGGAAAATATTTTCCTCTGAATATATCTTGCCAGTTTATAGTTAGTAAAATATAAAACCAGCATTATTTAAATAAAGGTTAGCCTTTTTATTTTACTTAATTTATTATACACTCAATAATCTTACTTAGGTTCTTAATAAGTAGACAATTATAACTCACTTACGATCAAAGTGCCTAGATTATTTTCCAAGCTAATTCAATACGAGCATATTTTGTGACAATAATTGAACACACAAGTCACACTTGATTATGTATATAATATAGGCATAAGTCTCTTCTATTATATTGATATTTTTTTAGTTGTATACCATGTCCACAAATTTCACTAGGGTTTACCTAACTATCATGCATCATAGCAGGGGTACACGAAGTGAAAAATACACTTAACTGTTGGGTATAAGCAAAATAATTATATTTCTTTTTATAGCGTAATATCACCATATCATAAATATATTAAAATAAAATATCATTCTTAGTGTCATTTATTTTTGATGATTTTACTATTTTTATCTGAGTTTTATTATAAGTAAATATGGTTGTCCTCCAGAATAAGGCTACAGAACTCTAATTGATAAATATCATTATCTTTAAATAATTTGAATGAATTTTATAAATTGCAACAGTTTTGATTTTTAAATAATATCATTAGTAAAGAGTCTATGTAAAGATGTAAAAATTAGGCAACATTTTATCTGTTGAATGTTATAAGCAGAAATTATTTTTCCATCACATTAATCGATTCTCTTAAATAATTCCAAGTTCTTGAAATTTTCCCGTTTTTCACGAAATTTTTGAATATATTTCCGTAATATAGTATATATTATGAAATAACTACAAATCAATAAAATTTAACATTTTCCTATATAGAATCTTGGGAATTTGCGTTTTTTTGCGAATTACGAAAATCAACGGAAAATTAAAAAAAAAACTCTTTTAACACTTACCAAGCTTTGGATTATCATTCTTAAGAATAAATTTTCAATACGACTAGGGAAGTCGTGGTTTCCCTCGTCTTAAGCAAATATAAAAAAATGTAATGGACACAAGCTTCAATACCTTAGTCAAATATAACCTTAAGGGCGAATCCTACGATAATGGGTATAAAAAGACATTTTTGGCATTTTGTCATTGTGTTACTTTTAAGATAATATCCTCTAAAATTTGTGTTCAAATTTCCCGACTTTGGGTATTTTTGATAGAAGTTGTCAAGCCCTGCGATCAGATCAGTGTAATTTTGTGTAATTTTGGAGCCCATTTTTTACAGAAACTTTCTTATTTGATCGCCTGTGCGATGAAAAAAAACATTAAAATTGTTTACTGGCTCAAATTTTTTAAAACCAATATAAAATTTTATTATATGTTTATATGACTATTTTTACCGTACACAAGAGATAATGAACGAGAAGAAAACTAGTCTGTATAAAAGAAAAATCACAAAAAGTTACTACGGGACGGTGAGCGATGACTAATACAAAAGACGGCTTTTATTATGGACATAAAATAATTAAATTTGGTGACTCTAATAATTTTTGTCTTCTTCATAAACAAAATATATAGTTACCTTCAATTCTATTTTAGCAAACAATTTTTCCCGTGTTGATGGAAAATCTAAACAAAACGTTAATAAATTTTTTCATAAAAATATTTGTTGCTATTGTGACTATGTTCAAGCGTTATAATTTGTTTATGCTTGGAAGTTTCTCACTTTTTGAAGCACAAGAGAATTTTTTGAGCCGACCTAGTGGGATTCCATCTTAAAACCCAATTAGGGAATTTATAAACATACTTGATACCCGAATATCAAATTAATTCAACTACATTAATCAGCGTATGTTCATAAATACAACTCATTAACTACTACAAATCACACGTGTGTTAAGTATATTCAAAAGCCTATCAGGGTTATTGATATTTTGCTACGTTTAGACTTGCTTCTAATTGTCAGCTCAATGGGACGAAAGACACAGTCGACAATTCCTTAAAACTTGATTATATAATATTAGGTATACTTATGCAATGTGCAGGAAAATATGAAAATCTATTTAAATTTCATGTGTGAAAAATTTTAAAAATGATGATTCAGCTTTAATCGTCGTACGGAAAATCGTTTGATGAGATAAAAGCCATTTTAAATTTCTAATTTTGAACTATCCATTGAATTAAATTATTTTTCATTTACTGCTTTTATAAAGTTATAGATTCGAAAGTATGATTTAACATGTCAATGTAAAGTGCAAGAAATTAATTTTAATTCGTTTTTGTCAAACATTCCACATTTTGTTTTCCATTTTTAATCCATAATTGTATTCCATTTTTAACCACCACCTTAATTAAGTTAATGTCAGGATGTTTAATTTTTTTTTCTAAAAAAATTATGTGTTTTCACTCCATGCATTACCCAAAGTATGTGAGAAAATTTTATTGTGTTATTTCCAAATAGAAGATAATTAAAGATTTATGTCCATTGTGATCAAAATGTTATTGCCCGAAAAAATTGTTTCTCTACATCAATACAACTCTCATTCCATTAACTTTATAAGTAGAAAAACAGAATAAATATATAACGTCTTAACGAAACTGTTACGATCCTTTGATTACTTTCATGTATTACATCAGGTCAGTGACATACATGAAAACAAATTTGAGCTCTCAATAATTTCGGATAATAATTAGGAATACTTACAAGTCGAAATAAATTACTCGCATAATGAATCATTAATTAAGGAGAATCCAGACTTCACACAGATCGTAGCAGACCGTAGACACAACAGATCGTAGTTTATTTAAATAAATGTAAGCTGCTTTATTTAACCTAATATATTGGAATCATGACTTGCAACCAAAATGACACAAGTACGTTTTGTGAAAGTAATTGAGTAAACAGTAACATTTAATTATTTCTATAATATACGTATAAATAAATCTCTTCTACAACTTTAAAATTTTTGTAATTTTAAATCAAGTCCACAATTTTCATTTGGGTTCGTCCCACTAACAAAGTAAACGAAGCAAAAATACATTGAATTTAGGTATAATTAAAATTATTTTTGAAAATAGTCATATATTTTTTATAAGGAAAAAATCTTTAATTCACGATAGCATTCAGAATATAGCAAAATAGAGCATTATTTCAAATGTTGTTTATTTTCGCTAATTTTAACTTTTTAACACCAGTATTAATACGAGTAACTATTGGATGTACTCCGGTACGAAGTATAATGCTACAGCACTCTAATTAATAGATGTCATTATCTCTATATACTTTGAATGAATTTAGTAAATATTATATAATGTAATAGCTTTAATTTTTTGGACAACATTTTTTTGGAAAAATTAAAGTATACGTAAACAGACACTTTGAAACTTTTTGTCTATTGAATTCCCTAAATAGAAATAGTTTTTTTCATTATATCAACCAAATATTTTAATCTTAAATGATGTATCGATATTAATATTATGTAATATTCTTTAACATTTTCGAACATTAAAGGTACGTGCTGACATTATTTATAACTAAATAATATGTCACGATTGTAATGAGTCGCTGTTCTCATTTAATTCCATAATAATAAATATAACTTTCACTTGCTTTGATTTGCCTGCATCTATCCTCGTTATTCACTTCACTGTCGGTACATGATTAAACCAATATTATGCTGTGTAAGAAACGAGACAAGGCTGATTTCATTCACACGTATCATTCTAATCATAATCTGCTTCATATATAACAACAATCTCATCAATCTTTCAGCCCAAAGGTATTTGACTTTATACGCCCAAAGTGCATTAAGGATAGAAATGCATTAATGTCCGCTCTTTATTACCCTTAAGCGTTTACCATGCAGGAGGAAAGGAAATAAGAAATAAGAATTTCCACTCAGTTTGTTGCGAGTTGAACTCAAACTACGAGGTTTCCGTATGGTAACCCAAGTAGTTATGTATAAAAGTTTAAACTGTAAAGGATAATGGTATCATTATTAACCTATTTCATATAATAACATTTCTAATAATTTATTATGTCAAACAAAGTAACTAATTACGAGCAGTATTAACTTCATCGCTATTTCCACTCAGTTTGTTATAGTTCCACTCAGTAGAATTCATACCACGACGTTGCCTTATCGTAACTTACTTAGTTATATATAAAGGTTTAAACAATGGAGGATAAAAAGTGTCATTATTAATCTACTTCACATAACAACATTACAATATTTTTTTAGATTTATTTACGACTGTGCATTTCACAAGCCTAAAAAACAACATTATTGCCAACGAGTTTTCAACTTAATAATGTAAGTAAACTAAAATAATTTTCTTTTAGCAAATGTCACTGTTATAATAGACTTTCTAAATGTATATTTATAGAGTTAAGGGGACACATTATAAGACATTTTATTTGGGAAATTCATACCTTGTGAAGGATAAACTATACCAAAAATTTCCGACTGCACTTTAAAAAAAACACTTCCATGACATTGGGGTGTCTCAGTGGGCTCGAAGGAAAGAAACAAATTAAATTGTAATTTACTTATTTATTTAGATCGTTATGTATTTTTTTCATAAATATATGTATTTATTTAAAATTTCAATACTACCTGACTTAAATTAAAGGAGTTAAATCTCTGTGAAATATTTTCTATAACTTGACCAAATGTGAAGAAATTACAAAAGTTATGTTTTTGATGGGAGAATCCTGGAAATGAAAAAGGTTTAGGTGATCGCATTTATTTTTTAAATAAAATATATGTTGTGTAATTAATTTAGAATTCCATGTTAGTAAATCGTTTTCAGTAAAGTGATATATATATATATATATATATATATATATATATATATATATATATATATATATATTATATATATATATATATATATATATATATATATACGAAAAACTCAATAATAACCCATTTATTGAATTCCAAATAGTATTTATGGCATTTAATGAACTTTTATATTTACATATATGTATATAAACACAAGGGACATTAAAATAACTTTCGTTTTACCTCTAAAAGATGTTGGGAAACAAATACATAACTTTATCATTCTGTAACCTTTCTGGCATTTTCTAATCCCATCGACGCACAAAACATATTGTCACCTACCTTGTAAAAACATACACTAGTAGCCCTAAATGTATATCTGTAGATTCATAAGTATCTATCCGTCGTTGTTCCGTCCATAAGTCATTAGTATTTTACATAATATAGATATAAAGTTTAATAGAAATTTATTACACGTCTAGCTCGTGACTGGCATCCTACGCACATTAGTCATCCATCCTACGCTCATCATTGATCGCATATGAAAAACGCGGAAATTGCTGAAATTCGTACATAAACAAAATTTACGAACATACTCCAAAATTTACGTAGCCATTAAATAATTAGATTTACTAATTATTTAATGGGTAAAACTTAGAAATTATACATAATAATTGTAACTGCAAAACCGATCACCGCCTAAGCAAAACGGAATTATACCGCTAATGAAAGAAATTATACCCAAATTATTGTAGTTATGAACCTTTTTATTTTATGCCTTTAAAAAATATTTTATGCTCCGAAATTGTTATCAAGAAGCTTGGAAATAATTTAAATTTATACCAACAAAATCCATTCTTCTCTTTTATTAAATTTGTTTATTTGACAGTTTCAAAGGTATAATACACAAATGAAATTTGATTAAAGGAAACAACTTCCAGACACCAATTAGTTCTGTTACAAAATATTTCAATGAATAAAATGTTTTTGGAAATTAATTACTAGCTCCGAGTAAAATGGACCTGCTCGAAGCAGATCGTCCAAACTAATTACTTTTGAAGTAATTGGGAACCCATTTTCAGGAATCTTTCAAAACTATATTTGGAGCGTACGAAATGGAAATTTTAAATGGTTAATTGTCAGTAATTTTACAGCAAGCTTTTCTTACGAAATAAAAAAAATTATCCAAGTGTTTATTTCAGTAAATCGAGTGTATTGTAAATAATATATTTATTTTCACCCCAATATAATTAGTCATGTTGGAAATATGCAGTAAACTAATATATCGTATAATATGTCAGAACGTGCATAAAGTAGATTTCGTAGTTAAAAATTGCCTTTTCCAGTTAAATGGTCGAAATTTGTTTGAAAATTCTAAACAAATCCCTTGCTTTCTTTTATTACTCGATATATGTAATTTTTCAGTTGGATCATTTTTGAGCAGCTTTTCCATTTAACAAGGATTTTCCAAGATTTTTCAAATCCACCTTTAGATAATCAGAGGAGGGGCTACATTGCATGTAGCTTTAATGATTAATATTTTGCAAACTGGGTTTATAAGAAGATAATTGTAAGTGAAAACTAGATTTCATTTTAAATTACCTCTTTAATGACAGCCTATTTAATGAAATTCAAAAAATAGAAATTTCATTCTCATTTGCAAGATTGTATGCCAACATCTTTACAGAAAGAATACTTCACGTATGTTTATGCTTAATTTTAAAGAATGAAAGGAATTTTTAGGCATATATAAATGTATGATCAGAAATTAATATACGTATGTGATAAGAATATGTTTGTATGTAGACTATTTATAAGTATGACTTGTTTACAAATACATTGATATTTTAGTGCAATATGTTTTTATTCTTTTTTATATTTTATGTACGAAGTAAAGAGTTAAAATCTTTATCATATATTTTTTTAATTTTTTAGTTATTGATTTGAATCTTCCTAATTATACAGGACTAATATTTTTTATAATAAATAGTCGGATTTTTGGGCCTCATTTCAAGGTCGATCTCCAGGGTCAGGACGCTGCTTGATTTATTATGAAAGACATTTTTAATTCATTTCCAGAAAAATGTGTAGTTTTTATACCGGACTGATATATCATTTTCGAATTTATTTACTTCTTTGCAAGTAAATTCTTACAGTATACCTAAAATTATTTTATATCAGTTTTTCTTTGAGACTAACTACCAATTACGTCATTGCTTCATCGGTCTAGCTATAAGAGCTTGTGACTTGCACGCTGATGGATCCAAGTTAGGATTTTGTACGCAACACGAAAAAATTGAATTTTTTGGGTGTCTCTATTGTGTCTTTTATTTCATTCCGATTCCTTTTTTTCCTCTTTCATATCTACAAATAGCGATAGTAGACTGTGTATTCAGCAATCCATAGCAATCTTATTTTGGAGCGTAAAATCCACAAGGTCGCTGCTTACAATCATACACTGGCAAATCCAAAAAACAAATAAAGCATGCACGGATACTAACGCAGCACTTCCAAAAACACGCTAAAATTAAAAGATTGTGGGGAAAGTCATATTTGTATCGTAGCGTGTTGGAATCAAAAACCACAAATAAATATTATGAGGTGAAAACTCTTAATAATTTTTTTCCCCGCGAATTGAGATAATTTATATAATTGCGAAAAGTAATTTTATTGCCTTGGCGCTTTAATAGAATTTTGTCTAAAACCGAATGTAATGAAAAATTTTGTTTTTCACATCATATCACTTTTTTAACTTTTTCCGTAAAAATTCGAAATGAATAACCACTCTGTAAACGGTCTATTGTAGAAATAAGTTCATGGGATTAAATATTGTTCTTGTTGCAAATATGCAATTATATTTATTATTATATTTATTTATATTACGGTATCAAAAATAGCATTTGTCTGCCCTTTGCGCAATTTTACTTATTGATGGCCTTGTTCTAAAACGTCATCATTTCAAAAATTAAATTTGAAGTATATATGTGGCATGAATTTCGTAATATAAATAAAACTTTTGCATCTAACCCTGACCAGTATTCAAAGTAATCCATATTTACACCTTGTTATGTCTTTCAACTTCTGACGGAAACCGCATAGCGGTTTAAAATATTATTTTTGTCATAACTATCTCAGGAGGTCTTTACTATAGTCAATATAAATGAGAACAATCTGTCTTTAATTTATTGAGAATAACCCTCTAAATACACCAGCTAAAGCAAAAATTACCAAATTATTTGACTAGATACTAATTCATGAATGTTTCTATCACATTCACAGATATTCCTCGAAATTCTTTTAGATTCCTTATTACAAAAATATTTATATTTTATTTACTATTTTTAAAAATTTACTCGCGGAAAATAAACCAAATTAAAAAAAAAAAGAAAAAATTTTTACAGATACTCAAATCCCATAAGCTTTTTTAAAATAAAATTCGGAAAACTATATGAAGTTTCCAAAAAATCGTCAGGTTTCCATATTGCAGCGATTGCTAATTTTAATTACTAACCCGTATAACTTACATATCGATTGCTACATTTCTATATTTAGTGTCAATTTAGCTTCACCTTGTCTCACTTTCTACAGAGAGGATGACGCTCGGAGACTTACAAACCGTTAAATATATTTCACATCCACGTAGGTGTGTAGTATATATCACTGCAGAAAGTGAAAACTCGAGGTGAGTATAAATGAGAACTGCGATTTTTGTTGCCATAAATTGACGCATTCGTAAGTTTCGTAACTTTTAAGCGATATATGAATCTTCACCATATTACAACTTAATTAAAGTAACAAAAGGGATAAGTTTCTCAGATATAAGTCAAAAAATTTAATTGTCTCTATTCCAGCACGATAATTTACTGACACATTAATAAAAATTTATAGCAGCGACAAGTTAAAAGGCTGAGTTGCCCCGCCCAATCCCCGGAAATATCCTGATTTCACATTTAAATGGTCTCGGAGCGAGCAACTTTTTCTATAACTCGACTCACAGTCTATTATCGAATCATTCGATTCGACTAATATATTCGTCGAACCACATAACCCTCCCTTGATATTGATCCTTCTTTTTCGATACCAAATGAATTTGAATATATTTCCAGTACTATTTACTACGCCGATTACAGACGATAGAGGTTTATGTCGCGCACAGCGTGTTGAGAAAAGGTATTTTGTGACTTTGATGAAATGTGAGGAATTTATTTCAATTTAATTTCGATATTTTTGCAAGATGCGTTTGCCAATATTTTACAAAATTGTGAATAAACTTTTCACCTTATTCGACATAATCATCATTATCAAAAGCACAACAGCCCTCTGCAGGCCGAGGCTGACTAGCTAATCCTCCTCCACCTGACCATGTCTGACGTGATGGTCCTTCAAAGGTTGACTCCCATTAGTTGGAGGTTCCTTTCAATGTCATTTAGCCAACGTACTGATGGTCGTCCTTTTCGTCTGGGATCCTCAATCTTCCACAAATTCACTTTTTTGGCAGGAAAAATAGCATCATATCTGTAAAGATCGCCAAGCCACCTAATACGTCTTGCTTTTATGGTCCCCACAATATCGGTTCCGCCGTATTTGTCATATTTTCTGTAAATTTCATAGTTGTAAAGAGTTCTCCACATGTTGTTTTCTTGAATAGGTCCAAAAATTTTTCTTCCGAAAGTGAGTAGCTTTTTTTCATCAGCTTTATTAAGGGTCCAGCATTCACTTCCATATATAAATATAGGCCTGATTAAAGTTTTATACATGCCTAACTTAGTTTCTAAGGCCCTAAAAACTTCTGTTAGTCATGAAGATCTGTTCTTTATTTCCAATTTCAGATCATTGCAACATTACATCCATATTGAATATATTTGGCGTTAATTTTGTAGAAATTCATTATTCACAATTAAATGAAACTACGTGATGTAGTATTATTTCTACTTTCTTTAATTTCTTTAACCACGACCTAGGTTTCGTTGTATTACAACATCTTCAGGTGGGATATTAGCAAAGATTACTTCTTAGGAACTTACAACAGCATTTATATATTTCGATTTCTATATTGTTTTCTATATTGTTATTTAGTATTAAAATTAAAGAATATTTGCTAATATCCCACCTGAAGATGCACACCCATACACACAGATACCCATACACACAGTGCTAAATTTACCTTGACATCAACTTCAGAAATCTGCAATTGTAGCAGTATTTTGCAAATTTATTTACGTTCGGAAACGATAATATATCGCAAAAATATCAATAGGTACTCGGGTTTTCAGTACTTTATATTTTTCAATGTGCGTCTTATTTGGTGGTTATTTGAAGTCGATCGAAATATTTAGTAAAAAATTCTCGTTTTCTATTTTGACTTCCATTGATATTCTATATCTCAGCACGTCTCAAATTTACGGGTGATTAATACAATCTGAAAAAAAATGATATCTCATTTATTGCAATTTCAATGCATACTAGGGGCCTTTAATGTATAAGATATATTTATTACTTACTAATGTTCAGTAAATACATTCATTTATGTATACCTGTACTTACTTAGTTTTCTACATACCTATTATTATCTTAGAATTGTTTCATGCGTCTGTATGTACTTGAATATATTTACTTGACTATTTATTTTGTTGTTTTCTTTCCGTCGTGAGGACAAGTAAAACGAATCCAATCTCAATAAGTTTACGCCTCATCACTGAAGAGATCCTGTCACCGCCTTGTAGCACCATAAGTGTCCCCTAATTTTGCTAAGGAATCAAATTATATCTCTCTACGTCGTGCCTTATTAGGTTATCATTAGACCTATATTACAAAAAATCTATCACAGTACCTGTACTGCTTAGATGTTAAATTCCAACCATATTTGAATGAGACCAAACTACGCATGCGGTCACATACAAATGAAAAAATAATCATCCCAACCAGTTGATAAATGCTGGAGGATGAGGTGTGATACACAAAAAAGTCGAATTTAGATCGTTTCCCTTCCAGTTAACAAAGTAAAATACGATAATGCATATTTTTAAAATGGAATGAGTGGCTGATTTCTCTTGTAATTCTGGAAGTAAAATGTTTTGAGAGATTGCGTAAAATCCAGTCGTTATCAAAAACCACTTGAAAACATTTAAAACATTAAATTTTCCTGCTGTATCAAAAAAATTCGAAAACTATGAGAAAATCCTTATTCGAAAGTAAATATCATTCATAACATCAGCTGATGGTCCGCAAAGTGTTGACGTAACGTTTTTCGATGATCTTCATTACGCGTGTGTTTCATCACAATATTCTGAATAGCAAAAAGTAAAAAAACCTATCAAGAACGAGTAGAATAGTACTATTATAATTCCACGTAAATTCAGATATTTATAAACATTTAAGGGTCATAAGTACATCAATTTAAAAATATTATTTTTTATTTACCTTCATACGAGTATGTTGTCCGCTAGATCTTGCAAAAGCGTGACATATGATGTTTTTAAAAAGTTTTAAGATCTAGGATAACCAATACAGTTCCCTGTAATAGTCATCCTAGTCAGACATTACCAATGCTGTTTTCTTCAAGATTGTTGGCTCTGTATTTTTGGAAATAATGTAAAAATGCAGTATTTTTGCATATATTTAAAAATACCTTTTCAAACATGCAACATGAAACCATGAAAAAAAAATGTTTTTTTATTGTTATGAGTAACAAGCTCTTTAAAATAATGTATACAAAATAAAAAAATATGATCTTTATTTATCCATTTTAATTGAAAAATATAAATATATTGCCTATCAAACGTTCGAAAAAAATCAACGTTCAACTTTTCCTACAACCTTTGTGTGGGCTTCGAAAATTATATGTTTTTTTTTTATTTTAATTCGAATAATTTCAGAAATAAGACATTGGGACATATTTTTCAGTTTATATCTGAAAAACAATACCAAAAATATAAAAAAATATATTTTTGAGACATTTGTAACTAGCCCTTTCAAAAAAAATTGCCCAAACTATAGGTGTAAGTAAAAATATTGAGTGTTCAATATGTCCCTGTAAAGATTTCAGAGAAATATATTTGAGTTTTAGCTGTTGAGACATATGCGAGGTAATATGCTTTTTTACTACGTAAAATTTGAATTTTTTTATGGTTTTTCTGAGATAATCAGCTATACCCGAAGTACTAATATATGCGTAAGTATTCTTCTAGGGTTCCGTTATTCCTTTTGAAGCACGGAACCCTAAAAAATTACTTTAAAAATTTTGTCTTTTCGTTAATTTAATTTTTTTTCCTATTATTATTCGTCGTTATGGCCTGAATCAAACGTGTGAGAATATGTCGCCATATATATATATAGTAATAGTAATATAGTAAGGTTTATGGTTTTGCCTATTCGCAGTTCATATCATAATGGAATCGTTGAGTTAATTTAATAGTGTTAAGTTTTATCATTTCAATTAAGATAATTAATTTTTTCAACCGATATTTTTATTACCTAACATTTATAATAACTTAGGTGTATACTTATATACGCAAGGTTTCCGATATAAAAGTAACTTATAGTTACTTGCGTTAAAACGTTTTCACATTGTACCAAATATTCATCCTTTCAGATTTTAAATAATGCCCCTGGACATGAACATAATTTTGCTTTATGACTTTAATAATAGTCAAGACATTTCTTTGTTTCTGCATTAAATAATGTGGAGGTCGAATTACGGGTGAAGACCCAAAAATAGTGTTTGTGGTTTTTTTTTTGACATGACGTGATAGTAAAGAGCTGATAATAATTATGATAAATAATTCTACGCTCATGAAGTAGCTGTCTGTTCTTGTTCTTCGAAAACTACTATTTGGAAATTAACTTCGTGATTTGAAAGTTATAGAACTATTCGCGAAATATAATTAGTTAGTCCATATTTTTCTTGCTGCCTTCTTATATTATGTCTGCTTTATGAATTACAATCATGCAAAAGAAGTTAAAAATGTAATTGATGTTTAATTTTAAGATTTCAGTGAAAGTAATTTGCTTAAAAATAAATGTAATGAATATAATTTTACCATTATAAATAATACCTAATTAACTTGATTAAAACTATTAGATATCGTCTCATATACGCAGCGGTTCGTCTAACAACAAATCCAACAGTGTATGTAATAGGGACAATGTTAACGTACCGGTTGATACCCGCACATTTAGGCGTATTGATATAGGTATGCCGCTATATAGGTTTTGATTAGATTAGAGCGTTTGACTGACTTAATATTTTTGCGATGTCCTAATAAAGAAAACCATTTAATGTTTATTACAGTAAGATGATTCATATTATTAATTAATCATTAAAATTTTAAAATAAAATATCTTTTCAAAAATCGAGTTCAATAAAGCAGGTAATAAAAAGTAAAATATTTATTAATTCAAAATGAGTTGGTCGACAGTGCTGGCACCGACTACGAAAATGAGTAACGTAGTTATTTATTGCGTATGAATAAATACTGATTCTGAGTTAATGTTTTCTACTTTTTGTTCCTGTTTTTTTGAAGTCGGTTTTTCAAAACATTTTTATTCTTTAACGGGAGATTTATTTCAAATTGTTACAGCTGAAAGATGTCTTTACATTTTATTAGTATTTAGTTTTATTTCTTGGGGCTCTACACATCAAAACGAAAAACGGTTTATCCACCACGACCGTTTTTCTCGGAAACCGTTTGATGTTGTGACCTGAAATGTGGCACAGTAATGAAACACATTAACCCGCACATGATCCATTATCACGAGAGCTTACACTCAAAAATATGAATGTATACATTTCCAGAATCCATTTGACATATGGGATTTTAGAACCCATTCAACATATGGGATAGTAATATATGTCATTGATCCACATATTAGCACTAGTTAACTTTTTAACTTAAAATATTTATATTATGGACTAGTTAACTTTTAAGTTAAGATATTAAAATATTCTTATTGTGAAAATGAAAGGGGGGTTAATAAAGTTCTCAAAATTTTTCTAATGTGTGGCAACCTTATAGTCAAATTTCTACCCGCACTTGCTAGACAGATTTTTTTATTTTATCATATAATCACTAAGACCGATCAGTGTCGAGCATGATATTATATTAAGATTAAGCAATAATGATTTCTTTTTTGTTGACGATAATTAGATTGAGTGTTCTTTAAATTACAGTTATCGTATCAAAAATTTAATCTGGCTGTCACATAAAGTTATTCGCATCCTGTCCGAAAAGAAATTACTTTATGTATTGTAAGTAAAATGTGTTAAATTAATGTATATGTATATATATATATATATACACACACATATATATATATATATATATATATATATATATATATATATATATATATATATCTTACTAGAAGGACATTTTGAATATGTCAAAAGCTATGACATCTTTAATCAGCATTATAGTATTCCTGTGGAACTTTGCGTATACTCCTAAAAATCCTGTTATTTTTAGATTTTTAGGTTCGATGTTTTCCAAAGTAATGGGATGGAGGAATATTTTTCTGGATTTTTTTCAGTATTCCTCTAAGGATACAATACCTAAAATTGTGAAAAAATATTTGTGAAAACCTTCCAGTAGTCCCTTTTAAATAATACTAGAACTACATCTGTATTTAAAGTTTTTTTAATTACTTTATTTTCCACCATAAAGTTTCCATGTAAGTATTTTTTAGTGTTATAGTTCGTGAAATGTGCGAGATAACATGCTTTACTACTACGCTACTATGCTCCTGCTTTACTGCTACTACGATAACATGTTTTACTTGCCATTTCAAGCAGTTCCTGAGAAAAGTGACCGTCATAGACAGATGAACGAAAACAAGGTTTCCTCCGTTTTTCCTTTTGAGGTACGGGACACTAAAAATTAAATTTTGTCAGTTGGCTAAAAAAAGGAATAATTGTGCCGAAACGTATAAATTAGATGAAATAAAAGTCTAAAGTAATTTTGTCTTTATTGAATTTCAACACATCTCCGTTTTGCAAAATTACCCTTATTAAATTTACCTCATAAACATGATGTAATTGATTTCAAAATATTTGCTCATTCAATGAACGTTGCCGGCAAAAACACTAACATTAAATTCACTATAAACAAATAATGAAGACAAAACTACTCACTCACTTTCAACCTCATTCATTGGGCGGCTTAGCCTCACGAGATGCCAATATCCCCGTCGGCGGCGAGCAGAGTAACAAATAGCGCAAGAAGTAAATTCAAATCCATTCAATAGATCAATAAAGAAGGGTTAATAGCGGGCAAAGGTCGCACGGCTGCTACGAACTGCTCCATCAATAGAGTCTAGTGATTTGATAATAAAGTGCTAGCCGGAAGATGGAGAGCGCCACCCGCTCCCATTTGAATGTCAAATCGAGAAACCTCGCAGAAAGCACGGCAATGTCGGTTGTCTGTCGAATAATGAGAGAAGATAATTACTTGTGTAATTGGTGAGGTTTGTTGGTTCGGACTTGATATAATTAGGGTATATCATTTTATGCAAATGAATTGATTATGGACATAACACGTAACTGAGTTTATTTTATTGACATTTGAGCTGATTTTTATGTATGATCAGCGCATCTTTTGGCTAAAAGTAAATTATTATCATTTTTTTGACACTAGTGTGACTTAGGATTCAAAAATTAAATCTGGAAAAATGTAAAAAATATAATTTAAAATGCGATCTTTGTTTTTTTCCAAAAAATATTATTCGTGTTTTGAATTTCCTTAGAAGCTTGTAAGCAATATTTGTTGTGAATAGAAAAACAGTATTTTTATTTATATTTTTTCAAGTTACTTGTTTTATTATTATTTCAAGTTATATTTTTCATTTAGGTATTTAAATATATATTGTGTAATCACTTGGGTTGAAAAAAATCGGAAAGTAATAGTAATTTCTAAAAGAGAAAGAATGAATGTAGGCCAGTAATTAATTTAGATCAACGGAATGTTAAGGCACAAATATTTTTTATTTTTTTTGGTTTATTTGTTAGATAAATTAATTTAGCTTACGATAAAATATATAAATCAATGCACTGGAAGTCCATCGTATTTTAATGGTGCATGAAAATCAGAAGTACACAGAGTGTACTTCGATTTCAAACATTTTTGAAGATCGTTGCGGCAACAAAGTTGAATAAATATCAATTTGAAATATAATGCTGATAACCAATTTTAATTGCTCAGATTCTCAGACTTACATACAAAAAGAGAGATATATAGTATAATTCAAAACACACGTATCAAAAACTTCTTGCACGTGCACCAAGGCTATTTTGTAACTGATTGAAACAAGTTCTCTATTCCTCATGAACAAAAGTCGTGGAAGCACAATTTTTCCTGAGCGCTTTGTTGAGAGACAAGTATTCACAAATAATTACTGAATACATATAATATTGTATTCAGTAATTTTACTTAAATCTAATCGTTGCCCAATTATAGCCGGTTGTTTTTATCCGATGAATGCCAATGATATATTAAACCTATGTAAACAAAGATATATTTCAACTTATGTAAACAAACACATGAGTATGAAGTTACACGGAAATTAAATCAAAATTTCTTTAGCTTAAGGCTATGGATCGTTAGTATGTTTTTTTTAAAACATCTTGATTCTATTTTTCATATTCACGCTTATGGAATATGAATAAAAACACCTACAGCAAACGATTAAATTATTTTAATGGAAAATCTTAAAATTATTACTTTTTTGTTATTAATTTTTACAGATATTGTCGTTTTTAATTTTTTAGGAAATCGATATCAAATACCTTCTGTAGATATAGAAATAAACACAATATTACGCAGGATTTAGGTATCTATCTCTAGATAACTGATATTACTCTAATAATATAATATGCTTTAAGTACCTGCTTGATTACACGATGTAATATCATTGTAATAAAAAAGGTACCGACGTTAAAAACGCGCAAGGGCAGAGGCACGTCTGCCACGGTGGTCTTTTACAGCAAGACCATAACATACACTGCGGTTCCATAAATTGTCAACGAATGCAAGATTACATGCTTCGTCTTCGTGAGTTTTGCTTACAGGGTTGCAGTACTAATTACTTGGTTTGAAACTGAATCTGAATTTAAAGTTACATAATTAGTTGACAATTTTATCATCTGATTATTTCACTTATACACATCAGTCCACAGCAGTGACGTGCAATGCTTTTTGGGTAAGGCAAGCTGCAAAGGAAAAATAGATAGATACACACACGAGTGCGCAAGTGACCTCTTCTTTAACCGCCCCCGAAGCCCCCGCCCGTATCGAATGTTAAAATTTTCTTCGATTCTAAATATATTCGTCTTTGTTATACTCAATAATATTTTAAAACATCGTAATAAAATAAAGATCGTCTCTTTAAATCCGTGATTAAATCCTTTTCAGCAGCACTATTACTTTTTTGTGACCGATTAAAAAACTATTACATTCACCGTGACAACCAAAAGCTAATTATTTACCTTTTCAAAATATTTCTATTTCTATCTACCCTTTAATTATGTTCCCGATTCGCAGTTGCCCGTCGATACAAATGTCAATACGCCAAGAACTAGAACCCTCTAGTTTTATCGAGCACCATAAGTGTTTTTCAGGATAAGCATGTTTTTTATCAGAACTTGTTAAATTACCTAGATCACTTTATTCCCTTTACTGTATTCTGTTCCGTATAATAAACAAGGCCAATAAAATATTTTATTTATGACTTTCTCTTAGCCATCATTATATATCGTACAAATTACCGTGAAAATGCAGTAGACTATTGCATAGTATACATGAAAAATTGGCTTTAATTTACTACTGGATGAAGTATGAATTCTAGAAATCTACCTTAAGAACATAGTCAACATTGCAACATTCGGCCATTTTTTGTTTGGTTTCAAGACGAAAGTTTCACAGAAATAAACTAATAAAATATTAATTTTTATGAACAAATGTCAATACGCCAAGAACTAGAACCCACTGGTTTTATTGTGCACCATAAGTGTTTTTCAGAATAAGTATGTTTTTTATCAGAACTTGATAAATTACCTAGATCACTTTATTCCCTTTACTGTATTCTGTTCCGTATAATAAATAAGGCCAATAAAATATTTTATTTATGACTTTCTCTTAGCCATCATTATATATCGTACAAATTAGAGTAAAAATGCAGTAGACTATTGCATATTATACATGAAAAATTGGCTTTGATTTACTACTGGAGGAAGGATAAATTGGAGAAATCTACCTTAAGAACATAGTCAACATTACAACATTCGGCCATTTTTTGTTTGATTTCACGACGAAAGTTTCACAGAAATAAACTAATAAAATATTAATTTTTATGAACAGAGAAAAACGAGTAACAGAGACAAAATAAAATTCGTTATGCACAAAACCGGAAAACTAATAAAAATTTTTATTAAATTATTTTCGGACGAGATAATTACTAAACTGACAGTAGAGATCGTTATAATGATTCTTTGATTGCGCGTGAATATCATAAACACGGGCTTGTTTCAATTTGAATATAGTCGAGGTAATTTTGCATATTCCAGCTTATATTGAGACTATAAACTGAAGGCCTGAAATAAGGTAATTAATTTTAATCCTATTTGCATCAATTTCGAGTCAAGCAATATTTGTAATTTTATTGGAATGAAGTTTGCAGGTTTTGTCTGCAATTGCACGTTACGTACGCGTTGTGCATACAAATTACAAATCACATATTGAACTGTGGATTGCGCTTGAATACCACAAGCAATATATGTTTAAATTTTCATAAATATATTATGTATATATTATTAATATTCGAGGCATGATACGTATAATTATTTTGAGGCTACTATGTATAATTATTTATAAAATTGTCCGCAACTGTCCAACATTCTACTGATACTTTTGGCTAATGGAAGTATCAAACTTTTAATTAGCTCTCTATGCTGTTAAAGTTGAATAACCTCATAATATGTAAACTTAGATAATTTGTGCAAAATTCTTTCATAGGACTTATAAAATTGAATGTGAGATCTTTCTTAATATGCTGATTAAAATGTGGACATTTTGTATTTTTAAAAATATGCCAGAGAAGTTCTGAAGATTTATGTTGGTTATTTAGGATAATAGTTAAAAATTGTTGAGTTGGTGTGAAACTATTATAAAGTTAACCCAGTAACTTTTGGAAGTAATAAATATGCACGTTACTAACCGACATCATTTTTAATAAGATATTGTATATATTTGTAGTTAATGGACAGCATGTAAATTCTTGGCAAGAAATAACGAAAAGCCATATTTAATTAATTCACGCGTACTGAAAGAGAATAGATATGAATGAATACCAACATCAGCTGCATTCATTAAATGTTTTTGGAAATTACAAAAAAAAAATAATTTTTGATATTTTCATAACTGATCTTATCCAGAAACAGCCTACAAGTCATGTGAAATTAAAAAAAGTCCGGGTATTCAATTTGCTGCTTTTAAAATTAATTTATTAAATATACACAATTAAATGAAACTACGTGATGTAGTATTATTTCTACTTTTTTAAATTTCTTTAACCACGACCTAGGTTTCGTTGTATTACAACATCTTCAGGTGGGATATTAGCAAAGATCCCACCTGAAGATGTTGTAATACAACGAAACCTTGGTCGTGGTTAAAGAAATTAAAGAAAGTAGAAATAATACTACATCACGTAGTTTCATTTAATTGTGAATAATGAATTTCTACAAAATTAACGCCAAATATATTCAATTATTAAATATACTTGGATTAATACTTTTTATCACCTTACCAAATATCAAGTTCCTACATCGAACGGTTTCCAAGAAACTCGATTTTAATGGACAGATAGTGAATAATGTAAAATGACATTTTATTTTCAATATTATTCTATCTTCTAATTTTGTTTCATCATTATTCAATAAAAATCAGTTAAAATGCAGTTAAAATGCTAGAAAAAATTCAGTTAAAATGCTAAAAAATTAGCAAAGGTATTTCAATGTTATACTACCGATATTTTTTTGGATTTGTTTTAATATACTTGGGTTCATTATCTGCATTGTGAATTTATTTTTATTTATGCTTTCTATAGTTAAACCTAAACTAAAAATTAACTTAGGCATTTGGCGACCATATGTGATAACTACTCCTTCTATATTGGTGAAAAAAAAAACAATTCATTCGTTTTTTCTGCTCTCGATATTTTTGTAAATTTTACGCACATTTATTTCTTTTGGTTTTTATTTTGACCAACTTTCGACTCATCATTTTATATATGGTCATTGTTATCATTGTTTTCTATATGGGACTCACTATTTCATTTACCGTTTGCATATACCAACATTCCATTCCAATTTAGATATTTCACGTCTTGACTTTTCTTTTTATACCAAAAGGATTTATTATTGGAAGCTGTGTCGCATGTCAATTTATTCACTTGTTCGATTTACGAGTTTGGAACTAAGACCATAGAGCATTTATGTAGCCCTTGTCTTACAATTTATTTTTACGTTTTTGCTATGCGTTTTTATTCCTATATTTGTATTTGTTTATTTTCTTTCATTTTCGACATTAACTTATTCTGCGCTCATGTATCCAATTCCATCGCACGAAACTATTAGTAGGGCAAAGAATTGATAAAAAAGCAATATGCATTACAATTCAACTAAGTTGTACAGTTATAAAATATTAAAACTTTGAACTAATGGGGTCCGATATGTAATAATTTAAAAGAGTGGGATTTGCTTTTTTAATAACTTCTCTGAAATAATTTACGATTGCTTTCATTATTAATTTCAACTCTTCGGTAGATATGTTAACCATGATATTTAAGATTACTAATCAAAATGACAAAGTTAATTATTTGTCTCCGAATGTCATCTAATGAAAAAAATTAACTAATTCAATTAGAAAATCACACATAATTTTGGCAAATGATTATATAGAGTGTTATTAATTTCGTATGGCAAGCCAACTTTTAGGATTTTATGAGTAGTATAAAAGACGATTATAAAAAATTATATTTGTTCACGCCTGGTCCCGTTTTTGGAATACACTATTTTAATTTTAGGGCAAAAATTAAGCTATCTACCATGTATGTACACAGGACGCCATACAGTATTATCAGAGCATCGCGGCGAAAATCTTTTTGGGTTTTACGTATTGAGCGATATGATAATTATTTCGCATAAAGAAATATAATGATACTGATAAGTCACTATTTTCCTTAAGTCCTTTTCGTGAAACAGGTTCTGTTGATAGTAATGAAATGTTTATATCTAATAAGGATAGAGAAAACATTACAAATTCGGATATATTTTAATATATCCTAGTTCATTAAATAAGAACATATAAAACATCTGATCCTAAAAATTAAACATATGTAACTTGTAGAAAAAGGCTAGTTTGGTCTTTCATGCGACGTAAATTGAACTTGTGGGGTATTTAGGCTAGTCTTATCTACAGCTTGTCAAACTTTCGAATGCACAGTGACTTCTGACAAAGTATCTGAGTTTTATTAAAATTTAATGCAATTAGTGGACTTTGTTTTATATACTGCTGGATTAGATATTTTCTTTTAGAATAAAAAAATTGGAAATGTTTAGCACAGAGGTCCGTTTTCTTCATTTCGTTATAATAAAATTGATATTTATTCAACTAAATATAAGTTAATTCGTAGGCTGTCTAACACCTAACTACATGTTTTTTATACAATAAAACGCGTAAATATTATTGTAATTGAGAAAATGTAGAAAATAAATAAATACATTTTCTTTTCGAGAAAAAATTTAAACTCCGCAAAAAATTCAGCATTCATTTTGGAAAGCGATTAAATTTGATAATGGTAAATATTTATTTAAGTGTCTATCATTTGATCGAAAAGCACTTTACATTAAGTAATACCATTTAAGTGTATAAAAAGTACTTATAATAACTAATACTAATAGTACGGTGATTTTGAAGTTGGCAATGTCACAGTGCAACTGCAAACGAAACCATTGTAAGAGAAGATCCTCAGAGTACGAATACAGCAACAAAACTGATGTAGTTTTGTATTTCTACGTTATTGCATATTTAGGATTTTATACAATATATAGCGTAAAATGTGATAGGCAGAATAGTTATTAAAATTGTAACAGGTTTCTCAACTTTAACAGATTTTATGTGGACACAAGACATTGAAATGAAATTATTTTTCGTGACAACGTTCGAAATAAATTACATTATTAATAAAATACCATGAGTTTAGCCTTTCTTTAGTATTTATTTAAAATAAAATTAGTAATAAAAAATTAAATTCGATGTAATGAATGAAACGAATTAAGAAGAAATCAAACAAGATTTTTAACAGCTCTGTAAAAATTGATAAAAATTTGGTATTTCTAAAATATAATAATAGCAAAATTACAGATAAGAAAATTACCTTTTCCCATCGCTCGTATATTATAGTGAGTATTTTTAAAAATGTTATTTCTTTTAATCTAAAAAAAATCACTCGCAGCTACTTTTGAGGTCATAAAGTACATTTACCTAAAAAATCATTTGCTAGATCAAAGGACAGCTAGTGTATTAAGATTGCATGTATTTACGATTACAAATGAAAGTTCTGACTAATATTTAATAATAATTTCTATTAAGAAAAATTTATGTGCAATATCCTATTCGTCACATATTTTTCATTCGGTACGTTATTATTGATGTATAATCTAACTCGTTTAATTTTTTTGTCGACACTCTAGTGCTCTATTAATTAAAAATATTTGTTCGGGCTGTCAAATTTTAGGCTTTCAAAACAAGTGAAGAGTTATAAATTATTCTAAATTTAGAAAACTTTTTATTTAGGGAGATTTTCATACAACCTACTATGGCTTATACACCTACACATTGTTTCTCAAGAAATAACTTACTCACTAGTAAATTTGTTAATAAGCTTGGTATCATGTTAAAAAAAATTAAAAGTTAAGCCATCTTTATATTTGTTAACTTCTGTTATAGATGCCATTTTTTGAGTAGTTTTTTAGGGTTTCGTACCTATAAAAAGGAAAAAGTAAACCCTTGTAAGTTCACACTCGTGTGTTTCTAAACGTTTGTCGGAGCTATTTTTCCGAGAAACCAACTAACACGGAAATTTGAAATCTATACACAAGAACAAAGCCTACTAAACCACACGTATCCCAGTAGCTAACACTCAACAATATTTATAAGGGAAATATGGGGCCAAATTAAGGCCTCGGAAAGAAATGTTTCATATCATGTACAGCGTGGAAAATTGTTTTAAAGGTATAATTACATTTAAAAATATCCTCGCAATTTTAGATAACATATATTCAGAGATGTACAGAAAAGACTGCAGAAAACTAATGTTCTCCCTACCTTATTACCGAAACTATTAAATAAAAAATTGTGAAAAAAAATTGTTTTTAAGATAACAACACCAAGATTGTCAAAAAAATTATAGCAGTCATTTTAGATAACGTGATTTTAAGAATACCTCCGATGACATTTATATCCCCTACTGAGTTACATTAAATATAATTAAATATTTGCTGCGCCAGATTTCCCGTATTAGTGATTACTTATATAAGGTAATGTCAATATAAACGAGGCACGATTATACTCTTCAATGAAATAAGGATTGTCTAAAAACATTAGCCCAAGTTGGATGATTAAAAATTACCACGCTTACCGTATTAATTAATGTATATGCAGTATTCCGATAAAACTTGCCGTAAATATTTGTTTTATGGAATTCTGAGTGTAGTCGGAATTAATTTTGGTACTACCACATGCATTTCTACAAGCACTTGATAATGCTAGAAAACTAGTATTAAATAACAGGCATAACTTCCTGAGAGTTCCGCCTCATAGACTTTTTAAGCTCTTCCAAGGAAAGCGTTTCACCTCTCGATCTCTGACCATTAATAGTTATTGAATCTATCGTAGAAAGGAATGAGGAATCTGTACATTGGACCATATTTAGTTAGATGACATTCAGAGGAGCCCATACAGGGAACAGTAATATATCGTATGAATGGGATGTACCCCGTTTATTATTTATTTCAGCAGAAGAGAAAACGAAGAGAAACCTGTTTTAAAGTAAGTTTGAATGTTGGGGTAACTTAGTTAAATTAAATTAATTGCTGAATAGCGTTACAGAATATACATGTTCTGATTAATTATATTGACGACAAAAAGTTTTGATCTCAATATATGTACATGTTTTAAATTGATGAAAGTTTCCTAAAGTGTTAAATGAGAGTCAGATAAGCTCTAAACATATTCATATTTATAACTCTTACATAATAGTAGTAAATCATATGGTAACATTATCAATTTTTCGAAAGTTAATAAAGCGTTCATACCAATGTATTTAATTTTTTAGCATATCTTCAATGCTAATGAAATACCAACGTTATTAAATAAATTATTATATTAGAAGTAAACAGATGTATTTACCAAATTCTAACTAATAACATCAGACATCTTAGTTTGTCCTGGTGGAAAGACTAGCTATATTAATGTAAAATAAAATACTTGGAACGGTCTTTGGCTACTAATATCATTACCTTTAACATTATGAAATATTAAAGATACAGAACAAACTATTAACTTCGAAGAATAGTAATGTATTTACCTTGTATTGACTGAAAAATATCAGAAAAATTAGCCATATTAACGAAATTTTATAACATTTTAACCAATATTTTGCCATGACATTATCAACTTTTATCTGCTGTCAATAAATCACTTTCACTCTTTACCTTGTAATTAGTACAGCTCATTCTACAGCAAAGATGCAATAAATATTAAATATTGAATAATATGTTTTAATCTTGCTGGGGAAATATTTGCATAGAGCCCTCATTTTTCCTTTAATTGGAGCAAGTAGTAAGACAAACTCAGAAGTTTTTCCGTAAGGAAATTTCTTTCCAATTAACCACTTTATTTTCAGCTATTTATTGACAACTAAAATGGAAAGATTCGCTCAAAACTTCGCAAACTGCATTTCCATTTTAATTATTCAAACGTCCGATCAATTTGTAGCGCTGTCTCTCAGCGGCTGTCATATTACGAACTCATTACTCCTCGTAATACGAGACTAATTTGCAATGTATTTCGTTTAAAGCCGAAATCTTTTGTTTATCCTTCAGTCGCCTGCCGCATCGATTCTGAAGCTTTAAGCAAAGGTAAGTCGATTTTTAATTTTTTTTTGGAGAAACTTTAAGGATGTCTACGTTACACAAATTAAACGATAAAAAATTTTGAAAACCAAAAAAAAAATTATTTTAAACCTAAAGCACACGGACACAAATTTTTACATAATTTAGGCTTTAACATAATTGAGGCTTTAATGGTTTCGGAGACGGGGGTTTTATGGACATTTTCAGTAATATCTAGACCAAACAAATTCTAACAAAACACATTTTATAATCCTAACAAGTCGCCCATTTCATATTGTATTCCACACGTTTATCATATTTATTACTGAGAAAATATTTTGAACGTAAATGATAAGCGTCAAAAATCTACTAAAGAGATTAATCACATTGTCCAACTCTGGTTAAAATGAAAGAAAATGGTGCGTGTACTTATGTACGCGCGTGAGAAGTTATACTTCTTTGGCATCATTAAATAATACATACGGATAGATAACCTTAATTATATTGGAGCACTTGAAAAAGTCTATAAACACAATTTTTTCACTAATATTTACGAATAGTAAATATATTAATCAAAATATTGAATTTAAATCACTACTGAATATAATTTATCAGCACATATATAAATAGCACTTATATGAAACTAAAACACGTGTGTGGATGTAGAAACTAGAAACATGTGGATAAATACTATGAATATGAAAACAGTGAACAGAGGCGACGATGGTGCCAATAGCTTTTGTTTCGAGACTGCAACCGCTGCAACTTCATACTGTAACTTTTGTGTGACGAATCTTAAAATTTCACTATCATCATTTTTTCATAACGCGCCTAAAGAAGTATAACTTAAAAAATCGTATGCGACTGTTAACCATGCAAACTATTTACAAAATACAATAGTGAGTATATATTGAAAAAAATTATCATAAAATCTTGAAAAATCGTGGAATCATGTCCCGTATCCCGTAAAGAATCTTCGCTGTGGCGCATATAAAGGAATAATTGGAATTATGTCGTGAAACTTTTTATATTTATTATGTCGCAATTTAATATTTATTATGTGGTACAGCCAAATAATTGAAAAAGATGCGTAAATAACAGTGGTGTGGAAATAAATTTTATTTTTGTCTTTGAAAATCAAATTATAGTGTTCATGATAAATGAATGACACAATTTAGAAAACAAAATATTCTGTACGGAAGACTATTATTAACAAGACGTATTCAGAATTTAAACGAAATTGGATAGATTTTGAAAAATCAGTCGTTCCAAAAATTCTCTATAAAAACCAAGATAAACTATAGAAAATAATAGGGCTGAATAGTGAAAAAAAATGTTATAGTCCTTTTCCAAATTCGCTACATGTAATATGAAAAATTCACCTATTTTTTTTGTAATTATGCGATAATCACTATCTAATTTTTCCACTATTATTCAATAATATTATCTGAAAAAGAAAAAAAATATTTTACCAACTTTTCAAGACAATGTTATTCGTGACTACCTATTATTAATTTTTGAAAATCAGAAAATATTGATTTAATTAACGATGAGCCACAAGAAAACTTGTAATGTGACGGAATAAACTAGAAAAAATAGTTTAATCTGATACATGTATATGCATCGTATATCGTCAAATTAAAAACATTTATCACAGGAGCTAAATTTTATGATCAATTTGCATTTCAAGTTGACAAAACAAAGATTTATTTAACTAGTTTTATTTATTTAAAAGCTTTAGTACATTGTCTACATGGAGGAATTTTTGCTACAGTAGCTCTAATAGCCTTTCTTCCGGTTAACCATAATATAAACATAGCTTCTGAAAAATTTGTTGTTGGTACAATGTAAGAGAAGTTACAATTCAAAATAAAATGTATATAAATATATTCAGTTATATAAATGTACAATATTCAAAACACAATATCTATAAATCTAATAAAATGTATATAGCAAGAAAACCTCAATAAATATTAAGTAGGTTACATTTAAAAGAAAAAAAAATATTGCATTTAGCAACATGAATGTAAATGGAAGAAGGAAAGGAAGGGAGTGAAGGAAAGGATACTTTCCTAATGTCAGAATCCATTTGATTGCAATTGTTTTTTGGACGGAAAAAGATTTTTCACAAAAAGTAGAGATACATTTGGGAGTAATTCAAATAAAACAGAGTATATGTGACCAAGGTTCTCATATCTTACCTAAGTATATTTTCCATCAGTAGTTAATACCTCGGAACAAGTAGAGATTACACACTACCTAAAGACTACCTAAGGCTTGCACCTAAACAATAATAACTCCACTAATTTTCCACATACCCCTAAAGTATTATTTAGACCTCTACAATTCAATTAGTACAATTAAGATCGTATTGCATTTGTTGCAAGCCGTCTCATCGATAATGTAGGCGGCTGAATTACAGCAATTATCTCAGTTTTAAACGAAGCGTAAGGAAAATTTCGAAACAATATCATGTTACACGCAATAAAAACTTAGCGATACTGCCGCTGTTGAGTGAATTTGATGGATATTGAATGGACGTTCGTGTAATGGAAATCGAAATTAGGTTTGTGAAACCTTTAAAATAAATAATTCTTTATCAACCGTCGAAGTATTGAAAATTAAACGCATAATTAATGAGCCATTCCCTTTTGACAGAATTCGATCTACTTACCGGTATCAAACCATTAATTTAATTGGACAAAAAAATATGAACAATTTTCTTAAAATGTTTTCTTTTAAAAGTTATTAAAATGACCTTGTAAAATACTTTTGCTATGGAGACTGTCAGAAATCTACTGAAGCACTAACAATCTTCTCATCGTGAAGATTTTCAATATATTGTTATGAAGGCTATTTACTAATATGAATTATATAATATACAAATATATTTAGTTTTATAAAATTGAACTCTTCCAATCTATTCAAGCAATAAATATTGAAATATACAGTGCTTCAATAAATGACAAAACGAGGAAAGAAAATATAAAGGAAACGAAAGTAATATTCAATACTTTGGAATGCGCCTATTCAGAACACATTTCATACCTCACAGTTTAATTTCTTTAAAGGCAAATATCCACGCCATTATGGACCACAGTATCATATAAAGTGGTTGATGGTCAATGTTCCTCAATAAAAATGGTGGAAGAATTTCTATAATCGACTGTTTTTTTTTCTTTGTGCCTCGTTCTATATCCCCGGCATTTATAAACCAATCTGGATGATTTTTTTTAAAGAGTATATTTTTTTCAGGTGGTTCCTTGAAAATTTTAGTAACAATCTGACTATAAGAAGTGAAGTCATACTTTTCTCTTTTCAACCTTTGACCTGTAAATCCTTTTGTTGTAGAGATCTTACCTGCCTAGATCGTGAAACTTGAGAATTTTCTGTTTTTAAATAACAATTTTGGGTCTCAAGCAGAGACTCTACCATTAAATTTATGATCCCAACTCCTTAGTCCTAATACTGCAGGGGCGCCGCCTGCTTAAGCCGCGAAATTTGAGGACGTAGTATTTTTCAATCAGTATTGTAGATCTTAACCAGAGATTCTGCTTTTAAACTCTGAGTTCCAATTCCTCAGTCTGGACGATGTAGGGATAGTGCCTGCTTAAATCGTGATACCGTTGTTCGGTATATTTTGTTTTTAAATTAATATTGTCGGTTTCTAGTAGAGATTATGCCTTGGAACTTTTAGTCCCTGCTACTCTGTTTTGACGCTATGGGGCCTACTTAAATCGTAAAATTTCAAGATATGTTGTTGTTAAATTAGTGTTGTGGGTCTCAAGTTAAGTTACAACTCTCCATCCTGATGCTGCGAGGATACTGCTCGTTTAAATCACGAGACCTAAGGATTTTATGTATTTAAATTAATATTGTGGGTGTCATGCAGAGACTCGGTCATTTGATTCTGGAATATGATACCTCAGTCCGATGCTGCAATGTTTGTTTGTGTCTATTAGTCTATACCTGTGACATTAATCAACCAATTTGTGTAATTATTTTCTTATTCGAACGGCCGCAATTTAGTGTTATGAATAAGTTGGTTAAAATTTAACTATAGGAATTAAAGAGAAGCCATATAATCATCAATAAAAACACAACGCCGTGATCGAGTTTGGAAGATATACGTCTAAAGGTAATCTAATAATAAAGTCTCTCTATAATTTTGACCTGACTAAAGACAACATAAGTCTGCCCATTAGCCAAATCAGTTTATAATAATGAGCTCCATTATTGGTAACGGCGGTAACAGGAACCCTTCAGTGACGAGGACTAAACTCACTCACTCATATGTCTTAACGTAAGCAAGAAAGTAAAAAAGGTTGATAAATATATATATATATATATGTATAAAAGTATAAATCAACTAAGATATTTTTAGATAGATCGATGACCAAGTAAGTACGAGTAAGAACGAATGCATATAGTGACTAAACGTTAGTAAGTATATGTATTGAGTAAGTAGGTACAAAGACATATAGTAACTAGAATATTACTAGGCAGATAAGCATGTATGTAGAGATATATAAAAAAGCATGAAGTAACTGGGATAATACCAGACGGATATATATATATATATATATATATATATATACATATACACATATATACAGGTAAATACAGGCCTGAAGCACTGATTATGGTGAAAATAAGAGAGGGACTGTGATCTGTAAGTCCGTGTATATCCAGGTATATGTATAAATATAAGTATGTGTATAGATTTATACATAAATATATTTAAGTTCAATAAAAATCCAAACATGTGTTATGATTTCTATACATAAGAAGTTGTTAATATTGAATTCATTGTAAATTTGTTACATTCAAAGTATCTTTGCATATCTTATGCACTGAAAATGGAAGAACAATAATTTTTATAAAAAAATTGAGCCGACTTACATAATCCCCCAAAACAAATTTATATGAACAAACGGAATAAGTTTAACTTAATAATAAATATATAATTAAATAAAATATAATTTAATATAATTAACGGGGACCTATACATCAATGTTCTAATTTTCTTATACCCTTATTATTTATTATTATTATGGCTATTTTTTTCGAAAATAAGGGAAGTGAAACATATTATTTAAAATTATGAAAGACATGTTTTTGGGACCCTCATCAACAACCTTCGAAAACGATGCCTAAAATATGCATGGAACACAAAATTAAAAATTTAGAGTACTTAGAGTGAAAACTTCATATAAAAAATTTTGAGTGTGTGTGCGTTTTAAATGCTATATAACTATACTACATTTTTAGTTTTTAAATCAAGCGTTCTTGAGAAAAACGGCTGGGACGCACGTGCGAAGGAAAACTGCCGACTGACGAACACTAATTGATCTTATAAAGATTCTGTTTTACCTTTTAAGTTACGGAACCATAAAATTGGCCAAAGGATCCAGAATTTAATTTCATTGACCTACTCAATGACAACCCTGAGTAGGTTGTAATGATATTATTTTACAAGTAGACACGAAAGGTTTGTTTTTAGAAATTGAAATCAGATCTATTAATGCACTTATGTAAACCTATATTTTCCCAGATACGATTATTTGTTTCCACCAAAGTGGAAAGCTATAAAATGAAAAGCTATGTACTTACGTTACTATTTGAAAAAAGCTAGTCTTTTTCAGTATAAATTTTTGTACTATTAACTATTTCCTTTATAATGAGTATCTACGGCCAAAAAAAAGGAGATGTACATTCGGGTGTTGTTTATTCCCAGAATTAAAAATATATCACTCTAGACCTAACCTTTTTTAGAAATATCACTCTAGACCCAACTTATTTGAAATAAATAGGCTTAAATTTTTTTTAAATATATTTTTATATCACATCTTTAGTAGAATGATATTGCCTTGTTTAACTTCACGATGTATTATTGCAATAACGGATGTCTTAATCGTTAAATCGCTACTTGCCAAGTGGTGCTGGTGAACTGTTAGTAATCTCATAGCTAAATGCATAACTGATGATCAGCAGCGTCATTGATGCTAGAAGTTACGCGCTGAGACCACCAAGTTTTCCGCCTAGCGTAATGATTATCATTAAAAATAAGGTGCATTGAAGAGGCCCGTATCTTTCAGTAGTCTAAGATAGAGCGCTAATGATATGTAGGGATAATACATAAATAAAATACGGATTCGTGTGCAGGATGCACGTTATTTCAACACAGTACTAAAGTATTTTCAAACGAGATTTCGTTTTAAATATAGAAACTTCAAAAAATATATCATAACTAACATAAAAACTACCATTTTGTGAAAGAAAGTTTGGTACTGCGACATTTTCTTGCAGCCATATTTGTAAAAAATGCCGAATGAAAATATATACTCTCCTTCAAGATGTCAAGGTAGCACATGTTTTCGGATTTTGGTAATTTTTTGTAGAAAATTTTCTCCCATGTAAAACCAAGTGAATTTATATGGATACACCTAAAAGAATAATACAAAATTACGTATGTATCCAGTACAGTCAAGTTAGCTGATTTTTCTTTAATTTTTTTTTGTTTACACAGTAAAAAGTGTGGGCGTTTGAACTGTATATTTAGCGTAGTCGTACTCAGAGATCATCAAAACGTATTGTATTTCCGGTCGATCTTGAAAGTACCACCATAGCAAGTATGTAATATTTGCTATTAAGGATACAGGCAAAGAGGAAAATAAAAAAATCATTGATTTATATTCCGATGTCAAATTATACATTTTGACATAATAGGCATTTTGTCTAAATAATAATAAATACAATTTGAAAAAGTTGAATTTTTACTGCTATTTCAATAGAAATACAAATAAAATATATTTTAATATAAATAAATGCTTATAAAAAAAAGGAATAAAATATATTTTAATATAAGTAAATGCTTATACCTAAGCGTGTACTACGTGTACATACCTGAGCGTGTACTAAACCCCCGAGTGCAAGTTACTTGACAGGTTTTTTTAATGTCAATGAAAAACAAACCAATTTTTCCTCGGACTATCTTGTATTGAAAATATTGTACGAAAATTTTAATAGCTATGTAGCCCGCAGCTGCTGTGTGTCTAAAATAATATATTCTGTATATTTTGCCGTATAGTCTAAACGATGGAACCAGATTATTCCATATGGATGGGTCGGCTATGGAATAACAGATACCAAGTACTAAAGCTTAATCAGAATTAATAAAAGTTACCAATCTGTATTTATTTATTTATTCTGAATATTTTGTAAGATAAACGTGATTGGCGATATACTCTAAAGTAACTTAATTAATTTTAGTATATAGATTCATGTTGATAACTTTTTATTGCTTTCCATATTTGTCGTTACGATCAGAAAATGTTAATGATATAACATGTTATATAAAAATATAAAACAGCACATATATTTTTTTATCATATGAAAATTTTTATTTACAATCCAAGGACAATTTTATCATTGTTAATTCGCAGAGAAAATAAAATATTTCGATT
The DNA here is from genome assembly GCA_039881145.1 of Druceiella hillmani. NCBI lineage: Eukaryota > Metazoa > Arthropoda > Insecta > Lepidoptera > Hepialidae > Druceiella > Druceiella hillmani. The sequence goes on along the minus strand of JAYKKI010000014.1, from coordinate 13,382,491 downwards.
CCTTTCCTATGTTTGATATTTCCTTTATATTTTTAATAACCCAGAACATAGAACTAAGAAATTAATATTATTTTAACATAGTATTCCTAATGTAAAAACTAATGAATATCACATTGAGACATACAATTGGTAAAATTTGCTTGCATATAATATGCTATTTCGATGAATAATTAGGAAATCTTATTAAATTATTTAGTGTTTCCTTTAAAAAAAGCATTAACAAAGTTTTAAACAGATTTTTACGTAAGAAGCACTGAGTTGTTTGTAAAGTTATCCATAGCCAATTCTAGATTTCACAACGAATATAAGCATATGCAAAAACTTCGCTATGAATTGCAACATTGCAGATAACATATTTGTCAAAACCATTGTTTTTTATTTAATTTATGTCCTGGAGTATTTAGGTGATGGCAAGAACAAGCTGGATGTTCCAGCTTGTTCTTTTTGCTATTATTAATTACTTGCTTTTACTTGCAGCCCCACTCGCGCATAAACTGTGCTAATTTTTTTTAATAGAATGTTTTTCCCGCCTACAATTCAACACCGTCGCTATCTTCGCCATTCATAGCGCTTCGCGCTTCCCTCTCTCAACGGCATACCTCACAGATACTGAAAGAATTCCGTAACCTCAAAACCTAAACTAGTATTATATATACAAAAATCTTCTAAAATAAAGAACTTACACCATATCAAAGGCAAAATAGTAGAACTCAAGTTATGAGCGACCAGCAAGAACAGGCAGACACACGTTGCGTTTTATATATCCATAGATGCTTTATACTCATCGTATTTTTAAGGACTGTTTCTATGTCTGTTTCTGTGTATTTGATGGCTCCGGATTTTTTTTAAACTGACTGGTTTAACACATCGGCGGTAAGCTTTCCTACTTTAATTTATTAAATATTAAAGATTCTCTACTTCAATTTGTCAAGAATTTGGAAAATATATTTTTACCAGAATATAATAATTTTACAATACAGGGTTTTTAAAATTATTGCTAGATTTTTTTTAATTATTACCTCAAGGTGAGCAAATATGCAATATTCGTGAAAAAGTTTTGTATAACTATTGCAAACGGCGAACATCTAACACATTAACATTTAAGTACACATTAACATTAAGAATTTTGAACGAGAGACTCAATGAAACATATGCCTGTGAATAACATCAACTTGAAGCGCCATTCACAGTCGAATCGCCTCTTTGTATTAGTACGTTATACACTATTTTTCCATTTCTCTACAGATCCCCTTTGAATAAAGGAGCATGGAAGGCATTAACTTAACTATATTCATTATTTGTTAATCTCCTTTTAATTTAATACTAATCATTCTTCCATACGTTGGCTTCCGGTATAACATTGAGGAATATCCGTCACATCAGTAGATAAAATGGTAAATGTTTTTGCAATTTCATTTTAACTAACCTATCTTCAGAGTTACTTAAGAGTAATGTTTTCAAATCCGTGAAAACTTATCACTTACTCGGAAATAACGATTAGGGTACAATGTACGAAAAGTGATCAAGAGTAAATTTTTTTATATATAACACAAAGTAAACCATAAGTGCATAAATTTCAGCAGAAATTACGTATCCTCTTAGAGTACAGTAGTTATGTGGTTTAATCACGTGATATGCTGGTATAATGACGGTTTCAGGTACTAGTCTTCAAGACAATTCAAACAATGTTTTTATTAAATGTGTAAAACACAATATTGTTTGAAATTTATTTCATGTAAATTTTAAACAATATTAAAAACATTAAGAAGAGCAACACAAGATTTCAAACTTTTAATTGTAAATGACCTGGAAATAAATAAAAACTCTTAAAAATGTGGGACTTAAAATATATCGAAATAAATTAAAAAGTTAGATCCATTCGTAATTTGAATTAGGAATTATAAAGAATCATTATTTAGACTTATAACTAAAACATCCATATTTTTTTTATTACTTTATTTATTTAATCAAACTCTAACGGTAACAATTTTAATTACAAAATAACTATCATAAGTTAAGATTTAAAATTTTGTGTGTCCGACAACTTTCGACAAGCAAGACAACACTTATTCTACCATCTAGGTGTTTAAATTATTTTATCTTAGTAACAATAAAGTTTTGTAGCTTTATCGTTACTAAGTTTATTTCATACTTGGAAATGATTAAGTAAATCCAAATGCTAAAAACAATCTTTAAATTCCGGTACTTGTAGCGACAGCAGCGTGAAGCTGTGTCACTAAGTCTATTGTTTGGCTATTGATTTGGCTTTTTAGTGACAATCACCGTTCTAAAAGTCCGACATGATTTACTATATGATCTTCATGTAAAGACTTATGAAATGGGTTTTCATTGCCCTATATTTTACAACACGGGTCATCGCCTCTTTGTGATGAGCTTTATTATCGGATAAAGCTTCAGAAATACCATTGATGACGTTTTCGCCCTGTACTAAGGAAGTAGTAAATGCGCACGCGTAGGTATTTGTAATTGCTTTGCATAATTATTTTTATTTTTCTTTGGTAGTAATTGCTTTGAATTTTTATTATTTTCCCCACTACAGGATTGTATTACAAACCGAAAACTAAAGTTAATATTATCTTGCTTAAATTCAAGTTACGTACACGTTTATTTTCACAGCACGTTTATTTTCATTGCAAGGCAAAATGTATCATTGCTTATCGTGGATACAGCAAGCATTTATATTTAATAGTCCACAATAAATTTAAAAGCATTAAGTAAATACAATAAACAAAACAAATAACAATAGCAAAATAATGTGGGCGGACTGGATTTACGATTCGAGTATTAACACTTTATTCTGATGGTAGACGCTATTTGAATTATTAATTCAGCATGATGATATTTGTTGCTCAACTGAGTACCTACCAATTTTATCTCTGGTAGGTACTCAGTTGAGCAACATTAACATGTGAATTGTTTAACCTAGCTAAAGGCACGCGTGAGTTTAGTAATTAGTGATAGTGGTAATATATTTTGCTATGATGCAATTGCTTATTTGCGTTAAAAATAATAAATATATTTTATTAACATCATTAAAATCTTCCTTGATATAACTTGGGCAACTGTTTCGTTACTTGGTAAGTAAAGTAATTTAGCTAGGAGGAATATGTTTAATTAATTTTATTAATTTATTAACATAACTTGTTTGGTATGTCTTAAAATATTTCGTAAACGAAGAGTATATGTCACCACTTAAATTAACAGCAAACAAAAGCATGAAATAAAGTCCAAATCATTTTCCAAAAATATAAAATAATGCATAAAATAAAGTCCAAATCTGCAACTTATTCTGAATTGAGTTTACCAAGGACATTGTCAGATAATAGAAGATAAAGATAAGATAAAGTTGTTTATTTAGCCTAAATTACACACTGTAATTGCGACTTCATAGTTTAGTGTTTAGGCTAAGTAAATTATATTTCTTTTCTCATTTTTTTGAAGACTTTTCTTGGATAAAATTATTGATTACATCTTTCATTAGTATAAATTACAAGTTTCATAGACCTAATTTGATAAACTTCGTAACACATTTCGTCTATACGCATAAAAGCATGGTAAATACCTGCGACATCGGCCCTTTGCTAAATTAATATTTAACTAAAGACCAGATGAATTACTTATCTGTAAGTAATATTACATGGAGCCGCAATTGCTGTCGCGAAATTCCTATGACCATTACATTTTATTTATTCATTCCCCAAATTTGTCCCAACGGTCTGGCGGATCACGGGGGAAACATTCTTCTTTGTTTGGTGGTAGCTTTCTGTGTTGATTCATGTAACCGTTAGTATTACATTCGAAAATATCTTTGTGTTTTCTATGAACATACACAATTTATTCATCACCTGTCTTATATTAAAATTTATAGTGCCAGATTGGAAAGCAACATATTATGGTTCCAGGGAAAATTGAAGAATATGATTTTTTTTTGTACCCAATTTCATTACTTCAATTTACTATTCGTGCTAGAATATGGCGTGCTAGGCGTGCTAGAACACGTTGGCGTGCTAGAACACGTTGGCTAAAAGACTTCAAAACGCTTAAGATACTTTAAAAACATAACAACGATATATGCAAGCGGAGAAGAAAGACAGATATCTATTTGCGGATGTATGCCTTTCGTGAAGTAAAAAAATTCACTTCGATTTGCTACAGAATGGTGCTAAAGGTAATATTTTTGAATTGAAATAAAAGAAAGAAACAAACATAATTTTGGTCACATTTCAGGAAAATATTTTCTTCAAATACAGGCAGGCTTTTTGTATAAAATATAAAGTTAATTATGTCAGGGCTTAATTAGTAAATTTACTTCCAATCCCAATCACAAATCTTACATTTCTTCGTAATTCGTATTTTTTGAAAGAATGAATATTCTGAAATAAATTATTTTCTACCATCAGGAAGTTCTAACTTCGAGACAATTTTAATTAGCAGAACAAAATTGGTTTTGGTGATCCATATTTGTTTCTGATTGCTATCTTTGTTCTAAATAAATATAATACAGATTGTAAACACGAAATATATACCGTACTTTTGTTCCACACTTATCTAAATAGGGACATTTCTAGGTGTATTTCTTGAAAATCATATCCTCACAAGAATGTTCACACTGTATTAAATACAGCATTTTTTTAAATAGATAATATTTTGTTTTTCGTTTACTTGATTCTTCATTATTATATATTGATAATTAATAATGTCTTGTTCAAATACTAAAAATAATAAAAAAAAATTATTTTTAAAATGTTGTGTTGACATTTAAAAAAAACACCTGTAGAAATCATCTCAATATTTGTCGGTCAAACCAGATCATTTTTCTCGGAGATCATTTGATGATGAATCTAAAAACTTGAGATAGTAGTGGCCGAATTAAAAACGTTGCATATAAAAAGAGAAAATAAAATTTTGGAGAGTCTTGAAGGATCATAGCAGAGGGGAAAATTTTTAAGGTAAAATAAAAGCTTATTAAAACAGCATTTATTAATATGTAACTTCTCGTTTTAATGTAGTTTTTTCAAACAATTTAATTCTAAATTACAAATAAACAACTAAAGGTAACAAAAAATATACAAAAAATAATCTTTCCATAAATAATTCTTCTTTCATATTTCCTTTATTTGTTAGTTATTACAACGTTAATGCGGCTACGTCTAAGTGTTTAAAAAATCTTGATGATAGTAATTTCAATATGTAATTATACTGATCAGCAATGATTTAAAATGTAGAGAAATAAAAGTATTGATAAGCTGAGTTTCCTCATGCCAGCAGAGTTACATTGATCTGAAATTCAAATTACCTGAGAACAAGCATCGCATTCCTTCAGGCTATTCGTACTTCATTATCAAATCGTTCAACGCGAGTGCTACAGCAGTTCGCTGTAGACGAACTGCATTCACTCGCTTTAATAGCATCGAAAAGATTGGAATTTATTTTCGGGTTAATTTATAGTTTTATTTGTCATTTGAGATATATGCTTGAATAGTAGTTAAGATTGTAAAACAAAATTTGTGATTTTTTTATAATAAAGGAGTTTGTGACTTTCTTATAAACCAAAAAAATTGCTAATAAAATACAAAAAAGAGAAAAACCTATAGATTTGTGCATTCCTTTCCACAAGTAATATTCACGTTGTTACTGAAAACTTGGCATTAACATTTTTAATTTATATACGAAATTATTATGTAAAATTATATTTCTATAACTCTCTGTATTTACTGGGATCATTTTCAATTAGTGTCCTATTAAATAATAACCTCTTATGTACTCTAAATGTGACACACCTACGTTCTTTCCATTAGGATGGAAGGAAATCAATAATTTATCGTCGAACGCCAATATGTTTAAGAATTGAAGAAACAGTAGTAGTCAGCATAAAAGTATACACGCCTGATAATAAAATAAACATGAAAATGTCATAGTTTATTGCAGCAGTATATGGCAGTAAAACTTGCGTAGTAGATCTTTCATAGGTTTAAAAATTATGCTAGTTTCATGAAAATACTAAGTTTCTGCTATTAATATATTTTTATTACGTTATATTTCGCTTCTTTTGGCAGTTAAGTACCGGGTATGCGAAATGATAAGAGTCAAATTACCGCTTCATGCGTAAAGCCATTTTTTATATGGACTTGGTAACAAACGGTGGCCAATTTGATGGTCAATTATATCCTCATTTTTCAGCAATAAGAATTTTAAAAATTGCTGTATTACAAAAATTTGTTCTATTAGCATCCCACGTGCCATTATAATATTTTTGTTTTTGAGTTATACCTTTTTTTGTTAATATTAAAAAATTCAAATTTAAGTTGTATTACTTAATATTTTAATTTTGGGCTAAGGTACTTTATATTAATATTGTGTGCGTATATAAAGTTTGTATTTTAATCTGTGACAGACAGATAGGCTATCAAACGAACAGATAGATGACGTTGTCGCAATATTGGGATCTGTTCGGCTCCTTTGGGAATGCAAGTCTAAAACTTTTTACTTTATTCACTTTTACACTAAAATTCCGTACTCCTAAAGCGGGGCGGCCAAATGAGGCACAAAAAATGAATGATGTGATTTATATCACGTATTTTCTTGTCTTTTATCAAATATTTGTGTTAAATAGTTGCTAATTTATGCATCGCTAATTTAGTTATTAATAATTTTCGACTAATATAAACCCTAATTAAATTAGTAATAATTGTAATTAATTAAATTTTTTGTTAGTAATTTAATCCCAAGAAAGCAATAATGCATAATAGCATTCAACGTTGGATTTAATTGGTTGTTAATTCTTGCTAATTCAGACCAGTTTATATAATCATTGATAACTTCATGAAGACACTTAGGGGTGATAGCTATTAATCATGTACATACGTGATAGCATACGTGAATATTAACGTTACTCTAACTAGGTAATAATTGTAAATGTTAACTCTAATTGAACTGTGTCGATAAAACAAATATAAAAATAATATAACGTAAATAAACAAGGATCTTTGTTTTTTCTCATTTTGCTTAATTTTATTGAACCCAAATATTGTTTAAATATATGTATGCCTCTATTTTATCGAAATAAATTAAACTATACAATTGTATAAAGAATGCTCGTTGACAAATTTACAATTTACTTCTATATTTAAATCGATTATATGAAATTACAATAATTCTTAGTAACGGGCATCAACATGTAATTTTATCTTACGTTTCTTAGTCTTATAATTAATAGAAACTTAAGGCTATTACGGGTGAGAATATTTACAATTGTTTTTTATATTTTTCAAGCGTTTGTGTTATCTATTACATACCTACCTAATTACCTATTAATTTCTTAGTTGCTACATGCCTTTGTATGTACCTAGATATATTAAGATATATTATAATTACCTACAATTATGTTATTTCTTTGCTAAAGTCAAAACAAGTATAAGTATCCAGACTCGTTGTGAAAGTGTCGGAAAAGAAAAATTCCCGCCTGGAGCCAAATGTTCCTGTAAAGACGGTTCAAGGATAATAATGTGGTTATACAATTATGCGTAGTTATTACTTGAACTCTTCTTACGGATTATCTCATCTTAAATATATCAACAAAAAACAAAGTGTATCTCTATTTAAAGATTGTTTACATATCCAGACTCGTTGTGAAAGTGTCGGAAAAGAAAAATTCCCGTCTGGAGCCAAATGTTCCTGTAAAGACGGCTCAAGGATAATAATGTGGTTATACAATTATGCGTAATTATTGCTTGAACTCTTCTTATTGATTATCTCATCTTAAATATATCAACAAAAAACAAAGTGTATCTCTATTTAAAGATTGTTTACATAATGAACAAGTATTTCCATGATTTATTGTAACAAAAGAATACACTTCTGTTCACACCTGTGCTGCTGTGTTCTTAAGAGAAAATAACATAAATTATAAAGCCCTGTTCAAATAGTCTTCGAAAAATGTTTATAATTTGAGCCACACTCCTACTTTAGGTCAACTTTCGAAAATATATTTGAGTCGTGCACCTTTCCTGTAAAGAATTATAATATTCCCTAAAAGTGCTTGAATTAATATTGCCGAAAATGTTCGTAAAAAAGGCAAATATTAGGTGTGTATTTTTAAAGATACTCATGAGTTGAAGTATCTAATTATTTCAGTTTATTTATAATAAAAAAGTTAATTTTATTATTATGTGTTAATGTGACATTGCCACGTTGGAATTTTGAAAAACATTCGAAATATTTATTCTATTGTGCATATTATTGTTAATTAATACCTTCATTATTCCAACCTTATGAACGGTATATATATTCTCAAAATAACAGTATTATAACTTAAGTTTAAGAATCTTTATTAGTAACGGTATAAGTATGTTGTAAAAATTTTAAATCTGCAGCTTATCCCGTTTGGGAGCCAGAGCTCTGACAGACTATCCACCTGTTGTAACCCTAATATTACTCTGTTTGAAATTACATAAGTAAATTTAAATTGAACGCAAAAAACAAAAAGCCACGCATGCTATTATAAATTTTTATTTAGGAGTTCAAACTGTTTGCAATCTAAATATTAACTATAATATCATTTCCTTCTTAAACTGTGTTCTTAAAGTGAGAAATTAACCTGTTTTCACAACTATGCCTTTCCACCAATTCAAATTCCTTTAATACAGAGAACATAATAAAGCATGAATAATCGCCTCACTAATAACCGATAGACAGATTATTTCCCCGGCGTAAAGGTCAATGCCGTTTTGACGACTTAGCCGAATGGTTCTAATCTTTTTTTATTACAATATTTTCCTCCGCGATAAGATAAACTATTAGTTAAAGAAGTAGCCTCGAGAGAAAGATCGCTTAACCCCCTTGAGCCCACGCGTACTTTTAGTAAAATATTTGCTGGAATAAATTTGATTATTTAGGAAAAGTGTTTTTATCTATTTTAAGATGAAAATGTGAGATGGTCTGTGAGAGGTGTTTGAGGTTATAAATATAAATAACGCTCTTGGATGGCTCTTGTAAAAAGAAAAGGCCAGGAATAATACCAAACTTTGTATTTATGCCAGTTGTGTACAGAATTACAAATTTTATATCATAGTTATGTTACGTTATTCGCGGAAAATACGAAGCTGAAAGATAATTTAAATTATTATGAAAGTAAAGAAATTAGTGCATCTTTGCATTTTATTGAAAATATAAACTACTGAAAGGGTTTGTTTATGTAAATCAACTTTAAAAGAGCTATTATTAATAACCTGACGAATATTTTATGGATCGTAGAGACAGAGCAGTGAGCACGGTTACTTTTTATGCAAATTAGTGTGAGAAGAACAGTATTAGGGGCTGTGAAGAAGAAAATCAGAATTGCTTTCATATATTCGTCCCAATATAATATTATTATTTAGAATTAAACAAAATTATATTTGTTGCTATATATTAATTTTTTACAGTTTGATTAATTTCGTTATCTCAATCCATTGAATTGTAGGTTATGCAATAATTACTTTTAGAGTAATTCACTTATTGCATCACATATATAGAAAAAAATTTAATTAAGTCACTCTAATAACCATTCGTATTTTTTTACATACAAAATAATGAACGCTGTCAAATTATTCTTTTTTCGTTAATTTAATTATTGAGTGTAAAGTAAATAAATATTAAATTTTTCAGGGTTAGGTATAAAAACAGTGAAATTCAGAATAAAAAGAAACGCTGCCATGGGCTTATGATAACACGATAGAAGTGAAAACTAAAATAAAATTAAAATAACATGTGCGTATTACATCAAAATACGCTCAAATAAAATATTAAAAAATAACTGTGTACACTTCAAATATTACAATGATTAAATTCAATGATATACGCATATTATTTTGAATCATTCAAATATTTTTATTTATTTTTAATCAAGAATAAAAAGCTTGAAACGATGCATCCGAGATTACCCAATTCAGCCTCACCGTCCCGAGCGTGAGAGCTCAGTTCCGTTCACTACTCAGAAAAAGTGCGCACGGTGCGCCTAAAGAAGTTTTCAATCCAGAAATATTGTACGTTTAAATGGATGGTGCAGGATACCTGACATATTTGATTTATGTTGAAATAATTAAATCCATTTGTATGACATTTACAACAGTTATAAAAATAGTATATTATCAATTGTGAGTGGCAATTTTATAATTAAAAAAAATATGTTTACAAAGCTGCATATGCGTATAAATGTATGTGTATGAGCGTGTGTATTGCTTTTCGTCTTTAGAGAGCAGTAGAAGTCTTCTTTTCAATTTGCTGAAGCAAATAACTCAAATAAACTGGCCAATAACTTTTGCCTAAGCTCTTATTTCATCAACAAGATTAATTTAGTAATTTGATACGCAATCCATACTCAACTACTGAATTAATCTTAATTATAAAATTCAATAGTTTAGAACGGCGTATGATGCTGGAATGTGACACAAAATTTAATATTTTCCGGGTTCTGTCCTTCAAAACGAAAGAAAAGGTATCCGCGTAAGAAGAATTGCCTGTCTGTGCATCTATTGTTTGTCACAGACATTTTTTTCACAGATTATAAATCAAGTTAACCTGCACATATCTGATTAGTTAATATAAAAAAAAATATTTACACGGCATTTCAGCCGGGACGAATAAAAAAAATTATTCGTCCTGATTTCATACGTTGTGTGTGTATAATAATTTCCAGAACAGTATATAAGAATTCTGAAACAATTTAGAACTTTATGTAAAATAGTTCTGGAGATATTGAGGAGCATGTTCACAGAATATACCTATATACTTCCTCCATCTCCATAAGTCAAAATTGTAAAAAATAGCATTATTGTAAGTTTACCTAAAATTTACAGCAATAATTATAATCGTCTTTATTTTTGACATGCCGTTCCTACACTTATGAAAGAAGTACTAATCCACATATTTAGATGGAACTGAAAAAGAAAATAAAAAATTCGCTTTATTCGAAAAATTAGAACACGATGAAAGTTCAATAAATTTTCATTGATTTTCAAAATACAAAAGCAAAAATTTCTGTTATAAATTTTTATTTAACTTTAAGGAATCGAAGAATTTAACTTACGAGGACCGTTCTTTCTTTTTGTATAATTTTTATTTTCTCTGATTTTGCCAAAAAACCATTTAACGAGTGTTACTAACAATCACCTTCTGTACCTGATTTAGTAAATTTACGGCAAAAGGTTCGAAATTTAGGAGTCGATATAGCATAACAGTCAGGTAAATTAATCAAGTTTGATTATAAATGAATACCTATTTAGCTTTTTGCCGTACAAAATTCCTACCTTTTTTCCTTTGTACCGTACAAAATTCCTACCTGCCGTACTACCTTCGAGCGGGAAAGGGTTAAAAGCTCACCAAACTCCAAGCTTATCTTCTACCTCCCACAATTAGCGACCTCATGATAGACACAGCAAGTTTGATAATAAGTTATTAAACTAAGTAATTGATTGTTCAAACCTTGAAACTTAACTAATTATCCTCAGCTAAGAATGGACGTTCTTAGCGGGTACCTGCATCAATTAGGGATTTAGAGGCTTTATGGTTAGTTCGCTATTAATATTTGATAATGTCTGGGCTGTAATTTTGAAGGTGACCCTGGGCCGTTATTCAATGAAATGCCGTGTAGTTATTTAGTTGACGTTTCTGTTCGGGATTAAGTTATAAACGCTCCGTCAAGAGTTATGTTCAGCGATTAATAGCGATAATGGAATTAAGCAAGCTTGTAACAAAATTTGTTTGTGATATTGTACATACTATTTATTTATTTATTCCTAAATTTCTCCAGCTAGAACTTATTTATGTACACTATTTCGCCCAATTACGTATTTTAATGAAAAAGATATTTAGAAATGTTGGCTTTAGATGTATTAAATGTGTATATATAAAAGAGAGATAACAAAAAATTTCAAATGTGTCGATTTGCTATGAAATTAATTTTCAATGAAATAAAATTTCATCAAAAATTCATCTTTTATTTGCCAATAGTAATTTCATTTAATAAAATAAATCAAAACAAAATTCATCAAACCTCATCCGGATGTTAGGATAATGTTTGATAAATTAAAGAAAAATGTATGTCGTTACATATAAACGTAGAAAAACAATGGAAAACAAGTTCGAAAGAAAAAGGTTTCATATTGCAAGTTTTGGTTCAACTCCTTTTCTATTGCCTTTTGGTTTTTACATGGAGTGTATCCCCCCCCTCCCTTAATAAGGTTCTGTTATTCCTATATATATATCTACAATATATATATATATATATATATATATATATATATGTATATAAACAAATTAAATATGCAGCACAAAACTAAAATCGTAGGGAAAATTCTCATTTAATTTTCTCTTAATTAGAATAATTACGGAACATGATAAAGAGCGTAAGAACCGAAATCGACCACGAGATGCAGTCATTCTGATATTCTCGTCAAGATGAAATGAAGTTGTTATTTTAATATTGAATTTCTTAAATCCATATTCAAAATATTTCTAAAGTCAGTATGTTTAGGCTAAATTAACATACCTTAACTCGGTTTCCCCAAAGCGATCTCAGAGGTAGAGTATCACACAAAATTCAACCATACTGCACGAATTCGTGCTGCGAGAGCGTGACACGGCGGTGAAGTGCTTGCGTGGGCCATTAGTACTTTTGAAGAGTAATAATTCAAAAGCTTCATAAGTGTAACAATATAACAAAACGATACAGTTTTACTAGACCTTCCAGAAGAAAAACCAGCTTATTGAATATATTTGGCGTTAATTTTGTAGAAATTCATTATTCACTATTAAATGTTACTAGGTGATATAGTATTATTTTTACTTTCTTCAAGTTCGTTACCACAACCTAGGTTTCATTGTATTACAACATTTTCAGGCGGGTTATTAGCAGAGATTGAAGAGATTTAAGAAATGAAAGAATCTTTGCTAATAACCCACATGAAGATGTTGTAATATAACGAAACCTAGGCAGTGGTAAAGAACTTAAAAAAAGTAGAAATAATACTATATTAAATAGTTTCATTTAATTGTGTATACCAGCTTACATGAAAAAGTAAATGCAACGGAGCTTCAGATTATTACTATATATGTTTAAGTAGTAAGTAAACATTTAAAAATAAAATTAAAAAAATTTCGTGTAATTATCATTAATGAGATATTCCGTCCTAAAACGATTAAGATTTTAACCATTATTGAATATATTTGGCGTTAATTTTGTAGAATTTCATTACCACTTAATTTTTATTCACAACTAAATGAAACTACGTGTTGTGGTATTATATCTACTTTATTTAATTTCTTCACCACGACCTAGGTTTCGTTGTATCATAATATCTTCAGGTGGGCAAAGATATTGCAAGAATCATTATCTTAAAAAAAAATTGTGCATTTAAATGTATATGTATATATATATGTATATATATATATATATATATATATATGTATATATATATACATATACATATATATATATATATATATATATATATATATACATATATATATATATATATACATATACATATATATATATATATATACATATACATATATATATATATATATATATACATATACATATATATATATATATATCTTATTTGTCCTAATCTCAACACTTGCCTTGACCACTCTCTTCTAGCTTACATCAATAATTGTCATAACCAAAATAGATTCGAATTAAAATAAAATAATATAATAATTAAGGGCATGCGTTGCGCCGAAAAAATATATTAAAAATACACGTACAATACTGAATAGAAATGTATCAGTTGCAGTCGTAGCGAGCTTCCGAGTCACTATTTTCTTTCTCTCTGCGCTTCCCCACCTGGAATAAAAGCGCGGCTGACACTAAAGGTGATTTATCACACAACACAGAAGAGATTTATTGCAAAATTATATGAGACAGGAAGAATGCGCGCTATTAATTAAAATATACTCGAGACAGTTTCAGGAAATTATCTGATATTTCCTCGGGCAGATTTATGAGTAAATTCATCTGTCAGCACTGTCAAGGCGCAAAGTGTACGGTAACGATTGCCATTATTTGCCGGCTAACTCATTAATAAAATTGTTTCCAATGTTACAGGGTATATTCCTCGGTTGATTGAAGATTCGTCTTCGTTAGGATAGAAGATAAGTCAAATTTGTAAATCGGCATATAATGTTGATTGCTTTTCGATAAGTGAAAAATGGACTTTCATAATTTCATAACTTTCTTCCCTCACAATTTCTAAAATTTTAGACTTACATTTTTTTGAAATATTGCAAGTAGAGTTTTTTTTAAATATTACTACGTGTTTCGAATAGGAATTGCAACTAACATGTAATAAATATTTTAAATTTCCTATAACGTACACACATAATAAAAGTAATGTGGTGTCCAAAACAATGTTTTTCAGCCATTCCAGCAAAGGGGCACCAATGAAAAAAATCTTTTTTTGTGTTTCTATTTACTATTTTCAATTTAAAAGCCTTACTGTAAAACATTGAGCTTCAAATTGGCAAGTAAAGCGTTTCCTCTAATTTTTCAATCGTCGGTTTGGGAAATCGGAATATATTTTAAATGCCAAGTATTTAATTAGAATTTTATATCAAAATTATTTCGCTTAAGTTGTACCAACAATTTAAACAGATATACATAAAAATGGAATTCTAGTTCAAATATTACGATATGTACGTAGTTGATTTTGTTACTTTCGAGCAAGATACGGAGTGAATAAAGTATTGTAACGGTCCAAATTGTTTCTGATGTTCCAAGTATTTAGTTAGAGTATTAGTTTCCTTTTAAAATTTTGTAATATAAATTATATAATAATAAACATGTAACTAACAAATACACGCGGAATTATTCATGGGACTTAATAATTTTTCATTGAAGGAGAAAAAATAATTACTTGCCAATAAAAAGGCATATTGCATGGCGACTGATAATGTAATAAAATAGATGAGAAACAAAATGTGTTTTAATAATTACTAGAATATTAAAATGGCTGCATCTATTGATAAAATTAAATACTGTTGATCTCGTTTGACAACATTTCTCTAGTACTTCATTTTTGAATTATAATTGAAATTTTGTAATTAAGAGATAATTAATAGAATAAACATGGTTAATACAGATAAATATCATTAATGTTTTGGTCTGTGATTTTGTAAATTGCCACTTTTATGACAGTTTTCCGTTTGTTTGTTACAAATAGTAACTCTGCTCTTAAAGACAGTAACCCTTGGACCAAATTAATTTTATTTCATTACGATATCTCAAATGATTTTGAAGTTATGATTATGTAAATGCTACTCAACATTTCGAAATTCCATGCCATGACCAACTCTATATTAAGTAAAAGCTTTATATCAAAGGTTCCCAAATTTTTTCTCGTAGACCACTCTTAAAATTTTACTGGTTTTTGTGAACCTCCTTCTGCTACATTTCTGCCATATTTCTAAACCCAAAACTTTTTTATCACGCCAACGTAGACCCCCTTCGAGTACCTCGTGGACCCCTGGGGAGTCCACCTAGGGACCAGTTTGGAATTAACTGCTTTATATGCTTATTATTTATAAAGAAT
This sequence comes from Druceiella hillmani, assembly GCA_039881145.1. Taxonomy (NCBI): domain Eukaryota; kingdom Metazoa; phylum Arthropoda; class Insecta; order Lepidoptera; family Hepialidae; genus Druceiella; species Druceiella hillmani. The sequence goes on along the minus strand of JAYKKI010000014.1, from coordinate 13,366,898 downwards.
TTAAAATTCCATTCAAGCACTCACAGACATGCACACACCTATAAACCAAACTAAAAAAATTGCTCCTTTAGCAAAATGTAAAGTTTCATTTTAAAAACAAGTAACATGTCTTGAATATTTTTGACATATTGGTATGGATGCATTTAAAATACTTTTACACAGTGGGCGGCAGCACTGAATCTACTTTTGAATAAGCCAGTAATATCGTCAGAAAACGAGTACGGATAGCGCGGAGGGAAAAATTGTCGTCGCCTCAAAGGAATCGTTGTCCATTTGAAAGTTAAACCGAAAAGAAATATACAAAACATATCTTATCTATGGACTGCGTTTTAAATTCTATTTACCACTTATTCTCCCACTTTATATGTAAATATAATAAAAAAAATAGAAATTTTAATATTCTTTTTCTGTATATTTGTGTAAAATTTTGCGCTTTTTCTTATTTAAGTAGAGTGAGAGGAGACTTCAGAATATTAGATTCGTCTATATGGACCTACCTTATTTTCTTCATTTATTCGTTCAAATGTTTTCATATTAACTTTCATATGCCAGTGGATCTTTATATTGTCTTATTTAGATTTTCTTCAGTGTATTTCGATCACAATTCATGGATAATTTCTTGGATTTTCTCACTATATTATTTCATATGTACATGGTGTCAGTATTTTCTGCACATACGTTCATTACGTTGATAACATATGAATATAATATAACATGAATACGTAAATTTTGTATCCAAATATATACAAGTCCTTTTTATCGAAGTATACAGTGTCAGTGGCTAGCATTTGGTCTATTTTGCAAAATAAAATTATGTTGTTTAGTTTATAACAGAAAGTATTGTCAGTGAATTACAGTTGCGCAAAGACAGAGGAAATTGTTTTTTTTTTATAAAACTTTTACTTTAGAAGTCGAAAAACTAATGTTCAGAAAAAAATTTCAGGAAAGTTTATGGGGCATTGATTAATTATATGCTATCCTTTTTATGAGTTTCACTGAGAAACCAGATTTTAATCCATTTAAGTTTAATGAGAAATAAAACGAAGAACATGTGATGTATATTAAAAAATATTTCCATTACGAAATTATGAAAGCCAGTTTTCGAAATCTTTTTTTAATCATTTAAATTTGATTCGCGTACAAATAGCGTGGCATTACAAATTCGTGCTTACGATTTCAGGAGTACGTTCGCCGTGATGGGAAACATCTTGCTGATGTAATATTCCGTACATAAAATCAGCACAAATGTACTTTAGTGTACTGTAATTAAAATATTATAAGTACAATAATTGGTTCTTTTTATTATTATTTAAAGTTTCAATTCGGCGCTGCGACATCTTATATATATAAATCGATTCTGTTACAATCATAAGTCGCAATTACCCTCGGCGCTGTCGAATTTATCGAAAAACGCATAAAAGAACTTATAAACCTTATCCATGTAGGAAATTTGTTATATATACATGTCAAATAAACACCACTGCGGCATTCATCGAGAATGTTTAAATCGTCAAATCCTAAAAGTATAATTCGATCAACATATACGCAATCTACTCTTATAAATTTCGTCATTCTTCGCGTATAAGTATTTTGATTCAAATTGTTTATTGCAACTTTTTCGTATTGAAAAATTATTTTTCACATTTTCATATGTTTTTATTCTTTATGGGTTTAACGAACATTTAAATTTCATGAAAATGTATTTAGTTGATACAAATTGAATAATGAAGTGAAAATCAGAATATTTCTTAGTAAGAAAGTGGCTAAATTCATAATGTCTAATTTGAAGTACAATGTCGGATATTAAATGTCACCGGTTTATTACTAATATAAAAACAGGAATAAGAGCAAATTCCATTCATTGCCTATGACGCATTGACGCTTTATCAATCTTTTAGAAATTTCAGTTTTATCGAGAATAACAATTGCAATCCTAAACCTTTTGCTCTATATGACTCAAAACATTGAAAGGTTTTTGAGCCAAATAGAACAAACGATTTACGATTTGAAAAAGCTTTTGTAGAGGTGTTGAATATTTTGAATATCTTTAAAGATTAATTAGGGTCATTCATTTCTATTTATTGGCAAGAATGTAGAACAATTTTTTTATTTCTTGAAATATCGCTCCGTTTTGCATTTTTATTTTTCAAAGTCTTCGCTGTAATTACTCTGTTAGTTTAATAATAACTTGATATTGTATATGAATACATTTTTTAAATTTACGTACGGTAAGTAGAATAATGGTAAATTAAAGTAGGCGTATGCTTAATGATAATTTATGTAGATATAAACTTAATCAAGTAAAGAATACGCTTATAGAGAAAATTTATATATTTTAAAAATCTTTAGCAGACAAACGATTTATTTTATAATTATCAATATCACCAAGTTATTTTTCATTATTATCACATTAAATATTGATATTTCATGCTATTTCTTATTAGTGTATCATTTATCTTTTTAAATAAAACTTTACGTTGCTTTTGCGAATTTAGGTTTGATCCCAACCGATCAACAACAATTGTAGTAAAGCGAGGCTCTCGGTGGAGCCTCGGTTTACCCTAGGATCTAAAAAATGTGCTCATATTCTTCTTATTGTTCAGGCTCCGATAACGCTTCAGTCCATTTTCATCAACGTTACAAGTTGGTGAAAAAACATTGAAGCAAATAGGGTCAAAAATTGTATACAATACCATTTAACTTTTAGACTGAACAATTAGCTATGGTGGCTATTAGACTATTACACCAAAAACATCGAAACGTAAAGGAAAATAAAAAGAAGCATGTGGACACAAACCTAAAAAATAAGAAAAGGGGGAAGTGAATATCATAAGTTGTATGACCATTTAATTGGCGACGATTCTGGCATATTTATCAATTATACGTATATTTTATTTATTTTCATACGATAGTTTAACATGGTTTTTGTTTTTCGAATATATATTATTGCGTCATTTATATTGATTTTGCACTAAAAAATTCTATATTTTTTGAGCCCATCTAAATTTTTTTTAGCAAATGCGTGTGTAATGCGATATTTTATTATTTTTTTTAATTCTTGATTTTAATTTATCTTATTTTATTTTACAATGTATAAAATAAGTGTGGTTGCTTGTGCTTCGTATATAAGTATTATGGTACATCTTCTGTATTACAATAATATTTTTCTTCACAATACGCTCTTTAATAATATTAAACTTTGTTTTTGAATTTTCTCAGCTATTGGAAAAGAAAACTTTCCGTGTAAACTCCATATATTTTATCTAAAATATAAATTATCTGCTATTGTTAATAATGTTTCTACGTAGAATTGATTTACACGTGGTCAACCCAATTTCAATTATGGGAATTTACAATTTAATTCAAAACTCACTAATATTATTCCATCAAAATACTTTTAGAGGATGTTGCATTGAAAAACAACAACTAAATGAAGACCAACGAGACAGGCATATACATAACGAAAACAATGATATTATTCCCGCCTGTCAGTAAAATATGTATAAAATATACAGACAATATGCCCTCGAATGTAATGAAAAACATAGAATGTCCAATAAAGCGAAGGTATAAAAGTAATACTTGTATATAATATAAGACAATCACCTCCTCTTTTGGGGACTGCTAATGATATTTATCTAAAACGTAATATTATTGGCTGAAAGAATATTTCACATAAAACAGGAAAATAAATTTTCTTATTCGGAAAACATGAATGTTATTTATTTAAAAAATATCCTAAAATTTTCTTTTACTTTTATTTTTGAATCGTTACTTATTAACTAAGAGCTATTTACTATTTGCACACTAGGATAATTGTTTAGGTGCTGTCGCATTATATAATTATGAAGACAATTATAATTTATTAATGAATATTTTTATAACGACATCGTAATGCGTTTTGATAACCACACGTAAACTACCGTGATGACGTAACGACGCACTACATAAGAGAATGTTGTCACATGAAGCGAGTTACGCGATTCCATCACGTATTTACAGCGCAACGTAAGATATGTGCAATAACTGGCTTTATGGTGGTAGCTGCGTAAACCGAGTCCATGGTTAAAAGGTTTCCAATATACAGGAGCGACATTCATGTTTACCGTGTTCTGTATTTTATTTAGCTCTATTAAAGTATTTATATTTTCTTTAGCTCCATTAAAATATTTATATTTTGATTATTGCATATAAAAAATATAAAATAAAAAATTACGTTTTGTATAGCTTTTCAATAACAAGACTTATCCTGCCCATGGATTTTCTGGAGCTATTCCATTTCTACAAGTACCATTTCCAGATAATCAAAATATAATAACAAATGTTATAAATTTCTTTCAAGTTTAGTTAAAAAACAAAATACATACGAACAGTTCCTGACAAGTATAATTTGATGTATAGGGAGTATTTTTTGGATAGAGGTTTATACAGTCTAGAAAATAATAATTGATTGAGTCAGGTATAACTGTTCGAGACTGCTGTAGTTCGTACTTACACTGAATTATTTATTTTTTATTACGTATAAAAGTAATAAGTAATTTTATGAAATCTTTTGAAATTAATTCTTTCATTTCTATATTTCTGATCAGTCTTGGACTTACGGGTTAAAAATATGGTTAAGTTTTTTTCAGTTTCCTTCATTTAATTCTACCTAGGACGATTTGGCTACTTTGGCTTCACTCATTTTAAATTAGGTAAACATTATAATATTTGTACGGTCAATTTTTATACGGCAAATAAAAATTCGTCTTATTAGTATAAAAAATTCATCTGAAAATTCATCTTCACATTTCCTGTTTGTTGAGGGTAAAAAAAACTTTCTGGCTGAAAGCTCACAAGTGAAATCTTTGTCTTTCGTGACTTGTTCCGATCTTTCGAAATTCTGTATAGCTGGGATATCGCATTTTTGGCCATAACGATGCGTCTCCTGATTTTCTTTTCGCAAGAGCTCGTGTTGGTAATGCTAGCGTCCAGGTAAATGAAATCATTTACCTGTCATGTGGAGTGAATTGGTGCGATCTACTGTCGTGAGTTTGGTTTTGGAGTGATTGATTTTGAAACCCAATTCAATGGCCATTCTTTCCATTGTGTCAAGGGAGCTCCTCATTTTAGCTTCATTCGCAGCCAATGGTATTGTGTCATCTACATACCGGAGCTTCGTGATCCTGGTACATATAATGATGACACCACGATGGTGTCATCTTTCACCATCCTAGTTCCAATTGTTTAGAGTACGCCTTATGATGTATTCTCCGTAAATGTTGAGCAAAATGGGGGACAGGATGCAACCTTGTCTTGTCCAAATTTAAATGGCTTAGATTTTGTTCTTTCGACCTTCACTATGCCCTGGTTGTTATGGTAGAGCGATTGGATCAGTGCAACCAAATGTTTGAGTACACCAAGTTCTTCCAGCACTTTCTACAGTACCGACCAGATGACACAGTCAAAGGTCTTGTCATAACCGATAAAATACAAGATAATAGAAGTGTTTAACTAGTACGACTTCTCAATAAGTTGGTGGATGTTCAATATCTGCTCGCGAGTCCACTTGCCCTTGACGAAATTAGCCTGCTCCTGTGGTATTTGCCTGTCCAAAGAAGTATATGATATCATACCATAAACTTTTCGCAGGTCAGCTTTGAAGAGTTTTTAGAATAATTCTGATCAATGCTTGTAAGTGTAGCAAAAACATGAGTACTTGAAAGTTGATCATAATTGATGAATGTCGCTCATGTAACTGGTTCTGAGCTATTTGATCAGAATGGTCAGAAAGGGTTTCTAAAGTATATTCACACCAAATTATAAAATTAAATAATAAGCATGACATTAATACAGCAGTTAGATTTAATTATGATTATATTATTTTAGATTCTGTCACTTTTTTGATCACGTTACTTAATTTTTTTGGAAAAAAAACTATTTTACTTCGCAATTCTGTTAATAATATAAATTTGTTATAAATTAATCATCGTAAACTTGTATTTTTGCGTAGTGAATTTTTCGATAAAATGCAATTTTATTTTTTGTATTATTCCGTTCAAATATAATGTGAAAAACTTATGCAGCTACGTATAATAGAAACTTCAGTATCTTTATCGGTTTAGATTATGAGAAAAATTACATTGCTTTTTAAAAAAAGAATTTGTGTTTAACTTGTTTAACTACATACAAATATGTCATCTAAATTTCAACTCAGTATATAAAAGGAAGCAACCCTGTAACATACTAGCAGCAACGATCATACGCGTTCAGAGTTCATGCATACGTTTTATGGCACACGATATTGCATTCTCGGCACCGATACAGAGGTTTGCTACTGCATATAAAAGTGTAGCACTTTCCTTCTTTATACACATTGGGGTTAGAGATTTATGGGGTTACGGAATTGATCTGATTTAGCTTTGTATTTTTCAACGTATCGTGGAGTAGAAGGAGAACGTATGGGAATGGCGGAAAATATCCAAAATTTAATAAAATCGATAGATAGAGTATTTTAAATTTATTTAGTCGTTGATTGACATTATATTAAATTGTATTACTAAAGTCTCACTGCATTTTTTTAAAATTTTGCATTAAAAGATTATTATTTAGCCAATTTTTGTTACTAATCGAGTAAGTAATATTAAAAATGACAAAAATTGGTAATTACTTAAGTGCTAGTTGTTAGCTTTGCTTCTGAAGAACACGAGTACGAAAGTAAAACTTCTGGGAATTTTTTTTTATTATAAAACAAAAAAATTTAATGCAATATATAACATAATTTAATACAAATTTTGTATGATAACGTACTTTGAAATTTAAAAAATGATATGGCTGCTATTGAGAACTACTTTTCATTAGAACTGCTGTGCGAAGAAATTCTTAAGAAGAACTTCACAAAAATTTCGATAATTCCAAATAATTTACAAACCATTAGCAATATTGATATCATGACTTATTCTCAAAGTTAACGGAATTCTACAAGAACAATTCTATTGCATCAAATATCTCTAGTTTGGAAATCGGGTAGCTTCTGTCTTAGCCAGCAAAAGCTCATAATTTTTCAAATTAATTTTTTACGATAGTTTCAATTTATTTTTCTTGGTATAGCCACAGCCCATTTCTCGACTGATTGTTTTACCGATTTCACAGCTGATGGTTATTTGACCCGGCTTCTGTTATTTTTAAGAGTAAGCTCCAAGTTAATATCCATATCACTTTGGAAGTTAGTCTCCATTTTAATTTAAGTTTATTTATTTTATTAGAAATTTCTTTTTAATTTTTATAACGGGTCTTGACAAATACGTTACTTTATGTTATCCAAAATGTCGGGAACTTACTATGAATTTAATATCAGTAATATTTAATTTTTTGAAAACGCAATATAGTGCTAAAATTGTCAATTTCGTACGTAAAATTGTGAATTAAAATGAAACGTTTTAATTTTTGAAAATTGCCAGGGAATGACGTCACCGGATAGTTGGACCAAAAGTTTTGGACCAGAGCCCATGAGAAAAGGTGAGTGGGTTTTCACGGCGATACATAAAAAATAAAGGAAAAGAGAATACTTGTTAAGTATCACATCGAAATACGTTTGTAGATTTTAAAGTTCCGTAATCAAATGGAGAAAAACCGAAGCAATAAGGTTCCATTATAAGGATTTCGTCATATTTGCCATTGGATTTCATAATTTTTCTTCTATCTAGTCGTTTTTACGTCATTGCGCCCTAATTTCCATTGAATACAGAACGTAATAAAATTTTCCATTAAAACCTAGGGGACCTAGACCTACAAAAACGAAAAGAAACCAGAATTTTAAAACGTGTAACAGTTTACTAAAAGTACTACCCGCTATGTCGCTTAAGCTTTGGTAAGTGCCTAAAAACGGAATCATTGTAGAGAGAGTTCTCCTCATACATATCGATTGATTGTTCTGTTTTTAATAATTGTAATAAAAATAAAGTAAGGATAAAGGAATTTTTAAATTGACATATCGAGCCAGAGTACACTTTGGTTCTGAGTTCATTATGAACCTTTTGAGACATTATGAGACAAATCGAATTAAATGACGTACGAAATGTGTAATTCAAAAGAAACATTTGATCATTAATCCTTGCATATAATAATTATAAGCCTGTTTTTTCTCATAAAGCACTCAGATAAATATACACAAGTAGTTAACTTATATGGTAGAACTATCAGGCTGCATTGATATACTCGCCCGAGCATCTCGGTGAACGAAGGGAGAGTCGGGTACGAATGCGATCATGAGCCCCTGTTGAAATGTTGACATTGATTCAAATCGATGTGGAATTCATGTTGTATTAGTCAACTTCTTTAATTATAAAAACTTATAAAATTAAAATTAAAAAATAGAAAAAAATTACCCATTTATATTACTTTTTTTAATTATTCTCTTATAAAAGATTCATACGTTAATACAATATTAACTTCAACCTAGGTTCCTATTTTTGACATGGGCTAAAATATTTATATCGAGCCGAGCACCCGAGACAAAACTCTTCGAGCACGAACATGTCGTTCATACAATCATTCAGCCAGTCTGATTGTGCCATCAAGTGTTTTCGTGTTTGATATCATGAACTCAAATTAAAAATAACTTAAATACAATCGGGCTGCCAATTTAGGAGCTTGTTTCCAAAAGACTTTGTCGGAACTAAAATTTAACGCGGTAGCTGCCGACTGCTTTATCGTGGCTGGTTACGTTCCATTTCAAGAGCCGCTTTCAGGCTCGCGCTGTACAATGGATGCGCTCTGTGGGCGTGGAGATGAATACGAGGTTAGATACGATTTAGACTATTGTGGCTTTACAGAAACTGGTGAATAATCTAGGTGCTTTTATTCTTTTAAAATATTGCTATTTCAACCATAGCACCTAAATATAAATAAAATTAATGCTGTATAAAATATATTTTCAGATCTAATGAAAATGAAAGTTAATGTTGAACCAAAAAATAAATTAGCCCAATTAAAGATTAAAGAGAATTACGATTTAAATGAAATAAGCAATTTAAATAAGATAAATACACACAAGAATGAAATAACGTAAATTGTTCTATAATAATCTAAAAAAATCCATTCAAATCTGAATAAAAGGCTAAAATAAAGAAATTCGACTGATATCGAATTAAACCCAAGTAGAAACTTATTTAAAAGTTATAAATTATATATGAAGATAATTTGAAGGCAATTATAATTTTTCTTAATAAAATTTAAAGCAAATTCAAATGAAGCATATTACCACAAAAGTAAAACCAAAAGAACCTCATTCTGGATGTTTGAAGTCAACTTTTTTATTTTTATCAATCTTGCAAGCAAGTAGCTAACCATTGAAAACTACCTCAGAGGTGGTTTGACTTCGATGAACGACCTATACACACACACACCCATATATATATATATATATATATATATATGTATATATAGAAGTCAACAATTATTGCGAAAAATGGATAAAAAAACTATTTTCTTACAAAACATTTCAACTGCATGTTGTTTTTCATCACCATTCAAATCCTTGCTGAACAACATACGATTTTAGCGAATGTGCTGTTGAATAAAATTCAATCACAACCCTGATTTGTGTGGTTCTGATGAAACTACTCAGATGTTTCGTACTGTTTAAATCAATTTGTCAAAAATATTCTTTTTCGTAAATTTATATTGTTTATGTAACTTTTTATGTACACAATAATAACTTTCAGTGTGAAAGCTTAACCTATTTTCAAGCTATATTAAATTAGCACTAATTTATTATCACACAAAAACCTGCGATTTAGAGGCCAAAATATTTTGCTGTAATGTGTGATCTTATAATATATTTCTGACGACATTTATCACTGACCTCTATTATATTAGTACATTGGACTTGCAGCACAGAACGTCGCAATGAAGCAATTTGATTGTCGCCATTTTGGCGCTGATGGTGAGCGTCAACAGTAGCGAGCGTCCACAGAACTAGTTTTAGATGTGAGAGAGTGTGACAAAACAAGTCGATAAAAACTTCGAAAGATCCAAGTTTCAGAGAGCCTGTATAGTTTTCATCGATTTCCCTACACAGTTACCAGAATAACACGCCGATAATCGGTATCGATATCTACTTGAAACTTTTCCGCGGGCAAGAATAAGTTATGATATAAAACTACAGTAACAATTAATAAAAAATAATTGAAAACAATGATTGGCGACCACAATTTATCCCTTTCAAATAATTCCCTAATTAATACCTGTAATATATAATGTAAAACTGTGTGGCTTGGTTCAGAGGAGTATTTATATGAAATGAAATGAAAATTTATTTCAAATGAATACGTATAATTTATTAACAGAGAGATGAAAATAATCTATTGCATATAGGATTTTGTAGTATTATTAGATAAGTTTCAAAATGATATGGAGTTTCGAAATAACTTTTTTATAAAAGTTAATGGTTGTTGAGCTATACGCTCCTAGAATCTTAAAAAATGTATACTCCACTGTAACTTTTCAATTAACGGCTCTAAAATTCTGAAACAATTAGGTAGTAGAACTTAATATAAACTTTCAACGAAAATTACTTTAAGTAACTTATACTGCCGAATTTTTAACATATTTCTCACAATGTAAAGAAGAACTGTTACACTTTTTTAAAATTTTTAATTTGTCTCGGTCGAAACTCTCCCTAGTCAGCTCCGCGCATATGCGATGCGATACGGCATTGGTGGGTTTCTTTCTTTTTATTGTTACCCACGACGGAACGGAGGAGGTACATGCGTTTAGGTTGACAGGTTGTTTGTGTGTGTAATTTAATGTTCCCATTCATCTCCAAAACGGTTTGATTTAAATACGGTTTTCTCTTAAATGTTTGTTATTCATTGGCAATGATTCTTCGAGAGTTGTTAGTATCATTAGTAATTACTTATCAAGCGGGGGGGGGGGGCACAATAAACATTTTGTTTCAAACCAATGTTTCCATTTATTTCCCAAACAGTTTAACTAATTGAGATACTGTTTCCTGCTAAATATATGGCACTAATCGGCGATGGTTCTTAGTTAGGTTTTATTGTGATTACTTAGCAGGGAGCACCGCAATAAATATTTGGATGCCAACGAATGATCTCATTTGTTTTTAATTTGGTTTGACCAATTTATATACCGTTTTCCGCAAAATTTTTGGGACTGATTGGCGATGGTTTTCAGGTAGGTATTATGGTGTTAGCTTACTAGGAGCGCTGCAACCGAATTATTTGCTGTTATAAGTAGACGAATGGAAACGTGTTCAACTTCACGAGGGTTCTCTTTTTCTCTTAAGGAATAAAATCCTAAAAATGGTGATTGTACATATATATGTAAGAGAGATGCAAAGATAAATGATATAAAATTAAGTAAAACATAAAAGCGGCATGTTAGAAATAGGAAAATAATGAAGTCTTTAGTATTTTGTCCGTAATATATCGATCTGTAGGTTTTACCTATTACGTAAAGCAATTTCAGATTAGTTTCAAATATAAGCTCTGAAGGTGCACTTGGTGTGTTTATATATTTAATTGATTCCAATCCCTACCCATGTTCGTTATCTATATCATTTTAAACCCTATCTAACAATACTCACACATCTAAATGTACTGGATGTTTTTTCATACCTCTAATATATTTGCACAATCCCTGATATTATTTTTTTTTGTAATTACACTATTTCATTGTGTAGTGGTTTATAGAGAACACATCTATTATCCAAATTTCATCTATATAATCCAATAGTCTCCGACTAAAATGACTGCTATGAACATACGGGCAGACGAATGGACCTACAGACAGACAGACGGACAAGGCCAAATTATAAGTGTACCATTTTTGTCATTTCGGTATGGAACGCTACAAAATACATTATATATATTGTTGAATTTCTCCTCCGATAAGTGTCTTGATAACCTGAAATAATATTGTCAAAAAAATTAATGTACAATTTTTATGTCTTTATTAATTTAAACTAACTGATTACAGAGATTATGTTTACGGCACCTATAGACAAGCTTTTAGCCAAACCCAAATTATGCCATTTTGTAATTCTACATACCCTGTTAGTGAAAGTGGGTCTAGAAAAGAAATGGTTTAATACAGAGAAAGAAAGTTTTTCACTCAATCTAGGGCTTTTTTTGATTTCAAAACTCTCCATACACATTATTACATTATATTTCCTTAACTTCTAAATTACTGTATTGGGAAAAAAGCTGCAGACATCATTTTGTAGGAATTTTCGCTACGACCAATATAAAACAAGCCACGACACGATGTGAATAATAAAGGGTATCAAAGAGGGATCGTCCTATACACATGACAAATTTATTCGTAACATTACATTACTTTAACTTTGTTTTATCGCAAAGAGAAAAATATCAATTTCCTCTCTTACGTGTTGCACCCTCCTATTCCCCTCGCTCAATCAAATATTCACGCCTACAGTGATACATACTCCACTACTCGCGCATTGTTTCAGAAAGCTTTATACGATGTTCATTAAAAATATCATATTTCCCCGAGCGTTACGCTTACGGGGAGTTAACATACATAACGTGGGGGCAGAGTGGATTATGTCGCATTATTTATGGACATGCGCGATGCACAAAATTCGCGTAATAAACATTGTTCCTTGTGCTCATTATGAAACCGACTAAGTTCAGTGCATTGACGTGTGTCAGTTGCTTGATATTATTAAAAATAGAGGAACATATATTTAATATGTAGATTTCCGTATTAGTACACGTAAACATACTTAATTAATCAGTTTAATTGAATATAGAATAACATACAGCGGTCAGTACGATATTAACCCAAATTTTATTGAAGCAATATCACTGACCGTTGAATAATTCATTTAAAGATTGAAACCTGTGAAGAAACATCGGTTTAAAAATATTTGTACAAATATTTCACTCATTAAATCTTGCGTAATTTTATTTGTTTGCATTGTAGATCGTGTGCTTGTAATAAAAAAAATTTCAACATTCTATATCTTGTTTAGTCTAAACCCTTTTCTCTGCAATTCCAAGAAAACATAAGGATATTTTTTACCATTTAGGTACGCATAATTTTCAGGTATCCAAATATTTCTAAAAAGTCAGAATTTTTAATCTACATTTTTCATTATTGTAAAATTTTTATATAAGTTTAACAATTTTCAAATCTGTAAACAACGGGACTGAAACATTTTGTGTTATATGGGGTACTAAAAAATAACTTCTTATGTTTCATTGTTAAAATTGTTTGCAACAACTTCATAATCAGCTGGTTAAAAAGTTTGCGGTCTTATATAAAAATAAATACAAATATATACCAAAACGATTTTCATTTCTTAACATTATAAAATAGAAAAAACGAAGAAGAAAAACCAATCGTATCCGAGAATTTTAGCGCATAGAAAAGTAAAATTACTAAAATATAACAATTATGAAGTAAGAAAAAGAAATAAGAACAAGATGAAAATGATAGTTTGTATTATAAAAAATATGTCAAAGAAGTAAAAGAAACTGTCAAGTATAAAGTAGATCAAATGCATAAAATGTGAGATATGTGTACATTAGCTTTGCGCCGGAATCAATAAAAAACAAAAGATTACGCATACGTTGACTGACAAGAATTGACGAAGACCAACCGTAAAATTCGGTAAGAATTAATCAAATATTACCAATGTTTATTAATATTGTGATTCTTCAGACTGTAAGATTCTTCAGACTGAAAATACAATTTAAGAATATATCAATACGATTTAAGATTAATTTGATTGACAAGATTGATTTAAGATTAAGTCTTGTTTTATTTTTTAATTTATTTGTTTATTTGTTCAAAGTTTATAAGATTTATGTTAAATTTGATTATGGTGGTAATACAATATTCCCTAAATAAAAGTCACATAAACAAAATAAATAACTTGTCTTTATTAATTTCGAAAAATCATGTTTTTTTTCTTACCACAGACTGATATAGGGAAACTCAAAAAAAAACATTATTTCAAGGACCAAGGAAGGCAAGGGTAAAACCCATATTAAAATTTATTCAGCAGTTTTCTTCAGGTGATAAGGGATCAAACGAATGGGCAGATAGATACAAAGACAAGCATAACTCTTAAACAAATTATTTACAAAATTAGTTCCAGGTCTATTACAGGTATAACAGACCTGGAACTAATTTTATTCAGGAAAAAAATTTCCCTTTTTACTCTTTGGTTATATGCAATTACGGAGATTCGGTTTTTTAAAACGTTTGAATAAATATTGTTTTTGGCCATATTGTTTCAGAATACGTATACTCCTATTGCTACGAAAACAGGACTATAATCGGAAATTTATTATGTAATTGATTGACCCATGTGTTATAAAACTGTATAAAAAATTCCGTAGAGTCTTTAATTCGTACAAGAGATGCAATGTATTTTCATGCACATAATATAATAATTATTTTCATTTGCTCAAATAATAGATACCAAAAATCCAACAATATCTAATGACGTATATTTTCATTAACGTGTCATATGTACTTTGTTTCTTTTTCTATTTGAAAAAGTTAGGTTTGTCTGCGATACTATTGCTATCACTTCTATTAGGTTTCAGACCCATAAGTTTACTAAATCGAAGAGAGACCTTTAGTTCTCTTTGAAAAAAGCATGGAAAAGCTAGAAGAAATTACCTCATAATCATTTCTAAATAATTCTATGAAGTTACTACAAAATATATTAAAATAACATCATCTTTCAAAAATATTAAATGGATTGGAATACGATTATGAAAGTTAATATTAAAATGAAAGAAAGCAAATAAATTATTTTAGTGCTTCATAGAAAACTCATTTGCATTGATTTTTATACGGACTCGGAGACCAAATAATTGTCAGCAAGGATGGTTTATAAAAAATCTGACATATTCACGAAAAGAAAAAAAATGTAGCCAATTTAATATTATTGCCGGCTTTATGTGTCGGTGACATATGGATCATAACTATGTTTACTTATTAATTTTTTATATAGACTTTCTATTACAGAACTTTCCAATATTCCACATATTTGAATTAGTAGGAACGTCATAATCAGGTAGGTAAAGTCGTCAAACATTGCTGTTTATATTATTTCGATAAAAGACAAATTAAAAGCATATCGTTAATGGAATAAGCGCGAAAAAATTTTTGAAAAAGAAAGATTTATAATTTTTTCAGTCAAATTTCATCTTTTTCGTTGTTATAACTCCTTATAAATCATATAGCATTCGATTTTTTTAACGTCCAAATATATACAGAAAACATTTCATTGAATATATTTATTGAATCCTTCAATAAATATATTGTAAAGATACATGTAAAAGAAAAAGCCGCATAGTCAATTTTGACATAATTTTCACTATGACTAAATGCAAAGCAAAACGATAAGAATAATAAATAGCATTATAAAGGAATCTCCCCAAATACTTGACAACAAATATTGTATTCCTAATATTAATTACTTCGCACGCTTACACTTTTTCTTATTGCGAGGAGAAAAATAACAATTTCCTCCCTCATATGTCGCACCCTCCCATTCCCCTAGCTCGATCAAATATTCATGCCTACAAGTGATATATACTCCACTACTTGTGCGTTGTTTCAGAGAGCTTTATACGATACTCATTAAAAATATCACATTTCCCCCAGGTGTACCGCTTGCAGAGAGCTTACATACGTAATGTAGCTCCGGAGGGGATTACGTCGCAATATTTATATACGTACGCAGTGTACAAGACTCGCGTTATAAATATTATTACTTTTACATATTATGAATTGGACTGAATTCAAAACCACAGCGTGTGTAATTTGATTGATGTAATTCAAACTTTTGGAGGTACTCATTTAATCGGCAGAAAATATGTAAATGTAACTAAGTGAACAGTTAGTTATAAACAAATATGAAAATCAGTACGATTGTTTGTAAAAAATTTACCCTAAAATGTTGACTATGGAATTATGTAGGAATAATTTCTTTATAGCTGAAAATCTTAGTAGAAATTTTGTTTTTCAAATTAATATAGCAATTACAATATGAATTGTGTAGTTTAAATAGTTTGTGTAGTTTAAATAGTGGAGTTTGATTTGCTTGCACTGTAGATCGGTTATACGTGACACAATATATTCTGACATTCATATAATGCATCAAATCGTTTCGAAATTGTTTTCTGAATTATATGTGTTAAAATTGGATATATAGAAATATTCTCAAAATATTTTAAAAACTCAAAGGATTTAAATTGTTTCCAACAATTTTATATTTTAAAAGAAAATTAGCATAACTTATGGTTAATACAAGTCAACCATTAACTATTTAATTTCTCCTCTAACTTGTCAATAAATACGGATTTTCAGATCGAGGCCAAATTTCCAAACTAATGCACTCTGTACCGTTAAATGTTTTTTCTCATCAAAAGTTAATATAACAATTGGTTATCGTATAGTCAGTTTCAACGGAAAATAAAACTATTCCTATTTTTTAGTCCGGGTTAACAAAGAATCACCAAGTTTTTAGCTAGTATAATATCCTACAATTCCCTCTTTACTATAAATTGACAACTGGGGTGGTTTATTTCAGTTTATTTGGTAATTGACATTTCATAAACCAGCTTTA
Organism: Druceiella hillmani; assembly: GCA_039881145.1. Taxonomy (NCBI): domain Eukaryota; kingdom Metazoa; phylum Arthropoda; class Insecta; order Lepidoptera; family Hepialidae; genus Druceiella; species Druceiella hillmani. The sequence goes on along the minus strand of JAYKKI010000014.1, from coordinate 13,350,280 downwards.
ATTAATTTCCAGTATCAACTTAATTTAAATAACTCAAATAAAAGTAAACTAAAATTTAATTGTCTTTTCAAAATTGTCATTATTACTCTTTTAGTCTGGGCTCAAATAAACCAATGGCCAGTCATTAGTTTTATATTAGTACCTAAAATAATATTTTATGGATGAAGTCTTATTTTTTGTACCGTAGCCTGAAAGAATTTTTACGCTACCGCCATAGGAATTTTCATTTCATTATGTATTTAATTGCATTTATACTCGCTGTTATTTGAAGCAACGTATTGGATTTGCGTCCCCCCATTGCCACACCGTCGGTAAACAAATCATTCCTTTTCATTTGAGCGTATCGATCGAAACGTATGCCCACCCTTGGCGCTTAGTGCAGTAGGCCTCACCGGAAAAGTAATAGTCGATTTAATTAATTTGCAATTAAATATTTGATGTAACATCTTGATGTGGAATGCAAATTTAAATATATTGAATTTTATCTATAAAACAGATCAATTTTCGATTAGATTCTGTATACATTAAATATGTTAGACTAACTTAATTGTCACTTAATATGGAAACAAATTTAAATTAAATTTAAGAGATATTTTTTTTTAAATTTCCGTACCTAGGTATATAACGAGATGAATGATACTAGTTTACCGTAAAAAAATGTGTCCCATCTACTTGTGACACAACATTTTTTAAGGTTGTGATATTAATTGTATTAAACATTTTGGAATGTGTGTTTTTAAGACGGCTTCTTTAATGGCAGTATGAAGGGAATAATCTCAGAAGCAGGATGGAAAATTATTATTAAAATTGAAAATTAGCCTCGGACCTTATAACTGAGAGTGATAATGATACATGCTTTATTAAAATAATAAGTACAATATTAATAAGAGCATACTGTATAACGGTAATAAGACATTATTATTACCGTCATTTTAATTTTAAAAAAAAATATGTGAAACATTTCGATAGACAAAACTAAGAACCGTGAACATAGGCGACGGGTGGAAGGGTGGGTGTGTGAGTTTGTGCACCCTTTTAGATATACGAGATAATTGTATATTTTTTTGGTTTTTATCTTTTATCCATACATTTCAATACCTTACTTTAAATTATCAGTTTAAAAATTTTGTTATTTTTATATATTGTAATAAATTATCCAACAATAGTTTTTTGATGCATTCGCAGCGCTCTCACTTCCATTTTTTATAAGTTCTTTTGTAATTCTCTATAATGTCCGAGTTCTGATATGTGGTATGACTTGATAAATTATATTATATTTAAATTTTTCATTAATGAGTCTAGTTTAACGTTTACCTTTGTTTTTATTCAATCTCATCCATTACGTGTATTTTTATTTACACGTTCATTAATTTTCTCCAATATATTTTTGTGCGCAATTTTATACTCAGTTTACCTTTATCTAAAATCTTTAATATTCCATTTTAAATACTATACAAACCTAATTTAAAAGAAATTAACACTGATGATTTATATATATATATATATATATATATATATATATATATATATATATATACATATATATATATATATATATATATATATATATATATATATATATATATATATATATATCCCAATATTTTAATTCATAGAATGAAAGAAATATTATATCGGCAAAGAAGATGAATAGTAACAAAATGAAACCAACAAAGGCTTTCATTGTCAAAGTGCCACACGGGATATCGTTGTATTTGTTAATAGCCTCAGCTACAGTACGTAAAATTAATAATTATTATTGGACTAAGTATAATTAAATCACATGTGATAGCAAGCACCATATAATTATAATTAATCATGGCGTTTTTCTGCAATATTAGCCGTCACACTTCGCAATATAAGGATTGTTTAAAAATTATTAAAATATTAAACAAATAATTTAAAAAATCATCTTGAAACGTAAAAAATAAAATAATTTTTATATAAAAAGTATGTTTTTAATTAAGAGCGAAGCTTCTTCCATCACACTTAGCACCAGTAAGACGGTAACTCTAATTCATTTCGAATTATATTTTTTTTCAATTATTCGAAGGATATTAATTTTGTATCTACCTTCCGCGCTAGACGCTCATATTAATGAGTTGTTATTCTATGTAATATGAGTACGCTTTGAAATATCCATTACAGGTGAGATTTTTGCGTAAACTTTTTCCAATTTTCTTAGGAAAAGAAAAACTATATGGCGAAATGTAGTACTGGGAAATAAAATAATTTCCGTTGTATTTCTATGAAAACGTGTACTAATATACTGATATTTTGTATACCAGTTAGTATTAGTTTGATATTACCCTGTCTAGATTTCAAAGAACTCACTAATTTAAATTTGTACTCGTTGAAATTAGCCTAAGAATCCATCCAAGAATCCAAGAATATACGGAATAAGAACAATATTAATTTTTTTGAAAGGTGTAAATAATAAAATATCATATTAAGTTTTATTCGCTTGATGCGTAAAGAATACCAAAAAAAATCATATGTTTTTGGATCCAATTGTTAAAAAAATAAGAATAAATGAGAAATAAATATTAAACTCAGGAGTAGAATCCGTACTCCTAAGGTTCTTTACACATTAATTATGTAATAATAAATGAAAATTTAAACATTTAGGGATATTCTGTTGAACAAATAAACTATTGGAAAATATTAATTTCCTTTTCACTATGTAAATACGCTACATAGTATAGTTTCCGTCGGTGTAAAAAATATCGTAAATTTCTCAAAAATACTTTGGTTTCATTTCTCATAACTTTTTTATCGTTTAACACTTTGCTGACTTTAGTATTTGTTGTTTAAATAAAAAACATATTTCAACCAAATTATAGCTTCTTACATAACGCCTTTCTTGACATAGACTCAATAATGAAGTTGGTAATATTTATGATACTTTAAACTGTTTTGAAATTAAAAAAGTATTAAAAAATATAAAAAAAATTTTACGTCGAGGGCACTTTGTAACTATACCAGGTATTTATATAGAGAAAAAAATCGACCTCCTTTTTATGTTAGTGAACTTTTATATGTAGGAGATATTCATCATAAGCCCACATAATCCTCATCCAGTAACACTAAGCTATCCACATAATCCTCATACTTTTGATTTTCCTACTTCCCGCATCCTTTTTTGTAAGTCATTCCATCTCACTGTGTGTTTACCTCATACTTCAAGCTACTTTGGGTGCTTCAAGTCACGTGATCTCTCGAAGATTCGACTCGACTCGAAAATCGCCCATACCATCGGTTATCAGTTTTTTGTTACTTCGGTTTGCTTATGTTAAGCGCTTGCCGAATACTTTAGTTTTCTACGGAATTTTTTCTATTTGAATTTTATTCTTCAAAGACAATTCGATTATATTTCTTTTTACATAGACTTTAAATTTGTAAATAAGGCTGACCCTTAGTGTCCACATCTCCGTAAGTACTTTGCTCATAATGAGCAAAGTGCATTGATTTTTAGATTGTAACGATTTTTGTCCTTAAGGACTAGGGGATCAGCAACAAGAGAGTTGGCACATTTTCCCAAATACTGCTTAGCTCAGGCGAATTTTTCTGTTAGTTACTCCATTGAAGTTTTTTCCACTCAGCTGAATCATTTGTGCTATGTAAATAAACTCTTGAACACTTTCAATGTTAACATTACCGACTATAATTTATGTTTAGTGGTTTTGTGTAAGTTCATGTTGAGGCCCGTTCATCAAGAAAATTGTTCGATCTAGTCAGCATTTCCACCAAATCATGCTGACTACTATATCGTCAGTGAACCTCTGGTGTGATCTGTACTTACAATTTATATTAACATCCCACCCTTTCAAATGTAAGGTCTTGAAGACATCTTCCAACGCTCTTATGAATATCGACATAACATCTCCCTGTTTTACTCCTTGCAGTTGGTTAGGTCATTTCCCTAGTTCTGTGCTAAAATTAAGGCTTTTGCGTAGCCAACAAAATCTAGACACAGAAAGTAGTTATAATTTTCAGTGCTCAGTGTAACCTGTCGCATAGAGTAAATGTGACATATGATGCTTTAGATTTATTGAAATCCTGCAAAAAATAGAAGATATAATTTAGAAGATATATATCGAAGGTTTTTTACAGTCCTTGTTAAACTGTGATTCTGAATCTGCAAATGTTTAGATATTGATTACATATTTATGAAGAAAACGTAACGCAAGCTTTCAATTGACGTGTTCTTTTAGAGGACATTAGAAAAAAATACAATAGAATTTATTATAGTTTTCGACATGGAGAATAGTAATTCTAGCAATGTGAAAATTAATTAAATTGAATAAAGATACCAAAACCACTTGAAACAATCAATTTATTTATTAATTCAAAATTATTGGTCAATTTACATAGTATACAAATTATTGGGAAACTTATTTACACAACAGCTATAAAGGAGCCAATGGCAGAACGTATTATTATTATCTTAACTATTTTAAATATGATTGGGAATTCTCAATTGATCACAATAAAGACTAAATTAGTTGCATATCAATACTGATTGTAACCATTAGGTTTCAGGTATAAAATATTATAAATTTTTCTAAGTTTTCGTCAAAAACTCACATGAGTATACGGTGCGTATAGTATATTTACTAAAAAGTTAATGCATTGTGGACATTTTATGTGCTTTTCCATTTCTTGGGGTTTGTAGTACAACACGGAAACTTCGTCATGCCCATTCGTCGGTTACCGTTATATTGATTGAAAATTACCCTTAATCATGTTCAACATAAAATCACTACATCAATATTATCATCGTAAAGATACTATATGACCATGTTAACGAATGCATGGAATAGCGTCACGATATCAAAAGTATTAGTGTAGTTTTTGGAATACCTAGCAGCGAATTTTATAATCTTATCCAGTGGATAGATGTTTTTACGGGATCGTTGAATATAAGATCTAGCTATTGGTGAATATTTTGTAGGCAAATTATTTTTATCTTTTAAAACTAACCTAAAGTTATTACGTATATTAATTTTATTACCAAATTTTTATTACTTTTCCCATTTTTGCACCCTCATGCTAAATGTACCAGCTAATTTCTTTTCCTCTTATCAGTTTAGAATGAAGTGCATACTTTGAAGAAAGCATAATATATTTTGTATACTGCGTATTGAAACGAAAACAGGTTGAAAGATTTTGTTGCATCCTGTGCGGCGTCATTTATAAAAAACAATTCAGAACATGTTCATAATTATATGGCTTTATAAATGGTCTTGCTAAAAGATAGAATGAAGTGATGCCTTTACGCGAATGCTTCCGGTCACTGGCAGCATCTTGTACATGCCCGTTCTCGGTATCGTATTCACACGTTGCGAACAATAGATCTATTCGGTGTAAGCAAGGGTGACGGCGAGTTAAGGTAGGGCGGATGTGGTTTTATTGTTCTGTAGGAGGAATAATTGAACAGAGCGCGTGTTTCATTCCTCTTCGGAATTTTGTAGTAATAGTTATATCTTCGGTAAATAAATTTTGTTAACGGCAAGTTATTTGCAATGTTATACAAGCGATATCATCATTTTACAGAGGCGCAAAATAGGAATTCACACTGAGTGTTATCCAATTTATTTAGATAATAAAATTATAAAAAGAAACAAAACGATTACGGGTATTTTGGAATATACATAAAAAAAGAGATCCGTAATTGTCTTCATCTTTTGAAATTGCGGATGCGAATGAGATAAAAGCAAGGATTAGTTTAGACCAATATATTTTTTAAATTGTGATTTCTCTTCTTTAAATTAGTTTCAAGGTCAATATATCATTATAAACTAAGAAAAAGTGTTAAAGTAACCTTTAAAGGTTTAAGAAATGTTAATTTCATTATTTTTACAAGTTATTATCTAATTATTTTATTAGAAGAAAATTTATTTCATATTCAATCCAGGAGACCTTTGTTTAGTTCGTTCATTTCAATTATTGCCGATATATATGATGACGTTATACATTTATGGAAGTCGGCTTATATTTTGTATTTAAGAAATGACAGATAGACTAGTATTTTAGTATTTAAAAAATTAAAGATGGGTTAGAAATGATTTATTATAAATATTAATAAGACTTACCAAAAACCGTATATTTATCTGTGACGCGACAAAATTTACGTTCTAAATCATTAGAATATGGTAAAAAAATGTAGTTTAGCTTTGACTAAATATAGAGATTGTGTTACAAAAATTGGCCATTATATGAATTCAGGAAATTATCGGATAGTAAGAAAAGATCTTTTCAATAAAAGGAGATAAACAAATTCTTCACGTCTAAATTCGGAAAGTAAATTCCATTACAGCAACTTGTCTCTATCCTCATTCCTAAGCATTATAATACATCTATGAAAGTTCATTCAAAATAAATGTTCCCAAGTTTTGGAATAAGTTGTATTCAGGCACATGAAATGCTTCAAAGATTGTCCCAAAAATGTATAACTCCTGTAATTACTTTTAATACCTAACTTCCTTTTTCCTTCTATGATCTGTCCCATCCTGATGTCTATTTTATGAGCAGAAACTTATACACGAACGTGCGATTGTGTGTGCATGCGTGCATATGTGCCTACCTTTTACAAGTGTTTTGGTTGAATGTGACCGACGCTGTATATCAATTGATCAATTGAGTCAATCGTTTCAATTGAGTGACACATACGTTATTTATATTCTGTTTCACAGTATACAATCTGTTAATACAAAATGCCAGAAATTTCATTTCAGTAACTGACAAGTAATTATAGCACCAAAGTAATAAAATTATTAGTAGCTCTAAAGTAATAAAATTTTTGTACGTAATTTCATAAATGCCCATATCTTATCATCCAAATACGTACACATTTAATACCAAAAAAACGGTCAAGAAATAAAAAATATGAGATGTTCAAACTGTTTGATATAATCAAATTATCAAACAGACACCTATATTTGTTAATAATAATCGTATGGATAATGTGATCATCGACAATAAATATTGTGAAAATCGGCCATAAATCAAAGGTTTATCGAAAATTTCGTCGTCATTTGCATTTGTCTGGGGTTAAATTTATGTTAAATATTCGTGTTAAATATATATTAAATTTTTTCATACAACTTAAAATAAAATATGGATGAATTAGTGGAAGTTTTCATTTGTTCGGCTTTCTTTCTAATGTACATTTCTAAAGTCCTTGATTTTAGTTCAAGAGACCTATCTTCCTGTGTAGCCTTTATGTAATTCTTAATTGTATGAATATGTAGTTATGATAAAGTAAGTAAATTAGTGGACTTACCAATATTTATTGCTCAAACATAGATATACACAGCTCGTTTGGTTAGTAGGAAATGGCAGTTCATTTGTATAGCGACGGGGAACCTTAACTTTTTATTTTACTGCCATCGGTTGTTACTTACTTTTAAAATGTAATATTTCGAAAAAAAATTATTTATTTTAAAATAAATTTTTGAAATCAATATTTGTAACAAGTTTATAAATTTATTAAATAAACGTTAATATAAAATTGTGGATTCTGTACGTAGGTAGGCAGGAACTGTAATTCCACGAAAGTTCGTTGCCAATTATTTATTGTTCAAACATTCAGATCATGAAGAAAATTTTATTCAGGAATACCTGATACTTTCTAAGTTGTATTCCAAAACGTCAAAAGTACTATTGATTTTTAAAACCTGGAAATCAAAGTACCTTTTTATAAAACTAATTAAAACTATCACTAATATTTATAAAAAATTGGGCGTGACGCATATACAGATCGACGGCCATGTGAGTAGAGTTGTAAGGGTTCTGTTCTTTCAAAAATAAATAGCACAAAGAATGTGATATATTTCTCTCTATCTATTTATCTACGACATCACTGATTACAGTAAGATGAGCGATTATGATATGTGGTGTACCATCATCGATAATTTCATATAAAATTCTGTGTCCATATTTTCACATTCAAAATTATTGTCTAAGTTACTTATTATCAATTGACACTAATATTAAATATATATCTCACAATAATTTACGCAATCCTAAAACTTTATTATTACTTTTAAACTCAAATAATTGAAAATCCCGTTTCATATAAATAAAATGAAGAAATTAGTTCCAAACTACAGTGAGTTCATTAAACCTTTTCTTAACTTAAACTTTCTATTCAAACAATTTAATAAGTACAGCTTTATACACATACATATTTAAAAATTACTTTATGCTATATGTACCTATTACCTATTTTTATATCTGTAACCTATTTTTATATGTACTTAGATTTTGAGATATTTAAATAGTCACTTCGTGACTGTATTTTCACAGTTTCATAGGCTTCAATCAACCAGCCGTTCAAGAACGTGCAGAACGGAAAATACGCAATACGTACACTTAATTTATGTATAAATATATGAACAAACTTAAAAAGTTGTAAACATAGACACAAATTTTGTCCACGAAAATAAATTTTGTACAATTCAGGCTTTCTCCGTAAATTCACTTTTCACAAAATATGGTTCAGCAACTTTGCAGACATGAATGGAAAATTAAATCTAATTAAACTTTTTGGTTTAACACTTTCAAAGGAAACTAAGTAATGACGTTATATACTCGTCTGGAGCGTAATAACTTTTATCAATTGACTGATTGGTGAAAACTTAACAAAATAAATGTGAACTTTCACCAAAACCTAATTATCTTATCTTATCACTTTTGCTATTCATATAAATTTCAAATAGTAAATTTATATCATTCAAGTATTATGCTAAAAATTATGGAAAAGTATGCTGGCTTTAGTTATAATTATTAAGCTTTCCAAAAATGATCTTAATTAAAAATAATTTTTTAAATAAAGCTAGAATGTTATATACAGGCAAGTTTTAAATAAAAATAATGAATTTATAATTATCACAAATACGTGAATTCAAACGAACAAAATGAAAGGTCAATAAAATATACTCTCTGTACATCGATGGTATTTTTAATTAGGTAGCATATATGATCATTTTAAAAACAAAATCGAAATTTGCTATGTGTAACAAATGAAGAATTGTTAGTACAAAAAAACAACAATTAAATGAAACTTCGTGATGTAGTATTATTTTTACTTATTTTAAGTTCTTTACCACGACCTAGGTTTCGTTGTATTACAATATCTTCAGGTGGGCTGTTAGCAAAGATTAAACCTGAAGATGTTGTAATACAAAGAAACCTGGGTGGTGGTAAAGAACTTAAAGAAAGTAGAAATAATACTACATCACGTAGTTTTATTTAATTGTGAATAATGAATTTCTACAAAATTGACGCCAAATATATTAAATATTTAAAAAACTACAAGTAAATTTACATAAAACGCCTTATTTTTTAACTAATGTATGACTTGTATTTTTTCTTTCTGAGCGAAGATATTACAAAGTTGATCCTTCTTTTTCTGCTTTTTTTTAACTTTTTTTTCAGGTGATTATTTTTTGTGTCAACTATTGAGATAAATGCGATTAATTATTTTTATTTAAGCAATGTTTTAATGATTTTTTATGACGTGTTTCTATGGAAGGATAGTACAGTAGTTTCTCCTTGCCTACACCACCGCAACAATGTTGAAAATGTAGATCATGTTTATAGATAATGGTGGCCAAGTTTCATGGGCGGGAGAGCTCTTTGACCTGCAGTTTGTCAGAAAATTAGTATATCTATGATCGCTACTCACTGCTACCAAGGAGGAGGTAATAGAGAAATTGGAAGAAGAACGCAAATAGCCAAATTTGTTAGAAGAAAACTAACGCGATTAACGCAAAACAGAAAGGTCTATAATAATATCGAAATGAGAGTAGTTAGAACATTAACTTTCTCGATTTTTCTTTACGGTTCTGAGTCGTGGAAAATTCGATTGATGGAGTTCAAAAAGATGGACGCATTCGAGATATAGTGTTGGAGACGAATGCTGCGCCTACCTTGCAGGGTCAGAAGAGAGAACATGTTGATTTGAAAACGACTCAGAATCAAAACCAAAATGTCTACATTCTGTTACTCAAGAATCCTTAGCTACTTTGGTAATATTGCACGCAGGGAACCAGATAACTTAAAAAAGCTAATGGTTATCGGGATAGTCAATGGTAAAGCATCTCGTGGATATTTCCTACGTGATGTATTACTATTCTACGTGATTGACCAGGTCACTACGCTCACAGGCCTCTTAATTACATCTATTGTTAGGAAAGCCGAGGACAGGGTTCAATGGAAAAAAAACTAATAAAACAAAGCCACCAGAACTTTTCAGGATCGATACAAACTTCAGAAATTAAGAATGCGGTTTTGAAGAATGTTTCTAAAATAAATTTAAGAGTCCTTATTTCAAACATCATTTTACCTAAATCTATTTCAATACCACAACAAATACGCGGAGCTTTCTCTCGGCTTAAATTAAGCATTTACGTTACTAGATATAACATATAGAGTCCTAGCTAATAAGGGTGGCATTAATATAACAGACAAAGCTTGTGCCTATTATTGTTAAGTTTATTAATTTTAAAAATGTATATTAAGGTCCAGCTATCATACTGTTTGATATATTTTTCTTTTTGACAAGATAATTGAAGTACTAATTAAGAAGAATTGAAAACTTATTAGACAAACTTAAAAATATTATTTTTCCTGCTTCGTCTTTGGCCAAGCGAATCCACCATCAAAACCTCTTCCACTGTGCATATTGCATATTCAAGTAAGTCATTATAAGCGATTATCTTTTTCAACTTAAATTAGCTTTTAAACAATCTGGTCTAGGTCATCAACATCAAACACTAGCTTAATATGTGAGCAGTAAACAATGGAAATACAAACGGCATTGCCAAAATTTGTGATAGGTAAAAATAAAATCGCACTAAAATATGATGGTTTTGGTTGATTAAATATAGAAGTCTCAAAAATAACAGCCAACTTCGAGTAGGGGCTGCGCATCGAGGATTCCGTACCCTGCAAAAAAATATTTAATAATGCAATATAACTGAGTTATGAGATGCATAATCATGAATATCTCAAAAAATTTTGGCATACAGAGAATAGTTACGTTTTTCTTACAACTTTTGTAAGCTTCAATTGAGAAATCTTGATTTTTTCATAATTGTGGGTAAAGTCGTTTCATAATTTAAGGATAAAGAAACATGTTCTTTGCGTATTTTTCAGTACCTCTGTAAAATTTTAGATCCATATGACTAGCTCTTTCAAGCTATGTCCCACATTACATTTGAAAAAAAATCGATAGTTTAATTTGCTATCTACCTAAAATTCCTATATAACTATATTTGAATATTAGCCAGTGAGGTAATGATTTACTACCTTGCCAAATTTTAACTTTCTACATCAAGCAATTTCTAAAATAACATATATGTGAAGAAAATAAGAATGGCATAGTAGGGAGACGATTTAATGTTGATAATGGTGGTCTTATGAGACGCATGAGTTGCTCGGCGTAGTAGTGTTGATGGGCAATACATGCATGTAGTGTGCCAGTGTTGTGATATTTGGAGTCAATGTAAGTCACTTTGCAGCAAAATTTTAAATTATACTTTTTTGACAATAAAACAGTTAAGAAGTAATCATTAAATCCAAACATGGCTTTATGCATGAATTAGACTTTTGTTATGATCAAGTTCGAGATTATCAATAAAGCGTATATAAATTTAAGAAAATACTCTACATATATATACTTATTTATAGCATACACTATAAATATACGTAAGAAGCGGGTACTTAATCTCAACAATAACCTAATTGACCTCGGGTCTACTGATTTCTAGATTGCCTTGATGGTATATGTTTTGAATACTTTTGATTCCCATAACATTATTGTGCAAAACTTACTATTCCTTTTAGCTTTCCGTAACTCGAAATGAAAAGAAAAACCTTTATAAGGTCACTGACATGTCTGAAAATATACCAAAGCCTTTTTCTTTAGGAACCGCTTGGTGTAGAAATGAAAATTACGTAATTATTGAAATTTGGCATAATAACAAAACATATTTGCCTGCAAATATTTCAATAGGTAACACTTAAAAAATTGACATGTAAACCTAGTTCAAACCAGTCTCAAATATATTTTGTCATTTTAGTTACTATATCTTCAAAAATACACTATAAAATATGCATATAATATGGGAGGGGTATATTTTACCTTTTCCAGAAATTATTTAACTCAAAGTTATGAAAAAATTGAATTCATTAAAACCTATAAAATGCTTGTGGGAAAAATATAGCCATGTCTCATTTTTAAACCAGCCCCTTGTTTAGGCGCTTAAATGATATAGAACATATTTAAGATTTTAGAAAAATTTAATCCTATCCTCAAATCCTTGAAGTAGTTTCACTCGCATTTGACACGTATTTTAAGACAATTTAATAAAAAGGACTTGCTAACAGGATTTACCTCCCATTGAATTGTGAAAGTGATGTTCCGCAAAATGTAAAGACCGTAAATGGATAATACGACGAAATATGGTGAAAACGCAAGATCCTAAAAAGTAAAAGAAGAAGAAAACAATAAAAAAGGCGCTAAGGTTTTTTTTGTCATATGTACTAGTGAAATAAAAATAAGTTCTTGCAAAGCTTTTTTAGAGTAATGCAACTGAGTGCTAGAGTGAGACCTTGTTGAATATTATTTCTTTCACATTATTGAACTCAGCCACGATGAACAGTTTGTCAGAATATATTTACTTCTTAGCAATCCGAATTAAGTAAAGGAAAAACTGTATACTTTTATAGCTATCATAACAAGGCAAAGCAATATAGATATAAGTATTTACACATACTATCGAATACATAAATGATCTCCAGAGATTTAATTTTTTGGTTTTTCTTTTGATGGGAGAAATCCTCAAACATATTTAAAAATTACTTGGATTATTAAAAATCAAAAGCATTTTAAAGCATAACAATTACTTTTATAATATTTCGAACTAACTTTAAGTTTTCTGTTGGAAATATACATCACAAAGTTTTATTACCGGAACCCAGTTTTTCTCTTTAATAAATATATTGTTTTAGCAAGAGTTCTTCTTTCACCTAGCATTAATTTTATTTGTAATAGATAAAGGGACGCATTTTTATGGCATTAGTTAACACCAGCGGATTTATGTATTTGATTTCAATCCATTGGTAAATAATAAGCCCATTAAATTTATTTTGTTTAATCTAGCAGGTATATGTATGCAGGTCAAGACAGTCTTTGAGTTAAAAGGAACTTAATCCATAGTTTATGACATACTCGTATACAGTAAAAATATTATCCTTAGAAGTAATAAAATATGGAATATTTCAAAACGAAGTGAATATCGTGTACATTTAAAGGTATATAGACATATATATATATATATATATATATATATATATATATATATATATATATATATATATATATATACATATAAAACAATGATTTTTAACAAATTAATAAACATATTAATGCACTTCAATAACAAATATGATTTTGTTACCTTTCCATTTCCGAATAGTAATAAAACCTGGATTAAAACCAATATAAAATTCAGACCGTTAAAATATAGTGCCAAATAAAATTTTGAGAAAACTGTGAAATAACTCAACCTCAGAGAAATCGATATCAAAGAAATTTTTCCAATTTTAAAGACACAAATTTTAACAATTCTTCATATATCGTAAGAGTCAGTGTAAAATATTATGGCTCAGTATGAACTAAATTACTTAAGACTAAGACATCACTGACAGATTGTTCTGGTAAAGATCGTTGCGCAAGGTTCTGCAGTAAGTAATATTAACAAACAAACATAATGTGGAAGTATCTCTTAGAAAGTTACTCTTATTAGGGACATTGACTACTAAGCAAAAAATCCTCTTAATCATTATTTCCCTCAACCACTCTATTAAGAGTGACTGATTATGATTTTATGACGACCTTACGATTTTCACATCACATATAGTAACTAAAGTTGCAAAACATTTTTGAGACCGTTAAGGTTTGAACTAAGTTTATATTTTAATTTCCTTAAGTGTTAGTTATTAGGATATTTGCAGGCAAATATGTTTTGTTATCACGCCAAATTTCAAATTTCTACACCAAGCAGTTCCTGGAAAAAGGGCTTTGGTATATTTTCAGACTTGTCAGTGATCTTATAAAGGTTTTTCTTTTCATTTCGAATTACTGAAAGCTAAAAGGAATAGTAAGTTTAGCACAATAATTTTATGGGAATCAAACGTATTCAAAACATATACTATCCAGACAACCCAGAAATCAGTAGACCAGAGGTCAATTAGGCTATTGTTGAGATTGATTGATTGATTTATATTATTTTCTTACGTATATTTATAGTGTATGTTATAAATAAGTATACTTATAGAGTATTTTCTTAAATTTATATACGCTCTATTGATAATCTCGAACTTGATTCTAACAAAACTAATTCATGCATAAAGCCATGTTTGGATTTAATCATTACTTCTGTACCGTTTTATAGTCAAGAAAGTATCATTAAAAATTTTGCTGCAAAGTGACTTGCATTGGCTCCAAATACAACGCCCGCAAAGTACATGCATGTATTGCCCACCAACACTACGCGCTGAGGAACTCATACGTCTCATAAAACCACCAGTATCAACATTAAATCGTCTCCCTACTATGCGATTCTTATTTTCTTCACATATATATTGCATATTCATGTACTGATCCATAACTAGGTATCTGGTATAGATATCTGGTTTGACGTGAGAATAAACTTTGATGTTAGCATAATTTCGTTTGCGTTCGTTACAGGTGTAAATTTAAAGCTCTTCAATTAATCTGGTACATGCCTCAAAATTTTTAATTGGATTGTAGGCGAGTATTTAGTATTTCCGCACGTAGAATAAAATCTAACATGAAATGATATAAAATGTGATTTTAACGAGCACACTGCTGACTAACATTAAAGTGTCCACGCGGATAAAACGCTCCATAGGTATGTATTTTAATTATCAATTAATAAGTCCATACTATAAGAATAAAAAAACTGTATTCAGAAACACAAAAATGTTCTTCAAATAAACTAATGTATTTCAAGCATTTAAAACGAAACCTTTTAAAACGAAATTTTGATAAATTTCTAAAAACTTGTAAAACAAAAATTAAATTTTCGGAAGAATAGAGTACTAAAAATCCATCAACATCTGCGGAACTGGAACGGCACACTAATAAAAACATTACTTTTATTTCTTGATAAAAATTTCCACATTTCTTTAAACCAAGTAAATATATGATTAAAATGATTCAAAGCTCGTAAGAGTTAAAAATTAAACGTTGAAATTTGTGCGTTTTTTAGTTCCAAAACATGAAAAGTGACTTTCTAACAATGCTAATGTAAAAAAATGTATGGCAACCTTGTGGAACTTTATTTCATAAATATCTATAGTTCACACAAATTCATAAAAGGTATATTTTTCTGGTATTAAGTCATTTTAGAACATGTTTTTTTATTCCTAAACCCATACCATTGATCATTTTTCGGTCATGGTAAAATAAAAAAATGTAGTATGTTAGATCATACCGCATTTATATTTTTTTCATTATAATAAATGCTCGAAATGCCTTCCCCTATAATGCTTAACCAGCATCTTCCTGAAAAAATTCTTCTTAAACTTTATAAGGTCGTTTCATTGTTTTTTACCACTTCAGACATATGTAATTTATTATTTTTATGTTAATTTTTAATAATAAATTGTTATGTTAATTTTTGTTCATTATCGTTAGAAGTCTCATAGGCCGCTTCGTTAAAGTATCCCCATCGAAAATAGTTTAATGGATTAAGGTCTGGCGAATGTTTTGAGCATGCAATTGTACCGCAACGACTTATCCATCGATTTGGGAAAGTTGCATTAAGTATTCAGTACTTGTCTCGAAAAGTGACCAGTGCACTATTGTGCTGTAGCCCCATCCTGTCACGTATGTCTTGTGGTTTTCCATTCAACATATTTCCAAATTCGTCTCTTAAAAACCGTAGATAACGAACTCCATCAAGCCTTGATGAGAGTTCAAATGGACTGATAATTTTGTCATCCAGGATACCAGCCCACAGAATGACTCCGAATTGATGTTGGACTCTATCTTGCCATGCTACGCGGAAGTTGTCGATGGCCCATTGGTGTAAATTGTGAATTTTGAATACTCTCATTCTTTTAAAACATAATTCATCGCTCCATAATATTGAATTAAAAAAAAAACATCTTGCCTGCATCGACATAGCATTTCTACAGAAATCTATTCGTATCGATGCTTGCGCTTGTTGTACACGGTATGGGAATAAATTATATATTCCGAAAATACAGTGTACTGTATGTGACAGGGCTTGAGATCAGGACTTCGAGAAATCCGACGAACACTATTGACCAGGACTTCGAGAAATCCGACGAACACTAGTTGAATGACCTTCTTCCACTTCGGCCAGTCGGCCAGTCTTCCACTACGTTTCCAGGAATTCGATCCCTTGAATATGCGTTATTCACACGAAGAAAGACTGTGATAAGGATAGCATTCGCGATTATGGTAGCGCTCACGGTACGTACGTGCGGCTTGACAAACATTCTCATCACATATGCCGTAAATTATATACGTTTCTGCATATTCACGAGCGATGTAGGTCAGAGGTATTTTGCTGTGCAATCGGTCAAATAATATCTAAATCACGAGCATAAATATCGTAGGTCAACAAATAAAAACAGTGGTAAGGAAAAAAACAGCAAAAACACGTTGTTTCCTGTCTCCTGGCGATAAATAAATCACTAAAAAGCAAAGTTTTTGACGAAAGGAGTAAAGAAGTCGCTTGATGGCCGAGATCAAAAAAAGGTCATACGGGAAAGAGATAGCAAAATAATTCTGATAAGCAGTGGTTTTTATCGTAAGCATTTCTACGAATGCCGAACTATTTAACAAAGCAGGTATTTTTCGAATATTTACAGAATTAATTGCAAAAATATTAATTTTTTTGGAATTTGTCTGAATTTCAGTTGTATTTGAAATAAACTTCGACAAGGTTGCCATACATTTTTTTTACACTAGCATTGTTCAAAAACCACTTCTCATGTTTTGTAATTGAAAAAATGCACAATGTCATGTTATCTAATTCAGATTAAAGATGTTGAATAATACAAAAACAGAAATAGTAATAATACGTAATAAAAAAAAATATTTTCTTCATTTGCAGTAACTTAAATAAAAAAAATCATATCTCTAAACTATTAGGCATTGGATAATAAAATTTATGATTTCGTATGTGTAATATCTTCCTCTGTCACTCTTTATATATATATATATATATATATATATATATATATATATATATATATTGTATATATATATATATATATATAAATATGTATATATATATATATACATATATATATATACACATATGTATGTATGTATGTATGGATGTGTGTATAACGAGATACGCTAAAAATAGTTATATTTAAATTTCCTTAATAAGAGGCCATAGGACCTAATTACGGTAATTTGACAAAATTACTCAACGCGAGCAAAACGCGTTGGTGAAATTATTACGATTATTTTAATTCAATTTTAGTTACCCTTAGCGTTCACACAAAATGGCTGAAACGTTTTAAATTTGCTTAACTAATAACAGCAGAATAAAATGAGATTGTGTTTTATTAGTTATGGTCAGTCAATTTATAACATATCAATACTGAGTTTATAATTACTCACAGACGATTTTTAAAATGTTTAAAATAATTGTTCTGGAGCTTTGAAAGTATAAAAATTGATTGTTCATTTTGATGAAAATATATACATATGCAAAATCGTTGGCAATCGAATACCTCGTAATACTGCACTTATTTTATTATTTAGATATTTCGAAAATGTATTGTTTATTAACTTTGTCCATCATTAAACCAGAGCATGTAAAATTAAAAAAGGCTTTGCAAAAAACCTACTGAGGAAATACAAATAATCAACTTAAAACATATAAATCTTTATTTTTATCACAAACTTATGCAAAGGAAACTCATCAGCAATGTTAAAATTACGCGTTTTATTATCATAACATCGTGTAAGCATCCTGAAACTTCTACCTCCAGGGTGTGATATGAATAAGCGGGGCGCAGGTCGGGGTTAGCTTGTTTTTGTATTTCCACTTGAGAGTGTAAAATATTTTAAAGCATGAATGTTTTCCTTTTATTTCAAAGCTCGTTTTATTTTTGCTTAATGAGGCTGGGAGTGTTTTTAAGAGGCTGGGAGTGTTCTTATGCTAATTTGTTAAGTTGCATATTAAATGTTATGAGAAAATATAAACGCCTCCAAACATAATTATCGCGAAATAATTTATCTGCCTTTCAGAAACGACATGTCTCATCTAAGGATATATGCATACGAGAATAACTCTAACGCGAGTGCTAGTCTTCTAAGGTATTCTAGGAGACATATTCTGTCAGTTCGCAAATCATGTAGAAATGAAAGCAAATGAAATCAGTTATTTTTTAATTAATCATTTGTTGGTCAATTCTGAAATTTATTAATTTTTTCCTTATACTTTACAAATTTTTAAGTGTTTGAGTAGCCTTGTAACTTATCAAATTTTTCGAAACCTAAAAAAAAGTCCGTTCAAAGTTTCATTTTATCATAAAATATTCTTATTGATTCCAATCGAAAACTTAAATGAGACTTATAAGACTAGTGAATTCTTAAAATATAAATATAGAAGATATTTTGTAAACCAATAAGATTGGACCATATAGCAAATCGAGGATTTATTATCTCAAAAGTTGAAAATACAAAAAAAATATTATGGAATTACTTCCCTAAAATTTGAGAATAAATTTATTATAAATAATTGTCTGATATGAAATGGCTTATTATGAAAATATTTCCAATTTTTACGACTGCTTGAAAGTTTACTTCAGCTTTGTCACCAAAAAATAACTACCAATAAACAATGTATATTTCACTACCTGCTATAAAGTACTTATTGTTTAAATTATTAATTATACAAGTAATATTTACACAAAGAAAGCAAAAATAGAAATAAGTTACTATTTATATTTTTGCTTTATAGTTACTACATTTTCCTTCTGGATGGCAAAGTGTTGAGGGGTGCCCTGGTGATTAGACTTCTGTTATGAGAACTTACCTGCCTCGCCTTTTAATTAAATGACACCTATACGAAACCAGTGTAAGAGGCTGTAATATAAGATGTTTACGATGAGTAACGTGCACGGCTACCCTGATTTATAGAGTTAATAAATAAGTGTGTGGCTTTGCCTCACAAGACCATAGCTGTGTTGCGGCACTTTAGTTATGGGGTCAGATAAGATTATGTGCGGTGAGTCTTCAGCACTATACAATGCTACGCGGTTAATTTTGTGTCAGCCGCTGTGGTGCGAGCGGATGTTTTGTGTTCCATTTGTGATTAACAATTTGTGTGTTGAGGGTTCACAGTAGGAAGTTGCATTATTTGATATGAGGATGCGCAATATTTAGCTTTGTTGGTACGAGATGTTATATACAATAATTTTATATAATTTATTGTATTTGACAGTTCACTGTAACGAATTTTATTAGGTCCATTTGCATTAAAATTGGTGTGATAATCTTGAAGCTAAGATTAAACAGTAAAAAAGTTAGTTTTGTTGCATCTATGACATTTTGAATATTTTCTTTTTCTTTGTTGCCTTTCTTTTTTTGGAATATGTTTAAATGGGTTTCGCAAAAAGTGCGACCGAATTTGTAAGTCGAGTTATTTGAAAGTTTGATCCAGGTATATTTTTAATAGCGAATTATATAAGTAATAATGACATTCATGATTGTTTAAATTTATTAAAAGCATTGCTTTCCATGCATAATTATTGTAGTTTGAGAACCCAAGTATAAATATTTATCTAACCTAAAAATATCCACACAACTTTCATATTTTCTAAAGTTTAAATAAAAATTTATTTGTTCTACATATTTGCATTGGCAAATATGTAGAACAAATAATGACCATACATGGTATTGACCATATAACAGATGTGAACGGAGAGTTCATTTTGATACACGAAACACGCCTTTCTTAAAAATATTAGTCACAAAAATTTAAAATATCCATATTGAACGCATCTATATATACTTAAGCATGAGTTTCATCTTATCAGTTTGTCTCGCACCGGGAGCTCCGCATGTATTGAATGAATTTAGAAGCGTAAATTCATTCAACACAGTTGAGAGAATATTTACAAGTGAGTGAATTTTCAAGCGTAAATTCCTTCAACACAGTTGAGAGAGGACACTTGTATAGATTTCCAACAGGAAGACAACTTAATGGCTTTTCAAAAAAATTGTCACTTGGTTATATGAGTAAGCAAAACATGACAATCGTATCAGCAAAACAAGACAAATACATAAAACATAGTGAAAGCACTTCGAAGTAATTGAGTATATATTTACATTTTCATGCCACCTTTTTTGTGTTCCTTTCTGTTCTTTTGACGCGTGAATAGTTTATATTATGTTATTAGATATACCGAAAGTGGAAATAGTTTTTAGATTAAGGAGAATCACTTTTTCTCTAGTGAAAAGAACCTTCACGACTACGTACAACCATATCTCTTAGTTCAGCGACGCCGATAATATCTGTTATCTTTATAATTTTCATAGAAAAAAAAACAAAAAAGGAAAAGTAAAGATTCTTTCCTTTCGGGAAAAGTTTGAGTGGATATAATAAAGCTGCCTTTACAGGTGATATTATTAAAATTTGCAGTTTGCCATACACTATTTGTATTTTCAACTATTTACCAGTAGTTATATTTTTGTAAAGTTTTTCTTTTTCGGGATATTTTATTTCCCTTCTAACTTTAGATTGATTGAATGAAATACTTTTCTTCTTCAAAACAAACTCGTATTATCTCAATAACAGTCAAACGTCATACCTAAGAACAATAATTGTGAATAAATTGTGAAAATGATAAGAATTGCTTGATCATTATAGAAATGAGGAGTCAATTTTAAAAATTATTTCCATCCATCCGTTAGAAATATAACAAGGGACGATGGGGTAAAGAATATCTACTTTTAGATAATTGGAATTACTTGATGACGAAATATGGATACATGGAGAAAAATATCATTCGCTGCATGTGTTAATATTTCTTCATTAAAAAAAAGCATTTTACGCATGCTACTTTGTCACGCTGAATTTAGGTATGGTAGGCTATGGTAGTAATAACATTTCATATTTAATATATTGTTTGTTATTGACAGTAATTTTTGTACCATTTTGGTCACCTCTTTATACAATTATGGAAATTGATGTCTGAATGGTGTCATCACTGTAAATTATTTTATTTTCTTACCTCTCATATAAAAAAAAGTATGAAACGAATTGTATGTCAAGTGCGAACTAAATTAAAAATTAAACACTTGCAGTGATTTTTTGTCAAGTTTTGTTTTGAAACCGAAATTAAAAGTTCATTCAGGGGGAAAATATTTTTCGAAATTGTTGCATTTTGAAAATAAGACTATTACAATTAATAAAGTCATGTCACATATAATCATTGTGTTCGAACGCATTTCTTTCACTATCAGCACATCGAATATTTTCCACTAATTTTGAATATAATAGCTTTTATATTTTACTTTATAAACACATGTACACTTCTAAAATAAATACATAACTTAATAAATATAAAATATTACGTAAAAACATAATCCAGTTATATCGGGGAGGAGTTACTTAGTATTTTATAAGTTTAAGTAAATCTGAATAAATTAATTTTGTCGCGTAGTTCCGCTGATAACTTACTCCCTTCAATTTGTCTGAAATAATGGAACGACATGACGCTTTAGACCGATACGCTCCGACAATACGATTAGCATCCCCTTTAACTTTGTTCTAGTTTATAATTAATCCAGCTAGTACACACGAGTTAATTCAAAAAGCTAATTATGATAAAAAACGATAACGCAGAGAGACGGTTGTCTAAATATTATTACGATTATCAAGGAGAATGAGAAAGTTTTGGTGGATCGCAGCAAGGATAATTCGTTATAGGAGCTCTACGAAAGTAATTGCTTTTTGATGTTTTAACAACAAGGCTTCGTTTTAATAAATTTGCGTTTGCAAGCGTCTTTTTGAACTTTGTTTAAGTATCTTTGACTAGAATAATCTCGTCGTCTGTGATTATTTAAGATATTTTATTAATAATATTTAATACAAGATTAAAATAAAGATTTAAAGGATGATAAAGATTTAATATCTTTAGACATTATTGAGCTAGGCCTTTATTAAAAGAAACAAAGTATTAATAGAAGAATTCTAACCTTAAAGGTAATTTTACATGTAAATCTAGATTTATCGTCGTATTAATAATCGTAAATTTCATAATAACAAAGAATTCCAAGAAAAATTACATTACGGTATGTTTAAAAAAAAGACTGGGAAAAGTGATTATATCTCATAATGAATTTAGAAAACATTAAGTACATGGATGTACGAGCTTATTTTTACCGCTATTTCGATTTTCCTAAGAAATAATGAAAGAGATTTATGCTTGCGCAGAAAGATGTATAAAATAGTGACTGACCATTAGAAAACTACCATAATAGTAAAGAAATCCTAGAAAAATTACATATTAAAAAAAAAGACTGGGAAAAGTGATTATATCAGATAACTTTTGACTTTAGAAGCCATTAAGCTCTTTAAAATAAAAATGAGAAAGGTATATCAATTAGTAAGGACACGGATGTACGAGATTATTATTTCCCGCTATTTTGATTTCCCTAAGAAATAATGAAATAGATTTATGCTTGCGCAGAAAGATGTATGAAATAGTGACTGATTATTTGAAAACTACTTTTAAAGGGATGAAAAAACGTTTTTTCTTTTTTAACTTTTTAATGTATATTTTTACTCTTTTTTATTTCCAGCCATTCTATAAATATAAGAATGTTTTATATTATACTACATTAAATACACTTTCTAATAAGGCATCCCCTCATGTCACTAGTGTTTAGATTTTTAGGACATGGTGTAAGCGATAAGCTTCTCTCCCACCATTATATTTGCATGTAATGAAATAAATACAGAATGTATTTTGCTGACTTTATATTATGTTTACGCTATATTGAATGTTTAACATTTTTCTTGTTGATGTTATAGCAGCAAAATTCCGTTATGACTTTCTCGTTATTTGAAAAAACTAAAATATTAAAAAAGCCAGAAATCAAAGAAATGCAAAGCAAACATTTAAAAGATTTTATTTCTATCAAAACAATTTCCAAAATCATGCTTGGGACTTTAATATCAAGTTCATTTAGTTATTAATCTCAAGACTATCATTCTTAATAACGGATGAACTTCAAAGCTCGATGTGGTATATTTAGACTATGCAGACAACTAGCGGGATTTCGTCCGTATGGAGTTTCTAAACGCAGCTACAGTGTTTTGATGTCTTTACTTTATGCTCTTATATTGGACATAGGTAATTAGTTTAAGTCCCAAACAGATTGACTTGCGCTCCCCCTCTTCTTGAATGAATTACAATTAAATTTTTCAGCACAAGCAACATGATAATTTTCAGACCATATTCTGCAACTGTATTGTCAATATTATATGTCGCGAATATTAAAAGTGCAAAATTTTTCGAAATTTTGCCCTCGATTCATGGTGGAAACGTAAGTAAACGTACATCAAATGTTTTTTTATAAATTAAAATATATTTTTATAAGAACGAGTTGGATAAAAGAGGGAGCGCTACCTCGTAATTGAATTAGTGTAAAGAATATTTTGTTTGTCGCGAGCGCACAATTATTTTACGAATAGGACGAGAAGAGGAATGCTGGAAGATTTTGCAGCTAAATATTCTTTCTTGGTTAAACCTATTGACATGATGAACCTAGATGGTTTGTTAATTTAGGAAAAGTTTAAAATTTTGCAACTATTATCATAGTAAATTGCGTGTAATTGGGTCTTAGCTATTTCGAATAGATCATGTATGGTAAAAAGAGAAATATAAACAAAAAAATTTAATTAGAAGCTTTAATAATTGGAGATATGATAGTTTTGGAAGCTTAAATGTGATATATTTATAAACAATGAAATCTAAGTTTAACATTTTTGCATTTATAACTAATGTATCAAGAAATATGCACAAAACGTACGTAATTTTATTAAATCCGAAAAAGGTCTATAAAATAAGTGAGGTACTAACTACTGAAGTTATAGATACACAAACGCGCGTATATATACCCAGCTTCATAGGACGCAAAATTATTTTAGATCATATTAAACTATACTTTATGTCGCATTATACATAATCTAACCAGTTTCATTTAAAATTTACCTTCTGATATCAAAACTCTTAAGTTTTTTCGGTGAAAGACCTTTTATTACAACGTAGCTGACTTTATCATATTTTATATTTCAACGAGTACACACAAGATAAATGTAACGTCATTAGAACGACAAAAAGGTACATTAAGTCCACGAGCATATTTAATACGTAATTCTGAGAACATACGTGTGCAGCACATTTTGGTTGCTGCGTCATTTGCGCGGTTTATAATTTAATATAATATTTTTAAATTAATGAAATCTACGTAGCCGGCTTGATGCTTCGTGGTTTTTATTTAATAAAATACAAGATACACAATATATGAAGTGATGATTTGTTAATTTATATTCGCTTTTGTGGTTAAGAATAAACTGTCTTATTTATAGTTTAACGTGGACGGTCCTGATCTTATCTTACTTTTAGGGTACTGTATCTGAAAGGAAAAACGGAATCCTTACAAGATAATTCACTTATCTGTTTGTCCATGTATCACAGCGGTTTTTTTTCACAAATGGCTTGACATAGAAATTTGGCAAAATGATAAAGCAAATTATCCCACGAATATTTCAATAGCTAATATTTCATATATTAGGTTGAGCAAATTATATACTCAAAGAAAAATTTAAGTTTCATTTATGAAATAATCCAGTTTTAAGAGCAACCGCAAAGGTTGTAGGAAAAATATACCGGTGATGATAGAAGTCATTGGTTGAGATATTTATGTTAATTATTAATCTTAATTATATAAACTACAAGTACTATACTACCTAATTAATTATTAAGGGTTTCATTTTATACTAATTTGGCTGGGAAGTCCATATAAGTGATGATTTATAATAAAAAAAAGAATTTCACATCAAAGGAAATAAGGAAACATTGAAGTGAGAACGAGACTTTTCCGTTTTTATTTCTAATATGAGAATATTAATAGATATAAAAAGAATCAACGATACCGTTACGTAAGGATCTTCTCGATTATATGGGAAATTAATTATATCCGTGAAAACAAACTTAGTTAGCCTGAAATGTGCATTCAATTTCAATTAGAAAATAAATTTTTATTTTTATTGTCATAATTTTTCATTAAGAAATTAAATAAAATATCACATTTACTACCATGCTTAACGTTTATTTTATACTACACTACATATAATTAAAATTCAATATGACAAGAAAATAAACTTAACATTTTTTATAGGTTAGAAATAAATTTATAAAAAAAATTTACATACAGAGGAAAGTATAGTATACTAGGAAATATCTTATATTTAAAAATATTTTCGTTTTTTTTTAATTTAATTGCACACTAAAAAACTGATTCCCAGAATATAATTGTATGAATGATTGTATATATCAAATTAATAAGAAACATGTCACACAGTAGGCCTCGTTGCTCTCAGGTAAAACGGTCACTTTCGATCCAAAATAGTGAAAATGAGGCGGAGAACACAATTTCTCTAATTAAGGAGGTAGTAGCTTATTTCACATTGTAGTTTGTAGCAGTAGAAAACGTTTAGAAAATATATCATATATTTTTCTCCTTGCTTATTTTTGCTGTTTGGTGCATTTTAAAAATATATTAAAAATTTTAATTATCAAAACTATTTTTTCACGTATAACAAGTCAGGTGTTAAAGTTTCTTATTGTAAAGTCCCAGAATATTCAAAGTTTCCTATATCACTGAAAAAGGATCCAATTTTTCGAAAGTATATATATTAAGTAAAAATATTATATAAGTATCTACCTAAAAGTGAGTAAAGTGTCTGTAGCCTCAAATATTTTTAAGTACCCAAATGTGTACGGAATTCGTAGTGCGAGGGTTTATTTTTACCAAATCTATTACATTAGTTGCGCTCGTATGATGAAAATTAGTAGCATTGTTTAGATCCTATTTATTTGGCAACCATAATACTTAAGTCCTTTTTTTACTTTATTTATTTTATTTTAACTATTGGATACTATCACTTGCAAACGTTGCATTATTGTATTATTTTATCTTTGTGTTATTTTAGTAACTGCGAGTATTTTAGACAAAATTGCACGGTCTACCGTTTTTATTATATTAATTTTAATTTCTCATTTCATTACTTTAGTGTATTCCTATCTACTTAAACTAACCTTGTTTACGTCACACGTATAA
Source organism: Druceiella hillmani (assembly GCA_039881145.1). Classification (NCBI taxonomy): domain Eukaryota; kingdom Metazoa; phylum Arthropoda; class Insecta; order Lepidoptera; family Hepialidae; genus Druceiella; species Druceiella hillmani. The sequence continues at coordinate 13,323,837 of JAYKKI010000014.1, read as the reverse complement.
TTTATATCATAACTTAAAATATTTTTATTGTTACGTGAAATGTCACTAAAGTCCGGCAGATTACTTAAGAGTGAAAGGACCCCAAACACACAAGTAGTTTTATTATATTAATACTTGTAAGGTTTAATGTGTATATAAATACAAAATGAAGTAAATATCTTTTGAATTGTACGAGTGTGTCAAACAGCTAAGGTCAAATATTTATATAAATTTTAGTTCTATATATTGTAATCTTTCATAACATTGTATAATATGTTGATCATGATTTTTTCACTGTAAGAGATTGCCCAGTCAGCAGTTTTTGCTTTCAGTTTAAATATTGCTTATGTCCCTTGGATTAATAAGTAATTAATAATAAATCTAGGTTTAAGGATAAAATTACGAAATATTAATTCTTGTTAAAAACAAATTGGCATAAATATTTGTAAAAATTAAATAATTTGTTAGCGAAACATTTTCAACACAGCTAAAATTGTTGATTTCAGTTTTACCGCTTTCGCATTAAATAATGATAACTTATACCAGACCCAGTAAAAAATATAGTATTATTGCTATTCTAATAAAATCCAAATAAATGTACTAAAACTTTTATATTCTATGGAAAAGTGATTCACGATATTACAATAAATTGACATCTCCTAAACTTATTGAACTTTATTAAAAATAGTTACATTTTCCTTTCATTTCTGTCAAGATTTATATATATATTATATTTATATATGTATATAAACATATATATATATATATATATATATATATACATATTTATATATATATATATATATACATATATATATATATATATATATATATATATATATATATATATATATATATATATATATATATATATATATATATATATATATTGAAATAATTTTTTTCTTTTTTAATACGCCTTACTTTCATATTTATTCGAATTTTTTAAATATAATTAATTAGCTGCTCACCTCAGATTCGCACGGTAATAAAAGTTCTTTGTAAAAGTTCACACGTACAATATTGCTACTTAAAATATCATCATAACTTCTAAATGATTTTGCCCAAGACTTTATTGTAGCACCTTTCATGGAGAATAATCTTGCATTATTTTGGTTCCATGTATCTATAATCGTTTACGCAGCGCATATCATGAAACCTCCCAGACTATTATTTCCTTCCCGACTTCATCCTTATAGGTCCGATAAATTCCATTAAATAATCATAAATTATTCATTTGTACTTGTCCCGTGAATTGATTTATCCGTTAATAAAAACCATAACAAAATCCATTCAATAATTGGATTTTTTCTGAGAAAATTGCACAAACGGAAACCCTCTTTTAACCATTAACTTCATTCGCCTCTATACTAACCTTTCACAACCATATCGTTCCAGAGCGTCCATTAAATAGTGTACCTGAAATTGGTGAGGTGACTAACAGAGAATTGACCAGTTACACTTGAGAAACCGCAAGAGCAAGTGTCGCCTGCGGTCATGCGGTTGGTTAGTTCATTGAGACAGTCCACTGCGGCAACGGCGACTCATTGGACATTTTCATTAGTATCATGAGTAGGAAAGAATATTAGAAAATGAGTCTTCCCATAATGAAAGTGTAAACTTTGTGTATCTGCCCATTGTACAAAGAAATAAAACTGTAAACTTTGTATATCTGCCCCTTGTACACGAACCGTAAAATATAACCAAATCGATAGTGTACTTATGTCAAAGAAATCTATTATGTACATCATTAGAGGTCGCTTCGTGTGTTTTAAATCGTACAATTAAGTTTTTCACCCAGATATATATTGGCAAAATGGGTGTGAAAGAACTGTGGAGAGGTGTGGGAAAGTTAAAAGAAGTTTTGAGTGAACCTCACCAGGATTATAATAGCTTACTATTATATTTATTACCAACGGTAAAAATACGTTTCTTGTGGTACATTTTTATGATGACACGAGCACAGCATGTTAGGAAAACGGTAAATTAAATATTGAAAAGTATTGTTTTAAATAAGACATCTTAATGAAGTCAGGAAAGGGTGGACTTGATAAGAATATAAACTGTATGATGTAATTTCTTTACATCGGTTTTTCAAAGTTTCCGTGTGCTTTTTTTCAATAATAAAATTGGATTTTAAGAAAAAACAATCTCGTATAAGAAAAATGAGCTGAAATAACTAATGATGAATAAAACGGTCAGTTTACAGTAATTATGAATAAACGGTGAGTTTGACATTAATTACCGTAAGTTTGTGGACGAAACACGATTAAGATAAAAATATTTTTTTGTAGGCACTCTTTCTGGAAACAATAAGATTAAACCTTGTAATCTCAAAGCAAAGTACAAGAAATTACCTCTTTAAATATAACACGAGGTGAATGAACGCGATTGAAGAAATGATTAAGCTCTGAAGTTTCCGTCAATATTTTATGCAGCTTGTGTTATACGGAAGTGCTATACTGTTAGCCATGCCAGTACTATATATTTAAACAACTCATATTAATGTCAGTCAGATAACTGTGTGTGCTTTTATTTTGTAGCTGATTTAGATAACCGGGTTTTCGAATTTTACTCGATATATATTTCGTATTTCGTTCTCTATTCAAATTTAGTATTTCGTTCTCTATTCAAATTACCTAAACATTATCGAGTTTTACTCGATAATATTTTTTGATGACACCTTTCTTTTGCGACTGGAAGTTAGAACCTCGTTCAGATAAGGAAAACCTTATTAACATATAATATACAATACAATGGTTTAAATTTCAATACAGCTACATAGTTTTATCGCACTATTGTAGAAAGAGTTCCTAAAAGATATATTTTTAGAATATTCATTCCACAGGTTTAGACGACAAACAAAGGAACATTTTTTTGGTATTTTCTCAAATCTATGTCCATATCATATGTTTGTGTTAGTCTTTCTAGCTTGCCTTCTTATTTGAAAATTTAATGTAAGGTAGTAAAATCTCACTAAATGTGAAAATTCAGAATTTCGTATCCCTGTGAATATTAAAAAAACTTTTATAATAATATTCTTCTTTGACATTTATTGACATAGAGCATTTGCCTTATAACAATAAATGCTGTTAATTTTAATAGAGTATTTATCACTAAATTAATGTAAAATAACGAGGGTAAAAGTATTGATTCGAAAAGAAGTTTTTAAAATATTTTTACCGTGTCAATTTATTCTGGCCAATCGTAAAATATTTGTTTTTTTTTTATTTATATACTGTTTTTTCCGAAAACATCTATATTTGTTATAGCACCTGGATTAGGGGCTCATTTTCAAATATCTTTAATTTCACCTTACCTGAGTCAGATTTATTCAAAAAGGGAGTTCGTGTAAAAAAAAGTATAACGATTTCCTTAAAATAATTTATAATAATACATTATTGCTTTTGACATACATAATGTATTTTATTTGTATTTCAGCTGTCATTAGCTTATTGTCTACTTGGTACAAATAAATTTTACTTTAAAGTTGAGACTCATATTGAGCAATAAATTACGGTTAATTTTTTGGTCCTTGTGGACTGAAATAACGATATTTATGGTTCTCTCTACGGGATTGCTTTTTATAAAACATTACGTAAGAGAAGAATTTAGCTATAGCCACTCGTTTCCTGAAGAGAGCGTACAGCGAAACGCAGTACAATGTTGTATCGTACTGAATTACACCTTAACAACGGCAACGACGCTAGTAACGTTTCCGGTCACTCGGTAGTTCCGTTTCGCTAGACGCTTTTAAACGCAAGCCGCGCTATTGACGTAGTACATGCGTCCATATTTACATGTACGTCCGCTACGCTAGTACATGCATCCACATTTACATGTACGTCCAATAGGAGTCAATAGGAGTTGTGCTTTTTGTCGATATACGGGCATGCTTTGCATATTACTGTGATTTATGAATGGTACAAATATTTTGCTTCTTTGAACCGCCTGAAACGAAGTAAATCTGTTTAATATTGAAGAGGCAAGAGTTCCTAATATGAAATTATGGATGATTTCCTTTTAATATTAAAGTGTTTCCTTATGCAAATTAATAATAACAAGAAGTTTTGAAAACAAAGAAAATTGTTTGCGTTACTTTTAAAAAATTCACACCATTCGAAATTTATTTTCAAAATTATCATTGTGCAGATATTTGTTCGTTTTTCTGTTATCAAATCGTAAGAACCAGTAATATTATATCTCTTTATGTTAGATTATAATTTATTGGGTAATAATAAAACTTTTGAGTAGAAAGTAAATAACAAAAAAAGGTTTTGCTATTTACTTTATACTATTGTGATCAGATTACGTATACGTGAAGGTTACTTTATTATTTAATGGCATGTATACTTACCATCGACGCTGATGAAAATGACGTGGGGTGGTACTGTATGTGTTGGAAGTGTAACTCCTTTAGAGTTTACTATTTTTAATGTGAAGTTATTATTTGTTAGTAGGTCCAATAGATGGCGCATATTTGTTGTTAGTTGTCCGTGCGCATTATTTGTTGGCAGGGTCAGTAGGTAGCGCTAGGATCATTTTGGTAGGATAATAACATTCGTGTTCACTCAGATGTCCCAGCAATATGGTCCACCTTTTCTAAAGAAGTTACACTTTAAAAGTGAATTATTAATTAATTATGTCTTTAAATTTTTTTCTTACTAGCTTAATTAAATGCTAAATAAGTTTATTTTGCATGAAGTCGCACGACTTACCACCTTGTATCAAATTCCTATTCCTCATCTTCAGATCTGCTCATATAGGGAAGTGTATATATAATATATATATGTATATATATATATATATATATATATATATATATATACATATTTGTTTATTTAATTATATATAACGTCCATGATATACTAAAATATTAATCTAAAATATTGAATATGTATGGAAAAGTATCGTAAATACAAAGTATTTAAAGGAAAAATCAATAAAAATAATAAACGAAAAAAGGAGCAAATAATATAATTTCTTCATTTGACACTACCCTGACTAGTGATCAATCGATGAAATACTAACCAGTTCCATAATTGATTTCCTGATGTGGTCAACGGAGCAGAAAAATTATTCAGATTGATAGCATCTTGCAATATTGCATTAATCAATGCCAAAGATATAACATGAAATATTTACATAATTTTGCAGTACACATTGCCATAAAATTCCATATTATAATTTATTACTGATATTCAGTTAACTGGACTAGACTTTCCACGCGACAGTATTACTAAAATCTTAAGGGTCATTTACATACTGAATACTTGTGGATTATTGAATAATTAGTAAACTGGACTCTAAAATAACTAAAACTTCACCTTCAAAATTTATCTTTATAAACCGTTATAATTAATAGAAATATTACTGAATACATTTGATATTAATTTTGTAGAAATTCATTATTCTCATATAAATGAAACTACGTGATCTAGTATTATTTCTACATTCTTTAAGTTCTTTACTACGATCTAGGTTTCGTTGTATTACATCTTCAGGTAGGCTGTTAGCAAAGAAATATTACTGTTATATTGTTTTCTTTAAAAATTATAAAACCGTTATAATAAAATCATTTTTTAGAAAATATTTCAGACATATAACATTGTCAATTGCTCAATTGGTTTTACACACATTATCTCATTTGGCGATAAAGGATTATACCAAACATAACTGTTTTAGCGGCTAATGGGTATATATATTTAACAATACTGTAATACTAACCCTACTCAAAAATAATAAAAATTACTGAACCATGGGAAACTTTGAATTAGGTATCAATATCTTGATTCAACAAAACATTTAAAACTATTATCCTCATTTCTATGGATATTTTTCCTTTCCTAAATTTTCACATTCAACAATCTAGCGCATTTTTCAAATATGACTTATTATGAGGTTCTCTGGATCGCACGCAAACCAAACCCTTTATAGCCTTTTAATAAGGTTCGACATCTAATTCTTCTAAGATTCTTCCATTGTAGAACGAACCTGATACCGATTAAGGGATCGTAAAAGCACTGGATATTTGCAGCCGAATGACCAAAAGCGTTGGCTTTAAAATGTGGTTAGCATTATCGCAGCGGGTCAGCTTGCGCATTGCAGCAAATAACTGGGCATTTTAATTAGTACTGCGAGTACATATTTTGTATCTAATTTCAAGATTCTAGATTTAACGGAAGTAAATTGATGAGCGAGTAAATATTTTGGATCTGTGAGCCTGTATTAAAATATATGATATTTGAAAAAAGTATATTTTTATTGTATTGAGTTTTAATTAACTACGGTGTCGGTATACGATATTAAATTTAAAAAAACTCTGGGCATTACTGAAAAAAGGTTGGTTGTTTTTTTTCTGAGTTACGCAACCTCATAATGTTATTATAATTTCAAAACTTAAATAATTGTACAACCTGACTCATATATAAAAATATTGAACATATGACAAAACTATATTGAGTTAATTAAACCTTTTCCTATCTATTAGGGTTTGCATTTAAAAAATTATTAGAATACATCTCTATACATTTACTTATTCAAAATACAAAATAACTGCCTTCATCTTTACCATTCCAGAAAAACTTATGAAAATTGTACAAGCTTGATATAAAAGAAATAAAATGTAATTTGTATGTATAAAATGAACATTTATATCTAAAAATTATGAACATATAAATACATACCTTTTTGTATACATATGTCTGGATTTTGAGATATTCAAATAGGTGTTTTATGACCACATTTTCAGTTTCGTAGACATAAATCATTAAGCCGTTAAAGAACGTAAACAATATGAAATGTGCTGTAACCACATTTAATTCATGTACAAATTCTGAATATTTAAACAATATGTAAACCCAGACGAAAATTTCATTCACAAAATAACTCATTCAAACTTCACGCGGTCTCCTTAATTTCACCCTTTCATAAAATATGGTTCAGCAACTTTGCAGACATGGCTGGAAATTTAAATCTATTTAAGCTTGTTTTGTTAACACTTTCCAAGGAAACTAAATAATGACGTTATAAACTCGTCTGAAACATGCTAACTTTTGCCGATCAACTGATTTGCGAAAAGTTGGCAATTTGCGGGTGAACCTTCATCGAAGCCTCCGTCATATTATCACCTTTTAATAATCACATAAATGTCAAAGAGTAAAATTATATCACTCAAGTGTTATGGTTACCTAACATTATGGGAATGTTTGAAAATAAAGCGTTTTTTTTAGCTGTAATTCTTAAGTTTACCAGAAAATAATCTTAAACAGAAAGAAGTGTCTTAATTACGCCCGAGAATTATGCCATGACAAGTTTTTACGAAAACAAATGAAATTCGAATCAACTCGGAAACACAGATAAATGAACCCAAAACCGTACACCGTCTGTTTATTAGATAAGTAATTATGGTGACAGATATGTTAAACACAGAATTGAAATGTGCTGTTTATAAAAAATTGAGAATTATTTTTATAAAATAACTACAAGTAAATACGATCAATTAACAAGAAAAAGCCGTGTTTTCATCTAGTATAGGCCCTATATATTTTTATTTTTCACTGCAGACATTATGAAGTTCATGCTTCTTTTCTTTTTTTTATGTTAAAAATAATTCCTCAAGTTTTTAATTGAAAATTATGTTTTTACCAGAATTGATTAGGTTGGATGAGGTTATATAAATTGATATATGTGGGTGACATATTACAGATTCTAATATTGACATATTAACACAGGTACACCTTAGCCAGTTGTAACAGTATGTAAATTAAAGCGGTTTATGGTTATTGTTGTAGGATTAAATCACAGAAAATCCTTCTTGAAGGGGAAACACAGGTATAAGAGAACTAATAAACTTGTCAATAACTCGTATTACTCGGATTTTACAAATACATATACGCGTTTAACATTTAAATGTGCATAGTATTTTTATTAAAGCACATTGACATTAATTTTATTTTTCACATTGTAAAATCTTCCATACTATATATTTTTAAAACGTAAAAATATGCTGAGTATCTCAAAAGTTATGAAATTGAGAATCATTGTTTTTGTTTTCCGAGAAAATTTTGGCAGTGTATTTCTAATAGTATAGGACGTGAAATTTGAAATATTTTTGGAAACCCTTGGAACTATCCTTTTCAGACCTTACCCCACATTATGATACAAAAAAGTAATTTTTTCAATTAATTAATCTTTCCTCATAAAAATTTCGATATGACTTTTATTAAATGTTACCTATTGTGATTAAGCATATTAATATGCTTAATCACAATGCAAAATTTCAATTCACTGTGTGAAACAGTTTCTGACGAAAATGGGTCTGGCAGTGTATTAGATAGGTCTTAAAATGATAAAAGTTTTTTCCTTTTAAGTAACAGAAATCCAAAAAAATTGTCAATTTTGCACATTAATGGTATTAGGATCGAAATTATTTGAATTACACGCCATCAAGTTAATCTTATCTGGATTGCGACATAAACTTATCTACTGTAGAAAACTAAAGAGAATATGTACCAGATTGTAATATATTCTTACATTATATGATACAAATGAATATTTTATATATGGTATTTTCTTTAATATATATATATACTATATTCAAATTCTCGAACTTAATCTTAACAAGTTCTCATTCATGCCACAGCTACGATTGAATTTAATGATTATTTTAAGGGTTTTATTTTCAACATTATTTCATTTAACATTCTCCTGCAAATTAACTTCTTCGGTGCCAAACCCCTCAATCCCACAAATTATATACATGCGAGTATATAACGTGCTAACACTGAAATTTTAGATTTAATCTCTTCCTTATAGTACGATTCTTATATACTTCAAACGTGTGTGTGTGTGTGTGTGTGTAAACCTGAAGCTCTTCCAACTGATTTACATTTCGCACAATTTTTAATCTGATTCTAGGAGAGTACTCAGAACTAACAAAGAATAAGAACTAACATGAAATGATCCATCACGTGTATACTAAGAACCTCAAGAGCACAGTGCCGACAAACAACAAGGTTTGTTCCTCGATATAACGATTCAAAGACGGGCATATCACAAGTAGCTAAATCAATATTGTAAGAATGAACCAGTCGTATTATTAAAGGCAAAATTTTAATCATTTAAACTGAATGATTTGAAGTGCATAAAAATAAACTACATAATTTTATACATTTTTAAAAACTTTCAAAACGATCTTTGTTTTTCGTAGCTAAAGTATTACTTCTTAAACTCAAATTACTGTCAAAATTATACGTGGTAAGTAGCAAGAAGATGAATTGATAAAAAATAAATCGACTGTAGACAGTAATTGAAGAGTAAAGATAAATAATTATACAGTCATCGAAGTACTAAGCGAATCTATAATCTTGAAAGAATAGAATCGTACAAGGACAGTGTAAAACTTTCTAAGCAAATGCTAACATAATGTTTAGCGTTATATATTTACATACATATTAATTTTCTCGACAGATGAAAATATGTTGAGACACTTACATTATTATAGACATTTGTACAACAAATTGCTTAATAATTTATAAGCCCATATTAGTCTGATTAAATTAATGTTGTTACTCAGGCCCGCTAACAACTCACCCCCCTAAATTTATTTCAAATAATGGAAGAACTCGACGCTTTAGATACGCCTCGACAACATGATTATCATTCCCTTCAGATTTGTTGTAGCTTTTAATTAATGCAGCGAGTACACACGAATTAATTCACGAAGCTAATTATGATAAAAAGCAATAACGCGGAGACTGGTTGTCTAAATATTATTAGGATTATCGAAAAGTTTTGTCTGGGTATTGAGAAAGTTTCGGTGGATTGCTGTAAGGGTATTGCTGTAATGCAATAGTGAAACTATATGAGACTAATTGCTTTTTACTGCTTTGACATTGAGACTTTATTTTTATAAATTTGCCTTTGTAATCGCTTTTTGAGGTTTGCTTAAGTGTCCATTAGCTGGAATAATCACGACATATAGGATCATTTAAAAGATTTTGTTGTTTTGGTGATTAAATTATTTAGTACTATTAGATATTATTTAGTCAAGCCTTTATTAAAAGAAAATATTATTAATAGAAGAAATCTAACGTAAGGTTGAAGATATATTAAAGAAAAACAAGAAAAATAATATATTTTTAAAATAGGAACTGGAAAAATTGTTTATGAGATTTTATAAAGCATTGAGCTCTTTAAAACTATAATGTGGAATATATTTTTATTCTCCATAATACTGAATCAAGATATCAGCGAAATTGATTCAGGGTTATTTTCGTTCTTCTAAGAAATAATGGAGTAGAGTTATGCTTACGCGAAAAGATGTATGAAGTAGTGACTGATTATTTGAAAACTACTTTTAAAAAGATGCAAAATCATTGTTTCTTTACTTAGATTAATGATAGTTTCATCATTTTTAAGAATCAAAAGATCATTCTGTATTTTTATACTATTCCATATTTGTTTAATTTCTCGTCAAGCTATAAAAATAAGAACCGATGATATAACACCACATTATGTACACTTGCTGATAATAAATCCTATTTTCTCATTTTAATTTAATTTTTGTAGAGCATGGCAAAAGCTTCTGTGCTATTGATATAATGCAGGTAATTAAATCAATAAGGGAAGTATGAAATACTTAATACTAGTTTAAATTAAACTTACGTTGTGTTTAGTTTTTAAGATTTTTTTTCTTGTGTGTTATAATCATAACATAGTAAGTTTTAATCTAAATTTCATTCTACGTTTATGTAATAGGTCGATAGTCATAGAAGTGTAAGTTGCTAATCAGTGAAATTTTGTTATGAATTTTGTAGTTATTAAAATAAAACAAAATGGTGAAAACGCAAGAAGTCAAATACAAGCAAAAGTAATAATTGAAAAGATGTTATTTTTATTACTATTTACAACATGATGATCGGAATCTCAAGATCCTGTTCAGTTACTTATTTAATGTCCTCGGAACTATCATTCCAAGTAATGGAGATACTTTAAAGCTGGGAGATATAAGACTGTGCAGATTTTAGCGGTACCTTGCAAATTCATCCCCACGCAGTTCTTAAGTGCAAGTACAGTGTTTTAATACATTTATTTCATACTCCTATATTTGACATAAGTAATTAGTTTAAATCGCACGCGGATTGACTTACGCTTCCCTCCCCTTCTTTCTACCACCTTTCATTACCTATGTTTGTTTAATTGTCTACCTAATATTTTAATAACTTTAACTTAGAAACCATTTGGCATATGAAACTGAAACTAGTCTGTTTTAAGGCATAAATCCTGTAAACATTCTGCCAGTACCTCAAGTGATTTTTTAATTGAATCGATTCATCCAAACAGACCTATAGACAGACAACAAGACAATATTCCTTCAAAATAAGATTTGTTTTAGTGAAAGAATGTGTAAACGGAAAATATTTAAAGGGTGATAATTTAAAAATCACAGACAGACATTTTCGTTTTATTTATCTGTATGATAGGTATCGAAAAGTTTAACAACAGACGAAAAATTTGCAATTAGTTTTAGTTTTTAATTTCGATCAGGATAATTCCGGTCAGATAGTTTTTAATTCCTCTCAAATTCGGTTTCCATATGATTTATATGGGTATGTGGTGTAATAGGCCACACGAATATGCTATTTATCATTATTTTGCAGTTAAGATCGCACTTTCACACTATCCAGCACTTCACTACCATTAGTATTGAGTGACAACATGTGAATCTAGCATATAATATCAAACAATGCTGAAATTTGAATTTAAATATGATATAAAGACTAGTAGTGTTACGAGGTTTGAAGTCGAATGCGATATTTAAAAAGAAAATAAATACATAAATAAAAGGATTCACCCTAAATAAACGAAATAATTAAAAGACCGAATTTGTTTGGTCTAAAAAGTGAGTTTAAAGTGGTTTGAATGCACAAATAAAGTACCTAAATAAAATACATTGATGCATAAAGAGTCGTGTAAATGAATTATAGTGAATTTTTTCAGCATGAGCGACGCGATAATTTTCATGTGATATTTTGCAACCGTACCATTTAAATTATATATCATGGTTGTAAATGAAAAGGTAAGACTTTTTAGTAACCTCTATGGTGACATATAATTTGATGGTATGATTTTGTTGTTTAATAAAATGTTAATGTCTTCTTGCAGAAGCGAATACTGAAATTGTATAACTTTGCAAAACTTTGTTCCCAACTCAGAGAAAACCGCTTTATAATACACAGTGAAAGAGTATACGTATATAAATTATTTTGGCACATTAAAATTTATTTTAATTTATTTATTCTAATTAACATGGGTTGCGCATACGAGAGAGCGATATCTCTTAAGTTAGTATAAACAGTACGTTCTCTATTGGAAGTGCACGCTTATTTTTCGAACACAATAAGATGATGATCGCATGTAGATTGTGCAGATCGGGAAATATACTGCCAAGTGAACCTAGACAATTTGATATTTTTGAAAAATGTTCCATATTATATACTTGTTGGCGATGTATAATTCGGTCTTAACTATTTCTGTAAGATCGCGTATATTAAAAAGAGAAAAATAAATAATATGTTTTTTAGTTAGAGTGTTAGTTAGTCAGGTGGGATATTAGCAAGAATCTTTGCTAATATCCCACCTAAAGATGTTGTAATACAACGAAACTTAGGTCGTGGTAAAGAAATTAAAGAAAGTAGAAATAATACTACATCACGTAGTTTCATTTAATTGTGAATAATGAATTTCTACAAAATTAACGCCAAATATATTCAATATTGTAATTAAATTGAAAATATTAGTCACTATAAACGCAACAGGTACAAACTTATTTTTCATTGTCTATACACATTTCACATTGAAGTATTTAAAGCTATCATACCTTCAATTGTTACTGCCTCTAACTAAAAAACATATTATTGACTACACTCTAACTATAAAACATATTATTTATTTTTCTCTTTTTAATATACGCGATCTTACAAAAATAATTAAGACCGAATTATACATCGCCAACAAGTATATAATATGGAACATTTTTCAAAAATATCAAATTAAAGAAGTTAGAAATAATACTACATCACGTCGCTTCATTCAATTATGATTAATTACAATAATTATCCTTGATTATGTGCGGGCGCACGAGATAAATTAACACACACACACACATATAATCCCCAGTTTCATGAGCAGCACTATAATTTTTCATCTTATAAATTTATGCTTTACGTTGCATTGTAAATAATCTCCCTTAATTTAAAATTTGGCTACAGAAATACAAATCTTCAGTGTTTTGAGTGAAAGACCTTTTAGTACAACGTAGCTGACGTTATCATATTTTACATTTCAACGAGTATGTATGAGATAAATATAACATCTTTAAAGCTAAATTAAGTAGACAAAAAGATAAATTAAGTCGGCGAGCGTAGTCAGCGCGTAATTCTGGAACATACGTGAAAGCAGCACATATTCTTCATTTGCGTGGATTATAATTAACATGATGATATTATAATAGTGAAATCCACATAGTCAGTGTTTATGTATTTTTCATTTAATATTGTACGGTATTCGTAAATTGTGGCATGCTAATGTGAATTGAGATCCGCTTTTTATCGCCTACTCAAAGATATATATGGACGAATATAATTTAAATGTTCTTACCTTAATTACTTTTAGGGTACTGTATTTGGAAGGCAAAATCACGTATACGTCGGTCCGTGTTTCACAGCCGTTTTTTTCAATAAATCCTTTGACAGAGAAATTTGGCAGAATAATAAACCAAATTCACCAGTGTGTATCTCAATAGCTGATATTCAAAAATATATCTGAAAATGTCAGTTTGGGCTAATTACGTACTCGAAGAAAAATTAAAATTTTCAATTTCTATGTCTTGTGTGGCATCGTTTGAAAGAACTGATTGGTTACGAGATTTTCAGAATTGTATGGTATGTATATATAATTCATTTTAGCTTGTATAACTGCTAAATCTAAAATTATTAGAAAATCAGATATTTAGAAACAAATTCAAAAGTTGTATCAAAACTATAAAAGGAATATTAGATTTCGTACTTTTTGATACACACATACATACATATATATATATATATATATATATATATATATATATATATATATATATATATGTGTGTGTGTGTGTGTACATATTTTTTTATGATAATTAAATAAACTATATATGTTATTACCTAATTAGTTGTGTTAGTTATAGTTTTATACTTTTAGCTCTGGGAAGTCCATATTAGTGATGACTTATGATAAAATTTTCCTTCAAAGAGATAAGGAAGCATTGAAGGGTGAACGAGACTCACACTTCTTCATTTTTATTTCTATTTATATTTTTGTTAAAACTAGTTACATAACTAACGATTAATTTGTTTCTAAATTAATATACTACATTCGGCCTATTCTAAGATTCCTTTTGAATCACTTATCTAATGTCCAGCAAACCAAAAAGTTTTATTCTTTCGATTCGTCTAATAATAATTTTTCGAGTCGACACTTAAGCACTTTGTTTTGGAATCTTTGTATCACTTGTATATTAGACTTTCTGAAGCAACCCTACAGCTCTATTCCATAACTCCAAACTGGGCTCATAAAAATCACAAATATTAAAATATTACGCTACGAAAGATATGGTCTAGACAATAGATTAAATCACTTCAAACAGATGAAAGTATTAATGCACATCGTCAGATATCCTTGCTTTAGACGCTTTATGCCCTTGGAAAGTCTTATAAGAGAAATACCGAGAAATACTTAAGGCGTCTCATCATCTCACGTTTAAAATACTGGCTTTTTATGGGAAAGTCGCAATGCAGTGTATGAGTATTAAATATTGCTATTCGAAAGTGATAATTTAATCTACTAATAACAAAAGGAACCGTTAATATAAACCCTTAAATATTCTTGCTTTAGAAACTATATGTCCTTAGATATCCTTGGAAAAGACTCAGCGAATCTTACCATTTTATGTTTACAATCTTGGCTCTTTGCTTAGGATCTTTGCTTTAATCAATGTAAATATATTTACCTTTACTATTTTATTTAACGAAATGTACATGAATTATTTAATCTTCAGAAAACAATTTTATCATCTTAATTTTCATGGATTTGAAGTGAAATATATTATACAAATAAAAAGAATAATTATAATGATGCAATACAAAAGTCAAAGTACCAAACTTTAATTTACTATTGAAATAGTGAATTTGGGTAACGTAATTGTGAAAAAATCAGGTCGTTATCCTAAACGGACCTTATGTCCTGTGAACCAACGAGCGAACAAGGAAAGGTTAATTTGTTCTTCAACAGTAAATCTGTAACTTTGAAGAACAAATTAGGTTGTCTTTTGAAGAAAGTGGGTAAATGTAAATTATAAAACTGTTGTAATATCAACTGTTTTATTATATACAAGATGCCTGGCTGTTTTATTATATATCAGCTGTTTATATATAAATGTTGGACAAAGAAAGACGTTATTTCTGACTGACAAATAGTACTGAAAAATATAATTTTTTTCAGGATATTAAAAATAATATTCCTAATTATTTGTCATCTTTTTCGTACAAACGATATTTGCGCATATTGTTCAGCGCCTCTCAGGGGAATAACCCGCGAACAGCTACGAATTTATCGCCACTCTGGGTAAACTCTGCATTCCGGGCAAGTATGGGATGTGTTAAAAAGAGTAATGTGTGGTATTTGTTTTCCCACTCAACTAGAAAAAAAGCCGTATTTTACATTTTATTTCAAAGACAAAATATTCTTTAAAGCCATCAAATAGCGTTTTTTTTCTATGGGTATATGGAAATGTGAATATATATATATATATACACACACATATATATATATATATATATATATATATATATATATATATATGTGTGTGTGTGTGTGTGTGTGTGAGTGTGTGTGTGTGTTTGTGTATAAATATATATACAAGAAAACCAATTCTTATTTTAGAACAATATCAAAGAACGAGTCTACCTATTAATGAAAACCATACTACAATCCATTCGAAATTGCTTATTTTTTTCTGACAAAATCACGAACATAAATTCAAACTGACGGTCGAAGACTCTCTTTTATGTACTGATTGAATTAGTGAATTACACAAAATATCCACCTCTATCTTGAAATTAAGTTAAAACCTCAAATCATATATAACCCATTGTTCTCCACTATATCAACTTTCCACATCCATTCTGTTCGAATAGACGCTATTATGTAGTGCACCTGAAGCCGGAAAAGGAAGTAAAACGGATTTGGCCAGTTGCGGTTGAGTGACCGTAAAAGCAAGTGTGGCCCACGTAAACGCAGTCGGTTAGTTCCGTTAGAGAGTACATTGCGGCAACGGCGACCCATTGGACATTTTCATTATTATCAAGAGGAGAAGTATTAGAAAAGGAGTTAGTAAATCTAAGTGTTATCATAAATTTTCATTTATTATTAAACACAATCAAATTATAACCAAATCTGGAGATTGTAAGTTGCTTAGACAATTAAAAAGCAAATAGTGCTTTGAGGTATATACATACCACACAGACATACAATTTCTTATACTCGTAAGCTTCTTTTCATACATCATATTATTGATTTTCCATTGACATATTCATTCGCTGTGTTAGTTGAAAAGATCAAAATGTTTTTATTAAAATAGAATTAAAGTAATTAAAGGCAGTGTAAAATCATTACCTTTGTAAAAATACCTCGATGAAGAATTTGATTACAGCGGAGGGTATAAGGTATAAGATTAGGATATATTAGTATTAAGTTAAAAGAGTCTGTAATGTGCTTTTTCAATTGCAAATATATTATCATATAATGGATTTTTTATATCAAATAACATATTTTTTTAATATATGCCAAATACTTTTCTTTATTTTCTTTACCGTCGCTTCGATTTATTGCACTCGATTGTTCTGTATATATAGTAATCGTGTAAACTTTACGTACATATAGTAAAAACTGTACATATAGTAATAGTGTAAACTTTGCGTACCTATACATTGAAAACATATCAAAAAATGAATTGGTTGATAAAAATTAAGAGATAAAATGTTTAAAGTTTAATTAAAAACTACTGATCCGACTCGAATCGATTTCTAAGAAAAATAATGGAAAGTAAAATATAGTTTTTATTTGGTCGCACTCAGTTCTGAAGACATAAATTTAATGTCTTAAAAATAAATAAAAATTAATTTTCGTTGCATTAGTGCAACAACAACAAAACAGTAACTAGCTATTGAAAGTATAATAAATTACACAAATGGGTAGTATTAAGTTCGCTATACAAATGTGCAGTGTATTATACAAATCAATTATGTACGTCAATAGATATCGCTACGTATATTTTAACTCGTGAAATTAAGTTTCCCACTAGGACAAATATTGGCGAAATGGGCCTGGCGAAAGGTGAAAAATGGAGTGGTGCGAGAAGGGTAGGGGAATGTTTGTCATATTGAGCCTGACTAGGATTATATTGGGCTATGGTAGTGCTTATAGTCCACAGCATCAGTACGTTATTTAGATCTGTGCTGACGAAGACGCGGGCACATTTCAGGAAAACGTTAATTTGAATATTGAAAAATAATACTTTAAATGAGACGTCATAATGGAATCTGGAAACGATGTACGTAATGATATGGTTATTTTCAAAGTTTCTACTTGCTCTTTTTTAAGGTTTTAAGAAACTAATTAATCTCGTTTTAAAAGATTTAACTCAATTGAAAAATGTCAGGTATAGCTATATTATAACTATTCGAATTTAATTTCTATTACCGTAATGTTGGACTGCGAAATGCAATTCAGGTTAAAATATTTTTTTGTACGCACACTAAATTTTTAATCGGATAGAAAGCAAATTTGCGGGAAATTACATATTTAAACTTAACATGAGGTGAATGAACGCAGGCGAAGTAATGATTAAGCCCTCGAGTTTCTCTCGATACTTGGTACAGTTCCCGGGCTATATAAAAGTGCCACATTCTTGACCGCTTTAAGCAGTAAGTAGTATTGTAAGTTGGGTAACTGTGAGTGTTTTTGATACGTGAATCGTTTAAATCACCAGCTGTTTGAGATTTACCCGCCCTAATCTCTTTAAACATAAGAGTTTGAATAGAGAACGAAATATTGTATGAAGGTCATTTTTTACTACCAAATCTTAGAAGCTCACACGCAAAAAAGGAGCTAATTTACATGTAACATGCAATGCTATAGCCCAAATTTCAATGGAAATATATAGATATATTTACCTTTAATTCAAGGAATTCCTTGTAGTTAGATTTTTAGGGAATGTGATCGACAAGTTCAGACAAATTTTGTGACGAATTTTTCTTTTATTTTCTCAAACCCATATGTATAATTATGTTTTACATTTTTATTTTCTTCATTTAAATTTCTTAGCTGCCTGAACATTATAAAAACTTTTAAAATAACATTACTCTCTCACGTTAATTGACATAGAACCCTTGATCAAAAACGGAAATCGCCGTTAACCTTAATAGAATACTTACCTCTAAATTAGTGCAAAACAAAGATTGTAAAAATATGGCTTTGAAAGTAACTTTTAAAAAAAAATTTGCAGTTGTTATTGGGCGCCGGTCCTCTTAATATTTGTTGCCTTTTTTAATTTATTTACTCTTTTTTTTTTAAAGCGTCTATTTTTTGAAATCTGTATTAGGGACTCATTTTACACAAATATTTTTAATTTCACTTTATCTAACTCAAATTTCATCAAAAAAGAGTTCTGATTATAAATTTCTTTTAAAAATATATAATGATTTGTTGAAATAATTTGTTTTGAAGAAATTTGATTTTTCGGAACATTATTGCTTTCAATTTGTGTAATATACTTTATTTTTATTTGAAATGCCATTAGCTTAATATCTATTATACATATTCTGCAAACATATTTCATTTTAACATTGAGATTGATATTGAACAAGCATATTACTATTCATTTTTCGTCCTTGTGGACTGAAGTAACAAAACAAGTAAACAATAATTATGAATATCTCTACAGAATTGCTTTTCATAAAACACAATATAGGAGAGCAGTTTAGGCGCAACTATTCCTTTCTTGAAAAGAGCGTACAGTCAAACGCAGTGTACTGTTGTGTCGTACTGAATTACATCGTAAGGGCGGCAACGAAATTTTAACACTTCCGGTCACTCAGTCGTTTCATTTCATTTCAAACGCATACAGCTTTATATACATACCTAGTACCTGCGTACATATACATGTACAGGTATACGGTTGAGTAGGTATCAAAATTGGGCTTATCCTTTTCATAGATTTAAGAATATTTTTTACATAATGTTGTGTTTATGGGCACAAATATTTCGCTTTGTGAACCGCTTGCAAATAGGGACCAATCCTCTTATGTAGAGGGGAAAGTTGATGACATCAAATTGTCGTTGATTTCCTTTTAACGTTAAAGTTCTTTTCACGTGTAAATCAATATAAATAAATGATACGGAGAAAATATTTAATGTCAAAATTAGGTTTAATTTTTTAAATAAATCTCCAAAAATTCAAACCATTCATAATTTCTTTTCAAAACTGTCATTGTATACAAATGTCTCCATTTTTAGGTCGCCAAACCGCAATGATTTAATTGACAAAATATATGTTCACTTTAGACTATAATTTCTTGGGAAATAATAATATTTCTACGTTCTTTATTTGCTTTCTACTATTACCATTAGATTATTGGCATGCACAAGTAACTTTATCGCCTAATGGTATTTATATGGGGGTTACATTACCGTGAATACCGATAAAAACGACGTGGGCTGATAGTACTAGGATTTATTCTTTTATAAGCAAGATATTTATTGGCAGTTTCTATAGATAGCGCTTCTCTAGGTTTTGTTCTTGTGTATAGGCGTAGGTTTTATGTGTAAGCTGGGCCAATAGATGGCGCTATGATAATTTTTAATGGAAATAACATTGGTCGTCAAACAATAGTCCCAACGTCAGCGTTCATCTTCGCTAAAGAAGATACATTAATTATGCCTTCAAACCTTTATCTTGCTAGATTAAGAATTAATCCTAAATATTAAACAAGTATATGCATGTATCATAAATACAAAATGTTAAAAGGTAAAAATGTATTGATAATAAGCAAAGATAACAGTAAACAACGTAATAATTTTAATTTTCACTACTCTAACTAGTGATCAATCAATGAACTACTTACCAACCCCATAATCGTATTCCTGATCTGATCAATGAAGCAGAAAAAATTATCCAAAATGGGCGCAACACATAATACTGCGTTAATCAAGGATATGACACAAAATTGATGTGTCATAAAATTCAATCAAGAATAATCAAATCAAGAATATGTCACAAAATTGATGTGTCATAAAATTTCATATAATAATTTTTATTGATGATGTTTTAATAAGAATATTTTTCTCATGCTAGGACGTTATTAAAATTGTAATACTTGTGGGCTAATAAATAAATAGCAATTGAAATGGGCTTTAAAAACATTACTAAAATATTTTTTTTTCGTTAAAAAAAGTATTTATTACTTTATGTATATCAAAAATGGAAGCAATCCAGTTTTCTTATGAACTATAAATCCGTCATAATTGCATCATTACTTCAGAATATATTTCAGGCATCTAACATTATCGGTTGCGGTGCTCCTATTGCATTAAGTGAAAATAGATAATACCAGATACAACTGGTTTAGCGGTTAAGTTTACACATTTAACTACTCAAGATACAAAACCACATTGTGAAGCCTTTCAGAATATTAAAAATTGCTCAATGATGGAATACTGGATTATTTACCAAAATATTCAAAAAAATAGTTCAAATATTTACTATCGTTACTTCTGATATTTTTTGTTATTTAAAAGTTTTCATTTTCAATACTCTACCGAATTTTTTAATTATAGCTAATTGGATTTATCTATGAATCGAACACAACTTCCATTTCCGACTTGTAACGACATTGAAATCTAAACCATATTTAACCTATTATTAAGAACCTACATCCACTTCACTTCGATCCGTCTATTCTATAACTAATCTGAAATCGATGAAGGAATCGTAACAGCACCGGTCAATTGCGGTCGAATGTACAGAAACTTTGGCGTTAAAATTTGAATAGCATTATCGAATTTGGTTAGTTCAGTGCGTCAGTGCAGTGCGAGCGACTGACTGGGCATTTTAATTAGTACCGCCTTTATGAAAATTAGAATGTGAATATTCTTCCTCCGAATGCTGCTAAATTTTATATATTTTTTTATTTTATTTTTCTTTCATGTGTATTTGGATACTTATTATTTCCAGTCTGGAATAGATATAACGTTTATGATACATTTTCGTACTGTTTCCATACGGGTAAATTTTATTTATTATTAAAAGAGTAATTAAAACCAAGTCCGAATCCGGCGACTGGGAGTAAAAATTTAATTAAAGCCTTGATAATTAAAAAGCAAATATATACAAAAAAATTATGCAATGCGCTAACATATAACCTCTTATACTCGTAAGTATCATTTCATGAGTTACGCTTTTGATTTTCCATTCATAAATTATTCGTTGTAATTACTACCTTGAAATTAGTCGCTGCAACATTCAATATATTTATATCACTCCTACCAAAATGTCATATATTCAATTAAATTGATCACGAGGC
Organism: Druceiella hillmani; assembly: GCA_039881145.1. Classification (NCBI taxonomy): domain Eukaryota; kingdom Metazoa; phylum Arthropoda; class Insecta; order Lepidoptera; family Hepialidae; genus Druceiella; species Druceiella hillmani. Next base: position 13,302,178 of record JAYKKI010000014.1, on the reverse strand, counting down.
ACTTTAATTTATTATTTTCATAAATATATAGAAAGAATTTCATTTTATAATTGGGTATAATATGAAAGATTCAAATTTTATTATTATTTTCATAATACTTATAGATAAAACGCAATTCAGATTAAAAGCTTTTTCGTACACACACTTTTATAAACGATTAAACTAGATCTCAAAATAAAGTGCAGGAAATAACATTTTTAAATAAAGTATGAGGCGAATTTTCTTGAATGAACGCAGGCGAAGCAACTATTAAGCTCTCGTCCCTAATATTTTATACAAATCGCGAGCTTCACGGAAGAGCTACTGTTAGCTCCTTATTAAACAATTCGTGCTATTGTGAGTGGGTTAAATGTGTTTTTTATGAGATTCGTTTAGATTACCGATTGTTCAAGTTTTACTTGTCATCCGTTAACGACAGTCAGGTAATTTGAATACCGAAAGAAATATTGCCATACTAATAATTATGTCTGTCTCTTGACTTCAGGCTAGAAACTAGTTTAGATTATAAAATTTAGCTAATTTGGAAATAATAATACCCACCAATTTCATTAAACACTATATATTTTAATTGAACTCACAGTGCTGGAGTTCTTAAGAAATATAATTAAAATTCTATAGATTTTAAATATGTAATTTTTAATATAATTAAAATTCTATCAATTTTAAATATGTGTGCGACAAGTTCAGGCAATATACTGACATATATGTTCTTCTTTTATATATTCTCGAATTCGTATGCATTACTTATGTATTTAATTATGTTTTTACTTTGAAAATCAATTTGAGTTAGGTTTAAACGTAAGCACGAAAGGTATAATTTTATAGCTTCGCGGAAATTACAAAAACTTATAAAAATATTTCTCTGTAAGATAAATTATTACCGCATAAATCAATTCACCGCATAAATTATTACCGCATAAATCAATGATTTTATTAGAGTGTTTATGCGTAAACTAGGGTAAGAGAGAAATAGTAAAATATTAATCAAAAAGCAATTTTTTAATCAAAATTTTACAATGATTTTTTTGGGAATTTTCAGCATATCTTGTTTTTAATAAATTTTTCCATTGTTTTTCTGAAAAAATCTATTACATATACAAATTTACATATACATTTCAAAAGTTTAAATAATTTTCCGCTATTTTAAATAACCCGTTCGATTGTGCTATAGCGGGGAATTATTTAGTTCTTTTGTTCTTTGCATCAAAATTAAAAATCATTAATAAAAGTAATATTTATCTTCTCTAATTAAAATTCTAACCGATGTTTGGTCAACTGATCAGGTCATACTCTCGTATATTCGCGATTGAAATAAATGAATCATTGTTTACAAAGCCACAGTTTCATTACGATTATTACGTTTACTGGAATAATCGTGACGACATTACGGTCATATTTACCGAAATATTTTATGTAGAATAAGTACAAAACAAACATATACTAGTAGAAAAAAATTGTATATGTATCTAGGGAAAAAATCAAAAAATCTCGATACATTGAAAACGTAAATGGGCGTATAAATATTACGTGGAACAAATTATGGAGTTCTGATTTGTAAATCAAAGGTAGCACTGGACTCACACCTGTTGCTTTATCTTTCCTATAGATCGCTAATATGAATATATTGTACAAATTTTACAAAAACAGTAATTGGAATATACTAAAGAGCAACGAAGTGATGTATGCTAAATTTTAAACGATTGGACGAAATAACGAGCGAAGAAATTGAAGAAAAAACAAAAATTTTGGATGACCTAAGTCGTTGTCAAAAACTGAAATGGATATGGATTGCCCGCCTGGCAAGAATCGCTTTGAAAAGACCCAAGAGGCAAATGAAAAGTAGGAAGACTGCTAGATAGATATACAAATAACCAGATCAAATTACAAAACGATAGCTTATTGGTAAATACTGAAGACTAAAAGTGGTGGAACAACTTGGAGAAGGCAAAAAGGTTCTTAATACACGAGAATATCTTAAATTTAATAACCCATTTACCATATTCAAATAATAATAAAATAAGAAAATTGTAGTTTATAATCGATTAGGTCATGACCGATTAAGTATTTAATAAAAACGTATATCGAACTGAAATTTAATTTCATTTATATCCAAATATTATAAGCGACAATCAATTTGAGTTAGGTGCATTTAATCTTACAGAAATATGAGTGGAGAATACGAAGTAATTGTAAAACCACCTCATTGAATAAGGAAATATACCTTAATGTAATTTCAGGCCTCAAATTGTTATATGAAATAATCATATGCATAGATCTCCCGATCGGTCGAATGATCTACCTAGGTACCTTTATTTTTTATTTTTCTAAAGTTTTATTTTTCTCCTCCAGGTCTAGTCATGAAGGAATATCTATGCATACTATCATAGTAATTGAAATTGACATTCCCAAACAAGTAACTAATCAATTAACTACCAAGTGACTGTTAAATGACTTTTCTGAAGCGGTTAACGGAGCAGAAAATTTTCAGACTGATTCACGCTACTCAGATATAATAACCATTACTAAACGACGAATTACTTTGAATAATTCACGGAGAAATTCAACAAAATGTTTCAAATATTTGATCCGTTTTCTGTGATATTCTTTCGTCATTTTCCGTGATTATTAAATCACAGGTAACTTCCATTTCCAACCTGTAATGATATTAAAGTCCATGGCCGTATCTAACCAATTAGTAACGCCGTGAATGCACTTCACCTGAGATCCGTTTACCGTACAATAAAGCCAATGAGGGAAGGGTAAAATCACCGGTCAATCGACGGAATGACGAGAAGCGTTGGCATTATTATATGATTAGCTTCACGGCGGTTATTTCCGTTCAGAGCTTATATGCATTGCGGTGTGGCGACTGATTGGGAATTTTCATTACCATCGCGAATAACAATATCAGAACGCGAATCTCTTTGACCGAAGTGCTACTAGATTTTTTAATATTATTTATTTCGTTTTTCTTTCATATAGACTTCGTCTCTTACCGGGTATAAAATTCTAAAAACTTCCTGTTAGAAATAGCTACATATTTGGGATATATTAGCATAATTTCATACAAATACATTTCATTCTTTTCTAAAAGAAATATTCAACCTAAGGTCAAATTCGCGAATGGTAATAAAAAATTGATTTAATTAATATTACCTTGATAATTAAAAACCAAACAGTACACTGACATGAAAACGTACTGTGCCGTCATATAACCTCTCATACTTGTGAGTTTCATTTCTTACGTTATATTTTTAATTTTATATTAACCTTACATTTAATACTTCAAAATTATACATTACAATTAATCTCTTTCGACGTATTCGTAAGCTTCGCTACACAAGTCATATTTTTTATTTTATATTAATTAATTTAGTTTTTGTACTATCTTAGATTTAATTACGTTCTGTGTATTTGTAAGCTTCATTACACATGTTATACTTTACATTAATTAATTTAGTTTTTGTACTACCTTAGATTTAATTACGTTCTGTGCATTCGTAAGCTTCATTACATATGCTACATCTTTTATTTTATATTAAATTATTTAGTTGTTGTACCACCTTAAAATTAATAACGTTCTACGTATCCGTAAGCTTCATTACACATGGTTAAATTTTAATTTTATTTTGATTTACTTATTCGTTGGGTAAATAAAAGTAGAATAAGGTAGCACAAGGGAGTAATCTTAAAATTAATTGCTGTAAAGTTCAATAGGGTTTACTTAATTTCAACCAAAATATTATAAAATCAATTAAATTGAGTACTAAGTTATTTCAAGTCGATTTTTTTTATAAATATATCTTAAAGGAGAATTTGATTACAAAGGCAGATATATCATATAAACTTAACATAGCTTAGTTGCACAAAACCACTAGAGTATAGTCTTTTAATTTTCAACATATTTTGCAAAATGATTTAATGTGTAAAACGTATAATGTCTTAATATATTAATGGCTTTCGAATACCTTGCGTGCATTCGTTTAAAAAAGAAAATTAGATTTAAAGGCTTTAATCTAATCTCATATAAAAAGGTATAACTCACTTGATAAAATCAAGAAATAATTATAAGGAACAAAAGCAATAATTTCAGTTTAATTTTTATTACCATAATTTCGACGACGAAACGCAATTCAGATTACAAGATTCTTGTTTACGCACTCATTCAGTAAACGATTACAATAAAACATGTAATCTCAAAGCAAAGTACAGGAAATTACATCTTTAAATAAAACATGAGGTGAATGAACGCGGGCGAAGCAAGAATTAAGCTCTAGAGTTTCCGTCAATATTTGATACAGGTTGCGATCTACACGGAAGTGCTTCACTGTTGGCGGCTTAAAACAACTCGTATTACTGTGGGTCGGGTAGCCGTACGTGGTTTTATTACGGGACTCAATTTTATTACTGGCTGTTCAAATTCTACTCGACACCTGTAGATTATGGTTAGGTCATTTTAAAAGAGAAAGGAATAAATAATGTTACATAGTAGTGCTGATATTAATAGTACCGATGTCTCTTTTAGTAATTAGAAGCTAGAAGTTTATTTAAATAAAGTAATTGCTAATTTATTTACAATACATAAGCAATGCTGCCATTTCAAAAAATACTACATATTTTTATCGAACTTGTAGTGACGGAGGTCCTAAAAGATTGATTTTAGAAATATGTAGTGCATAATCCACAAATTTAGCCAAATCATTGAAAAATGTTAATTTTTTGATTTTGGAAATTCGCATGGGTTATAATTCTATTTTATTTCAGCCCTTTAGTTTAATATTTCACGTTATATAGAAAATTAATCCTAAGTAGATTTATGCATAAAAATCGGGCCCCATCTAAGGAAAAAAGGTACAGTTGCATAGCGAGATTTAACCAGAATAAAATAAAGGGGATAACAATATAAATCAAAAATTAATTTTTCGCACACAGTTTTAGAGTACTAATTTTTGGGGTTAATTCCAATACAGTCTATATTTTGTTTAATAAATTCCACATTCCTTTATTTCAGAATTTTAGCGTGGGTTGTTTTTTATGAAGTAGTGTTGTATGATGTTCATAACATAAATACCATAAATACCAATTTAATTAAATTATACTCTTTGAGAGAAATTCCGGATAATAGACTTTTTTTAACGAAATATAATGATTTCTGATATTGCAGAACACTATTTATTTTGGTATGTGTAATATATTTTATTTTTATTTTAGTTTTCATTAGGTTAGTATTCATTTAATATATAAATGTATATTTTGCTTGAATTTGATACTGACGCAGATCATCGTTGAAATAATTTGCTAAATTAAAACCAAGAATAGTGGTCGTAAATTACAATTCTTTTTTTAACTTTACGATCGAAAAGGATAAAATAAGTGAAAAGTAATGGTACTTTATATTACAGCATAGCTTTTCATAAAAAGTTATGTAAGAGAACAATTTAGCTGCAGCCATAGTGGCTGATTTTGAGAAGAACGAAACAGCGAAACGCCGTCACCACGGTGCACTATTGTGTCATACTGAATTACACCACATCTACGTCAACATGGTTAGTTCCATTTTGTTCGAAGCCTTCAAACGCGCTCCGTACAATAGAAGTAACCGGTATTTGCATCCAAGTGTGTGGTTGAAAGCGAGTGAAAATTTTACTTGTGCTTCTCACGGATTTACCGGCATGTGTTACATACTATGTACGTTTCGTGAATAGCAATATTTATCAAAAACATTTCATAATCAGTAATATTTGTCAAACAGATCAGAGATTTTAATTATCAAAAAAAATAATCTCAAGAAATGTCATTCGTGACACGTCAGCGAAGAGCGTTTCATAATTTATGCAAGTAAATATATTTCACAGTTCTATATTAAGTCACGAAATGAACATATCTTAATTAAATTGAGATATCGCAATATAATAATTTTACATTAGATTTAATATATTTTCTTAATACCAATCGAATTCACAAAAAACACCGAAATTCAAAAATTATTTCTTTTTGGTAAGTTTTATAAAGTTAAGTGTAAAATTAACAAAACCTAAATGATTTTGAATGTATTCGGCGTTAATTTTGTGGAAATTCATTATCACTTAATTGTTATTCACAACTAAATGAAACTACGTGATGTAGTATTAATTCTACTTTATCACGACCTAGGTTTCCTTGTATGACAATATCGTTTGGTGGGCAATTCCTACATATTGAACCTTAGAAACTTCCAACAGCATTTAAAAGTTATACAACACAAGAGCCGAAGCGGGGTTTGCGCGGGTTTTCCCATAGTTTACATTAGTTAGTTCATGGCAGGGATGCAATGTAGTTTTTTATTATATTTTCGAAATTTATACAATATGCAAGTATTTTAGTGAGGGTAATAAATTAAACTTATGTTATTCTATAAGGTTATACAATGCAAATCTTCCGATGGATGTAATAAATTAAATGAATGTCATTCTTAGTAATATGTTGATAAAATAGCAATGATTTCTGTTGGTTGGAACAAGGTTATACAACTAATTGGAACAAGGTTATACAAATTATTATGCATATCTCCCATTTTTGGTTTTCTTTTGTAACGTGTCTCGTTAGATATGTGACCGAGTTTAAACAATTTAGAGTGCATTGCAGTATCAATATTGTCTAACTATATTATGTCTAGAAGACGTTAAGTATGGGTAATGATATTGTATTGAGTTGTTGATGTTATTTTAAAAAGAGTCATATTAAAAATTGAAGGAGGATACGTCATAAGCCGATGAGTAATACACGTTGTAGTATTATCATATGTTGGGAGTAACATAATTGGACCACACTGTAAATAACAAAGTTGTGTTTCTGATCACATAGCAAGTCTATTCCACCGTGTTTATATCAGATGCGCTGTATGCATAATGTTAACAATTAGAATATTTTAAAACTTTTTTGTGGGATATTTATTATACACCATCTTTTACCATATTATATTTATTACACCTTCTTGTCACGTATGTAACAATACCCTAGTAATATATTTTGCATTCGATAGTGCGCGTGGAAATGAATATCAATTGCAAACGGCCACTAATAATGGATGTCACAGCGGGTAATTTATGTTTTTGATATTCTGAATATTCTTTTTGTAGTTACATTGCATGGAGGTGTATTTGTAAGAATTTATGGTATATTACATTTGTGAAGATCTGATATATATTTATTTTTCATCACAATTTTTATCCTCCAATTTAATATGGTCATATAAAGAAATACCAAAACATGTCTATTTCAATATATTAATTACAAAAGATTATACCGAAAATTATTACAATTAATATGTAAACTCATTTAAAGTTGGATACATGTACGTTCGAATTTTGAAATTAAACTACGTATGTACACGAATTTTGAAATGAAAATGCATCCGTTCGAATTTTGAAATTAAACTACGTATGTACACAAAATTTTAAATGAAAATGCGTAAGTTCGAATTTTGAAATTAAACTTAAAGACGCCAGTATTCTATAATATAACTAATGGGTAAGAGTTCTGATAGATAAAGAGTAAACGATGATGGAAAAAACTTGACGTTTGCACGAATTATTTTTTTCCTCATTAACAAAATATTCAATTGAAAAATATTCTTGTGCTTGATGTAGTTTTTAGTTGATATGCCTCATTAAATAAGTAAGTTATCTTGTTCCTGTCTTTATTTAAAAAAAAACTTGGTTATATGTTATATTTTGCTTAGAATAAATTCATTATATTAATTGCTCATATTTTACTTTTAACATGGTCTTAAGACAAATCGAAAAAGTTTTCTCCAATGTTCCCTTATGATTCGTAAATAATACTAATGACTAAAGGTAAAATGCAAATCTTAATTAAGTTACATTTTTTTTGAAGTTCATAGCGAGTAACTATTGATGTTTTAAATAGACTATGCGTAAGGCAAATATATGAAGGTAATAAGCAAAAAGCTTGCATGACCACAGAAACAGGAAGGAAAAACCAGGAAACAAAAGAAAACATTTAAAATAAGTATTGGGCAAAACAAAACACTCAAGGAATTATATATGAGCCTTTCCATTATCTTACTTTACTCACAAAGGTAAGAATTCCCCCAAAACTATGAAAAAATATCTGGGTTTTTATAGGTATGTTTTATTAAATATAATTTAATTTCCTTATGTAAGAAATAATTGTGAAAACAAAATAGATTTACAGTTAGGTATTCATATTGTTCAATGATGAATGATCCTCAAGTCATTTAAAGAGATTTACGTTTAGTTTAAAGGTGAAAGATACGTTATTTTCATATACATAATACTTCATTTAAGAGCTTTTCAATTTGACATCATTAATCATATAATTTTTAAAAGATTTTTATTCTAAAAAAATCATGAATTCAGTTTTGTACTAAACCTCAAAAATAGACAATGTTTTTTAATAAAGGTAATATAATGTGGAAATAACAATGCATGTGTCAGATTTTTACTCTACTGTGTCTTCGCTTCCATACTAAAATACATTTTTGTTACGTTTATACGAGGAGTAGGAATATGTGAATACCGAATATGTGAAAGTTCCAGTGAACATTGTAATACATTATTCAATTATTTCTCGTATCATAAATAATGAACGGTTCTGATGACATTCGATTTCTTCGATAATAAATCCTGATATTTGGTCAATGAACGAAATAATTCAATTTCCTTTTATTAATAACAATAAAGCTATTCCAGACATATTGCTGAGTGTAAGTATATATAAAGGTAGTCACCGGAAAATATTGTACTCTCTTGTGATGAAAAGTTTTAGTAGTTTTATTAATCATTATTCAAATAAACTTGAAAGGAAATGTGCTTTATTATTAAAATATTTAAATTATGATTACAAATATTAAGAGTAAAAAGGGATAGTTTGCCACAAAGGATAATTTTTAAGTTTGAATATTTTTTTTAAATTATATGAAAAAATAGTGGTTTTATGTAAATTATATTGAAAATTAATTTCTTTATTAGGTTCGCGGATTAGCAGATCCGAATTTCCTTTTTAATAAGCTCCTAATTACAAATATCATTAGTTAACCATGTCAATTTAGCTCGTCCCCTTGATGTTTTCATTTAAAATTGTTGATATCCTTATTTAATTATGTACGCAAGGTATACCTGATTTTTTACTATATAAATAAAGGTATCTGAAATTTATTCTTAGACTCCATGGAATTACAACAAAAATATTCCATTGAAATTAATTTAGTTGCATTTTTCCCGATATAAAGAAACTTTAAAAATAGTTTCAACGGAACATTTCCCGGCATGTTGAATTGAGCTAAAACATATCTGAGAAATTATTATCATATACAATAGTTATTTACAATATAGCTTTAGTAATAGTTACAGGGAAATCGAAATCAATATTTAAATATTATCAGAAATGAAGTTTCCTTTAGTATTTTATGCGCAAGTATTCAACATTTTTTCTTATAATGAAATAAAATAGCAATGGAATTGTAAAGCAGATCATTAATAATAAGTTTGCAACCAGAAATTTTGCCTTTCTTGTCACAAGATACAAAATATCTATCAGGCCAACTATTCAGAGTGTTTTCTTCTCCTATTATTATTGTACCAAAAGCATAAGAGGTATGATAACATACAAAGAGAAATCCATTAATAATTGTAGATAAAATACTAGGTTTTAAAAACGATTTAACTAATAAGGAAGCTGAAAATATACTGCTTCATTTCTTTTTTTTGCTATACCTTTCCACAAAATATCCTTAATTAGATTATTTTCCTGTGTTTTTTGGCATGTGGACTGACTTCCCAATTTTTCTTCTTCCTGTTCCGTAAAATCCATTTTTAAGTGACCAAAAAATAGGCGTGGTTACAATAAGCAGCGCAATAATACTTGTTCAAAGCCAGTAGTATAGCCTGTTGGTCGACAACTTGAGGAGTGAACTGTTTCGTTCATTTGTCCCACACTCGGATGTTAGCTTATACAAATTCACAGAAATGTCCATATAACAGTCGCATAGCGACAGGCATTTTTGTAAACGCACGCTCTCTTCAACACCTAGAATGGTCGAAGTTCTATTGTCCTTAGTGGTACGTTTCAAGAAGGACATATCTGTGAAAGGAAATACTGTTATTATTTAGTTAATTGTATCACGCACTAGTACCTATGGTTATTGTTGTATTAAAGTACCAGGGTCGGCTGAAAAGTTTTGAGCCTAAGTACTCTTAAATATTACTAATGATTCGCGCAGCACATCACTAATCGCGGATATTCTAAGAAATATAAATGTCAAGATTCATCTCATTATCGACATTACTCTTTTAGTAACGGAACCATAAACGTCACCATGTCCGAGTTATCCGCACTTTGCACGAATTTGGAGTACATAAAATTTGTTCATAAAATTTGTACATAAAAGTTGTCATAAAATTTCTTACAAAGAAGAACAACGCCGACGGAAATATTTGAAGAGATATCAGCAATTTAAGGGAAGTCTGCATCTTCATTTACAACCGTAAATCGTTGGAGCCGAGATTTCAAACAAAGCAGGGAGTCGCTCGAAGATGATCCCAGATCGGGACGCCCCAACATCGCCGTTATCGAAGAAAACATTAAAGAAAGTAAAAAAACTTGTTCTAGAAGATCGTCGAATCAAGGAATGAATCGGCTACATTTTTCATAATCATTTACACATGAAAAAGGTGTGCGCGCTATTGGTGCCTAAAATTCTCGCGCCACTCGACAAGCGGCATCAAGTCACAACTTCGCAGGAGATCCTGACTATGTTTTTTCTCATATTGTCACTGTTGATAAAACATGGATTCTATAGTACGATGCGGAATCAAAACAGGAGTCAATACAGTGAAAAGAAAAGGAAGAAAAGCCGCCATGGAAGTTCAAAGTGGAAATATCGGCGTCTAAGTTCACGACCACTGTTTTTTGGGATTCTGAAGAAATTTTGTTCATCGACTATCTTTTTAAAAATACTACAATGAACGGAAACAATTACGCCGCATTGTTGACAAAAATGCGTCAAGTGGTTGTCGATAAAAGGTAGGGCAAACTGGCAAAAGGGGTTCTGTTTTCGCAAGACAATGCGCACGTCCACACTGCGCGAGTTGCAAGGCGTGCGCTCGCTGAGACAGGACTTGAAGAAAACAACCACCCACCCTACAGACTAGACCTATCCCCTAGCGATTATTTCCTCTTTTAAAATTTGAAGAAAGACGGAGATTTTCCAGTGACGAAGAAATAAAAACGGCCGTAAACGAATATTTTGAAGACAAAAACGGCGAATATTTTTTGACCGGGTTAAAAGCCCTTTTTAATAAATGTAAGGAGTGTATTGAAATAGAGGGAGATGATATTGAAAAATAAATTGTTTATGCAAACTTTTCAGCCGCCCTCGTAACGTTGCGCTTTTTTATATTGAATATATGTGACAAACTGGCTTAACTCAACAAGCACAATTACAAAGAACATAGGGGGAGGTCGAACGTTTAAAATTTGTTTCACGAAATATAATTTTCGGATAGTAGTTTATTAGTATAAGTTTCACAAGACACGAGTATGTACCGTGTAAAGAGGTAGTAAAATAATAGTAATTCATTTTGTATTTCTTTAAACGTGTTTTTTGCTTTAAACATCAGTAAAAAATAAGAATAACAACCGGTTAACTTTATACAGTTTTTAATCCCAACAATAAATTATAAATAAAGTTGATAATACCCGGTGCAAATATACATTTTTATTACTCAGGAGGCACCTGAGTGCGCGATTAAATTTCTTGTTTAGTAATGATAATAAAGCTCCTTCCTGTAAGCAGGATTCGTACTGAAATTTTCTGGGAGAGTTTTGATAGGGTATAATATTAAATACATTGTAATTACGCAAGAAAATCTAAAAGGAACATTGTATAGATATATCATAATATTTTTTTACAGTAATAACATTATCAAATTATTTATTTTGAATAAATTTTAAGGTTTCGTGTGTGCAGAATGATTTAACATCAAAAAAATATAAAGCTTAACTGCATATAATATGTTCTTTGCTTTATCTGTAATTTTGTTTAAATTTGTAGTAATAAGAAGGAGGTTTATAACATTTAACTTTGTTTTGTATTTAAATTTAATTATTTATATACTAAACCAAATCTTTACTCAAGAAATATTGCATATTTCGTTATATTTCAAATGATTTAAAAATATACTTTGTAGAGGTGAACCAAAAATATTGTTTGAGAAAGGAAAAGAAAGAACAAATGCTATTGTGATAGGTTGGTTAATATAAATAGTTTCAATATAAAAAAATTAAAAAATTGCTCGTACTTATATTACTTCTAAGTAAATTGCACTTAACAATAATAAAGAATACTTGGAAAATTTCAAGCACAACCGTATGTTACGTTTATGTTTTTCTGAAATTTAAAAAAATCATCGTGGGTATGCCAATTTCCACTATCTATGAGAGACTGTTGAGAAATAAATTTTCCAATTAATAAACAGCAATAGCTGCGATTTGCTTTTTCTATCGATAGAATTATTGTTAGGCACCTACACCTAGATTTACGTCGTGCGTCAACAATTTAGTTATCACGAAATTAGAAATTTTTGGCGATATTTATCTGTACAATTAATTTACAATTATTTTTGGTTTTCTTATAATACCTATTAACTTCAGTTAAAACGCTTTTTTCAAATAGTTTTCGTCCGTTTGTGAGATCGAAGGACGTCCCGACCTTTGGTCGTCTTATTCCGACGTATTTCCATTTTTAAATCGCTCATTCTACATATAAACAGTCACCACATTATCACAATACGCAACTTTTGAAATTTTATGAGCTTCTTTGGTACTCTTTAGTAACTTGGATCAAAATTTTTTGTTCACACGTTGTTCGAAATCCATGATGAGCGACAGACACGGTAAACACCACCTCACCTTTCCGGCTCTCAAAGCTGACTGATAAGCTGCGACGTATTCAAATTTGACGCTAGCTATCTCAAAGGATCAGGCTATCAAATTTATTAGTTTAATTGTATGTAACATCAGCAGTTATTGTTATAAAAATGTATTCACCATATTTTGTTAACATTCGTACAGTTTGAATAAATCCCAATGAAGTCATCTAATACAACAAGTAACAGAATAAAGTACACCCTCAAAATATTACACGTGGAAACGTGTAATATTTTAAGGGTGTACTACTTCAACTTAAAAATATTACATCGTTTCTTTTGTAAAAACATTTGATGTTATACTATAAATACTGAATGATACCGAAATTAATTTATCAAAAGAGGCCAGATTTAAGTGCCAAGGTTTGAATTTCAACATATCACATTATGAAAAAGAGTGCTTTGGGAAAATATAAAAATAAAAAGTTAGTAAAAAATAATCAAATTAGCAGAAATACATTTTTAGCTAATAAGAAAAAAGGAAATATTTGGGAATAAAGTGATTACTTCTCCGCCACTTCTTTTCATTTAATTTAAATAAAAGTTGTATAAAGACACATGGCCAACCGAATTTTAAATCTCTTGTCTTTTAAAAATTAATATTTTAAAAATACACAATTTTTCATTTGTTAGTAAGATATGTTTTTCATGCTATTCACGATACACAATTACTGGTATAATTTTTGCTTGCAGATCGGAAGTAGGTCGGAATAGTTTGTAAAACGTAATATTAAATTTTTCATATGAGTCGCCATTCAATCTTCATGTAGAAGTAGAATATTCGTAACATTAAACATTATCAACGACCAGCTGTGATATTTTTCTTAATGACCACATTCATCTGGTATTTTTTTTCACTTTTAATTTATGACAAAAGATATCTCAAGAGGTCTTTTTATACCATTTGAGAAATATTTTCTCTCCGGATGCAATTTTACTTCGAATAATAACATGACATTAGATATATTTACGGCAAAATATCTATTATTCTAGACACTTACCTGATTTACTTTTCCTGTAAAACTGTATTTATTCTGTAGGAAGTTCTGTTGAGAGAAACTATGTTTAAAATGAATTCGGGTTCATTTATATTTTTAGTACTTTTGAAATCATTTATTCACTACGTAAAGTAGGTCTTATATTAACAGCAATAAAAATAATTTTATGGGTCAATAAATAGGAAAGTTTTTCCCCGACATAAAACTTCAACTACTGAAATACTTAGTTTCCAAACTAGATGAAAATATTTAACGACATATATATATATATATATATATATATATATATATATATATATATAAATATATATATATATATATATATATATATATATATATATATATATATATATATGTAAATATTTACATAAGTTTATTTTCAAATGTCAAACCATAAATTGTAATATTCATTAAAACTTGAAAGATGTAAACTGGAAAAAATGTTACATAACTACGCAGAATTTGCATTAAGAAAATAAAACATAAATTAAGAGTTTTGAATAAGATAGTTTTTTTTCCATTTTAAATATCTTATATATATAGAAAAATAAATTTCTTTACTACACCGTAAATAATGAAATTACGAAACAAAGCCTGAATTTTATAACATAAACTATCTCTGTGATAATAGGTTCACGTACACTTTAATTTCTCCACACTTTGACGAAAAAAGGTAAATCAAGTTGAGAAATGTAACAAAAACAAAATTTAAACTTAGATATAAATGAACGGATAACGACTGAGTGATTGACTGCTCAAAACCATTTAGTACTTCTGGTATTGGCAGCGACTTGAGGTTTTTAATTGAAAACATAAGACGATCCCGAAGGGCACCAAGGATGATATTAATTGATGTGATTATGCTTTATGTGTACTGCATATAATAGATGGCGCCGGATTTACTAAGGCATTGTGCAAATAGGAACGTTAGAAATTTCAATTCAAGACTCGTGACAAAACAGATTGTGTGACCATAATGATCAGGAATATAATAATAAATAACATTATTTTGTCCGCATAGGTTTTAAGCCAGGTTCAGTGTAGATGAATAGTATTACAAGTTTACCATAAGCTCCAAACAAGACTTGAAAGCTATACGTACGAAATAACTAAACTAAACCATGTCACAAAAATTACTGGAAAGAAATTTTCAACAACATAAAAAGATACCTATTACCATTAATAAAAAAAGTGTAAAGGTAATTATACACATATTAATTTAAAAAACTGAATGATTCATTTGAGGCATGGCATTTTTTTTTCATTCTGTAGATGAAAAAATATATTGAAAAAGGTCATGAGGAAATGTCATCAACTAGCTTTCTTTCTGTAACTTACTTCCTGTAACTCGCGTGTGCTACTGTATTTATATAGAAACATTGAGATTCGATAAATGTTCATATATTAAATATCAACAATTCTAAAAATCATTGTGTTTTCTTCTCTCGCTTATTTCAGTATCTTGTATGTATATTTTTAAGCACAAAAAAGTGCCTGATATTAATATTACGTGTGCGAATTTACCGGGTCGCAGTTACCGGGTAAAAACACCACAGAATCCTTAAAATTAAACTCATCTTTATTTCGGCGCTGTCTAGTGATTTGTTATTTTAAGTGCCTTCTAACAGATGCAGTACGGCTGTTCATCCTGTGAGGCGATCACTTGATAACGTAAGCTTCGTCACAGTGGATATATGAAGTAAACATGATTGTATTTTATCCGGTGTTTTTGTATTTTACAGTTTCATAATGGTATTTAGAATAATTACGGACAGAGGAACGGAAGATATACTGCAAGAAGGAAACAGTGAAGTTGAAGTTACAGTGATGATAAAATTGATACGGCGCACAAAAGAGAGCAAGCCAATGATGGGCTGGATTTTGAATTCGAAAGTATGTTTGAAGAAGAAATTAGCTTGCTCGTGCAGAAAATAGAAGATCACCTTGAAAATAGAATACAAGACCAAGAAATTACAACGATAGGCCATTCACTTTAGCCGAAAGCATATATTTTTTTCGGTATGACCCATACGAGTGAAGACCAGGATGATAATGAGGGCGTGATTACGTTTTGACTGAGCAATATATTAATCTGCGATTCCATCTCTTACTTATGGCACATAGTCAGTGATTTTGGAGCATAATCAACATAAGTACTCACTTTCTTTGTTACTTAGGGAAATTCTGAGCAGGTTTAGACTTTCTTGTGTTCTCTCAATAACGTCTGAGTTCTGAACATAAGAAACTGAATTAATTTCGATGAGTTTTAGATGGGTTGAGCATGAAATCAGATTTCAAAATAAATATGTTTCCGTGATTATTATCATTTACTTTCTAATGCAGTTACTACATGTAGAAATAGGGAAACCTCTTTGTCAGAAATTAAGATTTCTTTGATCTAAGGATTTTTACATGAACGCTCTATCAATGTTTCTTTTCGCAGCGCTAATGCACAAGATGGTGCTGTGAAGAAAGGAAAAAAATGATAGAATTTGACAATATTTCTAGATCATTATTACTGTAATTAATTCGGAAACTGTATTTAATTAGAAAGTCCTTGCCCATAATTCCGTCGTAGGGAAGGTTTATTGGATCTATTATGTGCAATTTGTGATTTTAGATAGAGTAATAATTTGCATGTAATTTTACTACGAAATGATCTGTGCTTTAAATGGAAACGTTATTTGAGTTTATCCCCTTAATTTAAATTAAGTTATACTCAAGAATTGACATTGAATTGACGGAAGATTTATTTAATATGCAGATTGGTGAACCGTGTCCAGTAAGAAAGTCCAGTAAGAGTTCATGTGTTGATATTTATGTGTGGGAGAGATCTACTTGTTGAAACGATTTTGAAAATATTGTAAATT
This sequence comes from Druceiella hillmani, assembly GCA_039881145.1. Classification (NCBI taxonomy): domain Eukaryota; kingdom Metazoa; phylum Arthropoda; class Insecta; order Lepidoptera; family Hepialidae; genus Druceiella; species Druceiella hillmani. The sequence continues at coordinate 13,285,360 of JAYKKI010000014.1, read as the reverse complement.
TTATTGTCATTAAAAGTTTTCATATCATTCAATTTTATTATATTTGAATATTTATTTGGTTCACTGTCGTAATTTTTGAACTCATTACACTGTTAATTGAGTATTTATGTGGGATTAGCATTCATGAGTTTAAGATTTTTATTTCGTTTGCCTTGTGGATACAACGGATAGAATATCTAGCCCTAAAGGCTCGCTATTTTATCCGTTGTCATGTTTTTTTTGGGGCTAGATATATATATGTATATATATATATATATATATATATATATATATATATATATGTATATATATATATATATATGTATATATATATATATATATATATATATATATATATATATATATATATATATATAAATATATGTGTGTGTTTATTTACAAATAATTTAAGTTTTTATAGATAAAAATCAAATAAAATATTTATAATAGCGAAAACACACACCAAGTATGAGTTTGGCTTTTATAGTATTCTAAACCTTGTTTTAAGTAAAAACCTTGTTTTAAGGCCAATTGTAATAACATATTACACAAAAATGAACCACAATTACATGGATAAAATTAAAAAAAGAAAAAACTATTTTTTTTCTATTTTTTAAAAATTTTACTTCCTTCCTTAAGACTTGGGAATGGATATTTTTTTTCAAGTACCTCATAGAGCGCAACGTTTTTGAAGAAATCTATAAAATACAATAAAAAATTTCTGCTGATATTTTACGGCACTACGAATCTTTCCCTAAATTTCGTATAATGCGTTTTATTTTTGTTTAATCACCATTGCTAGAATCTAAATAATCATATAACTGCAATTTACATACTTTAGTGCAAAATTATTTCGGAATACCTGCATTAATAATGCCGTCAGAAGAGCAGAACGCATATTTCGAGGTTTACGTATACATTTAAGCACTTATACACATTTAAATATATTAATTTTTCACAACCTAAATATATTGCATATTATGTTGTATCATTCATAGACATAAAAAGAGTAGAGTAGTATCAGAAATATGGGATAAATCTTTTTTAAAACCTAAAATTACGAAATAATATTCTTGTAATCCTTATAATTAGCCTCTTCAAACAACACAACATACAACATTACATATGGAATTTAGCAAAAAAAAATGAATTTTCCTCATGTGAACTTTAAGGAATAAACTTTATTCCTTCGTCATCTAGCGTAAAGAAAATTTCAACTAATTGAAGTTTACACCTTACTCTAACGAGAATCAAGGTGTATATAGAACATCCTCCCATTTCATGCTTTTTAATTTTTTTTTATTATCTTATTCAAAATTTCCTCATAGGGGAGTTTTATTTCCTTAACTCGCCCTATTTTCGTCAACTCTAGAGCATCTGCTTTCTTATCTCTCGATTTTTCGCAAAGTCAAAGTCTCTAAAACATACAGAAATATGGGGAAAACAAGGGTTGTTACAACCGTGGTCTTTGTGGTTTGATGATATTTTAATTTCTCCATATCCTCCGCCACTTTTCAAGATTAATGCTCCAAGGCATGTTAAATAACTTCACAGTGGGCAATCCGTGTCACTCCCGTCAAGTTTTTTTTTCACGATCAGTAATGACGTGTTTCATCTTTAATAGTAGTTTCTACGTACTATAGGGATTAGTTACACACAATGTGTTGTGTTATGTACCCTTGGCGGACACCTGAACTTGCATGGAAGTTTCTACACAGTTCATTATCGATTCGTACTGATGCTGCTTCTTTAAAGATGCCGCATATGGTGTATAAGATGTTTCTGTGATAATTTGTGCCAAAGCATTCCACAGGACTAACCATTTCACAAAGTCGAATGCTTTGGAAAAGTCAACAAAGCAAATATACGTTAGTTTATTGAACTCATTGGTTTTTTCGATGATCTGAGGGTATGCGCCGGACAATGAGGGTGTGCTTACCTGTGCCCTTCCCTTTTTAAATCCAGCTTGCTCTGGCGCAATCTCTTTAAACCAGTAAGCCTTAAGCCTCTCATTTAGTATATATCTATACTAGAATGCAATATGGAGTACCTGGCTTAGTATAAAGCTATGCTAGAATACGTGTGACTGTGCTAGAATCCGATATCGGACTGTTGATACACTTTTTCCTTCGCAGGCATTTTTTAGTGTTTATATTTATTGATTACTGCTATAAATTGTATCATAATTAGTAAGTATTAATAAATTGTGCGTAGTCTACATTTTATTGTAGAATATATATTATTTAAGTGTTAAATTGTATTGAAGAAATTGTAAAAGAAAGGCAAACAAACATATTTCATTTACTTTATAGTATTGAAAAACACAAAATGTAACATAATTAAATAAAAGATTTATAATTAGAAATATATAGGTTTATCTTACCCCTATCGTTTTAAAACTTATTAGGAATTTTCAAAATTCATTCTTTGACGGATCTAAAAAGAGGTCAGAAATGTTCAAAAGTGCTAAAACTATTGGACCCAATATTATTATATTTTCATTGAATATTTCATTTGTGGGACTATTATATATATATATATTTATATATTACATATATATATATATATATATATATATATATATATATATATGTATATATACATATATATATATATATATATATATATATATATATATATATATATATATATATATATATATATATATATATATATATATATATATATATATATATAAATAACTCATACCACTAATATTTCAAAATAAGTGAGATTTCTTTTATTTATCTATGGGGATTTCGCATCTAGCGGTGGTGTGTATATTTTGGATCAACGAAGCTGTATTTTTTGAAAAACTTTAAATACTGACTTGGGAAATTTAGTTATCATTATATTCATTATTTACTTTTTACAAAGAATAATATTTAGGAACATTTTTAAGTGTCCTTTGAAAACGTTTTTGTGAAAAACGCATTCATATATATCATAGTCACGAAAATATTCAATATAGACCCGAAAACAATGTTAACCAATAAAAGTTTTACTTTAATTTTCTGTCCTTAAAACATAGTTGATGAGAGAAATGTTTTTATGTTAATGTAAAAAAAATTAAAAAACAAATTACGGGTTAATTTTTTAAAATAAAACAAATATATTTCACTTATATTTATATGCTTTGTCTATATAAAATGAAACTCAAGCAACATGGATTATTTTGAAGCTCCCCTTCGTGTTTCAACTAGAGCTATTCGCTGAAATTATTAGAAGCTCTTATAAGTTAGATTACATCAATCGTATCGATCCTTTTAAGGTACCTATATCAATCAATATTCAATTACATATAAATGTCGTATTTCAAATCTCTAGAGGGAAAGATCGGTTTATCTGGAGAGTGAAGTGAAGTAATAAAGAGAGGTCCAAATAGCAATGGGATTGCTGAATTTCTTGACGAGTGAGAATATAATAACACGCTTTACTGTGATAATTTTAACGTATAGTAAGAAAATATGTTACAAATTTATTATTTATTATGAAAATAGTCTTTTCAGATTTTTATTTGTGACAAACCTCGATTTACTCAAACACCAACAGCAACGCCAATTTGAAAATGTTTGCAAGTGATATTATAATAAATGATACCTCTCAACATAACCAACTAGTGAAGTAAATTATGAAGTATTTTAACAGAAAATAATCGGAACATAAATTCATATAATTTACCAGTTTTCCCTGGTGGTTGAATTCATATTTATTTCTGAAAAATATTTTAAAGTTTATAAATCAATCGTTGTTCGTTTTGTAATTTAATATTTCTGAAATGCTATTTTGAGCTGTTTATGTTTCAAGCTAAATCTCATAAATCTTCAAAATAATCTTGTATCGATATGACGAAAGTCGTTTGAACTTTGTTATTCTAAAACTATTTTAAATATACTTTCAGTGAAATTAAATTTTCAGAAAGAAAATTCCTTGTCAGGGAAAGTCTTTTTAGATTTTTAGGTAGATTTATTCAGAAGTTAGATATCTAACGAGCATTGTTAAATAGAATAGTGTAATCATCCTTAATCTAAATGCAAAGTTTTATATACTCGTCACTGTTTGCACTTTGTGTCTTCGTTTACTTGCCCAATATTGACATTATTGGATAATTTTCAAGAAAACTTCACACGTTTTTTTGTTTAATGGTTTCTTAAAGATCAATTTCGAATACCTTATTATGCATGGGACTGTAAAAGTTTTTTATTAAGATTGTTCGTAAAACTACAAACTTTTTATTAGAAGAAAACCAAAATAATAAAATTGTATGAGAATAAATAGTCTGATTGAGATAAATATTACGGATCAATTTACAAGAAATAAAATAAAAATAGGAGTATAAATAAAGTGGATAAATGATATCCATCGCTTTTTTAAATTTCTCGTATACTAATTTTCTTCAGGAAAAAAAAATTATTCAGAATCATTTTGGTAATTCCCTTTTAAAAAGCACAAAGGCATAAATCAAAATTAATCTTGTACAACTATATTTATTTTCATTTCTGTTGTGGTAAAAACACGTGAATAAATATAAGTTATAAGTATATTTTATACTCGAATTTAGGTATCGATAAAAACAACACAAATATATTAACCTTTTCATATATTACGTTCTGTTCGTTAACTTCGGAACACGGGTAATAATCTAGCTAATTATCATTATTTTCACAAATAAAAATTCCTTCAATATTTTCACAGGTTGAAATTGATCTATTAATTATGTCATAAACCTGTAGAGCCGATGTTCATTTTTGCCTGTCGACTAATTTTAGGAAAATATACATAAAACGAAGCCTTCATCACATTATCGTTTTTTGCTGTTTACTTAAATGTCAAATTAACATAACATGTTTCATTTTACTTTTATTATGTTTCGAAAATGAAAAGTTTTTTAACACAAAATACAAATTTATCACTAGCTTTTGCTCACGACTCACCTGCTTAATATTATAAAAATTTAAAAATACTTCTTTAAAGGTTTATCTTTTAAACTTTTTTTGACTTTCAACATTTGTTTTGGGGTAGTGCGGTGTGTCGTACAAAATATTAGATAGTAGTGTAGATTAAAATGCCACGCAATAATTAACCCACGAACTGGATAATTTAAAATGAACATGTTTCACTGTTTTTTTAAAACTAAATAAATAACAACATATTCCGTTTTTTGCACGCACTGTGATTTTTCTCAGAGTTTTCGTTCATTGTAGTGTTCATACAGCCTATGTTTCATGTTCTAATTATATATTATTTGTACCCAAAACTTAATTAGAATTTATTGGTGTGTTTAGGTATTAAAGACGGTAAACTAACGGAAAAAAACAGGATGGTTTTATTTTTGAGTTGTTTAGGGCCGATCCGACGTTTGTACCTAGTTATATTGTTAGAAACGTACGTATGTATGTTTTTAACACTATAACTTCCATAGAGCTCAAAACAGTGTATTGAAATCCGATGGGGACGTGTTTTGTGTTATTTCTCGATTGGATTTTTATCAAAAATTTGTCACTTAAAACTGCTATTTTGGAAAACTAAAAAAAAAATTTTAAAAATTTAAGCGTTTATTGAAATGAAAGCCGTTGAAGTGTAGACATCGGTCGTCTCATATCGGTCTGTTTTTATTTCTGTTACGTTTAATAGGTACGATACATAAATTTACTACTATATTAAAAAAAGGACATTCTATGCTACATGGTTATTTATTAATAACGACATAAAAATTATATTTACTTTTATTATCATAGTCAAATATAACTAAATTTATGTGAAAAAAAACATATGCATGTATAAAGTCTGATCAAAGTTGTAAATGTTGCTTTTAGCCATGTCCACGCTTGGATAATAATTTAGCTGTAAAAATTTAAATTTTAATGCAACATTTAAATTTGTGATTTTAGTGCAAAAGTCATCAAGATCTGCAAGAACATGTATTATGCTGACTTATGTAATGTTAATGTTAAATCAAAATATTAATATGAATATTCATATATCGCTTAAATACGAGTAGACAGAAATTTTATTTAACGTTGAAAAGTCGCTTTTTTAATTTTTTCATAAACTATTCTCGTTTTCCATAAATATATATATTTTATTACTTTGTTAGAAATTCAAGAAATCTACATTATAGATTCTTATGTAATGAAACTTTTTTTATCTAAAAGCATATTTCATTGTTATACAATTTTTGTTAACATCTTTTTTTAAATAGCTAATACCAACTTTTGCCCATAGTTTCACCTGCGTGATATTAGAAAAATATAATTTTTTTTAAAATATGTAATAGGTATATATAATTTCTACAGATAAGTATTATTTTGAATATTATTTGGCACATTTGAATTTTAATATTTGTTGTGGTGCAGTGCGGCGCGTCGCACAAATTATTCGATAGCAATTTAGAAGAAAATTCTATACCAATATATTTTTTTCTGAATTTAGCCCACTAAAGTTAACACGTTGGAATAATATTAAAAATGACTTTCTCCTCAAAGATTGATAGTACTGGCGGAGAGATTGGTAGTAGTTGCGGAAGTGGATTTTCCTTTGGGTCGTGATTATATGGTGCTTGAAATAATTCCTACCTTTTGATATTTTGGTAAAATATCCGAAATTCGTCCTTAGTCACCGTTTCCTCCATTGCTACTAAGTGGTTCAAACGCGCTTCGCGACTTAATTTAATTTTTCCAGAATTTCTCTGTCGAGTTGACGTTATTGTTCGAAGTCAAAATTCTTGGCTTTATTTTATTCTGCCATCAACTTCAGCACTTATTTTACGTGGTCCACTGTCGCCGAATCTTGCCCACCTGGATTTCCTTAAGTAAGTTTATGTCTAGGGGGTGTTGAAAAAGGGTGTTTTCGATGGTAAAATAATCGCGGCAAAAGATAGTGGTATGGTTAAATTGGCTGATGGTCTCTTCCCATCGGTTTTTATCCTTGCCCACCCGCATATCGAAGTCTCCGATAACGACGATCACTTCGGTTATTGGAATTGAATCAAAAATCATCGTTGACATAGTTCGAACTTGTTACCTTTGGCCTTAGTATACCATATATATGCGTCGCAATAGTAACATCAACGGCTAGTATAGCGAGATCAGTTCGAGAGTGATGACGCTTCTGACTGAATGATTGTCTACCATGAACCTGATACTTTTCTTTATTCTTGGCATCCCAATATCAATCAATACATGTAACATATCATACTTTTAACTTTAAGAAATATGACCATATTATCAATTTATTGATAAAGTACATTTTTTATATTTACATAATGTTAAAAATAATACTTTAGGAGGCAGGTAATAAAGACAAGAGGAGAAAAGTGTTTTCAAAAGAAATATTAATGGATGGAATATTAATGGAATGGTACAGACATACGTAAGTATATGCACATCAAATGCTTATAAAACACAAAGAGGGCATTCAATTCAAAACGGATTTATTATAATTCAATAGAGCTTAGCGGAACAAATGGCGAAATAAGTTTGTGAGCTCTGAAATTTGTTTCGCCTTTAAATTGTTCTACAGCAAAATTATTCAAAAATAATTTCGTATCAAACGTAAAGTAAACTAAATGGATTGGAACCAAACTAATTTCAGGCTATTTGTAATGGTCTGTAGATGGTATTTGTCGTTTTTAGTTATAATTTTGAAAGTACTTTCGGAGTTATTCTACTCTTCAGAAATTTTACTGCCAGTGATAGTGAAACACTGTTATTTTGTAATAGTCAGGTGGAGTTTGAATGAACCATCGTCAGTAAAGAAAGTCTGAAAAATTCCATTTAAAAAAAAATATTTCATAGAATCATTATTTAGTAAAATTATATGTATGTTGATATTTAAATATAAATATCCTCTTCTGGTTGATACTTTAAGTCACAAGGAGAGTTTAATTCTTGACCGACCTGGCGAAACCATTTGGTCACAACTGAAAGGAAAAATAAAAATATTTAATTATGTACCTTTATTAAATTGTAAGTCACTCCTTTGGAAATAGCAGATGTATTAAACGATATATATATTTGAAAACTGTGAGTCAAATTAAATTGGATATAATAAGATCTGGTATAAATATTTGGAAAGGTGTCAAGAAAGGCGATCCATCATTTCTTAGATTATTTGTCTCAGTGCTCAATAATATAATGAAAAACTTGGGTTGGTCTCGAAAACGAATTTACCTCAAACAAAAATATATAAATTATATATTTTTGAGATTCGCTGATGATATTATCTTCTTTTTGGAACAGCAGTAAATTTATAAGTAATGTTCAGCGATCTAAACTCTGTGAATCACAAACAGATTTGTTTTAACATCATAGGAACTTAATACTCAAAAAACCTAAAATCCAAAAATCCAGTCAGAGTGGTCAAAAGAATACACACACACATAAATATATATATATATATATATATATATATATATATATATATATATACATTTATATATATATATATGTATATATATTTACATTTATATATATATATATATATATATATATATATATATATATATATATATATATATATTTATAATATACCCACTTTCCTTTTGCCTCTTGTACATTTTCTATGGAGCATCATCGTACCCTGTCCAGCCCATTTCCATTTCAGTATTTGGTAATGATTTAAAGAATCTATTGTTTTCGATTTTTCTCTGATCTCTTTGTCCCTTCTTTACTCTAATTGAGATACTGTGTCAGTAATGCAGCAAAAATAAAATGGGACGACCGCTATGAAGATAGACAAATGACTTTATAAAAATGTATGGACAATACTAAATGGAGAAAGCTTAAGATCCAGCGTCATCGAATGAGATGGAGGAGACCTTTACTCATAGAGAAATTCTTAATAGATAAAAAAATCTCAAATTTAATTATACATATTTTTTGTTAATAACTGTAATATGGTAAAATAATACCTTGTTTTACGATAATAATTTCTTAAAGATGAAAATCCATTCAGTAGATTAAGTGTGATTTAAGATCTAATAAATAGACAGAGACAAAAATTCTAAAAACTGATTTTCTAGCCACTATTATCATTTCAGGCACGAAATCAATCACTTTTCTGAAATATATTTCATGTATAGGATTTGTTCTGTTACAGTTTCAATAAATGTGCAGATTTGGACACAACAGAAAATGGCTCAAAATAAACCATTTTAAATTATTTTCACTGTATCACTGAGATATACATAGATTTACAATTTATATTACATTATCTTCATATATTAAAAGTTTAATTCAAAAATGTAGATGCTGACCGTTGGTTCCATTCATTTAAATCATTATTGATCTTCTGTCTGTTATCTGACATGTTCTGCAAAGGTATTTTATACCCTATATCGATATGTATAAATGTATATCTACTATAAGCTACCATAAAAATACTTTGTGGGATGAATTAATTGAAATTCATTGATAATATTAATTCCAACTATTTGATTTGTTATCTGCCTATAAAAAAATGGTCAAAAATATAAAAAATAAGAAACTTGGAGAAATTTTCCTTTTTGTATTTGTTTATTTATATATTTTGGAAAAAAATCACAGTTTTAAAAAATATATAAATAAATTTAAACACATTGAAAGCACCCCGTTTAGTTTTATGTTTCCAGCTTTTCAACCATTTCTCTGAATATAAATTACAAATTAAATGGTCTATCTCTATCGTTTAGAATTAAACTCTAAAGACTTTCTGAATCCCATAATGTCCAAATATTTTTCTACTATTCACGGAAATTACTATTTATTCAAGATGAATTTTATTTATGTAATGGATCCTACAATCGGCAAATTATCCCGTTTAAAAATTTAGTCTTAATTGATAGTCCTTAATTTCCGATTTCCTTTAATTTCATGCACATGTCTACTTTGTATTCCTTTTATTTATCCTTTAAATTCTTGTTTAGTGTAAAGAACTACTTTTTCTTCAAACATGTTTTATTTCTTTCATTTTTGCTACAAATTCTCATATATTTTATTAGTTCATAAAAATATTTTGTAATTCTTTACTTAAAATTCTATAAATTCGTGTCTGTGTTCAAAAATCCTCTCTATGAATATTGTTTCCTTCCTCTTACTTTTGCTGTGGCAAATTCTGACATGATTTATTAGTTTTGCTAAACTTTTTCGAAGTCTTTACAAAATTAATTTTTTTCATTTATCTCAAACGGGTACATAAAATTTGAGAAGAAATAAAAATTTTGTCACGTTAACTTTACACTTACTCCATTTATGACCCTGTATAAGAGGACAAGCACCGTGCAAAGTTCGTAGGTCGGGTTCAGTGGAGGACAAGAGGTTACGCCACACAATCGCAGTTCCTCGCACGGGACGAACTATGACTCCTAGCTTAGGAAATACTGTAGCTCCACCCCGAGGTACGTCTTCCAACTGAAATTTTATTTAATGATTATGTACAACTTGTGAAATTTTTAATGAAAAAAATTTTATATATACTCAGTCCTTTATTCCCAAATAAGCCATTTTATTAAACTATAAAATATTTTAATAATATAGTATAAAATATTTTAAGCTGCATATTGAAATATTTTCAATTATTTTACGTATCAATTTTCAAAAATTGGGACGAGGAATCATATTCAACCATAGATTATAAGAAAATTAAAAAAATTCTATTTACGGGCATTTAATACTATAATTATTTTTGTTAACTTGGCAATAAAAGGTAAAATATACCATTTTTTTTCCAATACAAACCTGCTCGCTTTTCTATAAATATTGCTTAATCATTACTCCAATTTTTAAATTAAAAGTAAACGGTTAACGTTTAGAATTGTTATTAGTATCCTGGACATTCAGGGCGTTAACTATTTTGTATGAAATATTTGAGAAACAATAATAATACTTAAAGATTATTTAAGAATCATTAGGTAATATGCATTATCTATGTTTCTGTTATCTGTGTTATTAATAATCAAATAAAACATAAACGTCTCATTGTAAGTCAAGTTAAAAGGGACATTACTATAACAAATTTTCATTTCATGTTCAGATGGATTTTCAATATATACAATGACCGACATAAAATAATATAATTTTAAACTAATTACAGTTAAAATGTATGCACAAAAACTCCAATTTACTAAATAGCCACCATTTAATTTTATTAGCACTTGCAGCAAAATTTTATATGAACAACGTATTAATAAGCTTTAAAATTAGCCATGATTTACACTTAACTGCCATCGTTCTGATGTTCCAAGCAGTTTAATATTTATATGATTTTTAATAATACTTTTTGTGATAAAACTGAATAAACTGATTTATTGTACGGCAATTTTGGTATAACGCTTAAAGCGTAACGCCGATAAACGACTTTGATAGGTGGCGGTGTGTTGACGGTGAGTTGAGTAGTTTTCGTGTATCGTATCACCAACTAAATATATGTAGGTTCCATCAGCGCGTATTCAATCGTAAATTCTGTCATTGCCTCTGTTAGTGCATTAAAACTTTTAAAGTTGGGATCGGTGAAAGTCGGCCAAAGTAGCTAGATTTTTTTAGTATGAATTTAAGTGAGACGTGTGCATTATTATAATTTATACGATACTTGAAAACTAAATGGAAAACGTCTAATTAAAATTTTCCAATTACAACCTAAATAATCGTGAATTTACTTACTGAGGAAGGAAACGTCATATCGATATAAATCACGAAAAAGTTTTATAACCGCGTTTTATAACACTTAATTATATGTATTTTATTATAACATCACAAATGGTAAGTATAACATATACCTGTAAAATTTTCAAAAATAACTTGTACAATAAAACGAACTAACATAAACAATGGCGGTTGCAATCCTGTTATCTATGATTTCATAGTTTACAGTTTCCTCTTCCGTCTGAAATGGTAAGAAGTAAAACAAATTTAGGCGTTAGTAATCATTTGGTTTGTAGTATACTATATAGCATAATGATGGCTTTACAATTAAATAATGATGATGAATGTGTTTTACATATTGTGGGAATGTTATGACTTGGGTTTTTGTGTCGGCTCTATGTAAATAAAAATTGAAGCCAAAAGCTATAATTACCAACGTCAAATCAATAGATGGATTAGTTACAGAAATACGCTAGTAGACAATAAGAGCAAAAAACAAAACTCTTAAGTACGAGCAGAACTTGCGTTACACTCGGATGTCTACAAAAGTTTAAATGATATAAATGCAATTTAGCACCAAAGATAATTTTTCTTCTTTTCCTTCTTTAGGCAAAAGAATATCCATAAAAAACAGCGTGTTTTGAGAAATTTCCCTTCGGGATTATTTTAATAAAAAAAATAGTATTATAAGTGCTTTTTCTAAGAAGAAACGGCTGTCAACTATTTAGTATCTCTGCGCAATATTTTCTGTTCATTCCATTTTTTTATTTTTTGAGTTTGTGTTATATATGAATTAGTGTATGGATTTGCGCGTTCAAAGTTTAATATGTTAAACCGAGGTGTCCACTCCAAAACATACGGCGTATGAGAAATATTTTTAAAATAAATCAGAACGAAAAACAGTGAAATTGTCATTAGTTCTCAACTGCATGTGTTTCAAAATTAATTATTATTTTTATTATGTAAATACATTGTCTAAAGCATCGTATACGAAAAATAACTCGATTGTCGATACTTTTGAAATTTACTAATACAAGTTTACCGAGGTTTAAATTGAGTATTTGCATTTACCAATTATTACATTTTTCAAAAATGTGTTTAAACATCCAGGATCATATTGCACACTGTTTCGAGACTCATATCTCGCGAACAGCAATTGCAATAGCGGAAACCGTCGCAGTTATTTTTGTTAAATGTCAATCTTGCATATTATATTGAAATTCAACAACCTGAGTTGTTGGCTTATCATTTCTTTAATTTGTGCGTATGTATTTTACTTTCCACCCTTCATTAATGACGAAGATACTGACAGAAAAAAATGCATCCTTCCTCATAAAAATGAAATCAAAATAGTAGCGCTCTTTGTATTTTTAGCCGAGTTACTCAAATTTGATATTACTACGAAAGAAATTGTCGCCCGTTTGCGCGCGATTGCTTTCCCCAAACTCAGCATCGATTATAAAGAATTTCCCTGTCAGAAAATCGTTCTTGTGTTTAAGTTTTTTCTTCAAGTTATTTAATTTAAAACTATGTTTTCTCGTTTTAAATTAGGTAACAATATTTGTCTTACTATTGTATAATTTTAAACTAGGTCTCCCTGTAAAATTTCATCGCAATCGATTTTGAGCTGAAAAAGTAACGATATTGTCACGTGTAGATGAACAGGTGGAAATTACGAAACTATAAGAAATTTTTTTTTTTTTCTATTGTCTATGGAACCAAAAAATCAACCACAATTAATTACAATGAAATTTATTAGTACTATTCGCAGCTTCTTCTTGTTTCTTCATGTTTTAATGAATGCGGGAACATGATTTTTGTATAACTTATTCCATTGGATTATATGTTAATATTAGCTTGTTGCTTTCGGAATATTTTTTTTCATAAAACAGTAATGAAGTAATATGTCTTAGATGATTCGGTTTAAACTATTTTAAATATTCGTAAAAATATCAAGTAATGCATATATTTTTGGCCATTTCTAAGTGGCTACTTTGTAGCTCCGTAAAAGCGAGTCAGTTGTATAAATATTATAGTTAAAAATAGTGATTAGGATATAAAAAATTTGATAAAATGTACCAAATTGAAGTTTTACGAACATTATTATATATGAAATAATCTCTAATAGAAATATCAATACAAAAGTTATATCTCTTAAAAATTAATATATTATATAAACAATACAAAGTTATGTAATAACAATGTGTTAAGTTTATCTTGTTGAGAAAGTACATCGCTCTTGTTATGTTGAGAGCATCTGGACATAAATGACATTGTTTTCTACAACGTCAAGTTTTATAGCTCCATGGCGGAAAGATACACTTATAACTTCATGGAGAAAGGTACACTCATAACTTCATCATACTCAACCATTCGTCATTTCGTTCGTTTCTCAAAGCCACATAATTTCGAAACTTTTAAATCTAGGTACAGGTTAATTACTATACACATGTATGTAGCAAAATACATCAAAACAAAATTATGATATGCGTGCAAAATTAGAGCATTCCTTTTTTTGCGCGCTTCATCTTTTCACCGAGTCAGAAATCATTGAGGATGATATTCAAGATCAAATTACGTACTGTTAACTAATTTTAAGCTCTAACTATGAAAGGTAAAGTTGAAAAAGCAATGTACATTGTGCTTTTTCCTCAAAATTTTCAAAAATGGATTTAAACTTTCCCAAAGATAGTCTAGTTGAAATATATTTATATCATTTATTACATAACTTATAATAAAATTCTATTGCTTATATCTTTCTATCAGCATTATTTCAGTTAACGTGCATTATTAATTTTTAAGAAATATAACCAATTAGCGATAAACTTGTAAAATTATAAGGTACGGTTATTATGTAATGAAATTTGTTCCATTTATATTTTTTTCAGTTTTCTGTTATAAAAAAAATTAATGTTTTAACAAAAGTAGGGTCAAAGATTTCCTGTCAGATATGTATTCATTGATAGTAATTAATGAGGTAACGTAGATTTACATCTTAATGAAAGTATTTTATGAAAAGTACTAAAGCTCTTTGTTCACATTTAAAGAAAAAAAATCGCCTTAAAATTACTAGACAAGGGCGAGTATCTCCACTCATACAGATCTGATCAAGACAATGACGGGATCCATAACACTGTAATACACGTATTATGCTATCAGCCGCCTAATAGAGAATGCATTAAAAGAAGCTTGTAAAATCAGCAATACTCATCAAAACAAAGATCGACCATGAACGTCCTCACCGCCCATGTAAATTATGACTAATGTAGCAAGATTGGCCTAACGTAGGGAGATTTACTTTTTAGATAAGGATTTATTTCACTCAACGCACAAATATGCTTCAAGAAGTGCGGCCAAATACATTTCGAGTCATATATATACATAGCATTTACTTTCATTGCTTATTATTTTGGGTGCTCATTAGATTCAAATATTTTTTAATATAATATTTAAATAAATCAATATATAAATTATCTACACTTTCGAGGTTCATACTTCATGTTACTTTAATTGCCTTTAAATCTCAATTAAAATAATATCAAAAATTACCGTTATCATATCGTAATGTGGACTATAATGCCCGCCGGCCGTGTACCTCACGAATTGAAAATCTTCCGAATTCACCAAAGATAGGCCAACCATACGGCTAACTCTATTTGCCATATTGTTCACAATGTCATCTGTGTTATCAGCTAACCAATAGCCCTGACATACTCTTTCTGGGGCAACGTACTCACCGTCAACTGTTTCTCTTACTTCACATCGATATTGCTAGAAATGTCACAAATTTTTTCAGTTAATTTTTTTTTGTGTTATGTCATTTTTTGTATAAGAAGAACAGTACATATTAATGACGACGTGTTTACAGAAATAAAATATTATCGCATATAGAAATAGATAAGTTCAATATAATTAAGGACATGTGTTTTTTGATGATTTATTTTCCCCGAGTATTCTGTTCGGATACTATTACTTAATGTTTTAAAGTATAGTGATATATCTCCGTGTTGCCATACACTTAGCAGAAAATTACGTGGCCAAGATAAGAGCTACATATATGAACAACTTTAGTAAGATTTGAAAGAGGTTTCTTGAATAGGAAATTAAGTTTCGAAAGAAGCATGAACAATATTTACATGCCTGATATTAGTAAATTTTTAAATCGCAGAAAAATAATTTTTCACTCGTAATTTTAATTAATGCTTGAAAGAGTTAATACGTTGATATATATTCTTCCTTTTTTATTACGTTATTTTTATTTAATATGCAAATTTATAAAGTTATATTCCTTTCATTTCAATATATAATATTGGCTAATGACATTTATTTACCTGCCTTAAAAAATATTTTATGAAAACATAAAGAAATAGTATTTTTCTTTCTAGAATAACAAAATAGGTTCCAAATAAATGAAGGTTATCTTTACATTAAAAAAACTTATCAGTCTGATGAAAATGGCATGTTCCATACAGAAATAACAGTTACACTAGTAAAAAATATATTTGGTTTTCCGATCTTTTTTAGTAAGACAAATTTCACATCTTCTGATAGGTCTGGGTAGTAACTTCATTAGAAGGTTTTTTAAAACACTCTTGAACTTGATCTTTGATCCTTTTGCGAAGTTCCTCGAGAAAGTACTGATTTTTTTCCATTTCGTAAGTATTCCAAAACGAGTCCT
The DNA here is from genome assembly GCA_039881145.1 of Druceiella hillmani. Classification (NCBI taxonomy): domain Eukaryota; kingdom Metazoa; phylum Arthropoda; class Insecta; order Lepidoptera; family Hepialidae; genus Druceiella; species Druceiella hillmani. Next base: position 13,269,085 of record JAYKKI010000014.1, on the reverse strand, counting down.
AAATCTCTAAGAAATTCTCGACGTGATTTAGTGCCAAAAAATTATCTGCGTGTCACTAAGACTTTGTAGGTTATGCTGCTGTTCATACCAGATATATTCAAAACTGCATAAAAACAATCATCGGTCATCTCTTTGTATCGCGAAAAACACTGTAATTTCCACAATGTTAGATCTTGCCGGAAAACGATTCCACTTATTTCTTCTTTATCATGTATCTTCTGTCGCTTTCTGTTTCGTGTTCCACCACTTTAGCAGCATCTTCTTCTTTCTCTTCCTCGTTATTTAACTACTGTTCTGTATCAATCTCACTAATTCTTTGAGAAATATCAGCAGTTTGAATTTCACTGAGATTCACCAGATTAATCGGTCTCAGCTTCGTCTAAAAGACGTAATAGTATCTTCTATTTGAAGATAAAACAACAAACTGGAAATTAAAATAAACTAAAACAGGAAAAAGGCAATAGGAAAAAGTAATTGTTCAAATTCGTGACACAAAGCGGTAAGGTGGGCGTCACTCACCCGCAGTCAATCTTTAGCCCGTCCAAAAACCGCCCGTCCGAACGGCACCGGACTGAGCCGTGATACTCAACGCTTTCTTACTTCCTCTCATGCAGCTACTTAAATACACGTAGCATTTCTTCTGTTCGTTTTCAAGATAACGCGCAATTTACCAAAGTCTGGGTATATTACACTCAATGTTTCACCCGCCGGGTTAAATAAATTAAATAAAGACGCATGAACTTGTCTACATTTAAACATATATAGACTGCATAAATCTTAACCAATTTTTTAACTTTGTCGTAGACAAAGAAAATTAGAGAAATATTATGAGGCAAGGAAATTTCAGTAAAAACAAATGGCTAAATCATCGTGAATTTAGCGTTGATCAAATGTTTTAAGTTCTCTCTGAATTATCCAACTACTTGTAATGTCAGATTTCAGTTTCATACCCCCAACTTGAATTTTTTTCTCAAACCCAGTAATAACGAGACCATTTTCATGCTTGCTTCATATCTTGTAGCTATAATGTCTACAATTATTGTAAAATAAGCACTATTTTAATAAAATTGGCTATATATTGAAATTACAAATAGACACATCTTCTTGCTAAGGCGTTAAATGCAATAAAATAAAATATATATGTTCCTTTAGGTCCTACAAAATCCACTAGCTAAAAATCAGTGAAGATCTCTTCAATGGCTTTTGAATGATACGCAAACAAATAAACATACAAAAAGACAAAACCCAAAAAACAAAAAAATCTTTATATGATGTTAGTTCTCTTTTTCTCTTTGAGTTATATCTGCAGCGTACAGATATGCCTATTCTGTTGTATCGTTGCATGTATAAAAAAAAGTCTGAAAAATGTTATTCGAGGAGAATACATATTTTTTACGTCAAGTACTTCACCTGGTTATTTCTATGACGTGCAATAAAGAAAGATAATGATATAAACGTTAAAACCACATTCATATAAAAAATTATCTATTTAACATACAGAAAAATGAAGTTGAGCCGTATGTAAATTTCCAATTTTCAGTTTTAAATATTTTTTGTTAATATTTTAGATTAATAAAACGGATGTCATTATACGTGAAATCTTAAACGGTTCCGAAGTTATGATAAGGAAAAGTTACATAGGAAATTTTTAAAAAATAGTGGTGGGTTGTACGAATACGCAGGAGGGGCAAAAATTCGGAATTAGAATTTAAACTAAACTAATTATAATCTATGTGTAATATAAGGGCATGAAATTAAGGCATTAAAATACTGCTAAACAAAAAGTCCAAGATTTCTGATTTCGTGCACACGCACTTCTTGTTTACAAATAATTTAACCTTAGAATAGGCCTAATCCAAAATAAGTATCATTTATTTGCAATAAAATACTTAATAAAATAAGTTAAAATTCAGATGAAGTAAAAATAGACAAAACGAACCTTGTCGATGCCCAAAGTTGACATATGATGTATCTCATAATTGCTTATGACGTCATGATATAGAAGTATTTCGGGATCCAAGAACAATTCTTCAACTTTGAATGGAAGCAATTTCAGATAAAGTTTGCCTTTTGTTTCGAATCGGCATTTTAAACTGAAATAAAAAAAAAATTACCGTGAAAGTATTATTTCATACTACTCGTAGTATATTTTACTAAGATAATATTTTACCTATATCATTTAAAAGGGGAATGACTGAAGCTCTATTTATTGAAACAATTAAATCTCTGGTGGTACTTTCAAATCAGTGGTTCAAAGGGGGGTGGGGGATATATTTAACATATTTATTAGTATATCTATGAAAACGTAATATATAAAATTACAGAAAAAAATATTTGGAACCTTAAAACTAATCCATTCAAACGATATATATAATTTTAAATATTCTTCTAGTATTTAATTTTTTTTAGTAAAATTTCCAAGCAAACAATTTTGATTACTGGTTATTGTAAAATGTGCAAATCAATATGCTTTAGGACTGTGGTAGTTTTTTAAGTTTTTAAAACAAACAATTTCTGCGAAAAACTACTATAACGCAGGGAGAGACCGGCGTGGTAGTTGTCTTATACGAGTTCGACTTTTCCTTATGAGACCTAAAATGGACATAAAAGAGGTATAAATGAAAATATGACCATTTTCTAATGATCGAAATGGCGGTAGTAATTTTATATTATGGCTGTTTTCTCTTCAAAAAAACCTTTCTGCTGACTAAAAACGGAACTTCCTTCATAAAAAAAAAAGATTAATAACACTTGTTAGAAGACTCTCTTACGCTTATATATTTTTCAATTAAGTTCAAAACAGTTTCAATTTGTGACTAATAAAGCTTCAAAAAATAAAATATTATTTTTCTGCTATAACTTGATTTTAATCACGTGTGCCTATGAGATGTAATGATTACCAATATTATGTTATTTAAAAGAAATTAAAACCAATAGAAATATTTACATACACACAAATATATAACGAAATATAACTGGACATTTGAAAGATATCGAATCTATGTGGAGATCAACTAAAACACTACTAATAACAGGTGAGTATTTTTGAGGATACACGAGTATCATTGTACCTGATATAAAATAATTACTTTACTTTTATTAACTGATTGCATTTCACAAGAAACTATTTTTCTAAAAGATCTACAAATACTCATTATTTTAATCCTTTACTAACCTTTTCGTAACGTTCGCTAGCGGTTGGTATTCTCCTCGACACATAGTATCAAATGACAATAGATCAGCAATTTCTTCTTCGGTGGGCAACATTGATTCGTCTGCTGATAAACTGTACTGAAAAATAAATCTATAATAAATACAATAGGTGAAAAATTCATGTTTCAAGTGAGAGATGCATGATACAGTTATGATTCAGTCAAAAATGATTTCCGATATTTTTAATTTCTGTATAAAGGTATAATTCCTAATCAAATGGACTACTATACTACTGAATGAACACAACAGACAAAATAAAAATTATCATCTGGTCTTGTAGGGAAATATTAAAATATCAGAGTTATATTCATAACTAGCTGTGCCACGACTGCGCTCGCGTAAAATTTGAAATGAGAAAAGTTATTAGGAATTTTTTTGTCTTTCGTAAGTTTTTTGTCAGAAATCGATGAACATAAAGTTTACTAAATATTGTAATGTACACTAAGTCAGAGTATTTTTTAATATCTTTAATATCCATATAAAAACATATTATGTATTCTTCGAGCACATATACAATTAGTATGCCAAATTTCATCAAAATCCGTTTAGTAGATTTTATGTGATTGAAGAACAAGTTAACACACGAACAGACAGACAGAAATACAAGATCGTTAAAAATAAGTTTTCTGTCCTCTACTAACATTCTATATATTAAATCGATAACTATTTTAGAAATATTTTACATATACAGAATTCACTCTCGTGCAATTTTATTAAATATATAATTAGTTCTTAATTTTAATAATTTTTAAAGTTCCGTAATTAGTAAATGAAAAAAAGAAATTCTTGTAATATCACTAAAGTATTTGTTCATTTGCCTGTCTGTCAGAAAAATTGTGGGCATGATGTTGAAATATATTAACCAGCGTACTGGAAAGGCATATTATAAACTTGAAAGGCGTAGTGTTAAACGTACTAACCCGCATATATCTCAACAGTTAGGCATTAAGAATATGAAAAGAGGGATCACGTAGAAATTTTCTAGGAGCCTTTATAATAAAATTCTCAAAATCGTTTCTTGTCTAGTTTATGTATCTTATTTAATATCGATTCGAAGAGCGATTTAAAAGTATTCGAAAATTAATTATTTTATAGTCTCACAGGAGATACTTTTAGAAATATTGTTAAAACTATCCTAATTTTTTTTTGAAGAAACCGTTTAACGTAGAGCCTTGAAATTCGACATAATGGCAAATCATATATAAATCGATATTTGACAATCAAAAATAATCATATACAAATTTTTGAGGAGACAAATAAACTACTGTGCAGGCAATATATTTAAATAGCGAAAAACAATAGCATTATTCGGAAATAGTGTAGTAAAAAACTATGTGACTTTAAATATTTATATTTGCTTGAATATGTACCCAAGTGTGTAGTTTTTGTAGCGCGGATTCTACTTTTATTTGACTGGTTTTTAACATATCTCGGAGTTTTATAAAATTTCAAGCTATAACGGTACTCGTGCAAAAAAATTAATTAATTATTTTGTTTCGCAGTTTTATAAAATAGATTACTAAATAGCATTGTAATAGTGTTAAGTATTACCAAACTAAAAATGTAATACATAATCCGATAAAATAGAAAATGAACCCTTTATTTAAAAATATTTGTTTTGGAGAAATGGAAAATAGGCAAAATTGTACATTTATCTGACCTTATTGATAATATCAATTTTAAATCAGCCATAGTTTTTAGTTTTTCCATGTTTAAAATTCTAGTCTGTTTTGTTAATATTGTAACATTGATACATGAGAATTATATAATATTTTGTTATTATGTTTTTTAACATGGTAACAAAATGTTAAATAATTCTCGTGAATCCCCATGCGGAATTGCTTGAGAATAATAAAAAAAAATTACTGTAAGTGATGTACAAGTTTTGACATTTTTAGTAGACTAAAAAATTTTCAACATTCGTACATTGATATACGAGAATTACACAACATTGTTTTGCTACATTTCTTAATAAAGTAACAAAATTTTATATAATTCTCGTGTATCATCATGCGGAATTGGTGGATATCACACATTTTCACTTTAAGTAATGGACAAATTTTTACATTCTTATTAGACCAAAAAAATGTTTAACATAGTAACATTGATACACGAGAGTTATTTAACCTTTTGTTACTATATTTTTAAGTATAGTAACGAAATGTTATGTAAATCTCGTATATCCCTATGCGTAATTGTCTGTGGATATCATACATTTTCACTTTAAGTGATATACAAGTCTTTACATTTTTTAGTAGAACAAATTTCTTTTATTTTCTAAAAATTATATACGAGAATTACATAATATTTTGTTGGTATCTTTTTTAACAGGGTAACACATTGATATATAATTCTCATGTATCCTCATGCAAAACTCTTTAGGGATGTCACTTATTTTCACTTTATGTGATGGACATGTTTTCACATTTTTCAGTGAACCAAAAAATGTTCAACATTGAATCATTGATACACAAATATATTTTAAAACACGTTGCTACTATGTTTTGTTTACATAGTAACGAAATATTTTGCAATTCTCGTGTATCGCCATGCAGAACTGTTTGTGGATATTACACATTTTCCCTTTGAATAATCTACAAGTTTTTACATTTTTAGTAGACCAAAAAGTTATTAACATTGCAATATTGATATACAAGAATTATATAACATTCAATGACTACATTTTTTAACATAGTAAAAAAAAATTATGTAATTCTTGTACATCCTTATGCAAAACTTTTTGGGATTATCATACATTTTCATTTTATATGGTGGATAAGTTTTCCCATTTTTAGTAATTTCCTATTTATGTAATTCTTGTGAATCTTCAAATGAAATTGTTTGTGGATATCACAAATTTCTTATTTTAACTAATGTACAAATTTTTAAATTTTTAGTAGACCAAAAAATGTTTTAAATTTTATTATTGGTACACGATATTTAGATAAAATTTTATCACTTTTTTTCAAAACGTTGTAAAGAAATATGTTATGCAATTATCGTGTATATATGTGGATTTGTATATGGTTATCACAAATTTTTACTTTAAGTGATGCACAAGTTTTAAAAATGTTTAGTCGATTTTCAAAATTATTACTGCTTATAATAAATAACTAAGTTTTATGAAAATATTTTAGGTATGTGCAAGGTTTATTTTTCAATAGATTATTCAAAAATCTTGTAATTTTTGAGCCGTTTGATCCATGTATATCTTTTATAACGGTAACCACGTTTCGTTTTCTACAATGATAACTAATCAAAAATTTAAGAAAATAAATTGTAATTTATTAGACCTTTTTCGACTATTTTTTGATACAGGTGTATAAATATCGTGAACATCTCAAAAATCTAAATTTATTACCCTTAACGTTTTTACTATTTCATAAAGAGTTCTTTTTAGTTAGTGTCAGTTATTTAAATATAGGATATGAAACAGAATGCAGTCAAATTACAGCATCTTATGTAGTAGCTTTTTTAAAAGATGTGAGGGAGGGTTAGACAGACGAACCGATGGATAGATGACGTTCAAACAATTATAGGGAGCCGTTTGGATTATCTAGTACCGAACTCTGAGAAGAAAAATATTTCCGAAACAATACATATATTAACACATTCGAATGTTAAGTACATTAAATAAATAATTAAAAGATGTGTATAATACGCATAATATCTAAACATTGAAGTACAAGTTTAAATCAGTCAAAAATATTTTTTGGTTATAGAACATATGATTAAAATATTGAAAAATGCAAACAAGCATTAAGCTGGATGCAAACATTTTACATGAAAAAAATGCTAGGTTAAATATAGGCATATTTCTCACAATAACAAGATTAAAAATGACATTTTATAGGTAAAAATCTTACATGAAAAAAATGCTAGGCTAGAGATAGGCATATTTCTTACAATAACAAGACTAAAGATGATATTTAATAGAAACAGAAAGGAATCTTTAATGGGGTTAATTATTTTGATGTCAATATTACATTGGGTTCAACTTTAAATAAAAAAAAATTACCTCACACTATTTATTTTGAATAGAGATTTCAAAAAGTAGGAAATAGGGTAAACAACATCGGATATAGGGTGAAAATTAATTTCGTCGTACTGCTGCACTGAAGATCCTTTCAACATATGACGGAAATTTATTCTGTTAAACATAAGGTTATACTGAGAATCAATAGGTCATTTGTTACACAAAATTTTAAAAAATCATTACTTGAAAGGTTATCCATTACTCTTTGAATATTTTCAGGTACATAAAGAAAAGATAAAATTGTGACGAAATAATAATTTTGTCCCACAACTACGTCATTAATGGCAATTTCGTCATTTGTGAAATTTATCCTTTTACGCATACGACAATCTGCACCCACGAATAATAGTATTTATTGGTTAATGACATATTTGTATACAAAGTTTAGGTAACGGATATACATTTCTAACGAAATAATATGGGTAATGTTGAATATTTTTGACAAGTTATAAATCTGGTCGTGGATCTGATATTGAAGTATATATCTAAGCTTTTACTATGAATATTTCGGGAACGGCACAAATACACTTATACTGTAGATGCCGACCGTTGAGGTATGATCAAATCTTTCATTTTTTCTTTCTACACACTATGTATTCAAGGAATTCACTGTTTAATAATTAAGGATCGAAGTCAAAATACATTAAAAAATTTAATTCACCTACCATAATTTCAACAGCTAAAATTACTGGAATGGATCTATATTAAACACTTGCAAGAAATTAAGAGATACATTTTGATCTCTTGCACAAATATCTAGAGATACAAAAGTTTATAATTTTACCTCATTTTCTTTCTTTTCAGTTGATTTTTTCTCATTTAACTCTTTCCGGAACACGTTCATTCTTTGCATATTTTGTACATTGTCAGGGAATTCTTTTTGAATTTCGATTAGCCACTTTAAACCGCCTTCCAGGTCACCTATGTGATAGTTGTACAATATTAATTAAATTGCAAATTTGATCTCTTATTCTTTTGTAATAAATTGTGAATATACGAAATTTGGTTGCAACAAAGTGTCATAAAATGAAATAACATATACCAAAAAATTCGACCAAAATGTCACTTATAGTAGGTACACATGGTAGTAGCGAATGGTAACAAAATTTTATTTTCTGCTTAACATTATAAAAATACCATTAAAAAATTTAATTCTACAAAAATATTCAACCGGTATCTACTCGTACATGTATTATTGTCTAAGAATATTGTATTTCAGATGTAATTAACGTTTTATCCTTATTTATTTGGAGTATAAATTAAAGCTATAAATAGTTAAATAATAGTTAACAATAAAATCCAGACGATAATATTAAAGTATGGAACTCTTGAATTATAAAAACAAGTTTTTCCTTAAAATGTTGAGTTAATCAAACACCAATTCGTTGCCAATTTGCTGATTGGCAACGAAGTGGTCTTTAATTAACTCAACATTTTAAGGAAAAACATGTTTTTGTACTTCACGACTTCCACACTTGTACATTGTTTAAAGAATTTTTGTAACTATCAAATCTACTAAGTGTAACATTTTGGTAATAGCATTAAGATTTGAAAGGAAAAAATAATTACATATCTTCTTTAATATTACGGCGAAGGGCAAGTCTTTATAAATTTAATTATTTATCAACGACGAAAAACATAAAATTTTCATCAGTTCATATTTATTGGTCATGATTTTTATTGCCATCTTTATTAACAATGCCGTTTAATTAAATGTAATATTATTACTTTCCCCTGTAGCTTAGAAGTTAGAAACAACGGATACACACACAAGAAAAAATTGAAAGTATTTTGAATTGAGTATTTCGAAAAGGCATCTTTCTCCATTAATTGCTTATTACTTAAACCTACATAATATATAAGCGCAAAAAAAACAAATTGAGCTTAAAGAGATTACACTCCCTGTTACTTTTGTGGCGTTGCACAAAATATTTTTAAAGTGCATACGAATGTAAGAACGCCCTTTCAGATTACGTTCATTGGTAACTCCGTATTTGGCACATAATTGTAAATTTCTTTATTCACAGAAATAACTAACAAAAATATATGCTGAATCTCTTAAAAACCTAAACATTGAATGGAATTTTTGAAAATTTAAATTTTTTTCCTTTAAGTTATCAGAAAATCATACTATGCAATTTATACTAACCAACATCATAAAAGCTCTTAGCTATGGAATCCAGTAATTCAAATTTTGGTAAGTCTGCTAAAGAAGGATCTGACAATTTATTATAAGACTCCATAAACCATTGCTCTGAATATTCCTTTTGATCCGTATCTAATAGTACTTTGGCCAAGGTTACACAGTCGCTCGACGACATTGGTTCACTAAAATAATACATTATTCTCAGAGCAATAAGTCCGCCATATGTGTCAATGGTGTATATTGAAGTACGTAAATAAATAGAATGGGAAATTAAGGACAAAATGTTAGGTAAACAAATTTCGAATGGAAAAAAAAATAATAAAAATGAAAAATAAACATGCCTTTTAACAATTTAATTTAAACCCCTCTGAGCATCCCAGAAGAAATATAATCGTAGAATAAAAAAAAGAAAAAAATTTCAAATATTGCTCAGTATACTTAAAAATCAGTATACTCAAAAATCAACACGTAAATTTAAAGTTTGTAGAATTAATTTAATTCATTCGGAGAAATACAAAATTACGAGAATGTAATAGAGATTGAAAAGTTCACAGCCTTGCATAGGAAAATCATAATGTCGTCGTCGTGCTACACACCATTTTAATTGGTGATATTTGAAAAAAAAATTAAATATGAGGGGAACTGAACACATTGCAATTAAAAAGCATGTATTGAAAAAAGGGTTAGCACCGAAAATTATCCATGAAGACACAATAGAAGGAAAATAATCTGCCCGTCGTAAGAACTGCTAAATAGTTGTTAACTGAATTTAAATGTGGTTAACATAGTATTAAAGATGACGCTCTTGCTGGGCGGCCGCCAACTGCGATTACCGAAGAAAACTTTGAAAAAATTAGCGATTTGGTTATCAGAGATTAAAAACTGAGAATGGATGTACATGAAATGAGAAGTATGTCTTATATACGAACTCAAAACCTTGTACACAATGAACTGTGATTTTGTAAATATCTCTCCAATATGTGTACCGAGGTTTCTTTCAGTTGAATGAAAACAAAAAGGACTCACGATTTTGCGCGAGTGTTTGAAATAGTTAGAGGTTGTTTGACAAGAATATGTTGACACATTTGTGATAACTGATAAAACTTGTATCCACCACTATACTCTAAAGTTAAAAGAATAAAGAAAACAGGAATAAATAGCACGAAAGAAAACCAAACTGATTTTGTCGACAAAAAAATTATTGGCACCAGATTTCTAGGACTCGTAGGGACTCATTATGTTTGAAAATCTGCCGAAGTGTATCATTATACTTCATGTACAACTGCACTAATCGTGGATTGTGTGGTGAAATCAAAAATGGCATAGAAAGTGAACAACAAGAGTTTTATTTTAACAGGGTAAAGCACACGTTCTATGAAATCCTGAATGAAATACTAAATTGTTGGTGCTAATTACTGCTACATTCATTATATTTACCGGTCAAGTGAATATGGCGAACACTGTCTTTCATTTGTTTCTTAATTTAACAAAAAACCTATTTATGTGGACAAACAGTTTTATAACACAACGAAATCAAAGCTGCAGTTAACGAGTAGTTTGAGGGCATTGAGAAAATATTTTTAAAAGCGATGTAATAACATTTCTAGAAATATAAAAATTGCATCGAGTTAAATAGCAACTATGCTGAAAGGTGGTGATTATATTAAAAAACGAAAAAAAAATTATAATTATATACATGTACAAGCTGAGAACTTTTCAATTCAAGTCAGTATAATAATAAATAATTGTATTACAATACAAAAATAGGGATGGATATCATTTTACTATAAATACAGTAACTAAAGAAGAGAGAAATGATAATGATGGTATGGTAAAAATATGAAATATGTTGAAAATGTGAAATTAATACTGTACACGTATTAAATGAGATATTCTACAAAGTTGTATAATAAAAATGAAAGAAATAAATAAAAGTGAACAAAAATTAGACAAGATTTTGTTCGAACAAGGCCGCTGGTCTGAAGACATCAGTATAAACGTATGTCGAATAAAAATTACATTAATATAGTCATATTGCCATTAGGCTATACTTATGCAAATCATATTTGTCAAAATTTGCATTTCCGATTCACGTAATGAGGTCTCAATTTTGAGGCTTCCCAACAAGTCCATCGCTCTATCTTTCTATTAACATTTTTTATTATTTGTCTAATTTTTATCGTGCAGATTTTCTATAAATTTTAATTTTTGTGAAATTTCCACAGTATAAAGAATTGAATCTAAATAAGTATAATGTTAAAATTTTATTTATTATCTTTCAGATCTATATATTCACAGCGATTATCTATCTATAGATAACCGCAAGAAAAGAATCACAAACCTTCTCTTCGTAGAGCGGACATAGATCTAGACTGAATTAAAATGTGTCATTGGAATATTTCCAAAACAACACTTTTACTTTACGACCGCATCAGCAACAGCTAATAAGTGCTTGAAACGTGCTTTGTTCAACATTTTACGGAATTTGATACATTTTAGTATCTATTATTAATATTTTGAAAGTTATTAATTTCTTTATAGTTCATGTCTTTTAATATATTCAGAAATTGGGGGTGGCATTCCGGCATCGAAACATAAAATGTATTATATTTCAAAAATTATATCGATTAATTACATAGATTTGCATTAGAAAGGCTACGTTTTAGTGGCTAACTTTAAAATTATGTGTTAATAAATGATTTGATAAGTTACATATATTAAGCTTACTCAGCCATAATGGATATTTCCCAAAGCTGTTCAAAAAGTTTATGTGAGTGTATTATGTAAAGTGAAGAACTGGAGTTAATTATTACAAATTACTTAACTCACCTCTTTTCAAATATATCTAAAATGCCATTTGACAAATCATTCGTCTTCAGTTGATAAATAGTTTGCAAACGGCTAATTCCCTCGACAGAACCAACTAAATCGTTTTCATCGGGGTATGTCAGTCCTGAAGATTCTTCATGAAAGATACCTATAATTTGGAAATTAAACAATTTGTTTTAAATATAATTGAAAACGTTTTACTTTGTATCTCAAAATTCTATTCCAGTAAGTGAATCTTTGTTTTCAATAACAATAAAATTGAAATCGAGAAAATATTACAAGAGGTTTGAAAATATATATTTCGAACGTATTTTGTGTATTGCCTGGTGTTTCTCGAAACTATGGCATCATATCATTGCTGCAATTTTATTGTAACCTTGACATAAATTTTTAGTAACACTGTTTCTCGTAATTTTGACTTTATAGTTTCAGTAATTGGTAAGAGAAACATGTACTTAGAAACATCGCTAGAAGTAGTTTACATAAAATTCTGAAAATGACCTGTTTGGAATTTTTAAAAAAGACAAGTCTCTTTTAATTTATATGCCAGACAAAATCAGAAATTAAAAAAAAAGTTCTTTTACGTCACTCCCCTTCCTCCCTCTAATATTAATTATATACGTGCATGTGTGTTAATATATTTTATCATATGGCACATTTCAAGTTTCTGCATCAAATAATTTCTGACAAAAAAGGGTTGTGCAAACGGATGATCAGACAAAAATGTGAGTAATTTTATATTTTGAACGTGATGTCTTTTTCTTGAGTTATAGTACTCTAAAAATATATTCCACATGTTTTATTGAAATTAGAAAGAAATTGTTTTTTTTTTAAATATTTGTCGTTTTTACTTTTCATAATTTCGAAATAGCCTTTTGTTAGACTTAAGTTTTACCTATCATAATATTCATCATTGCTACAAGTCATGTTTTATATATCACATATTTTATATGTGACAATACGTATGAGGCTGTGTGTTTATATTTACACTTAGGAAAAATAACATTAATTATTTTGGGAAAAAAAGAAACAGACTTTTAATGATAACAACGAATTCAATAATTAGTATTGTTTAAAATGGTTTCATATGTGATTTTCGAAAAAGCTAAAAATTATAAATTAACATGGTCCTTTTATTGATAATATTCTATAATTATTCGTTATTGTTCAGAAGATACCCTATAAATGAAATTCTTGAAAAAAAATTATCATAAAAATAAGTAACACTCGGTTAAGATATTTTAGTTTAAAATGGCACATTTTGATAATTTATTTAAACACAACTCAGACGAATAAAAAACAACTTATTTCCAATGACATTAAATTATGAAATAATATTAAAAACATCCATTTGATATCGCGAAATTACATAAAAGATCAGAAAAAATTGTTTTGTGTATATGGTGAAGTGAACAAAAAAGCATGTATAACAAACTGTCAGGTAAACGAGCAGTCTAGCAAGATGTTGGAACTTATAACAAGAAGTGTAATCATTTTAATCTTACGTCATTCGATAAGACAATTTTAATCTACTTAGTGTTGCTAGATCTTCATGAACCTACACGTTTATGATGGGTTTATACTTCATGGATAATAAATATTTAAAGTTACAAACATTAACGATATTATTAAAGTCTACTTGCCAAGCTCTTTTTTCAAGTACGAAATGTCCACAGTAAATCTTTTAATTAGTTTAAAAGTGTTTAATGGATTCTCGACGTACATATTCACGTCTTCGTATTGGCTTATTATTAAATCTTCTTCTTTAAGTTTATTTTGGAATCTGTTGAAAAATAAATAATGTTTATCGAAAAACTATTTTTTCTTAAAAATAAAGTATCAGATTTTAATTGAAAAACGAACATCATTAAAAAGCAGTCGTTATTTGGGAATATTCACACCTTAACTTCCTCTCAAATACAATACATTACGATAATATAGGTTTTTATCTACTTAAACTCCCTTTTATCTAGTTTTGGAACAGAATAAAGACATTTATAAATGCCGGAATGATGTAAAAACAGCTTAGAGCTCCACATCTATTGACGCAAAAAAATCGTTTACATTATTAGAAACTTATTTTTTTTCCTTTTTACGTTAATAAAGTTATTACTTAGCTGAAAAATTTGTTTTTTATTTGTAAACAAAATTTACTGTCAAAAACTTTGATTCAACTATTGTATTATATTTTTGAAAAACGGAAATAGAAGGAGTTGAGCAATTTTCTCTTTATAATCATTCCATATCACTTTTTTTCTCGTTAACTATATTTTACACACATAATGATACATAAAAATTTAAGGATCCATTGTATTTCCTTTAAACTTTTTACTACTATTAATATAGTTTTCGACCTTTTAATACATTACCTATAATAGCAGTCACATGCTGATAAAGGTCGTAAATCTATAAAAAAATTATAAACATTCAGAGTCGTTGCTAGAGTTTCATTAAATTTCCAGTATTGATTATGGTTTCCATAACTTTGGATTTCAACTCTGTGGCAATGCTTTTTGTCTTTTCAAGGGGAATATTTAATGTAGAAGCTTGCAAGAGTTGCTTACTTAATACCAGCAACAATAATTACTTAAATTGATATTGGGTTATTCCAATAATAGGCGCATACATTTATACTCTTCTGACATTTTGCTAATTTGTAGTCGATAGCAATGAATTTTTAGAACGTAGAAAATATTAAAGACTAAAGTAGTCAACCCTTTTATATGTATTAAAACAAATTACAACATGGAAAAGTATCTCCAGGGAGATTAAAATTTTAGTTCAATTTTGTATTTTATGGAAAAAAGTCATGACGTTTAGGGTCCCTTATAAGGACAAAAATAACCTTATCTTTATAGATTTCTAAATCTTTTCGACTTTTTAAATCTATCATTTTATTCGATATTTTTCACGAATCTTGAATTAATAATTTAAGGAATTAAAATATTTCGGGGAGAAATTAGGAGAAAAATTAAAATATAATAATATAATTACGATTTTTCTCAAAGTATTGGATGCATAATCTAATTTTTAAATCAAAAGCATACTTATTTTTTGGAAATTTTAGAACTGATTATTATAATTGATTCGATCTCAGAAGAGTGAATTTTTGCGCAATAAATTTCCTTTCTAATATAAGGGACCATTAATGACCATTCAGTACAGTTACTAGTCACCATTATTTTACCATTAGTAATCCGCTTAAATACCTTCGAGCATTAGGGACATTTTGAGAGATTTATATTGCTTTATTGGTTCACAAATTACTATTTATTTGAAGAAAAATAAAATAAAAGAGCTGTCAATACTTAAAACACTTATTGATTAACTTAGTTTACCGATAATTTTAGAATCGACAAAGAGACATAAGAAAGGATTGGAACATTAGTTGTAGTCATTATCATTACTTTATCTGATATTAGTACATAAAGTACTCTATCATATCAATTTGTACAAAACAAATGTAAAAGTATATTTAAAATATATAAAAACAACATGAGCAATTAAGTACACCATAGACGTATGAATCAGGAGAACTAACCGAATGAATTAAAATTAAATTTGGATACCACATATTTTTGTAATTAATTCTATTAATATTAAGTTATACAATTTTTACTAATTATATAAATGCCAGTAAAACGTAAATGTCATTATCGTGTCAATTTAGAATATCCACGAAAGGTCGTAAATTACAAGCCATATTGCAATTTCAAATATTAAATGTCAATTAATAAATGCATATTATTATAAAATAATGGAAAGGAGATTAGTAATCCTATTTACAATCCATGGATCATCTATCTCTATTTGGTAATTATTACTGCTAGTTAACATAGACTGGTTCAATACAGAATTCGAAAGGATATTAAAAAGCAGTTGAATAATTTAAATCTACTTACTTCGTCAGCAATTCGAAGATTATATCCTTCTTACTGATTAATTGATCTATTTTATCTATGAGGTACTTTTGTGTGTCAATTAACTCTAACATTTTTTCCGAGGCTGAGAATAATTCACAATTAATTAATGGAATATAGATAAGCGCGCACAAATACATAAAAATCATGTCAGAAAGTAAAAGAAAATTTCACTATAAACATAAAACCAAAGGAAAAAACGTATTTATTCATGAAGAAAATTTTTCTACTTCTAATTTTCTCAATGCATTGCAGTTGATGAAAATATACGCCCATATCTTAACATGCAACGATAATAACAAAGATATCTACTATGAAATAAACTATACAGAGCAATGAAGTTTTCCATTCCAATCTTGCGTGTAATGAAATACATAGAATTTTTGATTCATCGATTTAATACGCGATAAAGAATTATAAAATCCTCGCATTTTGGTTTATATTGAAGTTATTTCACAAAAATGAAGTGGGTTTATAATGTTTTCTGGCTTACTGTATTTTTCTTTATATTTTATCGCAATAAGCGGAAAGACAAAGTCAACTTTTCATGGAACAGTTTTGTATGAAAGTTGACTTCGTCTTTGTGCTAAAAATTGTGATAAAAAATTGGAAATCAACTTTTCATACAAAACTGTTTTTGTTCTTCCTAGACCTTTAATGTTTATAAACAAAGGTTGCTAAAAGTTTTCCTTTTCTTAGATTTTTGCAAGAAATTTAATTGTTTCTTTAAATAAACAGGCTCCATGTGGACAGTAGTTCACAACCTTTGGTGCGCGAATTATACCGATACTTCATCATCACTCCTACTTCATTCTATAATTTCGTTATATTGTTTTATATTTAGGTAACTTTTCTTTAAAGCAAGGGGATATTTCTCTCCGTATATTGAAACCGATGCGCGTGTTATGCTAACCAACAAATTAATAAAATCAAATTTTATTTAGAAGAATTTAGTTAATTTCACATAAAAATAGAAGAGATTTGATTGGAAATAAATAACAGGTAATAGAGATAAACTGATGCAATTAACATGCTGTAGAGATGCTATTTCAAATTAATTATTTGAAATGTATTTTTAAAAAAGATTTCACATATATTTAAATCGTACAGAGACATATCATTTAGTAAGTGGATTAAGATTGAAAGACAATTTAAGATTTCTGGGCAGTTTCAATTTAAGTGACGTCCATTTGCTTGTTTTTTGAAAAAGAATGCAAAAACTTGTTTCCGCTTTGTTGTTAATTAATTTTTCATATTACTGGGATTTACAAAGTTATTTATATTAAATAAAAATAAACATCTAAACACTATTTCCTGTAGCAAATAGAGATAGTGACATAACACATTTCACTTTTTATAAAATGAAGTGAACGTCAATAACAGAGCGAAACCGTCATAAAATGGAGCAGAAGGCATATAAAGTATAATTTAATCAG
This sequence comes from Druceiella hillmani, assembly GCA_039881145.1. Classification (NCBI taxonomy): domain Eukaryota; kingdom Metazoa; phylum Arthropoda; class Insecta; order Lepidoptera; family Hepialidae; genus Druceiella; species Druceiella hillmani. Next base: position 13,251,505 of record JAYKKI010000014.1, on the reverse strand, counting down.
ATAAACGTAATGCTAAATATATTACTTACTCTGATAATACCATTGTGGATAAATGTCATGTAAATACAAAAAAAACTAATAACCAGCCCCATAAGCAAATGTTCACAAAAACCAAACACAAACAACGAAACGTAATCTCGGTAACGAATTAAACGAGGAAAAGTAAAGATGAAATTTTGTAATGAAATTACTTTGCTTGACATTCTTCGGGATAAAGTTCCGCAAGTCAAAATAATGAGTCAGAAGGCGGCGAACTTTTTTTCAAGTTTCATTAAGGCGACCTCATTGCAACCGGGCTGGTAGCTATTGTCGCCATATAGTTCACCGCTGAGTCAGGAATTATTATATTTTGACAGTTCTTTTGCTTTCGGCAACATTTTCTTGATATATTATAGTAACCACGGGCATTTTGTATTGCTTGACAGGATTTTATTATAGTGTAGTCGCATATTTCAATTGCTTGGTTTAACTGTAAGCATAAAAAGCTTCGGTTAGAAGAAAATTTTAAAGTTTTTTTTTAATTAAAACATTTTTTTTTCAATTTCAAATTACTTTCTGCTCAGTTTCTTTTCTTTTGGTCCAACCTTGTTCTCAGAAATTGTTGGAATTTTGTCATGCAATTATCTTACCAGCGCGAACTGAAAATTTCGATTATTAATCTCAGTTAATTCACACATTCATGTCTTCAGAATAGTAGTCCTGGCATATCTGTATTTAATTTAATGTGGCTTTTATATTTTCCAAAATTTAATTGCTTATTTTATTTATTTATTATCATTACTCTAGTTTAAATATTTCGTTCTAAGTTTTTTTTTCTAGTTATCTTCAATGCAATATATAGTCAGAACCCTTACTCCATACTAGTCGGCTAATTTGTTGTCAGGTTAAAAGATAGATGAGAGGTTTGGGTTCTTTCTGGCAAGCGTCGGTTTATAGCTTTGTTTTTCCTAGCAAATTACGGAACCATGCGTGATCGATGATGAGGATGATACCAAGTCCGTAGAACTGAGGCCGGATAATCAAATTTCAATATTTGTAAATGTGATGACAGCATTTTCGCATTCATTACTTCTAGTTTTGAAATTAAATATTTATAAAGAATATTTTACGCTATTCGAATATTCAATTACGAATCCATATGCACGCTCCGTTTTACTTTGTATTTTATATAATGAATACATTTTTTTATAATTAAAACCAAATTTGTCGTTTTTCGTTTTGAAATTATTAATAATAATTGACATTAAAATTCTTTACTTTTATTAAATGTGATAATGATCAATAACATCACTAATGTTACTTTATGTTTGTTCAGAGTATTAAGAAAACTAAATAATCGTAACGAAGGTAAACCTTGAAAAAGAGAAACCTTCAGTGATAAAAGATTATTCAGGTCTATTTATTGTTTTATTCAGCTAAGTCTGAACAGTTCCAAAATATTATATGAACATTTCAACCACTAGATAAACGATTGGAAGTTTGTACTTTCAATATTTCTCAAAAATGGGTATTCAATATGGATCAATATGCTTAAAATATATTATTACAAATTTCCTCCAACTTTTAGCAACTCGTTCAATATTTTTGTCCAACTTGACGATAAGGTCGACAGCACAACAAACAAATAAACAGTATACTTTACACACATGGTCGTCTATTTGCAGTACACAGCGGTAATAACCAGCTCTCCAACTTTATTTTCATTATAAAGTTATAGGTTGCACTAATTCCGTCAGCAATTTTGTGATATTATTATCATAATATTATTGTTGTGCAGAGCCCTAAGAGTTCGGGGACCGGGGATGTGAATGAGCGGTTAGCCAGACGGTGAATAGTTTGTCTTGCTCCTCTAGGTTTTAAAACATCTTATAGTATTTACTTTTGTTTACTTTTCATCCACGTTTTATTGCTCTGTAAGAATAGTGGAGTAGTTTTGAAAAATTAATGAGAATTTGCAATATTTTCTACCCAACATTTTTATTTAAGTCGTAGTCTAATTACATTGTACGAAAATGAATTTTCACCCAAAATAATTACGTTAAAAATATTTTCTTTCACCAGAATGTTGTCATCATTCACAAGAAGCACTTTTAGCTCAAGCAACTCAAGCATTCACAAGAAGCGCTTTGAGGTGTTAGAATTCAGACCCATCATTCACTTCACATTTTAATGAGGGATTTGATAAAATTTTTTCGAATATTCAATATATTTGGCGTTAATTTTGTAGAAATTCATTAGTCACAATTAAATGAAACTACGTCATGTAGTATTATTTCTACTTTCTTTAAGTTCTTTACCACGACCTAGGTTTCGTTGTATTACAACATCTTCAAGTGGGCAATGAGCACGTGGGCAATTAGCATTGACGAAGAATAACACACCTGACTTGATATATTTAGTTATTTAAATAGTATATGGCATTGTCTCATAAGACCATTGATGTATTACCGTGCTGTAATGTATTAGGTTAAATGAGATGACGTGTATTGTAATTTCAGCATTGAATCCACGGGATGTGATTAGTTTTATACCAACGGCTATAGTGAGAGATTAGGTTTTGCGCATAGTTTACGTATTGAGGGTTTATTTCAGAAAAGACAAGTTACGCTAATTTTTAGTTTTCCACATGAAAACGAATTTGACGTAATTCGAAGGATATGTTTTATACGTATATAATTAATTTGAGGTTATCTGGAGATCTTTATTGCAAAGGCTTATATAACTTAAACTGAAATAAAAACGCACACTGATATAATACACACATTATTAACTTCAGTAGATTAGGTTTCGAAAAAACTTTTTCCACTAAGTAGCCTAAATCTACTTTCATAAAACTGTAAATAGAACGTAAGTGGTGTATAGAGCCTTGCAATTATCGAGTCATTGTTTTTTTATTAAAGTTAATATTTATATCTAGGCCTTTCGAAGAAAAGATTAAATTAGTAAGTATAATAGCTTAACGTTAAAATTATATATTTAAAATATGATCCCACTAGTTCTCAAATATTCTAAACTACGCTTTGGGTTTAAAAATACTTTTAGGAAAAACTTCTATATTCTCAATGTTTTAAAATGCAACTACTTTAACAATCAGATTATGAACAGCCTAGCAACTATGAATAGCAACATCGGTTAGCAACAATTTTGTCTCAAATAACTCTCATTTCTAAACAACTAAATATTATAGGTAGTCCATAAAAATATAAGTACAATTACACATAGTTTAGAAAAGAATTTTAATTTATAACACTGCATATTATTTACGCCAGGATTTCAATACAAAATTCCGACTAAAATACACTTCCTCCGTGAATCAATTTAAACATTTTTGAGAATTTGAACTTGCAATATATTTATTTACTAGCATTTGAGTTGTATGCTCTGACAAGTTTCAAGCACAGGTGCCTGAACTTGTCGCCTGGATCTGGAACTATTTTATATTGACGCACCTTATATTTCTTAAACTAGTACCGACCCTCAATTTTCATATATTAAGAGTATTTACACACATTTTCACATTACGTATATGTATATTAATAATGAAGAGAAGATTTTGTACCCTTTTTAGGAATATTTCGCGCACGTTTGAGATTTAACCTAGTTAAAGTTTATATGGAGAGGGGGTAAAATTTATATATAATATATGTTAAAAATAAATTAAATTATGTATTATAAATACATTAAAAGATTCATTATTTATGTTCAATAATTAAGTGATTTTTTCTTTAGGTTCATTCTATCAATGTCAAATACATATCAAACACAATTATTTGGGGACAAAAAGTAGCAAAGAGGATCTCTCCTCTTTGCTATTCTTCATCACCAAAAAATTGTGAAAAGTAGATTGAATGAGTTTCGATCTGAGAATTTTGGGTGATTTCAAATATTCCGTCTTCAATAGTCTATGGAGTGTATGACATGGCAAAGAAATTTTTATTTTATATTTTGTGTAATCGATATCAGTGTTTTATATATTATTGAAATATTGCTTCCTTAATATAATCTTGTTGCAAAGAAAAAATCTCTAAGCTTTCTTAATATAGACTTGTTGCAAAATTAAAATTTTGAAGCAGCATTCTGGATTAACTTGCTCTCGCCTACCTATTAAATTTTTCAACAAAGTTAGTAGGTAAGTATATTTCAGTCGAATTTCGATTCTTAAATTCGTGTAATGGATACTCTTATAAAATTCTTTTTGATATAAGATGAAAGCCGTCTATAAATTTCATGTTAATTTTTCAATGTATTAACCTCTAGCAAATTTCTTATTTAAAGTATTTATAGAAATCATTAATTTAATACAGAAAGAGCAGAAAAGAATATTTTCTGTTCACTATCATTTATACTAATTCAAAATAATATAATTAGACCCTTTGTGGATACATACATGGATGCATTTGTGGTCAATTATCTACTACAGCGTCAGGTTTCACCTTGTCAATTTTTCCCTGGTCAAGAGCTCAATGGGGCATTAACTTAACGACCTTTAAAGAGAACATTTAGTTAGAGTCGCAGCAAGAATATATCCTAAAAACAATTTAATAAACTATTGCTTATCAATGTGTACACATCGAGATTTTCAGAGCTAAATTGAATATTTCTTAGTTCAATGTAAATATATTTAATTTTCATATTGATACAATAGGTTTATTTGATCCTATCAATAATATGACAAGCAAGAAATATATAATTAAAATATTTAAGAGTGATCAACGGCACACTTTAATTTTCTCTTACATTTTAATTTTCTGTGTCAATGCATCATACTAGTTAATGGTATGTTCGAAAGTTTTTAATTTTGATATTATCTAGTTAGCGTGAATGTTACCTAACATATTTTGTTTAGAAAAAAATAATTTCAGTACTCCAATTAACGGCAATATTAACGAGTCCGTGCACATTACTGTTAAGATCAATTTTATTTATTATGGTGCGCCTACAAATGTAATTTAAACAATTTTTAGTTTTGGCTGACAATAAATATGTGAATGCAGACGAGTAAATAATAGTTAAAATAAATGTATTAGACGTAGATAGCCGTGGAGTGAACACTGGTTATCTTCCATTCTTAGCAGGTGTGTTCATCGTAGGTGACGAATATGAAATGGGATAAAAAAATTAAAAGTATTGAAATAATTGTATGATCGATCTCAATGTGCACGTAGTTTGTGTAATGTTTCAGAAGGTTTTTAAAAAATTGTAACTTTAGTAGCATAAGTGAGATATATGAGAAATATATTTTTTCCTGAAAATATGTAAGAAAAAGTTAGCATGCTTAAAAATCATCTATTATTCTTAGTTTATTGGAAATAAAATCGCTCCAACCGCACATTTTTTTTTATATTTCATAATAAAAAAACAGAAAAATGAACTAATATTTCTTCCAAAATATGTCATGTTTTTTAAATACCATGATTTCTTGTACATTAAAACTTAGTAAGCAAGCAAATGCTTTTTAATTATGTAACTTAAATTATTTTTTAGTTTAATTTCTCTACATTTATAAATTTCTACGTTATCTTAAATTTAATCAGAAAAATAAATAAAGTGTATCGGTTGATAATTATGAATTTTAAGCAAAATCTTTACGTTTTGTTGAGATTATAACATTTTCACACTTCAAAGTTTTAATACAACTATGAACTAAATATAATTTAAATAGGGTTTTTTCGGTCCATTAAAGAAAGTTAACAAGATTACGGCTTAGTAAGTCGTAATCATGTTGACTTTATTTATTCTAAAAAACTTTAATCTAAATCCAATTGAAATAAAATCAGTTTTTATGAAAAACACATTTAAATTATATAGAAAACATGAGCTATTATTTTATTTTGACACGATCAATGCGGCTCGTAATTTTGGATTTGCTACGCCGCACAGACACTAATGGGAAAAAATATTTTGAATTATTTTTTCTTCAGTTACCTTTATATGCTTCAATTTGATTAGGTTTCAAGTATGAAATAGTTTTACGAAAGTCTCGGTATGGTGAAAACATGTTCACATTTCTCACACAAAATAAACTCGTTTTGCAGATAACGCAGCTCTTTTGCAATCGTTTTTATTAATGGTCCAAAAACTTTCTCTTTACGAAAATACGCAAATGTATTACCTCACAATACGCAAATGTATTATCTCGCAATACTTACAGCTTATGACAAATGTATCCAATAAAATTTATCGCAATAACAAGAAGCTCAACAGCCGTTACGAAATTAATCCGGAAAATTTAAAAATAATCAATTTAAATTTAATGAACATCATGAAGCAAAAATAACCGAAGCAAAAGTAAAACGAAGAAATGAAAGCAATGGATGGAATAAAATTATAGCAATCGATAGCAGATAAAGGCAATACGATAAAACTACAAAATTATTTCGAATGATCTAACACGTAATAAGGATCATATGAAAAATGGGTGTAAATTTCATAATATTTTTTTAAAATGTAAACCATTTTATGTATATAAAAAGACATGTCCTGATTGGTTGATCACCGCGCAGAGTCGAAACAGCTAAAGGTAGAATTATGAAATTAGGACATTATATGACTCATGGGACTACTAAGAAAATATTTTTACAAATTCATCCCTTAAGGGAATAACAGGAGGTATAAAAGTTTGTAAAAAAAACTATTTTTTGGCGGATTAACTTAACTTTAAGCTAAGCGTAAATAATCTACAAAACAAATAATGAAACACGCATTTCATCATTTGTCAAAATTCTCCTACTAATTGGTTGCAAGAAGATGACAAATTTTGTATAGCATTGAGATTAAGAAGGGATCGTTCAACTATATAAATAATCAAAACGTACTTTAACGACTTTAAAAATTCAAGAACGTATTAAAATATATATATATATATATATATATATATATATATATATATATATATATATGTGTGTATATATATATATACATATATATATATATATATAAATATATATAAACTCTTTTCCAAAAAAACGGGCATTTATAGGAATAAACCATATCAGAGTTATTTTATTATTATTTGATGCATTTTATATTGCGAATTGATGAAAATATTGTTATTTATTATTAAGATATCGTTTTTACCTACTTCAGTCATTGAAAATGAAAATAAGTAAAAAAAAAACGATGTAAAGTCCACAGACGAGCCTTTTCATACTGGTACATTCAAAATGCCTAAAGTTTATTTTAGAATATTTTTTATTAGTTTAACAAAAAATTTAAAAATTTAGTAACGAGAATGGCCTCCTCTAGCTAAAATCAATGCGCTTGATCTGCTAGGCATGCTTTTGACGACGTTTTTTATCATTTCCTGAGGAATACGCTCCCATTCCGCGACCATCAATTTAATGGGCCTGAATGTTTTCTGGAGCTGGTTTTACGGCTCTGACACGTCGTTTGAGATTATACCATATGTGTTCTATAGGATTGAGGTCGGGTTCTAGCTGGCCAGTCTAACCGATGAATTCCGATCTCCTGCATATACGCATCAACGTCTCTAGAGCGGTGGACGCGAGGGTTGTCTTCCATAAAAATGGACTCGCCTCCAACTAATGTTAATGCGGGTTGGGCATGAGGAATAAGAACCTCTATAATGTACCTTTGCGCATTAAGTGTGCCATTTTCAATAAAATCTAACTTGGTGCGGTCATCTGAGTTAATACCGGCCCAAAAAATTACGGAGCCTCCACCGCAAGGGGTGATTTCCTCAAAGCACACTTCTGCGAACGGTTCTCCAGGTCTTCGTAAGACTCGCCGACGTCGATCCTCACCACTAATCTATATGTGAGCTTCATTGGAGAATAAAATACTATTCTAGTCTTATTGAGTCCATGATGAAAATATTTTGAGCGAATCTCAATCTGGCAACTCGATGTTCATGGAGCAATCTAGGGCTCCGAGCTGGGCGATAGCTACGTATATTGACGGCCTGAAGTCTCATTCTGACTGTCCATAGGCTTACTCGTGTACCTCTGACGTCCTCGAGGTTCTGTTTGAGATCCACGTACGTAACTTGATGATTTCGTAGCGCTTGACTGATTATGAAGCGGTCGTTGCGTGGCTCAGTGCACCGATTTCTTCCAGAAACGAGCCTTCTAATAATGGAGCCCTTTTCTTAGTACGGTGGAACGGCTCACATTATACTGCTGAGACACATAAAATTGACTACAGCTTTCTTGAAGTAGCGCAATAATTTTACTAGCTCTTATCGTTTTTTCAACTATACTGAGAACAACAAGCAGAAGTAAACTAATGCAGCAAACAGCAGAAATTTATTTAAAATTTTGTTCGTTAAAATAAAAAAAAGTAATAAATGGAAAAAAATTTAATAAGAGTTGGATTTCATTTACCGCCAAAAAATACGTTTTTGTCAGTGAAAGAGAATTTTCATTTAAAAAGAATCAATTACAAATTTAGAACGTTCGTTTTTATATGTCAGAATACACTATACCTGCCAATAACAATTACATAATAAATAGCAATATTCTCATTTCTCCATATAAAATGCATCAATTAATAAATAATATTTTGTTAATAATGGGATAAAATCAAAACTGCCCGTTTTTATGCAAAAGAGTGTATATATATATATATATACATACACACTCTTTTGCATAAAAACGCAGTATATATATATATATATATATATATATATATATATATATATATATATATATCATCGGACTCGTGAGCCTATCAATGATTATTACCTAATGGAAATACTCGGTGGCATGTTAATTTGTTTCATAACACACCAAATACGCTTACTGTTAATCAGGCCAGAAATGAAGCTTCCATGTTGCAGTATGTATGCTATCGGTTTAAATAGATATGATTTTAGTCTTTTACATAATTCACAGAAATTATTTTTACTGTAGATTATTGATATGTTCGTACAAGGTGCAAGATTTCAGAAGAAAAAATCGCTCTCTTCCAAATTCAGATATGTATAATAACTTACTTAGTTATATAGAACTGAAACTAATGATACTGTAAATATAGAAAAGAGAGTTATTTCAAGTGTAAGAGTACAATATTTTGGAAAACCATCTACACTTGTTACAGTGAATTGCTATCCTAATTAGCTGAAAATTTCAAGAAATGCTAATCGAAATGAATTTGGTAATTTCGATTCAAAAATGTTTGCTGTACATGTTTTCAAGGTTTAATTAAGAGGGATATTTCATGCAATAGTATTGAAATATTAATAAATCATTTATTATAAAGTTGAGGCAATAATTGATACAATAGAATTCATACTTCATGTGAAAATGATAAAGTAGTCAGAATTTTTGATATTCTTAAAGTCGTATATGCTCAAATTCCAGATATTCCAACATCCTAATAATTACAAGAATATATTGCAAAACACATGACGCCCGAACAATGTGGTGTACTTATTCAAACTCTTGTTTTTATGTGACATGGAAAATACATCAAATATTTTCTATATTTTTGAAGTCACATGAGAATCACTCAACTGAGATCCATTGTACATAAGGAGTGACACTGGTATTAGCGTTGATGTTCACTTGACTATCTTTATGTTGTACCATACAATACATATTTACTTGCTTAATTTGATTGCTATATTAACGTTGAAGTTGTATTACGTTAAAAGTGTTAAATACACTTATAAATACGTGCTCAAAAGATCCACTAGTGCAATTATATAATTAGGTAATAAAGTAAAAATTATATATTTATCGCGTTAAATTTTATTGGTACCTTTGACCTAGGTTACAACTAAAGCGTTAAGGTGTATTAATGGATTTCCGTTGCATTTTTGATGGCACATTAACATTAGGCTTGATGTTTATTTAACACGTAGAGAGAAAGTCTACTTCAGAGTAGGGCAAGAATGGAATATATTCAATGAAAACGATTCATCTGTAAATGTATATCCCAATACCTTTATAACATATTTGGGTGGATGGTGAAAAAAATAGTCGAAGAGAGTAGGAATTTCGTCATTACACGCACGTATATAGTCTATCCAAAAGACGTATAGTTTTTTCATTTATCTTGACTCTTATTCCTAGTTGTTTGTCTAAATCATTTGGAGGTGTTAGAACTTATAATGGAAATATGCACAATATGTTTATTGAATCGTGCTAAGTGCACGATGATGCTTTAAATGACAACGAATGGCGTGAATATTTAAATTAAGCGAATGAATTAATTTCGCCAAAACAAACGGGTCATTTATTTTTTGTTATTTCTGCATTGAACATCTTCTGTTCCAACGTTAATGACAAAATTTGTTAAAATAAGCGTTACGAAAGGAACGTTCATTAAATTGTAACAACGTACTAAAATTGTCACATTATTCGTGAAATACAGTATCATGACGCCATCATTATACTGGCTCAATTTTTTTTAACAACTCATGCAGATTGTGGTAAATAGTTTGTGATAATGATTATGAAATAAATGATTTTTCAGCAGAGTTTTTGAATTCTCTGTCTGGAATAGTTTTCATCGCAAATTGAATTATAATTGCATTATTATTTTTATTAAACATTTTAGTGCAAAAGAACCATCAGTCAAACGTTAATATAAAAATGCTATTTATATTGATTGCAAAGTTTTGACTGAAATCGCATAAAGTAAACAAATTTTGATTCCGCGTACAAACTTAACTTATTCCAGTACTATTTTACCATTAGAGTTCCAGCGACAAATCATTCGAAATTGTTGGAATTTCATTAAGTTAAATAGTTTTAACGCGTGGTCAGTTATATGTTGCATCAAGTAGAGTTGTATATTTCAACGGTTTGACGTTTTACATTTCTGACCACAAACTATAAATTAATTTAGCGAATAAATATAGTTTATAGTTTTCAATCATAAATCACCTTCATAACTATTCATTTCCTTCAAACGGATCATTCATCTTTATTACTTCTTCATCAGATCATTAATCCCTATCTATTTTTTTTTATTATTGTACCATCAGAATCCTCGTTTTGGCAAAAAATTACTCATTTTTAACCTTCTTTACTCTGTTTTTCATAATTACAGCGCCAAGGTAATTATATGAAAATTCTTAGCGGCTCATAGCTTTGAGAATTTGCATACAAATCAATTCTAATTAATTATCTGCTCATTCATTTTCAAGCACAAATGGTCGAATTTTGACCATAGGCGATACAATTTATGATAAAAGACTACAACATGGAGAGGCTGCTTGTCATAACGGAATCGGACCAAATTTCTTTTTTTGGTAAGTTACTGGATCAAATGCATAATCGCTTGTTTATAACATGCATGTCTTAAACTGAATAATCACTATTGCAATAGAAACTGTTACATTACTCAATAATTGTACTTTTCGAGATACTGAAGGTTCTACCAGCCGTCTAGACATATAAGTGTCTCTACATAAGGGAGGATATGGTGTGTAAAAAGTTTCGATTTAAGCGTCTGACATTAACTTAGTCCACGATTCAATAGCTTTTTAACGAAATCAAAATTCGTAAAATTTCATTTTTCCGGATATTTAATTTTCCCGGTAGTATCCAATCGTATCGTTAGTGAATATTTCATTTTGTACGGTTCAAATGAGAGTTCCGTAAAATCTTTTTTTAATGCATGTGTTTGATTAAATAGAAGGCCTCTTTTTAGGTCAGCTCAGAAAAGATTTGTCGAATATAAGAAAGGTGCACTCGTATGGGGATATAAGTATCATTCATAGGACATATGCACAGTCTCTCGTGTGCTTTACAGGTTAGACTCAATGAGTAACGCAACGAAACCTCATTCGCATAATACGGTACGCGTATAAGATTATTTATAACTTTAGGCAGATTTATTAATTTCCTGAGATATACTTAATTAACTTTATTACCAAAATATAATGTCGCTGAATTTTTTTTAAACTCCTACTGATACCTGAACCTTTGGATCTGAATTCACAAGAGGACAAATTTTGTCTTCTATGTGTGATAACGTTATCCTCATGCGAATACATATTTCTTGTAAGAAATATTTATTTTTGGCATAAAAGGGTAGGAAAATATTTGTTTCCGTTATTATGAAAGAAAAAGATTTATTTTCCTGATATGTAATCAGAACGGCCAAATAAATAAAATAAACAGCGTAGTGATTACCGAATACAAATTTGTGAATTCGCCTAACCTTGTTAAAACAAACCCCCCCTATTCTTGAATTGCAATAAAATGTGGTTGGAAATAAAACAAAAATAAATAGTCGAAAATATTTTACGATCTGAAATGGAATTGCGAAAATAAACTACCATCGACCAGTTTCCCACTCTCTCATATCCCGGAAGGGCCTCAGAACTTTTCATCGCCCTACAACAATAATATCATGATAATAAAACGTAAAATGACGTAAAATGTTATTAGAAATTTCCCTTATAACTTTGTAATGAAAATAAAGCCGAAAAGCTAGTTATTTTCTATGGGTATTGCGATTGCACGGCCGCATTTGTAAAGTATGAGACTTATTTATTTGTTTTTAACCTTATCGCCTAGCTAGACATAACAAATTGTACGAGTAAATACGTTAAAGGAAAGTTGATTGTATTTGCTTAACAAATTTGTACTGGCATATGTTTGCAAACATGTTGCTCTTTCCTGAATTTGAATTAATTTTATGGAACCCAGTTTTATTCAAAAATTGTGTACCTTAATGCTTGCGTAAAGATTTTCACTCGGTTGTAAATCTGCAAAAAACTGTTGTATTTTTATTGTTTTGACTAAGCTAATTATCGTCGCGATTATCGATTTGACGGCGCCGTAAACCGCGGGGACTCGGTTTCAATTCCCGGCCGCTAGCCGACTGGAGTTGAACTGATATTCTGGTTGGATTTAACACATTGCTCTCGTAGCGATAACTGGGTGACATGTGTTAGTTTTGTAAATTATACAAATAAATGAAAAATAATAAATATATGTTACAAGTATGTCGTTTTATATTGCTAATGGTATCGTATTTAATCGTTTTTCTGAATAACTTATTTCTCTTTTAGTGTCTTAAACAATCATATACTTGGTATTTTAAATGACTATACGCAGCGTTTGCGATGTTAGTGATGAGAGAATTGTTTTTTAAATAAAAATAAAAACAACTTGTAGTGTTATTATAATTATATTATCATAATTGATCATTTCGATAATAACCATCATTAATTTTCATGAAAGTGCTTAAATTATCTAAATTGAACATGTCTTAATCAATAAGTTCACTTTAAGAGCTTATCTAAATTTGTTTTTAAAAATAAGGAATATTGATAATTTCGGTCTTCTAAATAAAACTGAATTAATATTTTTCTTATTTGATTATTTAATAGTTTTCCTCCAAGCGTCTATTGTACAAATACATAAACTAATTTAAATAACAATTAACAGGTTCGAGTAAATTATCAGTCGTTATTTATTCATCACGACATATTATCGAAGTCGCTGATAATATTTCAGATTTCTTATATCAAAATTCAGTTTTATTACTCAACTTATGTTTTTTTAAGTACCGTGCAATGGTTCAAACACGTTGTATATAAAAAGTAGGAATATTAAAAACTTTTTAATAGCTTAATTTATCCATGACGAAAATTAACGTACTCAGAATAGATTTTATGAAATTTTTCTCCTTGTCGCCATACAAATTATTCTTTTAAGAATTTGTTTTATCTTCTTATAATTAACCTTCAGTTATTTAGCACTCGTTAAATATTCAGCACAATATGCTATCAAAATAGCTAAAGATATTTCGCCCTTCCTGTCTCAAAAGTTCAGCTTTGCCACTTTCATTGTAAGACAATCAACCAATGGTTCGTTCAATTCGTTTTTTAAAACTTACTTCTATATTAAGAGTTTAATCTATTGGTCAGGTAAATTTAGCATCTCAGAACATATTTCATAAAACTATGCTCCTTATTCCTTCACAAATTATTCCTTTAAGAATGCTCATTCTTTTTTTGTAATTGACAGCATTATGCGAATTATAATTTGTCAAGTATTCAGCACGATATACTATCAAAATCAACAAAAACAGTTTCAAATAAGTTACAGCCTTTTAAACTTTTTTAAGAGCTTTTTTTAAGAGCTTAATCTATCCATGACATAAGTTTACTTTCTCAGAATAGATTTCATTAAATTATGCCTCTTGTTGGCGCGCACATATATTCCTTTGAGAACGTTTATTATTTATAGGGTACCGTATCTCGAAACGAAAAAAAAAACCCTTATAGGATAGCTTCGTTGTCCGTCTGTCTGTCTATCTGTAAGTAAAGGCCCTTTTTCTCAGGAAAGCGCGGAGGTATCAAATTGAAATTCAAAGCAAAAACTTAGGTCTACGCTCCCTTGGAACTTTAAAAAAATCGAGCTTTTAGGTCAACGCAAAAAAGCCTAAAATACCTCCATTTATATCGTATATTTTGACACTCGCAAAAAATAAAAGACTTTTAGGATATTTCCCGTTGACCTAGTATCATGAAATTTGCAAGAAGCAAGATCTTGCAGCTTAAAGGAAACCATTCGAAACTCATTAATTTGTATTTAACTATATTACAAAACTTTTTTTTAATATGCTCGTGTAAAAGATATCGTAGGCAATATATTTCTATCCCAAAAATAAAAATTTTGTAAATAGTTTAAAAGGAATACTATGTACCATCAAAAGTTTATAAATATCTAAATATGTACGGACCCTTGTAGAGCGAATTCCACTCGTACTTCACAGTTTTTTTTTTATAATAAGCATCCTCAAGGAAATTATCAGTCGGCAAATATTCAGTACAATATACTATAAAAAATTCCGACAACCTTTCACCCTTTTTATCTCAAACGCTCAGTTTTTTGTCTTTCATCTCGAGACAATCAAGTTGTGTTTCTTTTAGTATCATGAGCTGTTCCGAATATGTTGCAGTGTTTTGCCTTTTTTCCATACTTAGAGCTTAATCTGTTCAGTTTTGAGACGTCAATATTTTGTTCAGTAGAACATATGTGAAAACTGATCGCCAACTATAGACTCATAATTCAGTGAAGATTATCTGGATAAAGGTTAAAAACAATCAAATAAGTCACACACTTTACACACGCGACCGCGCAATCGCAAAACCCGACGACAATAACTGGCTTTCCGATTTTATTTTCATTATAAAGTTATAAGAAAAATGTGTAACAACAATGTTGTAATTTTACGTTTTATTAGCATCATATTATTGTTGTAGGGCGACGAAAAGTTTTGACGCCCTTGCGGGATGTGAGCGAGTGGCAAACTGGTCGATGGGATGGATAGTTTGTTTTCGCAATTCCATTTCAGATATTTATTTTTGATTTATTACCAACCACATTTTATTACTATTAAAGAATGGCGGGGTTTGTTTTGCCAAGGATAGGTTAATTTCCAAATTGGTGTTCGGTAATCGCTAAGCTGTTTATTCAGTTTATTAATTTGGCCGTTTTGATTATGTCAGAGGAAAATATAAGTTTTCCTTTAATAATCACGGAAAGAAATATTTTCCTACAGATCAAAAATAAATATTGCTTCCAGGAAATATGCATTAGTATGACGATGAAGTTATCATACATAGAAGACATACTTTGTCCTCTTTTGAATTCAGACCCAAAGGTTAAAGTGTAAGTAGGAGTTTAACAAAATGTCAGCGGCATTATATTTTGGCATTAAAGTTAATTAAGTATTCCTCAGGAAATTCATACATCTGAATAAATTTATTAATAATCTTACACACGTATCAATAATCTTATACATGCGAATTAGATTTCGTTACGTTACTCATTGAGTCTAACCTGCAAAGTACACGAGGGACTGGGTCCTCAACGTATAAAGCATTTGTCTTATAAATGATATTAGTATCCTCATACGTGAGCAATTTTCTTATATGCGCCAAATCCTTTCTGACCTGACCTAAAATGAGGCGCTCTCTCCAATCAAAAACAGACATTAAAAAAGGATTTTACGGAATTTTCGTTTGAACTATGTAAAATGAATAATTCACTAACGATACGGTCGAACCCTTAAATAACACCCTAGCTTCAATCTTAAATCCTGAAAAAAGAAATTTTACGAATTTTTATTTTGTGAAACACCTATTGAATCGTGGACAAAGTCAAAGTCAGACACTTCAGTCAAAACTTTTTTAGATCACATCCTCTCTTACTTAGAGACACTACACTTATACGTCTAGACGGCTGGTAGAACCTTCAGTATCTCAGAAGTACAATTATTGAGTAACGGAACGGTTTCTGTTGCACTGGTAATCATTCAGTTTAATATGTCCATGTTGACATTCAGTCCAATTCTATTACGACAAGCATCCTCTCATGTTATAGTTTTTTATCGTAACTAGTATATTTTTTAGTTAATTGTAACTAGTAGTTTTTTTTCGCCTGTGGTCGAAATTCGATCAATTGTACTTGAAAATTAATGGGCAAATAATTAATTGAAATTTATTTGTATATAAATTCTTAAAGTTATGAGGCGTTAAGATTTGCATACAATTACCTCGGCGCTATAATTGTGAAAAATGTAGCAGAAAAGGTCAAAAATGTGAATAATCTGATAACCTTCTTTAAAGAAAAATAATTCAACTATTAAATGGTAGAATAATGTAGAAAAATAAATAAGGATTAATGATCTGATGAAAAAAATAATAATGATGAATAATCATTTGAAGTAGATTTAATGGTCCAAAACTGAATTTTAAATTGTATTTATTCGTTTAAGGAATTTATATGCTGTGTTCAAAAACGTAAACTGCCAAACCGCCGAAAGATTCAAATCTACTTGATGCTTGGAACTGAATGGCCCTTGAAAAAGTTAAGTTTGTACGCGGAATCATAATTTGCTTATTTCCTTTGATTTCAGCCAAAACTTAGCAATCAATATAATAGGGTATATATATATGTATATATATATATATATATATATATATATATATATATATATATATGTATATAAATAAAATATTAAATGTAAATATTAAAATGTAAATATCCTTGCATGCTATGTAAAATATTTGTTTCAATAACCTTTGTTATTAACGTTGGAACAGGTAATTCAATTGAATGACCTGTCAAATTATAATCTTTCAAAATATATTTAATTTTTGGTAGTGGTCAGCTACTTTCTTGATGGATGCGTAGACCTTGACGTATGAGTAAATTTTGAACATCCTCATTGAATACTATTAATGAATCTTGGCAAGCAAATATTTTAAATTTAATTCACAATGTTAACGTGTTTTCTAGCGTATTTTTTCAGAAATAACAAACAAAAAATGGCGCGTTTGTTTTGGCGAAACGAATCCTTTCGCTTCATTTAAACATTCACGCCATTCCTTGTCATTTGAATCAATATCATGCATGTAATGATTACCATACACGAATGTTCATTATAGATTGGAATGCTTAAGAGCAATATCACATATAATTAATTGCTTCTAATTATATTTTATATTCTTAATCATTGGGCCAAATCATTTCAACTTTAATATTTTAACTTAGATTTTTGCTCTACTGGTAGATATGCATGAAGACATTCCTGACACAATTAGTAAGAAATAATATTAAAAATATATGCATGAACTGAACCAGTACCATCGAACAAAATATATAAATATTATAAACCTAAGTAAGTATAATTGCACATTACAGCCTGTCGACACGCAGGCCTGTTAATACTAAGTTTCTTCAGTTTATCAGAGATAACAGAAAGACGCGACGCTTGATGTCGCGTCAACACGGCAATACGATTATCATCCCTTTCAACTTTGTTATAGCTTATAATTAATCCAGAGAGTACAAACTAATTAATTCACGAAGCTAATTATGTTAAAAGCGATAACATAGAGAGACTGGTTGTCTAAACATTATTAGGATTATCAAGGAGTTTTGCTTGGGGATTGAGGAAGTTTTAGTGATCTCTGCGAGGGTAATGGAGTAGTGGAACCGGAGAATGACCGCTTTTTGTAATTTTGGACCAAAGGCTTTGTTTATATAAATTTGCGTTCTGGATCATTTAGGACTTTCTTCGAGTGTTCAATGGCGGGTATTATTTTATTACCTACTTTCTTTTAAACGATTGAATTAACTTGTATTTTCATAAGAATTTTTTATCTTTCATTAAACATTTATTTACCTTTTGATTCAAAATAAAAAAATGATAACGAAAAAATTGAATGTGTTGTTTATATTTCCATTGATTTTATCAAAACAAAAAACGAAAGATCAAATAATTTCCAATGATATTGCCTCTATTTAGAGAAACGGCGAATTTTAAGACCAACTGTGCACTATCAAATCGGTAAGATCGAAGGTAGTATGGATTTTTGTGTGATTATCTATTATATATATATATATATATATATATATATATACATATATATATTTATACATGTACATATATAATAAAATACAAAAAAAAGAGATACATATCGATGAAATTTTACTTTATCCAAATTATTCTAATTTTATATTTTTCACGTCTCGATTTCCGGAAGTTTGAGTAATTTCGATTATCATTGCCTGAATTATTAATACTCAAATCCTAAGTTAGATTTAACAAAATTTATTGAAACTTATTGTATATTAAGTGTCTGATTAAATATATATTTTTTAATTTAGTTATAACACTGTAGAAAATAGTCAAGATTTTGGACCTATATTTACGAATTCTCTCTCAAAACAGGAATACAAAAGAAACTGTAACGTATTTCCTATATTAATTTCTAAAAATGTTTGTACATGAAATAGAAATATATTTAAAATAACATTAATATTTTTAAATGGTTTGAGAGAAATGATAAGTACGCTTTAAAGCTTTATAGCTAAATGCATACAGAAATTAATTTTAATTAATAAATAGTTTGTCATATTTACAATTACAAATACCAGTTGGTATAGACTGTGGTACTTTTATTATAAATGAATAAATTCTGATGATATTTAATTAAGTTATGTAAAATTATATTATTAATATCAAATTATTACAATTACCTCTCGTTTCTACACCTAACCCACATTACGTAATCGTAGCTCATGCGCTTAATCTTAATACTTGTATTCGCCCATCTCATATGTTATTTAAAAAATTAATTTTGTACACCCAGCCTCAAGATAAAACTCTGTGTTCTATATTTATTCATTGGTTATTTTGAAATGTTTTGGTTTCTGCATAATTTACATCAATTAATTTTCTTTTTCGTACTTAATTCAAACGAAACATTAAGTAAATCAAGATAAGAGGACTATCAAAAAAAAGAAACAGTGTAAACGTGATGCAACAGACGTGTCCGAAATTTGTCTTTGAATAAGTTATGAAGTAAATTATATAATACAGAAATTTATAGTATTCATTTGTTACACTAAGTTTTATTATTATTTTAAACGATTTAGTCTCGTAACTCGTGCTAAAACTTATTTGGAATGAAAACTAAAATAATTATTTTAAAAGGTTTTACGATCTGAAGTGGAAATGCCAGAACAACCCATCGACATGTTTCCCACTCGCTCACATCTCGCATGTGATCCGTACAACAATAATATTACAGAAAAACACAAAATAATACAATTATTGACAGAAGTTATGAGGGATCATAACTTTATAATGAAAGTAAAGTTGGAACGCTGGTTATTATCATTTTGCATTGCGATGGGCGCGGAAGCCGCGGGTAGATTGAGATTAATTTGTTTGTTTAGTTGTCGGCCTTATCTTCGTGTTGGGATAAAAATTCTGCGCGAGTTGCTAAATTAAAAGAAAATGGTTATTTGTATTTATATAATAAATATGCTTTAATACATTTCTATGAGCATGTTCCTCTTTACTGAATCTCAATTAAATTTAAAGTACTAATCCGCACTTTAAAATAGTTGTCGTGTGATCCAAAAATTATTGTAAAATTTTTTAATGAAAATAATTTTTTGCCAAACTGTTAATATTATCTTAACGGTTAAGAAGTGAAAGAGGAACTTGGCATTTTTACCGGGTTTATTAAATAAAATGAAATGTGGTGAAATATCTACTTTCCTTGTAATGTTAATTGCATAATTCTTGAAGGTGATTTTTAACAAAACCATTCGTTAAATATTTTATCAAAATTTTATTATATCATCACATTAAATTAACTTATAATCTATTTTTAAGGATTTTTTGTAGAATAAATATTTATTCCATAACTCTTTTTTTTAAATTATTAATACAGAGAGTTATGAAATAGTTATCTATTCCGTAAAAGTTATTCAGAAACCGGCCATTATTTCGTTAGAAAAATCACCCGACGCGTTTTGACTACTTTCCTTTAATATTAAATGTTAAATTTTTTAGATCGATTTTAGTAAAAAGTAAACGGTAATTAATTTTTTTTTAAATTTTAATATAACGTCATTTTACATTGATATAGTTTTGTCCGCAAATCGCTCTATGGGTTTTCTGAATAGAATTGAAAGTGTGGTGAAATTGTTACTTTTCCTGCAATTTTAATTATACACTTTTGGAGCAACTTTTAAAACTAAACAGTAATAATTTTTCAATTTTAAAATAAGTTATATATTTGTATTGCACTTAGTCTATTATTAGTGCTTTAAATAATTATGTACATCATTTTCGGCAACATCAGCTATTTCATTAGTGAGAGAATTATTTTACACAGTAAATTAAAATAAAGGAACGTATTATACCTATAAATTACAATTTAAAAAAGAACCATCCAAATGTTTTTATATAAAACACCAAAATTAAATAAAGCACTAAATAAAACTAAATGTTCATGATCATATTAAAACACCAGAAAGTTGAGTTTTATAAATTTGCAAAAATTTATTTTAAAAATAGGCAATACCTATTCACATTTTGCACACTTCATTTTGAGGTATTTAGAGTTTTTACAAAATTATAATTGGCAGCCTTAAGTAAATTATTAGTTGCTAAATATTTAGCGTAAAATACTAATTCACTCAGGGTGTACGAAATAGTCAGTATTCTTAAAATCATTTTTTTTTTCAAATAAGTTAAAATAGTTTCAATTTTAGGTCGCGATTCAATTAAAACATGATTCTTTCTGCATTTTGCGATGTTTCAAATAAGTCGAATTTTATTTTTACCTCACTGCTATAATTTGATCTTGATCTGTACATGACCTGAATCTACGTCATGAGAACAAATTTTATTAAATTGTGAACATAGGTTGTTTGTTTATAAATATTCATTCTTTTTTATATTTCCAAATTACGATACAATAACGTCTTGATCTTTAATATATCTATTCAATAATTCAGGCCCAATTTTGTTATCTTCGTTATTTTCAATATTTCATTTTTGATATATTTTTCTTCTGAATTTTCAAAGCAATTGCTTTGTCATAATATATTTTTATTAGGAACGTGTAATTATACTTTCTTATAATATTTTGCAATCAATCATGGGGGAAATTATGTAACTTGATTTGCATTGGAAAGTGCCATTTAAGCAACAAATAAACTATATAATATAAGCGATTAATTAAATTCACAATAAATACATGAATTCAAGTTCAATTAACCCATTATCTCAAATCGTAAACGATAAATTTATAATAATAATATAAAACGGAAAATGTTAATTGCATTTATTTAAAATCGTAGCTTAGACATTTTCAAAACAATCGGTAATGATTATTTAATGGAATATACATATCTATATATATGTATATATAAATATATATATATATATATATATACATATATATATATATATACATATATATATATACATACATATATATATATATATATATATATATATATATATATATTTCTTTTCTTTGACCTTAATACCATAGTAATCAAGTGAATGCAACCTATGTAACTATCGAATGTTTCAGTATAGGTTATCGTATTACAACGGTTATCGCCTTACATGTTTCGTTTGGCTTACCGTAATATGGTATGCTGGCTCCGAATGGCTTAATACCCATTACAAGCCATTCGTTGAATTTGGAAATTGAAAACCAGCTGATAAAATATGAAAATATTTGATCGTTACTATTCAAATGTAACAATAGAATATCTCCTATTAGACGGTAAAAGTTTATTAGATTTCACACGAAGCTTCTGCGTAATGAAATTTGAAATTAAATATTCCAGATGAAAGATCCAGATCCGGATGAAATGAAATTGGGAATATTTAAGAAAGTAATTGCTACAATTAGCAAAACGTCGAATCTAAGATAGGTATTTATGAATATTTAATGGCACATAATATTCCTATACACTGTTTCCGAAATTACAATTTTTTAAGGAAAATATATTGCCTGCTGTATCTACCACAGGCGCTTATTTAAAACAATATGATATATAACTACAAATTAACAATTTTCTGATCTTTCGTTTACTTGCCTGGTAAAATTTTGCTTCTTGCCAAATTTCATGGCCCTAGGTCAACGGGAAATGCACTATAAGTTTTCGATTCATTTGCTAGTGTCAAAATACACGGCTTAAATAGCCGCATTTTTTTATTTTGTTGACTTAGAAGTTTAATTGTTTAACGTAGAAGTATTTGAAATTTTTCAGATAGACAGACAGACAGACAAACGAACAACGAAGCGATCCAATAAGGGTTTCCTTTTTTTCTTTTGATTTACGGTACCCAAATAAGTCCTTTTACAAAATTTCTTCATTCATACAAAAAAAATTCAAAGAAATGAAGTGATTGTAATCGAAGATCATATTTTTCACTTACTAAGTGTATGACGATGCCGCTTGCATTCAATATATGTAATCAAGAAGTGACGTCAACTTCGGTCTACTTTGCTTATCTGCGACACACAAATACATTTAGAATGGTGAGGAATAAAATAATTTATTAAATATTCATAAAACTATGGTCACAATTTTTTTGGAAGAACAACGATATTAGTATATACAACTATTTTCGTTCCCTTTCACATTAGGAGAATCCGTGTATTCTATGTAACTTATGTTTAAATACATTCTATTACAGCTTAATATTAAAGGTTTCATTACTATACGAGAGACACAGAAATCTGCACTAGGGGTATAATCTTAGGATTTCGAATCTGTTATGTCATTCAAAGAAATAAGAGCGAATAGTATTATTAGGTAATTATTAGTTTTGTCGGGTCACTGTAGCAATTTTTTTATAATAATTGAAAATATCATGAAACGTAACCTTTCGAATCATGCATAATTTTTTAATTATTTTATATATCGAAGTCACAATTAAAAAACGTAAATCAAATTTCTCATTTTCCATCATCTATATTATTAGTTATTAATCATACAACTAAATGCTTAAAACAGTTCACGGAGGTCACATCAATCATATTGATGATTAGATAAAACCGGATATTGTGTGGCTGCCCAATATTTGTGTTTCTGTGAATCATTGAAATTCTCTGTCTGTAGAAAATGTATCACTTTAGGCGATATTTTTTTCCGTTCTTTACATAACATGTTTCCCTTCAATACGAATAAACCTTTCTCCTTTATACATAACACGTTTTTGTAATAACAAAAATGAAAAAAAAGACGTAACCTGGACCATGAAGATGCCGCAATTCACTCAACAGCGTAAACTCAATAACTTCTTCATTACCCACAACTATGACAGTAATTTTCAAACACCGAAGCCTTCTTAACTGGAGTTTATTATTTGTCCTGCCTTTTAATTAAAATACCAAAGACGAAACCAGTGTAAGAGGTTGTAATGTGAGATATTTTCGATTAATAATGCGCACACCTGATGCGATGTATATAGCTATTTAATGAATATATGGATTTGTCTACATAACTATAGTTGTGTTGCGGTGTGGTCCAAATTATGGAATTTCATAAGGGGAAGCACGGAGTTTCGCACCGTCACTAGGAGATAAAAGTATGTGTTGTGTTCCATTCGTGATTATCGTTTTCGTAATAGGAGTTAATCGTAGAACGGGCTTTGCACAGTTTGCGGATTATTTGTTCTTGAGACAGAAAAGTGTTTTGGTTAATTGCTATGAGATAGTATAATTTAATTTTACATAATTTATCGTATCTAAAAATAATCTTTAATGATTCTAAACATTTTTGAAGTTATAATTTAAATTGCCCTTAATCCATCAATACAATGGTACTTATTGCAAGTCATGGACACAATCTTGTCGATAATAGATATTATATACAAAAATAGTAATTTAACTATTTGCAGAATAGATTTCAAAATAATTTAATAAAGAAAATTAAGGCGAACTAATTAAATTAAAATAATTCGAATTCAAATCATACTTACTTACTTCCTTACTTACGTCTATTCAATTGTTTCTCTTTTTAGTTATAATTTTTTGTTACAAGTTACGTTAAATTTTAAATAAGTTATACTACATGGGCTCTATGATTTCTCACATAAATATGTTGAAGTTTGGTAATGTAAAAAATACGTATTTTGTCTTCTCATTAACTTATTAAAATTAGTAATTAACTTATAATAATACTTTACTGAAATCTAATTAACGCTGATATTAACGAAAATTGAAATACAAATATTACCAAGATTTATTTAATACAAGATAGTAAGTAAGATGATTACAATATATTTTACTTAACTTACCCGCTTTAGATTTTTGAGAGAAAGGAAAAAGCAGTTCAATTAAGGAAAAAGCAGTTCAAATAACAACACATACACAATAACAAGTGCCCACGCACTTGTTATTGTGTATGTGTTGTTATTATTTAATACTTTGACATTGGTCTCTACAATTTTGTAAGCAGTAATGATAACGGTAAATATTTTGCATTCTTCCTAATACGTCTCTTTCCATCTCAGTTGAATTGTAAAACATAGCGACTATCAACAGAACGCAGAAAAATCATATAAAACTTTCAACAAATCTTTTTACCCCATTCACTTAAATTTTCTTTGCATTTATATTTCATTTTTATCATGACATTTAATCGTAATGGCAAATGCAAATTATTAATGTAAAATATACAAATATTTTTAAATTAATATTAAAGTCCGAATATATTGGTTCAAATGTTATTAAACCAAGAGTTATATGTTGATGAGAATGAAGTCCGATCGCTATACAGAAAATTGAAATATAAGACAAATACAATCCTTACTTTCAATTTTCCAAAAACTGCGCTCAAAACGTTAATCGTTATTTTATTAATTTATTTAAATAATTTGAAAGTTCATTTTCCCAGTATTTTTTATATATTTCAAAGAACCCAGATAGAAAGAAAATTATATAAGCATAAAAAGAATTTAAGTTCTGAAGAATTCAGTATAATCATAGCTTGAGATAATTTAAGATCTTTTTATTTTTATGAGTAAATAAAAATTAATAACAACAAAACTTTACTTTATTCACTTTAATATATTTCTTTTAAATACCAATTTTCACTGCCGTGTTTAATAGTATTTGCACTATTGGTATATAGATTATTCCTACTTATTAAATTGCTCAAATTTAGATTTAGGTAAATAAGTCTGATATAATTAATTATTCAACATTAAATCGAAAATAAAACGATGTGGAAAATCCTCACAGAGGTCAATTACAAAAAAATATTTATTTTTTTCGTTATAATTTTTTTACTTGTAACGAAATATAAATGAAATGTGGAAAATTATAAGAAATCATGAAACTTTAATACAATAAAAAACTGTCGTACATTTCAGGTCAACACAAATTATATGTTGCACCTAAGGACATGCAGAAATAGGGATTTAAAAACAGATTTGTAAAGGTGACACAATTATAAATGCTATTGGATAATCAGTTGCGTACGGAAAATTATGTATTTCAGTTAGTAAGCGTTACGTAAATTTAAGTGTTAGACATTCGATAACTTGAACATTTTTGACGAAATGCGAAGCAGTTACACTTTGTTTACGTAACAACGATTTGACTGTGCCACATAAATTCTGTACCATTGGTTTACAGGTCCGTGTTACAAAACTTTTTAATTAAACGATTACCGAATATAAACTTGTAAATTCGTGTAACCCTATTAAAATATGGTACGCTACCCTTAAATGAAAATAAAATATGGTTGAAAATGAAAAAGAATAATTATAAAATGTTTCACGATCTCATATGGAAGTGGAATACAAATTATTCACCCACGGGCACATTGCTAGAACTTCTACGTTGTTCATGTAACAATAATATATTGATATAATTCATAACATCGTTGATAGAAGTTCCGCTTATAAATTTTTAATGAAAATAAAGTTGGAAAACTGTTTATTGGCGTTATGTATTGCGATTGCGTGGCCGCTTGTGTAAAGTGTGCGATTTATTTGTTTGTCGAGTTGTCGACCTTATCCGTAGATCGAGTTGAATGTACAGTAATAAATGAGGAGGAGAGTTGATTATTTGTATTAGTTTAATCATTTACATTCATGTATTTTTGTAACCGTGTTGCTCTTTACCGTATCTCCATTTATTAAAGGAATGAAAAGTTTTATTTTCAGGATTTTTTCTTTGAATAGTGCAAATATACAATTGAGTGATGTAACCGTGTTGCTCTTTATCGTATCTCATTTATTTAAGGAATTAAAAGTTTAATATAAAGGATTTTTAGTTTGGATTATTGCCTATAGACAATCGAGTGGTGTAACAGTGTTGCTCTTTACAGTATCCGTATTTATTTAAGGAATGAAAAGTTTGATTTTAAGGATTTTTTTCTTTGAATAATGCGTATAGACAACCGAGTGGAAGTTACAATTTCTATCACAAATCATTTACTTTCAATCACTGTACATTTCATACTTATAGTCATCTATTTGTGCTTTGGATTTGGATACAAGTGCTTTGCATTTCAAATCACTTTCGGCAGTATTAGCGATGACATAGATGGGAGAACATTTTTATAAACTAAATAATAGTAACTTACACGACGTTATTATTATTATCATTGATAATTCCAGAATTTTGCTATTTTTATAGAAGTAAGAAATGTTTAACTAAAACAAAATATTAGTGAAACAAATATATGCATGAATTTCCAATTTTACGCTGAACTACCCAAAAGTTTATTTTGTAAATTCACAAACTTTCTTTTTGCCGTATACTCATATATATTTGGTATTTTTTCACTAATTAATAACAATTTATTTCAGAGAAAACGTATTAATATTCTTTAAATCGGAATATTCCATCCTTTTTTCCAAAAGAGTAAATTATCCAATATATAAATATCGTAATTGACCTCAAAAATTGCCAATCGTCTAATATTCACCACAATATAATAACAGTATATTACCCATCGTATAATAAAGGTTCGGTTTCTCAGTTTCGTTAGATCAAATAAGTCAAAATATATTTGATTTTTGATAGAGTGTTAATTAAGCGATTATTGTTTCGGAATCTTAAAATATCTCAAATGAGTCGCATAGTTTTTTTAGCTAGCTTTTTATCTATAGTTTAATCTGTCCTACACTTAAATTTATTTTCCGAAAGAGGTCAAATAGTACTGCTACTTAATTTGTCTAAGACTATAATTATTATAAAATTATAGTCCCAACTGACTGGTGCTGGCAGCTGGTAGACACATAACGTTGCCAAATATTTTTTTCCTCATTGCCGTTCCCTTTCTTCAAATATCCTAAAACTTAATCAAATTTAATAACATTTAATAAACATAACATTGTTATAATGACGAAAATAAATATCAAATAACAATTTAATAGAAAAGTATAAAAAAAGTTGGGGATTCTGAGACGTGATCCTTTCAGATGTCCCTAGTATTGGTTAGTAATTATTTAGTCAACTTTATTTTAACTTGAAATCAAACATGAATTATTGCGAAAACCATAGAAAATTATTTTTCGCTAGTAATAGATTACAAGACTATCGTCATATTAAAGTATATAAAACGAGGATGTTACTTTGAGTGCAATAGGACGTCTAATACTACATTTCAGCACGAATGACATACGCAATCATTCTACGAGAACACTATTGTATTTATGAATCTATAGTGTCACTTTATAGAACTATGTATTTCAAAATATAAGAATATTTGACAGACAGGTTAGATTGAATAGATGTATGAGATTTTTCTTTGACTTGTCGTTATAGTGAAACTGTAGATATATTTTTATTTTATTTATTACTTACAATGTCATAAGGCAAAAAAATGTAAATTTTAAGTGTATAAATCAAGATATTTAAATGCCTGGATCAAATTTCCCATTTTGCCATCATCTATTTGATCATATGATTCATTCGTAGATGATTCTTTTAAAGAGGAATTTCGATAAATACATAAAATTAAATTTTTTATCGGTTCACTTATAATGACTATGTGATTTGTATACAAAATATATCGCTTCACATTGTGTTTTTCTTCTATTTTATATATAATGACAAAAATTAACAATATTTCGTCAATACAAATACTGCAGTTCACTTAACCGCATGGACTAAATAATATATTCGTTACCAAGATAATTTGACACAATCACCACAATAAATTAACAAACGCCGAAGCCTCTGCAACTAGGGGCCTATTTATTGTCCCGTCTTTTAAACGAAGAACACAAAACACGAAACCAGTGTAAGATGCTGTAATAGGAGATGTTTGTGATGATTAACGCACACACCTGTATTATGTATCGACTTAATTAATGTGGCTTTGTCTTACAAGACCGTAGTTGTGTTGCGGTGCTGTATAGGGGTTTGGATAAGGGAATGTGTGGTGTGTCTTCAGCATTAGATAATGGGATGCGGTTAGTTTTGTGCCAGCTGCTGTGACGCGACAATACTTTTTGTGTTCGGTTTTGTGATTACCGTTTTCCTAATAGGAGTTTATTAGGGATCAATCATTGTTCGGTACGCGGCTGGGCAATCTGTTTGTTTGTTTTTCATACGGAAAAGTGTTTGGTATTGCATATAGTAGAAATTAACATTGTATCGTAAATTTTATCTGTGAATAGTAATGATTTAATATTTTATTAGTAATTATTATTGTAATAACTTAATGTACCGTATTTTATCTCTTCTTAAAATTTCATAAGTAATTAATATTGTAATAATTTGATATATCATATTATATATTTATTTTTGTAAGTGTTGTTTTTCCACCAATTAATTGAATTTTCTGTGATGTTAAAGATGGGCTCCTTCCCAAATTATCTCGAAATAATTATGGCATTTGAAGTAAATGTTGCTATCACAGTGGGTGGCTACTGTAGTAGCCTTTTGTGGCCACATCATATCACCCATAGTCTCTGTTAATACAGTGAGTTCATAAGAAGTTGAAGGCACATCAATCTCATTATCTGCACACAAAATTATATTATCATTCCCTATCCATTCTTTCTCTCTGTTCAATGCTTCCTGTTATGTAAAAGCAATCTTTTTAAATCTAGGATCTATGAATGATGCCTTATAATATGTGGAATGATGGCTTACACGGTGAAATTTAGGATGTAAAGCAGATAACAAGTTATAATTAATTCTTGGGCTACCCGCGTCTTAATTTTATAGCAATTTTATTTAATGCCGTAATTAAACCTTGCGATATAATGATATTTTTGATACAGTAACTTGCTTTTTAGAACTCATTTCTACCGTAATTTGGTCGAATGGTTGAAGCAAGCATATATCAGGCAAGGCTTCCCATTCCGTCACAGTTAGTATGTCAACTGGTGCATGGAGTACCCCGAGTACTGCTTCGATAGGTTTCTCTAATTACAAGATCCTTTGAAGCATGTAAAACGTTGGATTCTTGCGAGTGGCAAAATTATTAATAAGTTTCAATGTTATTTTGTTTGGGGACATCTGCTTTTGTAATAACATCAGTTTTTCAAATGCAATACCACTCCGATGAAAGTACTCAATAATGCTCTTTACTATATTAATTATTGGCGTAAGACGTTTTATGCTGTTTTGCACATTTACGTTTATGGTATGAGCAAAAAACAGTAAATGTTCCCAATCTGCCAAACAAACTGATGCTACCATATTAGCAGCTTTATCCATTATTATAGCGTTTAATTTTTTTTCAACGCCCCACTCAATCGCGACTCGCTTCAATTCACCCGCCAAATTTTCACCCGTATTGTGGTCATTGTATTTAAAGCTTTGGAGAAGACCAAAAAACCTTTCCCAGGCATCTGTAATGAAATGAGCTGTTATTGCTATATAACTTTCGACCGTACAAGAAGTCCAACAATAGGTCGTAACTATGATGTACTTTGCTTTTTAGCATTTTATTTTCATTTAATTTAGAGCATCATGAAAGGCATTGAAAATTTGAAAGGTTGTTTCTCAATATTTTAATAAATCTATAAAACCTTATCTTCTACAATGGTATATGTTTACTATTTTCTGTCTGTTAACGAAATTCTGTCTGTTTAAAAAAGAAGAAATAGGATGTTTGTGGTTTTTTACTATTGACGACTTACTTACTATATCTTTACTACCATATCTCTATCATAGATATAAATGTACCAGAAGTAATAAGAATCGAATGTCTGTTACATGATTTTAAGCAAAAGTACTGGGTGCAGGTTCAATTTCATTTGGTTCTGAAGGTAATGCAGAATTATCTACCAAAGCTACGTGAGCATCTCCGTTTTCAACACTTGCTAAGAAGTAGGATGCTTGGAGTTAATATGTTTTTTAATATTTTATATTGCACCACCCTTTATGGATAAAACGGTTTTACATGAATCTCACTTAATTTTATTTTTGTCATTACGAACTAAACAAAAAATAACAAAACAGTACCTCTCTTCTGTCCAGTTTTCGGAGCAGAAATAATTTTTCGTTAACAAATTTTAACCAAATAATCGAAATTAGATTTACCCAAATTAACCACTAATTTCTATTAGCTGTTGTTAAACTGACAATGATATACTTAAATTTATATATTTAAAAAAATAAACTAAAAGATTTAATGGAAATATAATTAAAAATTATTACAGTGAAACTTATTCCCGTATCGATCGTATGAACAATAATTCGCATAAGCGGGCAACCAAGTCGATACTACTGGAAGTACTCGATCGGTCGATATTGAAAACTGAACCAATATTCGTTAGTATTCGAATCTATTGTCGAATACTAATGAATATATATATAACGAATATATATATATATATATATATATATATATATAATAATGTATATATAACGAGTATATATGTATAGTCGAATCCATTTATTTATTAGTATCTAGTCATATTAGAAAAGTTTATCGAAATTGTTCCTAAGGCATAAGCCTATTTAATTTTTTCGTATGTATGTTAATATAGTTTGTCCTTTCTCCAAATTTCTTTCTATTACTAGGATAGTAAAACTGAGCAGATACGACTATCTCTTTCATTCACATTATCCTATCGTGCTTCTCTTGTAGTAGTAGTATGACCTAGTATGACCAAATCGCCAGCGCGCCTGTGTAGCAGATCATAATTAGGAATATACGAAATGTGATTCTGTATTTGGTAATTTAAAAAGTAGCAATTCATATGTTCGTGTCTGAACTGGTAGTCGTATAAATTCTACGCATACGTACGATTTGAATCATCATTACAGGATGTCGTCAAGTCTGCACGCTTAAAATGAACTCTTGAATTTCCATCGTTAGATCTGTTAATTGAGAAACGTTTTTAAATAATACAAACCCATTTATATCCTACTTGCAGAAAAAAATTAAGCGGTCAAAGAGGGATATTTTATTTAATTTAACATATTTTTGACGATTCCTGTTTCCACAAAAATAAGCGGCAATGTTGGATACCGAACTTCTTTTTTTCAGAAATCGTGTTTTATTAATTATAGCTGCACTTTTCCAAAATAAGGAAATATTCAGTAATAACAAACGCCCACAGTAATATTTCAGTAATATCAAAAATATTATACTACAGAATTACAATATCGCAATATTTAATACAATCT
This sequence comes from Druceiella hillmani, assembly GCA_039881145.1. Lineage (NCBI taxonomy): Eukaryota > Metazoa > Arthropoda > Insecta > Lepidoptera > Hepialidae > Druceiella > Druceiella hillmani. Next base: position 13,219,635 of record JAYKKI010000014.1, on the reverse strand, counting down.
CACATGGGAATAAAAAAAATTCGAAAGCCAACACGAAATGACTACAGAAACATTTAATGTTTATTATGTAAACATTTAACATATAGCAATTAATTATAATTTAATAAATTTAATGATTGAAAGGTAAGCGAAGTCCTTGAACTTTTAACACTATCAGGAGGTTAGAGCGTCAGCGCCAACGAACCTAAAATTAAATGCTTGTCTACATTATTTCGCAAAAATTCCAGATGAAACCTTTTTTCAGCTATAAAATACGTACGCGCGGCAGCGCACAGACAAGTTCTCACCAGCCTTGCAAGGATAGTAATCAAAATTGAGTTTCTTACTTCAATAGTGACCAATTATTGTAATAAAGAAATATTATCGGTTGTTATTTTTTGTTGTCAAGTTATAATTTTATTTCGTTCGTATATCAAGATGGGTGTTGCAAAGCGAAAAATATATTCTAAAAGTTCATAGGTGTTTACGGAATCCGAAATTGAATTAATGAGGGATAATTCTAAAAAAAAGAGAGAAATAAAAGGGTTTTTTAGATGTAAGTAAAATTTAAAATGGAAGTAAATAAAGTTTCTCATTTTTCTTAAAATTAAACTAAAGTAAGTTGTTTTTTTCTCATTATCATGTGATTTATTATTAAGGTACTAAAGGGTTGTTATTTTCAATATTAGAAACCAAGCAGTATTTTCTAATATTTCCGCGTCAAAATTGTGGACATCAAAAATTTAAACGAATATGGATATGTAATATCCGTAATTTCGTTATTTCCTATAAATTAACATTTTGAATCACACAGAAGATGCTATGTTTCCTCGATTTCAATTTAAGCTCCAATTCTTTCTTTGATGAATTGTTATTGCTTTCAAATGACTCATTATTATTTTAAATATAGACATAAATGCCATATAGATTAAAACCTCTTTAAGAGGATAATTAAAAATTATCTCCTTGCCACATAATAATAATCCTTATGGGTGACGTGGTAGAGAGCAATGTTACATGTAATTAATTATTTCTGTAGTCCTTCTTGAGACTATTATGCCAAAGTGTTTCAAGAAGTTTTCAACGTCATACTTTTTAAATTATATACACACTTATGTAAAAGATAGATAGATTTTTGATACCGTTTTAAAGTAATTTTGTTAGAAATTTAGGCATAAACAGAACAAGTTTTATTAAACAATAAAAAGTTTCTAATGGAAACATTGTCTAGAAGTCGGAAGAATCGTCCCTGGAGAGATGGCCGAACAAATATAATTAAATTGATATTGTCACGCAGTCCTGTTAATAACTTACCCTCTTAAATTTAGTAGAGATAATAGAAAGACGTGACCCTTTCGGATGTTACGACACAACAATACGATTTTCATTGCTTCCAATTTTGTTAAAGCTAATTATTAATCCAGCATATACACACGAATTAATTCACGAAACTAATTATAGCGGAAAACGACAACACAGAAGCCGTCTAAATTTCATTACGAATATAAAGACGAATTGCCAAAGGGCTGAGAAAGTTTTAATGGAACACTGAGAGAATAATACAGTGGTGGAGCATTAGGAGAGTAATTGCCTCTTGAGGTTTTGGAAAAAAAGGCTCGTTTTGGATAAGTTTAACGTTTTGTAGGAACTTTTATGACTGTGTCTTTTAGTTCATTATAATATGTGATTTTAAAAATAAAAAAGCGAGATAAACAGAAAATAATTTTAAATCATATATCCCAGAGTGTATATATATGTTTATATATATATATATATATATATATATATATATATATATATATATATATATATATATATATATATATATATATATATATATATATATATATATATATATATATATATATATATATATATATATATATATATATATGACTAAACTTTATGCCTTTTGTTGTCAGATAATGTCATAAACTGTGGTCGTAAATAGAAGGATAAATTAGAGATCGGTTTAGAAATACTTTTAAAGGAATTAAATATGATTAGCTCTTTGCGTTTGTTCTTTTTGTGTACATCTTTTCATTTACAGTTGAATGTGTTACCATATAAGATGTAAATTTAAAGTTGTACACAAAAACCACCATGGTGATAGTCAATATTTTGATCCCTTCGTACAGAATACAGCTCTACTCTACTTATATCTACTTCATATTTTGTAAAACATTCTATTGCTAGGATAGTAAATATATGTTTTTTAAAACATAGCGTTGAATATTAGCGTTGAAATAAATCTATGACAATTTCAACTTTTGTGAATTTATTTATATTTATATTCTATTTTTAACATTTACAATCAACCCGTATGAATTACGATCAAATAATTTACAATGCAAATCTCCATATAATTGTTCAAAAGGTATAAGACCGTAAGATATAAGCCGATAAAAACTGAAATTTAGTTATAAGGATGATTTCCCATAATTGAGAAATATACTATGTATAATGTTGAGAAAATGTAGAATATTCCTTATTGAGAAAATATACAATGTTAAAAAGGAACTGAATTAATGATGATTTATTTTGTAATTAATATCAAAATATATGTCAATACTAAATTCAATGAGAGGATACGATTTGTATTCTTTTTTAATTTAACAAACCGTTGGAGTTTAATGCAGTTAAATTTTTAAAAAATCATCTCCAGTACAAATGAAATTCAACGTTCTACTTATAAATCTTGGTAATTAAGTAAATATTTAAATAATAAATATAAACTCATGATAAATTTTATAAAAAACTTTGAAATAAAAAATATTTTTTTAGATGTGGTTTGTAAATAAATATTAAGCACTTTAATTAACAATAACGAATAAGAGAGAAATACACAGCGATTCCAATAACTATCATTAATTTTATTGACTAAATGTGGCGAGAACTCAGCTCGTAAACAGAAACAGTTGCCCATTGCGGAGTTAAAAAGAATTTTGGGAATGTCATTACTCGTAGAGTAGGAAAGTATTTATATCCGGCAAAGATGATGAATTTTACTTCAGTTTAGATGCAAGTTGTCGTTATGTGCAAAAAATGGTTTTGTTTCATTAAGGTAAAGATGAAATAAATATAATAATTTGAAAAGTTCTAAATGTAGTAAATATTGCGTACGAAGATTATTTCTTTTACGAAAATGATTATAGAACTGAACTTCGTTGTAGTCAAAAAGTAAAAGGGGAATAATAGTACTGTAAGAGAGTATTTATTTGTTAATAATAGCCAACAGGACAATCGTCAAGCTAAAGTACTTTAAAACAAGGATCTTACTATGAGTTAAATGGACGTTCTAGCTTATGTAGTATATTTTCATGCGAGTGACGCACATTCTATTGCAAGAATAATCTCAGTCTCGTTCATATCTAGTGCCGTCTGGATGTTAATTTATAGTTTTGACGTGTGGTTATAGTTAAACTAAAGTTTCATTTCGTAATTTGTAATATATTTTTAATATATTACAATATAATAAGATGTATGTATTCAAAGCACACATAATAATATTTTATGCAAATTTACACTCATGAAATGAAAAAACTCGATTGATGAAGTGCTAAGAAACCTGCACGCCAATTATATTTCTTTTTTTTGTCGGTGCTTCTTTTAAAGTCGACATTTTCATGAATAGACGAAAATGAAAATTTTCTACCGCTCACTTGTAATATTTCCGTAATACATAGAAATTCTACCTTTATCTGAAATGTATCGCATCAAGTAATATTTTCGATCCATTCTGTACATAATAGGTATTTATCATAATATTAATAATTTTCCATTTAGACTGTAAGGATACCGCAATTCACTTGGTAGCCCGGTTTCAGTAGCTAATTTATTAATCCAATCACGATTGGCACAATAAATTCGCAAGCGCCGAATTTGAGTGCTATTGCATTCACCGGATTTTAAATAAACACCAACAAGAAATTAATTTAAAAGTCTGTAATATAAGATGTTACAGCCTATAATTGCCGATGAATATTACGATACCGTGATATCTTGATTTAATTAATAAGTACACATTGATCTTACAAGACCGTAGTTATGTGTGGTGCTGTAAGTTACTGGTTTGGATGAGAGAATGTTCAGCTTGTATCCGCATTAAACAACGTGACGCGGTTTGTTTTGTATCAGTCGCCATAATGCAACAATATGTTTTGTGTTCCAATTATCATTAACGTATTGTTATGAAGATTTATTACCGAATGGGAATTGTTTTCTATCCAAATCCAGGTGTTTAGTTCTTTGTGTAGAAAAGTGCCTTGCATGATTAGTTTTGGATATCGTAAAAATATTTTTCTTTATAATTGATGGTATGTAGGAGTAGTCGCTAATGATTAAAATGGTTATTGTACGTCGCAAAGAATTTTTATCAGAATTAATCTTGAAGTTACAAGCCAGGAAAAAACAAAGAAACTTCAATATGTCTTCGGTAAATTTAATGCATATATTTTTTCATTGAATTCATAAAACTATAAGTAAAATATAACTCGAATGATATTTTGTCTGGAATTTTATGCATTTAAAACTAAAAGACCTCATTTGTTACAGAATATTTTTCAATTTTAAAAATTTTAAATAAATGCTAATTTCAGTACCCAATTAATATTAGGTAAAAGTCATGGATATAAAACGAGAATTTTAGGAAAAATTTGCTATAATTAAAAGTTGAGATATTAGTTATTTTATGCTCAGGATATTTTTATCCACTGTAAATAATGGATGTAATTATTAAGTTAGTTTTGATACAGGAAACGAACCCTCTATAAAGCTAATCTTTCGATATTTATTGCTTTGACTACGTTGTTTTCGTTTCATGGAAATAATGAAGCACTTCTTTTGAAGAAGATAAGAATAAGATGATCGCTGTAGATAAAAATGAAACATCTCATTCTTCTGTTGCTTAAAATAAAGTAAGTTGCTTCTTTGGTTATTACTCTACGCTTTACTATTGAGTTGATGAATATTTGTTACAGCGACTATTAAATACCCTACAGTGTTTTTTCATACTCCCGCGTCACAACGAAATACAGAATTATTCGTCACAATAGATATTAAGAATTTAAACGAATATAAAAGTTTCTTCTATAATTATCCTATAACATTTAAATTAAAAATCGAATTACCCCTAAAAGAGTCTTACATCGACTTTTCATTTGGTGTATGGTGGAAGTTATAATTTCCTGGTTAATACATTTTTATCATGTTTACATTAGTTATTAATATTTTAATTACAGATGTAGACATAGTCTATACATAAATAATATATCATTTGGATTAGAATTTAAAAAAAAAATGCAATGCCGTCTGCTGCATATTAATATATGTATTTTAGGCGAAGTAGTCAGGGAGTAATAGCACGCATAATTAGTTGTTTTCAATAATATTTATTTTCGTGGTCATTAGATCAAACCATTTCCTTAATTATCGACCTTACACTTTTAGCTTAAGTTTTTATACTGTCTAATAATATACACATATACATTTCTGAAGCAGTAATTATTTAACTATTTCGGAAATACATTCAGGAGCCGAACAAGTTTTATTAAATAAAATAGTCTTTTTCGAGAACATCACAGAGATACACCCTTGAGAGATAGCTTAATATTTTATAAACACAAGCAAATATTAATAAATTAATGTTGACACGCAGACCTGTAAATCACTTAACTACTTCAATTCATCAAATGTAGATAATGAAAGACCCGATACTTTCGGATTATATGCTCTAACAATACGATTATCATCCCTTTCGACTTTTTCATAGCTTTCTCTTTTTTTTATAGCTAGACTTTTTTATCTAGCGAACATACGAATTAATTCACGAAGCTGATTATGGTAAAAAATTATAACATTGTGAGACTAGTATATAGAGAGTAGTATATTTTGGAGTATCGCTGCGAAGATAAAGCAGTTGTGAAACGAGAGTAATTGCTTTTTGAAACTTTGGAATAGAGTCATATTATGTGATTTTTTGCGTGGCCGAAAATAGTTTGCGTTTTACGTAATTATTCCAAGTAATGAACAATTGTTCATTAACTGGAATAATTTAATTTTCCACAATCTTTTAAAAGATATTATTTTCTACTACAAAAAGTTGCTAAAATTAATTGAAAATTTGCATGTATTTTATAATTATTTTATTTTTAAAGAATATATATGGGAATGAAATTACGTGAAAAATTTCAAATTAAGGTACGTTATTAAATATCAATATAAAAATAGATGATAACAATAATAGAAACTATTTGAAATCACATATTCTCATTGAGCGAAAGGAGGAAAATGAAAACAAACTGTGAACTCTTGAAAATGGTAATGTGTAAGGAAGTACGGCTCTTGAGATAACTATTGTGTGGCGTGAAATCCATATGATGATTTTCAATGTTCTCCTATCAGAAAACGTCATCAAGCCTTACTCATAGATCAAAATAAAAATTAATAATTTTGCAAATTGGTTCTTGGGAATAAATTTTTTTTTAATTGAGTGTATTTCCTATCGAAATATGTTAAGAAGCAACGATGTCGGTCAACATTTCACACTCCTTCTGATACAGCTATTCTCATCTCGTTCGAGATTCTTTTTTGTAAAATATGGCAATGATAAATGGCATACAATTCATACAAAATTTATCAAAGGTTCCCCAGAAATATAAAAGTTATTAGATTCAGAGATACAAGCTGAAAAGAATATAGTTCGATCATAAAAAATATCGTTAATGAAAAAAAAGTGAAATGAAAAAGTACAAATATTTGAAATTATTTTATAAATGTTGCTTAAAATTTAAATCGCTATTTCATTTATTTAATTAAACAGTTATAAATTATCCTTTCCTTAATAATATAAATTTGTTTGTGAAATATTTAAGTAGAATATTTTATAATGTCCATATAATTTAAATAATTTTATTTATAGTGTTAGTGATATTAAATTATTATAAACATTTTCTCTGTTTTTCACACTTGGCCTACATTACGTATTTATAAACACTTACCAGCTTAACCTTCATACCTAGGCGTTTAGCCAGCTCATGTCATTTAAAAATGTAATTTATGTATATAATATTTTGAATACTCTAGTAGGAGTAATTCATTCATTATCTTTGGACGTTTTCCTTTTAGAGTAAATTTTACCAATTAATCTACTCTTAGTATATCATAGTATTTAATTCATTTCAAGTATATTGTGTGAATCAAGATTAGAAAACTTATGACAAATAATTCACACGCATTAAAATAGAATTGGTCTGAATTTCATTTTTAAGTAACTTAGTGCATCAAGTATATTGCGGACTATTTAATGTACTCATGTGTTAAATTAAATATTCGCTTGTACACTGGGTGCTGTAAAATATATCAGTAATCATACTTCTTGAGATATCAAAGAATATCAAAGTGACTTAAGTCACATTATTCAATCCTTATTAATGGTTCTCAAAAAGATACTTTTATTTGACTTATTTCTACCAGCAACTCCGTCGTATTAGTGTCTCCCAATTAGCCAGCAAAAGTGATCTGTAAAACCTTTAAAATTAAGCGTCTAGCTTTGAACTTGTCCGCGTTTTCATAGGCGATTAATGATGTTCCTAACTGTATTAAGTATAAAAGTTCACATAATTCATTTTTTCAGAACGTACGTTGAAGATTAATGTGGTCTTGAATGTCATTAAAAGTCACTGAATTTCACTATATTTTATTTTTCACCGTCCGAATTTGTGTCCGTTAACAACAACAAAAGGTAGCTAAAAATGAAACAAAAATGAATGCTTAAAATGTTTTTAGACCTATAAATTAGAAACCTGAAAATAAACTATACATCTTTTCACCGCGCTCGATCGCATCCCGTACAGGTTTCTACGTTGTCTGTACGAGAATAGTATTTTGATAATAAAAGAAGAATAACATTATTGATAGAAGGTTTGTTTATAACATTTCAATGAAAATAAAGTTAGAAAATCGGTTATTACCGTTGTGTGTTACGATTGCGTGGGCGCGTGTGAAGTGTGCTATTTATTTGTTTGTCAGGTTGTCGACCTCAATGTCGAGTTGAGCGTAAAATGCTGAACGAGAAATTTACTAAATAAATTCATATAAAAATATTTTTGTCAGCATTAAATGGTAATTTAAAGACTTTGCGTTTGAATTCAGGCACCCAAATGTCTACTAAATAGTCTGTTTAAAAATAATATGTTGTATTTATACAAAATAATCTATATAGTAAAATACGCATACTAATACACATTAATTAGTTTTGAGCGCTACAAGTTTTTATATGTTTCTGTCAGTCACTTAGAGTCCTCTCTTGATCTCTTGAACCATCATGTAATAAATGTTTTAAATAAGGCTTCGGCAACATTAGCTATATCAATGATAAACTAGATAAATAAACGCAGATGAACGTGATTTTCCTTACATTATAATCAAAGAGGAATTAGTCGGAATACTACAAACGTGTATTTATGTATTTACCATAGACTATTAGATAATCGTCAAGCTAAATTGCTCTAAAAAGCTCTTTCTAAAAGCACTATGGAATGCCGAAGATTAAACAGTACATTTCTGTTTGAGTGATCATACTGTGAGAAATATATGTGAGCGTATCCATACTGTGAGAATTATCAAAAGCCTGTATATTTATATTATCTGGAAACAATAGAGCGAATGATTGTATTATATGACAGTCAGTTCTGAGGTTTTGTTGTAGTCAAACCTGAGATTTGTTTTGTTTGTTTATATTTTATAATATCTGGTAATATCAAATGATGCAGCATCTGTTGAATAGATACAGAATTTTGAGAGTGATTAAATCGAGTTAATGCCTTGAATACCTGAAGGAAATTTTCATTTATTTTCATCATCTATAATATCACCCATAAAACTGAATTGTTAAAAACTTACAGACTACATTGTGTTCCTTTGTCGTTGAATCTTAAAAGATAGGAAATACCTTGATGAATAGGTGAAGTTTTATTTTTTAACGGTCTAATTGATAGGTGTACAACTTTATTTCGTGATACCGTAGTGTTTTTGAGATGATATAGGTATGGGGTTGGAAAATAGGATGTGCTGCGTGTCTTAGGTATTTAGAACTAGCGCGCGTTTAGTATTGTGCGACTTGAAATAAAGGTTTTCGTAGTGAGAGTTTGTTACACAGGAATTGTTCGATATGCCGTGCTTGATAGTATTGGATATCGTATAAATTAATGTTGTGAAATTGATTGTATCTATAATATATTTCAATGACTTTTTAAGGTGTACATAAATTATATGAACAATGATCTTAGAATTACAAGCCAACGATAAAACAAAGAAAATTCAGTAGGTTTTGGCAAATTAGACGAAGGAAGCTTTCCAAGGAATTAATTTTTCCGTGTGTACGAATTAATGTGATTGAGAAATATCTAAATTTTATATAGAGACTTAGGAACTTTGAAGTTGCTGGTGCACTGGTGGTTATACTGTATGCAATATACACTAGGATGTCAAAACATAACCGCAAGCAAAAGAAAATTCAACCTTAAGTTGTTTTCATTGATCTTGGAATTGGAACTTTGTTATTTATTTACAGTGACGACGAAATATATTTTGAAGTAAATTGTTTGCGTTTGAACCTAAACACCTCCTCTCTGGCTGAAAATATTAAAACCCTGACCTCGTTTACAGCAACAGAAAATATTATTTTACCTAATAGCATTACCTAATAATTTTTCTAAGTTGGCTGTGTGTACAACAACTTTGTTTATACACTATTTTATTAAATATTTAAAATTCAGTAGGGGTCTAATATTATGTGAGAATAAAGGATATAAAACGTTAATTATTACTAACATCATTATTTTCTTAACTTTATATATTAGTAATAAAATTATAGCACAGGATATTTTTATTGATTTTAAATCATTGATGCAATTAATAATTTCAATTCCATACAGGAAAAGAACCGTCCGTAAAGTTAATCATTCAGCACTAAGATTTGTCACTAAATTGACTTAGTGATTGGTTTATAAGAAACGATTTTACCCACATAAAAAATTATTTTCATAATTGTTTTTTTTATAAGATAGACATAAATTGTAATGAATTGTTAAGACATTTCCTTATTTGAACAACTTCTTATTCAAATTGTTATTTATTTATTTTGTTATTATTTATTTATATACTTACTGGTCGACCAGCGGCCGGAAATCGAATCCGGGTCCCTGCGGTGCACTGCGCGGTCAAAGACCGTATGTCTTTTGGTCAACCTAACACACCACGGCACAACCTTTTTTGCTGTGTTTTTTTCCATATATCGTTCTGGAATATTTGGAAGTCTTACCAAGCATAAGTAATTAAAGTACCCCGATAAAATATTTAGTTCTTCAATTCATTATATATATATACATATATATATATATATATATATATATATATATATATATATATATGTGTATATATATATAATATTGATCTGAAATATTAAAATTCCCTCAGTGTTATTCAATATAATTAAGAAAACATAACAATACCTGTCATCTTGGGCAGTTACGCAATGACATTTTACCGTCAATTATCTACTCCAGTATCAGGTTTCACTCTGTCAATTTATCCTGGATCGAGAGCGCAGCAGGTATTAAATTTACGAGTTTGCGGGCGGATACTTTACTATACTCCCAGCGGGAGTCCGACCTAAAAGCTATTCAGCAATTTTTCACTTGATATTTAAAGATACATAGTCTCCTAAGTAAAATTAAATACTTTATGGTTAAATATAACTTTATTACGATATTGGTATATTAGAGATAGTAAAACAAATATTATAAAAACATAACAAACAAATAGTATTAAGTTAAACTATTTACCGAAACAAATATACCGAATGTAGAAAGAAGATAAACTGACCGCCGTTCAATCTCATTAGTCATGCTTATGGCAAATAACAGATATAATTCGAATAACAGATTATATACAAAAAATACCATGTTTAAATAATTGTATACTCGATCTTAATGTAGTTTATCTAACATTTATGAGGAGAGTGTGGAAATATGGTCAAGAAATCTTTAAAAGAAACTGTAGCTGCAGATTTTTTTGAAAATCTAACTCTTGAAGGTACACTAAAAATTAGAGTGTGCTGCCAAAATATAATTTCTCTTTCATTTGTAACGAGTAACTTCTCAAAAGTATTTCATGTTTTATAATTTTTTTAAATTTCTTGTGTAATAAATATTTATCAAATCTCAAAATAGTACAAAAATATACCTCACCTCCATGAATATAAATATATTTGACCTTCCATGTCTTTAAGTTAGTTAATGTCAAAAATACTTAATCTACATTTCGACCATTTACAGTTCTGAATTAATTTATAATTATACACTTAATGAAAGGCTAATTTAACAAAAGTTGGAATGACATTGTTAAAATAATTATAAATTTAATGCACATTCTAACTAAAACTGGCAATATTCTTTAAGACTTGTTAGGAAAGTCTCGATCCCAACGTTTTAGTACATATAACAATTGTAAAATCAGGGAATCTTCGATGAAATAATAGTCAAGAGGAATAAAACGTAACAATTTTCGGAGCAAATCTCTAATGATATGTGCAAAGTGTATATATAAACATACTACTAGAAATTCAACTTTACTGAAATAAAAGTACCAATGGTTCTACTGTAAACTCTTAAGAAAAAGTAGTTTTTCCCCATTTGTTGTCATCTCACAGATCATACAAAATGTGTGAGAATAAAACTTTTCTTTGGCTGTTTTTAGATTTTATCATATTCAAAATGCTATAATTACCGTAACTGACGTTTCCAATTGTCGCTACTACATTGACTAGATATATATATATATATATATATATATATATATATATATATATATATATATGTATATATATATCATACGTTTTATTTAATTACATTTCGTAATACATTGGAGGGAGGAACAATGAAACGCAAGTTTGTGCCGATTTCGCACATCGAAGTGCCAACGGATAAAATGAACCCACAACTTTATATGGATAATTTCGTTATTTGTGACAAGTACTCCAATAATGTAGAATGCTTAAATATCCTACTTCTTAGACATTTACATTTATTGAATACAGGATTTAATAAATAAAATTAGCAAGTAAATTTAATGATTCAAAAGGAAAATCTTATTTATTTTCAAAATATAAATATTACTTAACATTAAATACTTATCTACTGGATGGATGTAAATAGAATCTATATTGTTTGTCAAATAGTCAAAAAAAATCCTTTGTTGCTACAGAACCTTTGGAACCGGAAACCTGCAGGCAAGTTCTCGCCAACTTTGCATGAACCGTAATCAACACACAGTTTCTTACATCTATCGTAACGAATTACGGTAACAAATTAATATTATTCATTGCCAGCTTGTGTTATGATATTATAAATAATTTCATTTTGTGAATTATTTACAATGGATATTGTTAGTTGGAAAATACATCCTGAAAATCCATATGCACTTACATAAACCAAAAAATTTATATGAAATTAACGAAGAATTGTTTGCATAAAAATATAATAAGATTGTCAATAAGTAAACATTCCCATGTTTTGTGGTTAAAAAGAAAATAAGTTGTTTTTTATTTATTATTGTTATTAAAAACAATTTATTGAATATATAAAAATAAGTTTATTGAATATTAAAATCAAAATAATATTTTCTAATATTTCTGCACCAAGACGCCAATAATATTCTAAACCAATATTAACGTTTATTCTATAATAAGGTTTGATTTTAAAAATAAAAGTTGACTTACGCAAAAAACTTCGATTATAATTATACTTTGGTTTTAACTTGAGGAATTTCGGAAGCTCTAACCATAAGATTGATAAATGATTATTACTTTTAAACGAGTTCTTAATTTATTGATTAGATCAGCCTAACCATTATGCCCAAAAATTTGTTGTCTACTTACGGATAAAAATACATTAAATTCTGATACAGTTGTTGAGTATTTATGTCAGGAATTTATACACAAGCCAAACAGTGTACAAAACAAAGTTCTAAAGGGTGAATAGGAATTGTGTTTTGGACACAACGCTTTTTATCAAACGCTTAAGTAAGCCTTAATTTAATCAGACGCCTAAGTAAGTCTTATTAAATTAAGGTTGATACGCAGGCCTTCTAATAAATTATCCCTTCAATTTATCAGACATAATGGGAAGACGCTACAGTATCGGAGAGTACGCCCCGATAAAACGATTATCATCTCTTTCAACTTTATTATAACTTATAATTAAGTCTGCGGGTACTCACGAATTAATTTGTTTAGCTAATTATGACTAAAAATGACAAGACCAAGAGACTGATATTCTAAATATTACTAGTATCGCGAGGTTTGTAGGGGAATAGCAATAGTTTAAGTGAACTGCTGCTAGGATAGTGGTGTAGTGGAACCATGCCAGATGAATTGCTTTTTGGAATATTAGAACAAAAGCGTAATTTAGATAAGTTTGAATTTCTTTATATATTTTTGGACGTTGTTCAACTGTTCATCGAACGGAACGACTTTTTTCTTTTCAATTTTTTAAACGATTTTGCAATCTCGGATTTCTACAAGAAATTACTTATTTTCAAAAACAGTTTATTTCTTTTGCAAATTAAAACAACAAAGTTGTGGAAAAGAAGCAGGATTTCCATCCTGATTATTTTCATTTTCAGTTAACATTTGAAAATTATCGTACATTTTAATATATGAAAATAAAGTAATACTTTATTAATTTCATTCGAAGGAAAAAAAATGATATCATTCAAGAAGCGAGTAACAGTCCTTTGTTACTGTGTTGGAATAGTGAAATTAACATTCAATGTTTTTTTTTATTTATCATACCTTTTATTTAATTACATAAAATTAAAAAAATAGAACATGTTATTAAATAAAACGTATTATAGCTAAAAAATCGATAAACAAAAGAAATTAAGTTCTAATTCATAATAACGTAATACTTATATAAGAATCACGACAACAAATATACTTTGAATATTAAGTAAACAAATAATATTTTTTGTAATTAATTTTGTTATTTTGTTGAATTAGAAATACTTTTATATGTTTAACTTCTTATTTATTATTATAAAACCTTAATACACAATTACACATCTTAAGAGTAATCCGCCATTTTCTTTGCAAAGCTGAGAGAGAGGGAGCAGTGTTGCCAATATAAAAGTACCTATAATTTCTAACACGCCTCCTTACATTTATATTGGCAACAAACATTTATAAACACTTACAATAGTCTCTATTAACTTGACACTTAATTTTACTCTTTTAAATTTAAAATTTCTCTAAATTTAATTAATTTAACATTTCCCAACGCTTTAGTAAATATATCTGCAATATTATTTTCGGACTATATTTTTACATCAATATTGCTTTGCTTAACATTCTCATGTATAAAATGATAGTGAACTTCAATATGCTTAGAATTCTTTGTAAAATTTCCATATTTATAAATAGCTACAGGGCCTCAATTATCTTCATAAATTTTAACTGGTTTACAAATTTTAGTAAAAATATAATTCAATAAACAAATAAGAAATTTTAATTCTGTTGCCGCTTCTGAAAACGCAACATATTCAGGAAATGTAGAAGACTTTGTTACATTAACTTGTTTCTTTGATTTCCAATAAATTATATTTCCAAATAATCTGATAACAAATCCTGTAGTAGACTTTCTATGCAAAATATCTCCTGCCCAGTCGGCACCCACATAACAATCCAAAATATCAGCATTAATATTATTACAATATGTTAATTTAAGATCTCTTGTCAGATACAAATACTTTAAAATTGTGTCTCATTATAACAGTTTTGAAATCTGCTCAAATAATTTACACTGTAACAAATATCTGATCTGGTGCCTGAATTAATATACAAGAGTGCACCAATTAATTTTTTTTTTCATTAATATCAGATTGTTCCAATTTTAAATTTATTTCCATGGGGGTTTTAAACAATTTTGAACTTTCAATATCATAACGTTTAGCTAAAGACTCAATATAAGATTTTTGACTTAAATTTAGAATGTTATCTTGATTCTAATTATATTCAATTTCTATTCCAATATAATTTTTTACTTTACCCATGTCCTTCATTTTAAACTGTTTAGACAATTTAGTTTTTAAATCAGCAATTACATCTTAATTTTTTACCGAATTTAAAACAAGCAAGTTCTCGGTTTTTAGCGTTTATATTGATTTCTCAGTATTTAAATTACTTGGAGTTTATATGAATTAATGAAAAAAGTAAATTTAAACTCAATTTAATATTAAAAGGCAATTACAATAATTAGACAAATTGGCAAAACTTGAATGTGTCACTAATAGATTGAAAATCAGCCCGAGTAAGGTAGCTTAATTATTTCAACTGCAATAAGTGCTATTTGGTTTGAAATTTTTCCCTGTATTCGGTGATCGTCTCTAAATTGCCTTATTTGACTGACTTTTATTTTAGGTGAATATGTCAAAACGTCATTTTGCGTAATGTGAAAATTTACAAATTCTGTGTCTGTTTCAACTAAAAGTGAAAGATTTACGTTGCGGTTATGTTAATGTGTATATATGTACGAACACATACACACACACACGCGCACACACACGCACACACACACGCACACACACACACACGTACATATGTACGTATGTTATTATGTTTGCTTTCAATATGCTAACTGCATCTTGTATGGTTTCTCATTTTCCTGCTCTCTCCTAATCATGAGATTCAAAAACCAAAGCAAAGAAAATTTAACATTAACAAAGAAAAGGTCAGAACATATCATTACCAAGTCAGACAAAGTTATGACATCAAATGGCTCCTTTAAAATGGCACTCTTTAGTCAATAAATACCAAAAATATGCAAAAAAAAGCTAGTTCAAATTGATGGTATTATATGCCATCTGTTTTAAATTCTGGTAATGTAATTCAAACATATTTTTATTATGCAATCTGGATCAACGTACATAACAAGTTATCAACTGAATGAAATGGTGCAAATAACGCGACTTAACACATTTCATAATAAGATATATACATATACATATATATATATATATATATATATATATATATATATATATATATATATAGCATGCCCTGAGACACCAAACATGAACGACGGTGACAATTCAATTCAAAGGGTGTGTGTGTGTGTATATCTTATTATTTAAATTTAAAATTGATTTTAAGTACTAACTCGTGCTTTATGAGTTACATCGCCATTATTGACATTAAAACTTAACTTAAATTTTCGGAAACAATTAGTAACTAGTGATATAAAGTAGACTATTTGTGTTAATTACATACTTGATTTAGTGCAGGCCAAATAAGAATTTCAACACTTAATTAAAGCAGTTAAGCGATGGGAAAAGCTTACTTAAATTAGTTGAAGTAATTAATAAATAGTGATGATAAGTGGACTACATAAATTATTCACACACATCAACACCGACGACTTAATACAGTACGAGTAAAGTTTCAGTGCCCAAATCTGCACAGAATATGGGAAAGATATTTCTGGTTTGCAGGTGAAATGTCAAGGGACTTACTTATCAGGAGTTGCTTCCGTAAAACTCTATGGTGGATGCAAAGATTTATTGGATTGAGGTGCCCACAAACCAAGTTGTCAGCGGAATTGAGTTATTTTCTCCATAATATTTTCAAATTACGTAAAGCAAAATATGCTCGTCAGAAATAGCATCAAAAGTGGATAACGAATTAAGTAAACATAAAAAAAATAAAAAATATTGACAATATGGAAAACTTTCAAAAATACCTTGTCAATTTTGCATGCCCTGAGACACCAAACATGAACGACGGTGACAATTCAATTCAAAGCAATTGGTTTAAGTACAAGTAAATTTTTATTTATCGGGACATTGTCTAAAGTAACGTCGATTTTTTCAAAGCATGTTCAATTATGAGCTATTTGTAACCTGAGAATATGATAGAAAAGCAGCAAAGTATTCATTCAACAATTGATTTTTCATAATATTGTATCCTTTTTATATGACACAATTAACACCATTATAATTATTATTTCAGCAAATACGCTTGAGTTAAACAAATCAAAACAGTGAGCATTCTATACCACGTTTGTGTTAGGGAATCATAACTAATTCGTATTTTTTTAATTAACGATACATATATTAATAATTGAAATAAAATGTATTGTCTGCTCTTGAAAGCATTATTAAAAGTTAAAGACTACTTAACGAAAATAAAACTGGTGAAGAAAACTCCAGCGTGGGCCAAAAAAAAATTAAAAAGAGAAAATTATAGATCGTATATAATCGAGATAATTACGAGATAATCGTATATTCGGGCAGTGATATGTTGGCATCCAAATTATCAGTGTGAAAATATTGTCCAACATTAAATTCTATTTTTTTATTAACTACTAAAATAAATATTATTTGTTTTGCAGTCAGTATTTGACCATTCTTTTATATATTAATTTTCCTCGTAGATTTTAAGGTCAAGAAATTTGAAATCGATTTAGGATCATTAAGGTTTTATTATGGAAATATCCATTTTACAAATATATTAATTATCACACCACAAGAATTATTAGTCAAATATGATTAGTTATTTACACGTAGTAATGGTTAGGAAATTACTTATCTCAAAATATTACGTAAATTAACATGTGACTTCAAATCATATAATTAAAATTACAAAAATAACAAAAAAAGCAATTTTAATATTTATTAAATAAAATATTTTTATAGGAAAGCGACAAAGGACGAATCTATTTCGCACATTAAGGGTTTTTTACCTGATTTGAAGTGAAATTGTTTCATTTATCATGAGTTACCACTAGTGCAATAAATATTTAATATACCTAATATAATTAAGTAAGAGGGAATAAATTATCGTAAATATCTCAAAAATTGTGATAAATTTTGTGCGGCAAAACTGGCAGCCAATTAAATTCTCAATTTTATTTGAAATTTAATGCTAAATTAAAAAAGAATTTAAAAGAAAAAATTTAGTTTAATTTGTTGCCAGTCCACCCCTCCCTAAACTTTCCTTATAAATGTTTTTGAGTATTAGTGATATATAAGAGGGTTAAAATGCTTTATTACAATTTTCTACGTTAAATAGTTTTTGACAAAAATGACTGTGTCGGACGGGTTGACGGACACATAAGTAATCTCATAAGGGGTCCATTTTTTTAATTTGCGGTAAGGAATCCTATAAATGAGATAATTTCCGAATAAGCACAAAAGAATTTTAAGAGAATGGTAAATATGAAATTAAATCATGTCCTTGTGTAATATTAAATATATATATATATATATATATATATATATATATATATAAATAAATATATATATATATATATATATATATATATATATATATATTTACTTTAAAATCCTTCTGGAATAAGAATTATCTCAAGTAGAAAAGAGCCTTGGATTAATGAACATTCTGTATAAATCTTTTAAATTAGCGGATTCATTGAAAATAAAGTAACAGTAAAATTGAAAAGATTTATAAATACTTAATTCTATTTATTTTAAATTTTAATTCGATCCTTATTTACATTATCTTCTTCATAGCTGAATAGTTATGAAAACAAACCCCACAACAACGAACACCCACAGGCAACACCCACCACACTAACGAAACCAAGCACCAATTTAAATATGTGCCAATTTAAATTTATTTATGATTGCAATCAAAGTCGATGTTAAAATCTTTAAAAAACATATATGAATATATCAAATTGATTCAATAGTTCCCTCAAATAATCCTCAAGCAAAAGATATGTAAGGCAAAATTAAAGTTTTGTTTTCGTGGCTATTTCCTTTAATTTCGTCAGTACTTACTGTCTATAATCAAATTAAATGAAGAAGAAATTTTTAACAACTAAAATTTCATTATATATAAAGATTATAACAATATAAGTACTCAAAAAATAATGAATAGGATGACGTTTAGTTATTACACACTTCCTTACGATTGGCATATTATTTTGATATCCATATAAATTAAATAATTTCTTATGTAAGTGTTCAACTTAAATAAGACAATTTGCTTTATAGGTTGAAATATTATATGAATCTTGATGAAACCGTCTTGGTTATTCAGCCTAAAGCTTAAATTTTATAATTAATATTGTGTATTGTCGACAAGGCAGAAAAAATAGAAAATTTGTGAAGACATATTAAAATAAAAACTAATTTTCTCTTAAATTATCATACTGTTGCTAAGGTTTTGATAAGAAATGATATATACAAGTAAATAGTGCAATGACAATCAATTAAAAATGTATTTATCAAATTGACTTGTTTTCCATCTAATTAAACATAAATACTGACCATATGATATCTCATAAATCATCAATCGTGGTTGCAGGCTTATGTTCTATACGACACAAAGTTATTTTTAATCCCATAAAATATAGCGACGCTGCCATATAAATAATCTGATTTTAGTCATTGAAAATTTATTTCGAGAAAATAGCCCAAGAATTTTTTGTGAAAAATTCCTTTACCGTTATATATAGCTGACGTTATCACATTTTACATTTCAACGAGTACACACGATAAATTTAACGTCACTATAACGACAAAAATATTAGGTCTGCGAACTTAGTCAGCACGTAATTCTGAAAGTAAAGGTCAGCGCAGTACATTTTCATGGCTATGCATCATTTGCGTGGGTTATAACTAAAATGATATTAGTAAATTACTGAAATCCACACAGCCAGCCTTCCCCAGACGTGATGCTTTATGTTTTTTACTTAACAAAATATGTAATGCGTAATGTGTGAACTGATGACATATTAATTAAAATACGCTTTTAGTGAGTGTCCGTAGAAGTAACGTTATATCGTTTTGAACATAAACAACAAAAATAAATATTTTGCTACTACGTAGATTTGCGGGTCACTTCGTCTATTTATCAAACTGAATATTTTTATCAGTCGAAGATAAAATAAATTCTAAACCTATATTAAAAATAACAATTCTCTTAACCTGAATTATTTATTGATTCGCTTCGAAAATTAAATTTTTCATAAATTTATGGACACAATAAGGATCCACAATTAAATTTTATATAACATAACGAGATGGTTTCGCTTGCGTAGAAGTTGTGATTTTCGTAACTTCCAGGGTCGATGATGGAGTTTAAATATAATACGAGGCATCATTATCGTACTTCTCATAAAGTATATATATCGTACTTCCCATAAAGCACCATATGTACATAATATCTGTTTTGAAAGACATACCTTATATATAACAATAAAGCTCCGTAATCTAAGAACTATATTAATATTTTGTACATGAGAACTTTATTGATTAAATATTACTAATAACATAATAAATACTAACAGGAGAATTCAATTTAACAGTAGACAAACAGATAAACAGATGTTGAATTATATACGAGTATATAGAAAAACGTAGTAAAATTAAATTTTGTCATCATACCTTTAAATTAGGCAAATAAATAAGGAAATATAGCAAACCCTTTGTTTAGGAGGAGAACATGTCACCTGATCTCTGCCATTATTTTTAGATTAAATAGTGATGAAGTAACTTTCAAGTTACCAATTTAAAATAAATATTTACCAGTTTCAGCATGCTAAAATGATAATCAAAAAATTGCACTCTCTTTAGTTCCTTGATTAATTAAGATGGTAACCATTCGTTAAACTTGAAGCGAGTACTAAGGCACGTACTTGACTTAAAGTCAGATGTAGAATTGCGATATAAATCGCAGAAGTCGAGGAAATTGGTTTTATTTACAATTACATGACGCCCAATACAGAAAATGTTATCAACTTTTCCGCCGAAAGAGAATATTGAGAGAGAGACGGATATTTGGTGTATGAAACAGGGCATGGGAAGAGCCCCCCACGATTCACATTTATAGTCATAGTTTTATTTGGTACTGATACACAAGACACAATTAATCACGTTAATTTGCACCTAATAAATATAAAAAAATATTCAAATGTAAAACAATGGAAAAAAAGACAAAAAAATAATCATACCATAAATAATTATAACACCGACATATGAGTGAAGAACAAGCCAGATGAAGTAAAATAAAAATAAAATTGAACTGATAATTTCATTATAATAAAAAGAAAGATCAATAGAAATTGTCAACTAACATTTCATATATCCACAAAAATATCGTTAAATGTAAACTATATCGCCAATTAAACAGAAAATATAATGATAATACTAATATTAATGACAAATTAATAATTTACTATTAATAGTATATGATAATGAAATAATAGTAATACGAAATATCAAAATAAATAATGTCAATTTTACAAATTCTGTAAATAATAATAATAATAACAAAAACCGTATTTTAAATATTAATTGAGCACTTATACAATTACGTTATTAAAATAAAATAAAATTACAAAATATAAATTTAAAATATAGTAATAATATCATTGATAATAACGGAGTTAGATATTATGGTAATAACGAAATATTTATTATCAGCTGAAACTTGGTTCACTGTTTCGAATGCCTCCTTACACGAGTCCCTGGATCTTAGACCTGCTAAATATCGAATTGCGCATTGCTGGAGATTATATATCTAGCACAGTGCCAGAAAAAATTAGACCATCACTAATTTTACTATGAAAAAAAAGCAAATTAAACTGCCTTTGCGACGTCCACCCCATACAATTCCACTCCCTTCTTTACAGCGAATGTAGCTGCACTTAATTGTTGCGCTATTTTTAAGATTTCAAAGTCGAAATTTAAATTTACATCTAGAGTTAAATATAAGAATTTCACTTTATTAATTTTATTTAAGAGATACATTTTTCGGTAACTCTCCGATCACATATTTTTAAAATGAATAACATTTGTCTTATCCCTATTTAGTAATTAATTATTGTCTTTGAACTACCTATATAATTATATTGCTGAGAATTTCTTCAATATTATCAGGAAAAAATTCAAAATCAGAACCTTTTATAAATATAGTCATGTCACCTGCAAATATAAAAATGTCATGTTTTCCACGAGAACAAACATTGAGATCATTTGTGTAAACTAGGAAAAGTAAGGAACCTAGCATTGACCTTTGAGATACACCGTGTTTAATTGAGTGTGGTTCAGATTTGGACGGTTTAAAATGTCAAAATGATACCAAATGGTAGCACTTGGTATCTTTTTGACAAATTAGACATAAAAAAAACTTATCAAAGTTCAGGTTCACTTTTTCTTATACCATAATATTCCACAAAAACAGTAAACAGTATACTGTAGTCCACGCAGTCAAACGCTTTTAAGAAATTGGAAAATACCCCCATAGTTTTCCATGGTTTATCCAGCGCCATTAAAATGACGACAGAAATTGAATTTGTTCTGGACTTAGATCTCTGGGTACCAAAATGGTTGCAGTTGATAATGTAGTTTTTAATAAGAAAATCCATCAATATTATCACTATAAGTTTTTCCAAGACTTTACTGAATGTCGGCAGAATAGAGATAGAATGATAATTTTGCACTTCACTCTTTGAACACTTATTCAAAGAGTTTACAATACGAACGGATTTCCCGCGCGCCGCACTGAATTATGGTTCGCCGTGCTGCCGCTTGCGCATCGACATCGACTAGTGAGAATGTGTTGCTTGGAGCAGTGATCGGGTGTAGTCGTCATTTAACATGTTCTGATTTCATCTTTGTAGAAATTGTTTTGTGTTCTATTGTTAGAGTATCATCATAGAGTGGTTTTATTTTTCTTTATTTGAGAACAATTTACTATTATTTTATTTTCGGTATTCATTAAATCTGTGCATAAATATTCAATCGTTTATGGTAAAAATTAAAATCTGAACTATTTTGATTCAGCGATTTCAAAAATATTTCAGGGACAACTGGATAGGAAGGTCTGTAAAATTTATTTTAGAAATAAACTTGTTCAATTATATGATACTTTATTGATTTAAATTTTTATTAAATTTTAAAAAATATACGGATTATAAAATCCTATCAATAATAGTTGTCTTATTGCTGGTTTCACACTTCAAGGTTACTCTTCTCTCTTCAAAAAAAAATTAATAAGAAATCATTCATTGTTATCGTTATACAAATATTACCTCGTTCTCTTGTAATGAGAACAATTCACCTGAAAACAAATGGTTTTCTTTATATGATGGATAGCTAAAATATCTTTAAGAGTGGTGGTATAGTTTCTACTGGGCCATACGAACAGGTACGTTGTATATTTTATTTAAAAACTTAATAAATAATGTAATCAATATTGGTTACAAAATTTAAATGCAAAATAATAAAACAAGGTAATAAACTTATTCGGGACAGTACTGAAAGGAAAAATAAATACTACATAATCCGAAGATTTTTTTAGAAAAATAAAAATATTTAGTAACTGAATACGTTCCATTTTCAAGAAATATGATAAGTAGTGATGAGATATGATGAATATGCAAACAAAACTTCTAGAAGGCTCATGAAATATCTTTAGAAAATGTTTTCCAATATTGAATATATTTGGCGTTAATTTTGTAGAAATTCATTATTAACAATTAAATGAAACTACGTTATGTAGTATTATTTCTACTTTCTTTCATTTCTTTACCACGACCTAGGTTTCGTAGTATTTCTTTTAACGATTATCTTTGCTAATATTCCACCTGAAGATGTTGTAATACTACGAAACCTAGGTCGTGGTAAAGAAATTAAAGAAAGTAGAAATAATACTACATCACGTAGTTTCATTTAATTGTGAATAAT
Organism: Druceiella hillmani; assembly: GCA_039881145.1. NCBI lineage: Eukaryota > Metazoa > Arthropoda > Insecta > Lepidoptera > Hepialidae > Druceiella > Druceiella hillmani. Next base: position 13,195,887 of record JAYKKI010000014.1, on the reverse strand, counting down.
GTTTTCCCTTAATATGTATGTAGCACTACACCTTAAGATATTTAATTAAAACTTTTTCAGTAGAAACGTCTATTATCAAAAATTGTTAAAAATAAAGCAGAAAATACTTTGCTTTTCCTAATGCTAGGTGTGGGTAACCCATTGAAAAAACGCAAAATGGGATACTTAGAAGTGGTATCAGTTATTTTTAAAGGGTTCGTTAATAAAATGAACGCAAAATATGAATATGAATGAAACTATCATTAATTATTATAATTTACCTCAAATTATTTAGATGAAGATGCATTAAGATCAAAAAGCAAGTAAAGCAATACGCGATAGACGCAAATAATATACAAATATTAAATGGTACATAATATTTCCATTAAACTACAACATACACAAATACTAAAATTATTTTTCACCATGTCAATATATTCCTTAGCATAATTTTCATAGGTTTATGAAAAGCGGTAGTTTCAACCAAATTGAAAAATCTCACAGAGGTTATTTGAAAAACTTCTAGTAACTTTGTTTTTTCAGCATTGCGACTTTAGCAGGTCTTTGGAGATAAGCAAATATGGTTCTGCGGACGTATTCAGCTATATTTTTAAAATTATCTCGCATGGAATTGTAATAATTATATAATCTCAACTTGCTCGCTGACAAAAGACCGAAGCTTAATTTGTTCTCCTAAAATTTCCATAAACCTAACTATTTTTGAGTATGAGTGAAGGGCTATATGTTTATTAAAAGTGCCCAGTTTTCCAACAAACGGTCTTGGTAAATATAAGCACTATCAAATGAACAAGAAAAATTAAACTTCTTTGCATTTTTGATCAGTTGTATTAAAATTTAAAAAGAAATTATTTCATTGGACACATTTTGAACTACTTTTCTTCAGACTGTATAATGATAATGGCTCCAAAGGACATATCCTTTGGAACTATTATCTTTAATCCAGAAGCTATATATTATCTCATTGCTCTTTCTAAATGTTGGCTGAATTGATAAAATTAATTAGTAAAATGTTCAGTGTGTACTAATCCATGTGATTTGTGCTCCTTGCACTGGGTGTAACTTTAGGTCACGATAAGAAGTTTGTTCGATTTCATCTATTATCAAAATGAAATTAAATCACTCTTAATGGATACGCAAAACGACTTTCAGAAGCCACGTTTCGCTGACTTGTTTATCCCTATATTATTTTTAAAATTCTCAACATTGTTGTTTCTAAAAGAACATATCTTGCTGCTGATTCTTTAGTCTCAAAATGTGTTTCACAATTCTTTTTTTGACTTGCTTTATGTCTTCCCAGTGATATTTTATGTTGGTGTTCTTGCATGGGATTCGCCTTAATCCCCGCCTAAGCAACATTTTTTGCAGATTATTTACAGTGGATAAAAAAGGAGTTGTCATAGCATTTAGGTGTTGCTTTATTTCTATTGGATAAATTTGGAGAAATTTTGTCACAGTACTAAATTTTAAGCATATTGCACTCACTTGTATTTAACGGATAGTATCGATGAAATCAAATGAGATAATTGTGTAATGTTTATGTAGGTATTAAACAAATAGTTTATTAATCGAGTTCTACAGAATTTTCGATCAAAGATTATTTAAAATTGGATAGATTATAAATTTTTGGACATACGTAGTAGTTCTTACTTGAATCCTTATTTTTTTTAGTTTTTTTATAGAAGTTACAATACGAATACAACGTTTACTGTTTTTTATTTAGTCGAAGATGAAATATTCTTGTACTTACATAATTTTTATTTATTAATATTAATGAAAAAAGACTAAATTATTATTTTATAATTTCATTGCAGCTGAAGTCACCGTTAAATTAGTTCTGTACCTTTTACCGACATAGTACATAATATGTAAAACAGGATAGAAGATAAAAAAAGTCTTGTCATAAACTATTTTTAGAACCTAAACTATTTCGGAAATTTTAAATTAAGCTTCTTAATTATTATTGTATAGTAATTATAGTATAGAAAGAATAATTAAAAACAAAATTTGCATATGCTTATTGTTAATTATAAATATTCAATTTGAACTTTGTAGAAAAAATTAAGTGGATAACTTGGCCATTAAAAGAATGTAAGTAGTTTAAAAACCATGAATGTATAACTATATGTTACTACGTTTAACACTAACTACGTAGCCAACAAATATTTCATTGGTAAAATTAAATACAATTCACCGAACACACGTTAGTCGTGAAACTACCAACTATCAAGTCAGAAGTGCATGCAAGCTTAAATTTAGTTCGTATTGCTACAATGTGCCATAAGTCTCCTGCACTACTGCTCCACCTAAATGGCCCCATACATTACTCATTGGCTCAAGTTGTCTGCTTCGATATACCTGGCAATTCACATTGTCACTTCAGCCATTTGCGTTTGATAATGTATGACTTTGTTGCGCTTGGTTGCGCTACAGGATACGGATATTGAATAATTTTGACCATATAGATAAATTTTAGCAACTTACGTGAATTTTGATTACACTTCACTTTTATAACGTGTGACTAAAGGCTTTCTAAAGAGTGAATTACTCTTGTTTCCATATAAGCGTAATTGCTAAATCAGATTGGATTAGCGCTGCTAGCAAGTGGTTGAGAAATGACCTAGTGTTACCATGGTTAAGGTTCAGGAAAGTGAAAATAGTTTAATTACTTTAATAATTATTTGAATCTTTTCACAAAATATTTGCCATTGAAATGTTCAAAATGTTTATATTAATTGAAGAAAGATTTCGTTATAATGCTCCTCCAAATGCATACATGAAAAACAAGACCTAATTAAACCATAATTGTAATTGATTATATTTCATATAAATTTATCGGTTTCCAGCACAGAGCTGTCCCTTAATTTCAGCTAAGTTGTTGTAGTCTTCATGTTAAGGGTGTCGGTGTCGGCCTCTCAAACAAACTACCTATCTCCTTTTTTAAATTCCTGTTTCCTTAATTCAGGCCAACTCGTCTGGTGAGGGCTATATGCATGTAGAATTATTTTTAGGATGTTTATTTTTTTTGTATCCATTTTTATTGTGGAAAAATAATTAATATTTCCATAATATATTTTTGGTTTATTCAACATTTTGTGGATTATAATTATATTTAAATGTTTTAATTATCATAAACAGAACGTTCATATAAAAACAAACCTGTCAAGCGCTAGTACAATTCGCACGACGAGAGTTCAAATTTAGGTATTTATAAACATTTAATGGATATACCATTTAATATATCAGTACTTCTATATACCAGTACATACCAGTACTTCTATTAAACTATACACAAAATTTTAATTTATAGAGCTTAAATATATTGCTTATTTCATATTTCACAGGTATTTATTTAAAGAAATGTTTAATTTAGCATAGAATTATAAATAATTGAATTTTTATTTAAACTGGCATCTCAAGCAGTTTCTGAGAATAATGGCTTTGGCAGACTGACGGACAATGATGTAATCACAAAATGGATACGCTCTTTCTTATTGAGGGACGGTATCCAGAGGAACATAAGAATGACAATCAGTATATTTTTTCTTTCTACAAAATAATACTTTTATGGTTCAATATTTAAGCCGAATAAGGTAATTGTTCCATTCGCTTTGATGAAGCTCCGTGACGAACTGCAGAATAATTAACCCTAGCGTTAACGTCAAATAAGCGTATCTCGAACACTGAATAATCGCGATATTTCGTATTTATGTCTACTGTAAAACTCAATTTTTTCATTTTGTCAATTCTCTATTTTTTCAGTCAATTTGAGCCACAAATTGCGATACACGTTTGGGGGTGGTCCTTTACTGTAAGTTGCTCATTTATCACCCCACGTCAACGCACCACGACGTCGCCGCATAGAGTTTAATAATGTTTTCAATGATTACTTAAAGCAATGCTTTTTGTGGTTGTTTTCCACTACTTGTGATAAAAGGCCATCCTTCATGTCAAATTTCAAACTTCTACATCAACGAGAAATATCGTGTTCATTTTGAAGAGTGAGTGGTTATCGAAATGCAAAATAACTAAGTCTATGGGTTCATAGGTTTTTGCATGTGTTATTAGTTTCAACTCGGGCACCTATATACACACACACACATAAATATATATATATATATATATATATATATATATATATATATGTATATATATATATATGTGTGTGTGTGTATATATATATATATATATATATATGTGTGTGTGTGTGTATATACATATATATATATATATATATATATATATATATATATATATATATATACAGATGCCTGACGAACTTTTCAGGCTCGACTTAAATATAAATATAGGTGTCTAAATATAACTTAATTCCGTAGAAAAAGCAAAGCATAGCTACTCCTATTTAAATAAAATAAAATAAAAATAAAAAATAAAAAAGCCTTTTATTTCTTCCAAAATTGTTAGTTTACAAAGTTAATTTGTTTTGTTAGTACTTATTGAAAAAAAGATAATCTGTAGTAAATTACATAGTAGTTAGTAATTATAATTACAGTTTAAATATAAATATGCTAGAAAAATTATATTAAAGTATTATAGGTACGAAATTATTCTGAAAGAACCCCTCTACAGGTAAAGGCCTCCTCCAAATTGAACCAGTTTTCCCTTGATTGCGCTGTTTGCATCCAGTTTGTTATTTGGAGGGTTATGGTCATGATCCTCCACGGTGACCAGCCGGCTTGGAGGATGTATTTGGTTTTTTGATAGTGGTTGTTTTATGTTGGCGTTGCGAGAGGGGGGTGATAATTGCTATTTATTTATGTTGTTATTTTGTTGTAGATCTAATGGGTTGTTCGTATTCTTATTAATCAAATAATTCAGCATGCCTGGTTTTAAAACACTTTCCGATAGGCTTGAAGTTCTTCTTAATTGTGTTTGTGATTTATTTTTCTTGCTAGCCTGTGTATTTGTTTTTGTTCTGGCTTCCTTTGCGGTACTGTTTTCAGGCGAAGTTGAGAGCATTCTTTTGTTATTGACAGCCGTTTTGTTTTTTTTAAATTATGACAAGCTTGTCGTATTTTATTTTTACAAGGTTACCCTTTTCCTTTTCAACTCTAGCTTGTTCCTGAAGTTCTCTCCTCTTCTCTAAAATATTTTGTGGGAAATCTTCCGTTATGTGGAAACTGATATTTTTCAGTGCAGTTCTGTTTTTAAACAAATTAATTTTTGTGCCCAGTGTACTAAAGGTGACAATTATTGGTCTAGGTCTTTCACCTTTCTTGCCTATTCTTCTAACTTCTTGGATGTTCCAGCGATCCAGTTATTGAGAGAAATATTCTTTGATAAAGTTCACTATTACATTTTCTAGGTTTGAGTATGATTTTTCCGTTTCTTTTATTCCGAAAAAGACTATGTTATTTTTCCTTGCCTGTTTTTCTAGAAAATACAGTCGTTTTTCTTGTTTTTCACATTTTTCCCTTAGATGTTCGTATCTTTCGTTAAATAGTTGAAGTTTGTCTTCTAAAATGCAGTTTATATTTTGTGTAACTTTCTCCGTCACTTTTTCCCCACTTCTCTCAATAGCAGTTTTCTGTTCGTCTAAATCTCTTCGAATTTTCCGAAGCTTTGCCGGACTTTCTAGGCCGCTTTAAAGTTGTATACTACTAGCGCCCTCTTGCGTACCTATTCCGACTTGCTAAGATGACAGCTAGCTCTTTGACTTTGACGGACAGATCGAAGATGGTTCGGATTTATACTAGTGATACGGGTAACTCTCCACAGATGGCGCTATGTGCTACTCCTATTTACCAAACGGAAAACATATTTTTAAATAATCTACCACAAATAGTGGAAATTGACATACGTACGAGGATTTCTTAATTTTACAGTAACATTACCTTAAAGTTAGGTTATGCCTGAAAATTTCCAATTATTCTTTATTAAGTACTAATGTATTTAGAAGTAATTTAAATAGGACCAATTTCTTTCCTTTTTTATAAGACTATTTTTATGAACCATACTAAGAAAAGAGTTGTTTTTTTCTTTTCTTTCTTATAAGCTGTTTTTGGTTCAACTTTACAAAACATTTTTTTACATGCTTTGTAGTTTTAAGCCAAGTGCAATATTTTTTTACTAAACTAATGATTTGGCTTATTTTATCAGTAATTAAATTTAATGATATAAATGTTTTAAACACCATTGTACTCTTTGTGACTACAAATATAAATAATATTACACTAAAAGTGAAGACGCGAAAAGCAGAAGACAAATTATGCCTAAAATTATTGTTTTAAAAATTTCATAGTTATAGTTTAAACTTAGCATATCCTTAAAATCCTTTACAAAATAAGTAATTGAAGAATGTTATTATTGTAAAAGAAAAAAATTGTTTGTGTCCACAACAATTTGCATTCTCTTGAATTAATTTCAACATCTTTTAACTTATGCCTTATCAAAACTTTACCAGAAAGCTCCAGTACAAAGCTTGTTTACCGGAAGGAGCTTTATTATAATTATGAAACAGGAAATTGAATCGTGAGCTTAGCCGCCTCCTGAGTAATAAAAATGTATAAGTAGCACTGGGGATAAACAAGTTCAATTATTATTTATTGTTGGGTTTCAAAACGATACAAATGTAAAATGTCTACGGTTTTTGCCCATGTTTAACCATATTTTTTTATAGTTTCTGGTACCCAAATTAAATAAGTTTACCTAAGGTGGAACACATTTAATTGGTTAGTAAATTGCATATCCTAGTTTTCTTTTTCCCTCCCGAATTATTATATATTTGCATACAAAACCAATATTTATTTTAGGGGTTAGCAATTAAACAATTATTACTGCTTGCTGTAAGAGTGGTAAGATCTGTTTTTTTTTCATTTATATTTGGACCACCATTGCACGTGATTGTGAAAATTGAAAATATATTTTGTCACTAAGTGCACTTACAAATTTAGACTTATTCCCAATCATAGTCATAAATGACGAGTAATATGTACTGTGCTCAATTTAATATTATGTCAAATTATTTGAGTTCCTCATTAATACATCACAACTAATTTTAAAATTCTATTTGACAAAACATGAACGTGATTGCATCCTTCTATATTAACCATGTAGCATTTATATTCATATATTCTGGGACTCAATATTTGGCTCATAAACTAGTATTTGGGAAATAAAATGTAGCAAATTTTGGACAATTAACTTCCATTTGCATTCTTTTTTTTTTACCTGTATGTTTGTATCAATATATAAAATTTGCAGCAATTTACCCTTAATATTAAGAAAATGTGAAGTTTATTGTCTTCTATTTTATTAACATTACAGAATGTATATTCAGTCTTGTGGGACTTAAATGTATGTGAACAAAATAATATATTAAAAATAACATAACGAGAAGTTAATTTTAAACAATCAACCTCTACACTCTGTTTGCACCTGTCTACCTAAACCAATTTGTCATGTGTGCACTAAATAAATACAACGATGAACATATTATTTATCACTACGACGATTGTTACTGTCTTGTGCATGATATAAGTAACAATATAGTAGAACACAGATATGTCCTTTGTGAAACGCAATACTGGAGGCGATTGGTATAATTCTGAAGCCAGCGGCAGCACCCGACCGCAAGTTGGCTGATCCTAAGAAATCCTATGAGCAAACGTAAGAGCGTGGCGACTGATATCACGCAACGATTCATTATCCACATTATCCTAAAGGAGGTAGACAACACTCCTGGTCTGGAACCAATACCTATGATTGAGTCACTCGTTATAACGACTGTGTTTTTTTGTTTAAGTTAAATTGTATCTATAAGACTTCTTTTAGAAGAAAGAAAGTGTATATTTGTTATTTATGAAACACAAATAATACATAACGTGCACCCGTACATCCATAAAATGCTAAAACCAAACTTTGATTCATATTCAACCACACATCTTTGTGTGTGTGTATTGACACACACACACACATATGCCCACATGCACGCGCGCGCACACGCGCACACGTGTGCACGGTAACACGCGCACACGTCTGCTCGCGTATACTTGCGCAGGCGCACACACGCCCACATACGCACAAACGCACCCGCCAGCACCCCGCGCCGCACCGTCGTCCCGCGTAGGCGCGCATGCGCGTACGTACGCATGCATGCACGCACGCACGCACACACACACGCGCGTCTATTGTGCGGTGTGCACTTGAAGGTGTTGAGGCAAACGGATGACCGATTGACCGAAAGAGTTTGTGTTATGTCATTGTTGTTGTTGTGGTTTTATTCAGTATGATACAATAGTGCACCGTGGTGACGGCATTCCGCTGTATATTTCTTTCGGAATGGAATGGCTGCAGCTATATTTTTTTTCTCATTATACTTTATAAAAAGCAAATTTGTAGAGAATAACAATCATTGTTCACTTATTTTCTTCGTACAGTTCACAGGGTATAGATCGCAGTTAACTGTAATTTTTCGTCGTATTAACTTAACAAATCACGTAATTCACATAAGTATAAAACTAATAATATAATATGTATATAAAATATGTGAAGTGAATAGTAAGCTAACAAAATTTGATATAAAAAATTATAGTATCAAAACTGCAAGCAGCAATGCTCTGCAAAATAAGATTTTTTCAAAATAAATTAAATTCTCTTTTGAAAAAGGTTTATTTAGTTAAGAGTACAATAAATATATTTACATATAAAGAACCTAATTGAGGTTACAAAAGAAAAATCTGACAGAAGTTTAAAAAACAACAGTGTGGAAAATTATTAAAATAAACTTTACTAAAACTAAACTAACTAAAATTATTAGCCGTAAAGTAATTTCTTATAAAAAGTTACTTTATGGCTAATAATTTTAGTCTATGGATATGTCTTTAATTAAATCAATGATTTGCCGCATAAAAACACGCTCAAGAAAAGAAAAAGTTGAAAGTTTTTATGTTTTCATGCGGCTTTGAAATTATGTCTTCTATGCTTTTAATGAAACGCTATTGCTTATATATAAATCTACCTTAAATATTTATTATGTAAGTCATAATCTTGCTTATCGCAGTTTATTAATTTTTATCTAATTAAAATTAGCTACTTTTTATTGAAATTAATTTCTAGCTTCTAGCTTAATGAAAGGCTTCGTCAAAACAATATTTCTTTCTTCTGTCAAATTGCCTATTGATAGCTAATTGCCTATTGCCTATACCATAGATAACTAATTAAAGCGGATAAGACAGTAATCGAAATGTGGGACTCGTTAACAAAAACCCACAGTTACAAGACTCACTGTACCATGAATTGTTTAAGAAATAGCCAACACTCTAGCTCATCGCTACAGTCGACGACCTGTATTAAATATTGACAAATTCGAGAGCTTAATCCTTACTTTGCCTGCGTTTATTCACCTCATGTTATATTTAAAGACGTAATTTCCTGTAATTTGCTTTGAGATTAGTCTAATCGTTTAAAGGGTTTTACTATAAACGTTTAATGCAAGAGTGCGTACAGAAAAAATCTTTTATTCTGAATAGTGTTTTTATTCGTCACAATTATTTCTTAATTTTTTCTACATAGTTATTCCTTGTCTTACAAGATAAGTTTACGTCCCAAAACCCAATTTTATTATTAAAAATTTTGGAAAAAAACACGTGGAAAGAAAAGCCAATATCATTATTCTTCGGAGCGGGTAAAATCAATATATTTACTTCGTCTGCCGTTTCCATATTTCATTAAGACGCCTTATGTGATGTATTTTATTTAAAAATTTAATTAATTACATTTCTGAAATGCTTTATCTGCGACACATTTTATATTCGCCAACCACTTAAAAACATACTGTTGCCATTGGTTACAAATATAATCCTAGTTATATTAAGAAACAGTAAAAAAAATTAATGGTGAAGAGAGCAAGTAGTAATATCACAAAACGATTAGCAAAATTAAAATGAGACGGGGCTGGTTAGGTCGCCCACAAATTGAGCTCGTGGTGCTGGGCAGTGGTAGAACGGAAACCATGGGAAAACGAATGGCCACAAATAAGACCACAGATACTTTGGTATGACATATTAAGAAAACAGCTGCATACAAAAATGGAAGAAACTGCCCAAGATGATGATAACTGGCATGAACTGAACCAGGTTTACTCGAAATGGCTAAAGAAGAAGAAAAAAAATTAATATTTCAGTTGCAAAAATAACTAAACATATCAATGGGAATTAAAAAATATGACAAATGGAATGAAGCACACGGTAGTACGTCAGCGATGCGGTGACTCAACCGCAACTGACCAATTCTGTGTTACTCCCCCGCCGGTTTCAGGTGCACTACTTAATGGATGTGGAAGGTTAGTGTAGGGTCGAATAATAGGTTAGACGTGACTTGAGGTTGTAACATCGTTTCAGGATGGAAATGGATTCTCCTTACGAGTCATTGATTTGATTAGTATATATTATAAAAGAAAATTCTCCGCTTTCTGTCCGTATGGATGCAAGTTTTTCAGTAACTATATAATCGATTTTTATTTGTAATTTAAATTTTTGGATCATAGAGCAGTAACTAATGAATATTCTATGAAACTCAGCCGATCTGTTAGGATAAAGTCGCAAAAACCAACCAATATTGGCTTTTGACGCATGCTGCGTAAACAATTAGAGATATATTAAAAAAAAAAATTTGACAAGATTATCCTTCTTAAAAAAATTGAAAATGAAGGCCGTTGCAACATGTGTGTATGTATTACACAAAATTAAATAGAATTTTTACTGTTTAAAAGGAACATAATTTTTCAAAACTTTTGAAAAGTAGCAAAATTATCTTAATCCTTGTCAAATTACATTTTATATCGATCGTTCTCAATTCATAGAAATAATTTTTTCTTCTCGTAATATAGTTTTTTAATGAATAATTTAGAAGTTATGATGTTTTTTAAGCAAGCAAAATTATACGTGCAGGCTTTCACGCATTGACACGGAACGGGTCAATAGGTGAAAAACCCGCACAACCCCTGCGAATCCAAAACGGGTTGCATATTAGAAAAATGTGACAAAATATGTAAAGTGAAGGATATAAAGCAAAGAAAAAAAATTACTTATTCCTAAATGTTCATATAGAATTTTCTGTACTTAACTCATAGTAACGTGTAAACTTGCTCGAATCTGCTGACAGTTTCCTTTCTTGTTAGTTTTTTGTCATGAGATGGTTGCTATTTTCAATCATCAATATTGAGAGCCGTTCTATATGCAGATTATCACCGAAATTGTTTAAACCATTTCCAAACAATATCATGGTATTGTGTTGCGTCATAAAATGCCAAACAAAGTTGATCATAATTTGTTGCTATTGAGTTCACAAGAAAACTCATCAAAAATAATCCAAACAAAATTTCAGATAAAATCAAATAAATTAATGAAGCAGTATATACATTAAAAAAAACAGCTTGTGAATTGCATAATTATTACTCAGTCTACCAAACCAATAGCATTCATATTTTATATTCCAGCAAATATTTTATGGTCTCACTTTGCTTTTTAGTAGTGCTCTTTAAGTTCTTCACAAGGACACCCAAATAAATATACTAGCTAAACGCATTTTCACGTTACGCTAATTTACAACTTTACACAACGCTGATTCATTAGAATTACTCGCATGCACCTGCACTAGTTCGATGACATCACAGGGAAAACAATGGCTATACTACAAAACACGAACAAACGTGGTCTATCTGTTCTGGGATCAACTATTGTTAACGACTTATTAGCCTTGTAGTTATGGATGTGCGATGGAAATCAGATATGCTGTGTTACACAAGAAAGTTCGATCGCCCATTACTTACTTAATGAGCGAATAGACGTTTTCAGGTCAAACGTATATATTTATAGAAACAAAAACTAATAATATTGTTCCTAGTAAAACTGTGAGATTTGTACCTAGTTTCATCTGGCTCGCAAGAATTAAGTTTAAATTTGATCAGTAAGGGAATATTTCCAACACGCCCTTGTAGGTAAAATATATTATTTTCTTTTTAATAAGATTTTCATTATTTTTCCGTCCTTAAAACTGAACCGTTTTAAAAGTATTTATACATGTTTTATGAATATACGGTTTATTTCAAAACGTAAATAATTTAGGATATTAGAATAAGTAAACTAAATTATGTAATAATTTTTTCAGAGTATTAAAGTCAGACAAATAGGTACGATTCCTGATAACTAAAATTAAATATTTTGTTTTCACACGATTTGTTGCATAAAATCTCATTATCCAAAAATGGTTAATTTAACAAAACAACAGCAAATTTATCTCCGTATTAGATCCGTATTATATACTCAAAATAGGATTAGGAAGTTTAATATTTAATTGATATCTGTAGTTTCTCCGTACACTAGTTGTTTAACAATTTAGGGATAACAGTATATTTAAGAACAATCAATAATTTTTTTTAAAAATTAGGTGCATTTTAATACTGCATATTGTTCTTGGAATTGATGTGTGAGAGTATGTAGTAAATTACTTAACTGTATAGTCAAAGCTCGTCAAATAAGAACGCATATAACAAACATATATTTATGTTACTTAACCTTACATGTTTTGTGAATAACTATGATCAGGTATTATTAATGTTATCATAATGGATTAAAACTTTAATTTAAAAATCACTTCTAATTAATTCCCCCCAACTTCTGCAAAGCTATTTTAGAGATAATAAAAATTATTTTATAGTCGGATATTACGAATAAAGGCTGATTGATTCATTTTCGCCTAATTTTGAAATATCTTTTTAAATAAGTATTTTAAAATTAAGAAAAGATATATTATTTGCATTCCTCATGAAAAGCTCTTTAAATTAATATACCACATGATAAAGAATATTTAAAAATAAATAAATATTTCATTTGTCCACCCTTTAATTTTTTATGAAAATTGCATAAATTTAGCCAGTGAAAAAATTTGAGTAAAAAATTTTAAGTTTCTACGCCGCATAAATTCTAACAAAATCTGTTAGGATGGATGGAGATACTAACACTTGGGTGAAATTATATAGGTTGCGTTTTGCCTTTTTGAGGTACGGTTATATTCCTCAAAACGGAAAAATCGAACCCATAATTTTCCCCTTTGACGAATGTTGCGGTTGTTATTTCACAAAACTGCACAACATGCAACTGCAAGTACAAATATTAAAAAATATTTATATTATAAAATTATAGGGGTAAAATTAAGTCTTTAGCATTTTTTGACATCATGTATTGATTAAGTATAAGGTTCCCAAAACTATTTTGTTTGTCAGAATTTTATGTAAAACAGTTTCAGGAATATTGCTGAAAATAACCACCAAAACATATGTCCTCCCTTAAAAACTCCAGATAAATTCAAAATTATGAGAAACAGCGTTACCAGGGGTTTACCCAAAGTTTACTGGAAAACTACAGGCTGATTATTTGAAATAAAAAAGGCATTTGCATTTGTAAATAGTTTAATAGATATATTAATATAATCTTAAATGTTATCGGTAGCGTGAGCAAAGTGAGAATTTTACTCAAAGTTAACAGGTACTTATAAATATACACGTTTGTTGAATATATTTGGCGTTAATTTTGTAGAAATTCATTATTCACAATTAAATGAAACTACGTGATATAGTATTATTTCTACTTTCTTTACCACGACCTAGGTTTCGTCTTCACCTGAAGATGTTGTAATACAACGTAAAGAAATTAAAGAAAGAAGGAATAATACTACATCACGTAGTTCCATTTAATTGTGAAATATACACGTTTATTAAAATTAAATATTAAAATTATATAGTTAAAGTTTTTCTGGTATTTACATCCGCTTATATATTTCAATTTAAATTGTTTTTAAGGTTATTCTAACTGACTTGCTTTTTATGTAAATTCACTCCTCAGTTTTCTTTCGGCCTATAAAAAGATTTATTTCATGTTAATTCTGAGAATATGATCTCCTTAAGCATAAAAAAAATTTAAGTCGTTTCTGTGAACGTCAAGTGTTTTCCGAGAAATAATAGATACAAATATCTCGTTAATAATCGATAATCTTTAACGCACCAATAAAAGAGATATTCTGATAGAAAGTGCAAAGGTTTTATTTTATATAGATAGATATTTGTACTTTTTTATTTTTTCAGGTAGGTACCCTCGGCTACTTTGTTGGATGCAATAGCCAAAAAAGAGTAACCATTTTCATTTAGTTTTTTGTAATATATATATATATATGTAGATATATATATATATATATATATATATATATATATATATATATATATATATATATATATATATATTGGAACGTCAGTAAGTTTTGGAAATATTTGAAATCATAAATATAAAATTAGCTTGTAAATAATTTTTACCCAAAATTTGAGGTCTGGTGGTGTAGAAAAATAGATCGCCGCGATAAAGTAAGAGTAAAAACATTTCGCGATAAATCAAATTTGGTAAAATAATCACCTCTAGCCACCTCAATAGCCACATTTTTCGTTCATGTGGTATGCGGTTTTATTTTTTCAATACGCCTTTTTCTGTAATATTTGGTATTGAGATTTGAGTGTGTTCGTATATTTGTTCACACCACATGAGCTGAACTTGAGAGGAACAAATTCGATAAGCCAAATTTAAAGTTTAATATTTATAAATAATTACTAAAAATTATAATACCAAGTCAACGATTATTTAAACATTTTATACAGAGAACAGAAGGGGAAAATTTTAATTTTTGTAGCTATTGTACCTACGACAGTAATCAATAGTACAAGCGGTCTGTATTTCCAAAAAATTCCTAAAATCCAAATATCTCGAAAACCATTGGACTTTAACAAAACTTAAAATTCTTTTTCCTGTCCGAATACTCTTCACCTGTAATTAAAAAGGTATCCATTATTTTTGGATTACTTGTTTTTTATATTTATACACATGAGATTTTTGATCTAATATATTATAAATATTTTGTAAGGTAGCAGATCTTAAACGAGGAATTTAAAAATTTAACATTTTATGACTAAAATCATGACAATTATTTTTACAATAAAAATATCTTCACATTCGTTAAGGTCATTCACTTAACAGAGTGAAACATTTATAAGGTAAAAGCAGAATAATTTAAAAAATGCAATTAAACTTTGCAATTTTTCCAACTCCGGAATTATAATGGTGTGAATGGGTGAATTTATCTAAAGAGACAGTTTGAACCTTTGAGGAGTATATTGCGTCATGTACAGAAAGGCTCAGTAAATTTATTTATATACGTCACTGCGCCACCTCAAACTAGCTTAAGCTTGTACGTGACACAATCAACTCCCAGGTGTATTCAATCTCGTTTTATTGCAGGTGTTCGATCGGATAAATCTGTGTTGTCCTGCTAAATACCTGAAATGAATTACTCATCTTGTATCAGTCTGTATTGTAACACGGCGTCATCTCATGGAGTTAACAAATAAAGTACTTTTTATATCACAAGACCTCCGGTTTGTATAAATTGAAGATCGTTGAATATTTTCCTTTCACACTAAGCAACAAAATTGGGCCCAAAATAAAATAATAAACAATTTTTCAATTGCTGGATTCAAATATTTATAACTTATGTACTTTGTCTTTATCCCACTAATTTACTCGTGAAATTTTGTTGCTATTTGCATTCACGTTTAGACAATGGAACGAAAATAAAAACAATGTAAATATTCGAATGGAATGAAAATAAAAACAATTTAACAATGGAATACAATTTATATATAATATATATAAATTGTATTCCACTGTTTCATTACAACAATAGAAACCAATATGTCTATCGTAAGCATATCCTAGGAGAATAAATTCTACGATAGTTTAATTTTGCTTCACTGAATGTAAATAAAAACATTGATATATTTAAATAATTAAGGGACAAAGGTAAAAAATCGAATAAACTTTATTTAATTCTCTCGCCTTTACTATATTCATAATTTTCATAAATAATTTCAATGACTAAAAATACTAAAGAAAACCAAAATACGATATGAACATTTTAGATTCTATTTTGTAAAGAAATTGTAATGAAAATAATAACAAAACTTATTGTAGCTTCTTTAGAAATGTTAAAAATTTCCTTTATTTTTTAAACTAAACAATGGAAGAACCAAATAGAAATATTTAACTTGGAGATAAAAGAAAAAAATTTGACAGAATTGTACAATTATTTAACGTAAAATATTAGAAAATATGTCACGTAAATCAATTCATAAAAAACTATTCAAACAGCAATATTATCGGAGAAATGGCGAATATAAGTTTTATTTTGATTGTCGACTTTTTGTGATTTTGAATAAAAATTAAATAGTTTGTACAAATGTACAAATGTCAATTTTAATATCACCAAAAAACTTAAGTTAGATTATAATAAATTCCTGAATTCACTATTAAAATTGCAAATTGAAACCCCGTAGTTCAACTTTTGTTATAATTGTTTAATTTTTCTTAAACTCTGAACTATTATTTTCGTTTAAACCCTTGGCAACAGGCACGCATTATATTCGAAGTTTTTTTCCATACATTAAGTTATTTATTAACTTAAAAAGAAGAGATACGTAATATATCCTAATTCATAGTTAAAATCAAAATTGGACATAAGCTTCCGTTTTAAGTAGGAAGGTGCAAGATTCGTTTCGTCATTTGGATCTTTCTTTTATAAGGGCGTATTGAATCTAAAGAAAAGGTGTTTTTTAAAGGGGCACTTTATTTTTTTCCGATATTAGTAGCTTAAATTATGACGTCTAGAACATGTTTTTCCTACCGTAATATTTTAGTATTTATTCCCTGTTATGGCATTCCGATGTATGCCACTTTACTGACTGGTAATAGAAATAGCATAGCAGTTGGATTCTATTTTATTTCTTATGTACAGGTATGGAAATTAAAATAAGAAATAGAGTATCAAATATATCATCTATAGGAAAAGTATTTTTTTGGATTTTTTAAAATTATTTTCATTAAAAAATCTATATCTTGAACTATAAATTTAAATCTAGGCATCATTTAAACACATATAATGGTATGTATACCAGAATTCTTGCAGATAGTATTTCATGTCAAGAAACTTCTACAATGCTTAAGAAGTCTCCTTAAGTTTTTATCTGAAAAGAGTTTAAATTGCTGCAAATATTATTGAATTTGTAGAATCAACTATAGTAGAGACATTAAGAATATATTTCGATGTCTTTTTTATTAGATCTTAATGGCTTTTAGATTCTGTCCTTTCGATACTTTTCTGGAAGCTGTTCATTTTGATTTTTGTTTTTTACATCTACAGAGTTTTCAAAATTCTTGCATGCAAGAAACAAAGCAAACGGAACGATGTAAAAACTAAAATTGACATCATTTTTTCGCTCTGAAAATTGAACACACATCTTGCTAAATAGTTATACAAGAAGAATAATAAATTCCTCGTGCGCGGAATTAATTGCTCGCATTTTGAAAGTATTTGATAATGTTCCTTTTATGAGAATAATGAATGCATGGAGGAGGAAATTAATAATTCTTTCAATAATAATATCAGACATTGGATTTATACTAGAAAGTAATAAATGTATTATGGCATTAAATGTTATTATTATGAAAGGATTAGCCAATAAATCTATAGCAAGAAAAATAAATACTTGGAGCACGGCATTAAATTCTCAATAAGAAAATAACTGAAGCGGGGAGAGATCAGGCTATAATTTAATAAATTTTGAAATATATTGAAGAAAAAAATATAGTTGAAACGTTATATAGTTGAATGACCCTCTGGAATTATATGTTTAAATCATGCTTTGATTTGAATTCTTTCTATCAAACGATCTAACGTTTCGAACGATACCCAACTATATTTATTTATTTGAAGAAAAATAATTTACCAGGCCTAGGGAAATAGAAGCAATCTCTTACAGTCATCTAGAATTCAAATGCGCTTGAAAATTTAGATAACAAAAAACGATAGCAACAAAACGTGATTAATAAAATTTTCGGGGGAAAGCAGAAAAAAAAACAAACAGACAAATAATCCAATTTGATGAGTTGGCCAGACTTTGGATAAAGGAAAAAGAAAGAAAACTCGAGGTGGAAAAAGAAATATTGAGGAATAGAAATAGAAGGAAAACGGTTAAGGTCCGTATGAAAGAAAACGGAACGTGAAATTGAAGATAAGGGAGATACGATTATTTATGACTTTGAAGTTTGAATTGAGGGTGAGAATCTGGTATCTCCGGTAGATATCAATCGTTTGCGTTTACTCCATAATTTGGCACTATACATGGAATTTTATATTCATTTTTTGTGTACGTAATTTGTGAAAAATTGTCACAGAGTGTCAGCTACTGAGGCTTTTGAGGGTTTATATGCTTTATCACTCCCCCAAATTTCTACGTCAAGAGATTACTGAGAAAAACGGCAATGGCAAAGGAGAGACGGCGATTTTAGGTTTCCGTTTTTATTTTTGGGTTATAGGGCCATAAAAATAAAACAAGATGAAAATATTTCAATTAAAATTTTCCACATATAATTTTGGATAAGCGAGTTTTCACATAATTACAAAAAGTGAATATGAATTTATATATCAGCACATCACAAATTACGCATTCTATACTTACCACCACTATTTCTTAAAATTACTGAACCAAAATCCTTGAAAGGAAAAATTTAAGTAAAAAATGAAAGATAACGATTATCGTCGATTTTTAAAATATGCACAATATCTTTATGGATATATAGGATTTAGTACGCAATACATTTATGTTGTTAAAAAGTCATGTTTATAAATAGTTCAATTGAAATATCGTGTACCTTTCAATATGTCTAAGGGTGTAAATGTGTACGGGGCAAGGTCTACCAGTACTCAAAAAAATTTCCGTAATTTTCATTGTACTAAAAGAGGTGATCAGACAAGGTGATATATTTTTTCTCTATGCCTGTCATTCAATTTAAAAACACTAACCTAGCAAATTTTTAACAATTTTTTATTATTTTAATATGGTTTTTAATTAATCCACATTTTTGTAACCATTTATTAAATAAAAGTCCCAAATTTACCAGTAGTCAATTATTCCATTTTTTTATTTCGATCATGAAAAGAAAAAAGATCTCTCTGGGTCTCACAGTAATATCACCACAGTTGACAACGTGCGTTTGGTCACAGTGGACATTTAAAGAGAGTATGGATATATTTTACCTGGTAGCGATAATTCATGTTATATTTTTGTTCGTTGGTATTATTATTTTTTTTATATTTTATAGCATCATAATGGTATTTAAAATCCATATAAATAGAAAATATACCGCAAGTAGAAAACAGTGAAAATGAAAGTGTATCGGAAAAAGAAAATTTTGATAATTACAGTGAAATTATATGGAACAGGAGGGGGAAAAGTAAACGATTCATAGGGATTTAAATTTGAAGTACGCTTAAGGAAGTATTTGTTTGTGAAATAAAAGATTATCTCGAAATTGTGCTTTTGTTATATCACAGTTATGGAAAATTAATAGGAAGGGATAACAATTCTATGTATCAAATACTGCATTCTCAACAAAACGTACATACACAACGATCATATAATATTTTAAATAATTCAAAACGATCATACAATATTTTTACAAAACGATCATATAATATTTTTAATAATTCACCAGGACCCATTAATGAAGGCAGATGAAGATAGATCATTTTACAAGCATGGGATTTATTAATTCGATATGAATATTTACAAAAGAAGTCGAGGTGTCGTGGAAAGCCTGGCAGCTGTAAAATATCTAAATTTTATAAAGTTAACTAAAACAAAATATAACAAAACTAAATCCAAACAAAAATAAATACTGTAAAATGTAGCGCAAATATAGATTTGAACCATGTAATACATAAAGCGCCATCTATTTAAAAATATTTAAAGCATAAAAGTACCCGGATTCAAATCACAGATGAACTCAATTATATTTAAGTAACCGTTTAAACGTTTTAGGACCGTCTATTGGAAAACACCGATATAAATGAGGAATGGCAGCTAAGATACCAAGCTAGTCGAATTAACACGATAGCAACCTAAAATACAATGAAGCTGGCTGAAAGGGGAATCGGGCCGAATGGGGAGTCAGAAAAAGTTGACAATATACGAAGATAGTCGAATGTCAAGGCGTTTCTTGTGATTTGAACATTTTAACTGCTATTAATATGAAATGGAGTCTATTTTGAAACATAGTATAATCTTCACACACTTGTCGAAAGGAGACAATGTGACAAATTGGGTTCTACTCTGAAGATTTTTCTACATTTCCATGTAAATACTAAAGAAATATTCAATATTGGATATAACTAAACAAATATTCAATATTGGGTTATTAGCAAAGACCTTTGCTAATAGCCCACCTGAAGATATTGTAATACAACGAAACCTAGGTCGTGGTAAAGAACTTAAAGAAAGTAGAAATAATACTACATCGCGTAGTTTCATTTAATTGTCAATAATGAATTTCTACAAAATTAACGCCAAATATATTCTCTTATATATTGAAGAAATATTATTCCTTGAGTGAAAAGGTTACTATCGATGAAAAGCTAGAAAAAAACACGTGGACGTTGTTCATTTAGGCAATATATCCTTAGTAACCAACAAAAGTATGGGGTAAAGATATTTTTATTGGAGGATGCTCGAAACTTCTATTCAAATTTATGTCGGCAAAAATGACGGGCCATATGATCACAGTAATTTACCAACTGATATTGTAAAACGTGTGGTAGAACCTATCTTAACAAATCCTGCTCTTTTACGGTAGTTTTAATGAAACGGCATAACAAAAATGAGACGGAAAAATAAGAGAATTCCATTTAAAATTATAAAAAAAAGTAGATAATAATTACATATCTGCTTCATTATGTATTCACTCATTGTACATATGCACACTTCCAGTTTCCGATTTAAAACTGATAATTTCCATTTTCAAAATGAGATTGACTACACTACGTATAAATCACAAGTAAAATTTCGAGGCAAGGTGAACTCAGTCATTGTTTTTCTGAAACCCATTATAACATGTTTCTGAAAAAAATAATGAAAATAAAAGATATCATCCATACAGGATGTCGCAGAGGCAATAAAGTTTCTATCGTTTCAGGTCCTAGATTGCCCAGTCGATTTTAATGAAAATTTCTGTTCATTTTTCATGGTGAGTTGTCAGATATATTCAATTATCTAAAACTTGTAAGTACATATCTTATAAAACCAAGCAAAGTCTTTTTTAGTTATACCAGTATTCGAAGTTTTATAAATTCATCGAACATAACAAGTATAATAAGACCTTGTTTTAGTTAATAATATGAATCATTTGAAATGAAAAATAACATCAAAATATCCAAATTATACAAAACACGAAACGAAACTAAATATATATTGCGTATTTCAAAACGATAGAGTTAATTTAATGACTTAATTAATATCATTAAAAAGATACTATCATTAAAATTTCAAAAGGCTATTTTAGGTCCTATTATAAACTTTATTTTAGATATCTGAAGTTTTCTTTTATATATTTTCAATTTTAACAGAAATTGAATGAATATCGCCTATTCGGCTGAAAAAGTAACTGAGGTTATAGAAAACAGGGTAAAACTAATGGGTATAGTTATATGGAAACAACGGCTCGATTTAATCCACGTAAAATTTAGAATCTTCTAATGAAGAAAATGAAAAAAAGGCGCTCAAAGACTTTCAGAACTAACGATACTTTCAGCAACATAATAACTTCTTAATTAACCTCAACTAATTGTCAGTTAGGTCTAAGAAGAAGTTTATATTTGACTGTTTTATTCCCTTTATCAAAATATTCAAATATGTCGATATATTAACAATTTCAAATAAATAAATCAGTAATTATGTTAAATATTTAGCACTCTCGAAGTCTCGAAAATGGTTTCAAAAGTTTGTCCATTCTAAACAAAAAAGTCAAATTTAAACCAATTAAACGACGATTTTTAATTGTCTTTGTATCTTTTAAAATATTTCAAATGTACCAAATAGTCCATCTTAACTCACCATATAATTTAGACCTTAATTTTTCAGTTACCTAATTTTGCGCTCAGAAAGGTACTATATTAAATGTTGCTTCTCACTTTTATGCAAAGTTTCCGCATTTGTGAATGTTCTTTCCTTTCCTTATGGCCCAGTGACAAAATAATTTTAATCTCGACTACCAACACTAATATTTAAACATTTTAGCTGAGCTAAAATATCATAGGTCGTTTGTTTATATGCTTTTGCACAAATGCTTTTGTATCAAATAAAAAAATATAAACATTTCAAGTTAAATAATTATTTTTAACGCATATTTACAACTTGAGATGTTTTGCTTAGTTATAAGCGACACATCTAAAGCTTTCTCTGCTTTCTGATATCAGCTCATTCACCAAGGATGTCAGCGACGATACTGCTCTCGAAACGGATTCTAGAGATACTAAGAGAGATCTTGGATGAGCTCTGTCCAAATTATGTCCAAAATTTAGGATAAACAGTATTTCTTCATTGCATTCTTGGCTTTTGAGAAACATTCTTGGCTTTTGAGAAACATTCTTGGCTTTTGAGAATCTCCATTAGATTTTCCCAAGTAAGATTCGATGTATTAAGAATTTGTTTTACGGCTTTAGAAACTTTATTAATAAATCATATTTCTTGGGAGAAAACAAAAATGAAGATCTTTTAGTAAGAACTAAATCGAGAGCAAAGAATAGGAGTCATCAGCCGTTAATACGCATTGCATGAATTTTCTTAGTTTAATTAATTTAGTGACCAACGATTACGACAAGAAAATTTATCATATGAATTAACTATTGTAATCGTAGGTTTTAAACCAAGGATGAAACATCTTACCAGCGGACCTTGTTTAATGCTCTGTTTCTATATAGTCGTACTCTGTGATAATAATTATTTGGAAAAAATGATTTCTTTTAAAACTTTCAATAAGTTTCACATGTAACACATTTTAATTATATATGACACAATAAGAATTTTTGATGCATACAATACGTTCTGTGGAAATTTTTAGAAATAATAATCGATAATTATGAATATTAAAACATTAATAATAGATTATGAGCTTCAACTGTCATGCCAGACATCTGGAATAAGCTTTTACTGCAAATGTATTTGTGAATGAAACACTTGTGTTTGAACAATTGGTTTCTGCATGATTGACACGTGTATTCGTCTTGTGTAACTGTGAGTCTGTATAGGAAACTAGGGCGAAATTGCACGGGAGTTTGTGGGATTATGTAGATTATTTTTAAATTGTAGATTTGCGTTGTTTTTGTAATTTATAGTGAGAATTATAAATTCACTATGACCATTGAAAATGACAATTAAAAGTGACAAATATAATATTATCCACTTCCAAAGGAAATAAATTAAATCACGCCACCCAAACTTTTAGATCTTCGTGCATGTTAGGTCCTTAATAAGTTCCTGAGGTTTTCTTCGATTTGTTTCAGTTATTCACAACTCTTCACACATTTATTTGTTATTACATATTTAGGAAAAACTATTTCATTATTCATTTTGATGCATTTTGAATGTATCTCGAAATTTTATTTTTACTGCTATTTTATTTTTTCTCATTTTTTGTTCTCAAAATTATCTCACCTAATCATGTAACTAATAAATAGTTGGATAACTCGATTATTTAGATCATCATTTCTTATCACTTTAACTTTACTTTTGTTCGCAACATTTGACAAAAAACACAATAAAAACTTCTGAAAAGAACTGAAAAGTAATTGAATTCGACATTCAATTACTTTGCAGTTCATTAGCAGATATTGGCTAATAAAAAGACACAAAGCTAATGTTGATTTTAATTAAAAATAATGGTAAAATATTGTCATTATAAGTTCAAATTCAATAATACCTAAAGAGGGGGCGGTTGGTTTCTGGTTTATATTCTATGTCTCTCGTATGAAATTGCTAGTAATTTTAATAGTTAACGTGTTTATTTTCTTTTCATTCTTATTATACGTAACAAAATAATCTGATTCTATTCGATATTACTAAAACCTTGTAATTAATTTCATACAATGAACATATGGCATACAGCCTTTTTCCTTTTGCTTCTCTCGTTATCTCTATGTTAATTACTGATTATTTTATAGCATGACTATTATGACTATTGATTCTCCATCAGGGTTTCAATATACTAATAGCGATTTGGCCTTTTTTCAATGATACAGCAGAAGTAAAAATTTGAGATGACGCAAACATATATTTCTGGCTTTGTGATTAATAATAAGTAATTAATTTATTAAAAAAATAAAAATCATTGAATATGTTGGGCGTTAATTTATGGAAATTCATTTTAGTTTAATTTTTCGCAACGAAACGAAACTACGTGATGTGGTTTTATTCTATTTTATTTAAACTCTTTACCACGACCTAAGTTTTGTTGTATGACAACACCTTCACATGGGCAACTTGTACAAATTATTTTGTAATTTTGTTGTAAAAAATTAAACAAAAAAAGTTAAAGAACTTATGGCGTAATTCATTGAAAAATAATATTTGCCTTTATTCTTATTTCATTGGTGTACCAAGTTCAGTTTCTATTAAATATTAATATTACTGATATTTATTAAAGGCATTTTACTTTTTGTAAATTTATTATATTTTATTTAGGCTGAATATTTTTGATTCACATTAGACATGTGATATATTTTTTCCCATTTTCAACTTCTTTCAATTACCCAATATAATATATTGATATTTGTATAAACTAATATAACCGGCTAAAGGTTCCATATATTTAATTGTGTTAAGGCAGTCAAGTAAACGAATATGCACATACGTGTACAATATAACAAACATCGAACAGGACTCAGAATAATTTAAGAATTTCGTCATTTATTGTATGGCTCATTTAGTTTCACAATGAAGATGTCTTCAAATATATGGGACGCTGTTAAATTGTATGGCAACCGGATTTTATAGAATTCTGCGACTGAAACGATACAATAAAATAATTGTGACACTCAAGTTATGTCACATATTATGAAAAATATGCTTTCTAGTTCATCAATTCGATCCTTTATTACTTATTAATGTAGTTATATTAATGCATATCGTATACTGATACGAAACATGAAGAAAAAATTTAAATCTAATAAGAATTAATAAGCTTTAAAATTATAGATTTCGAAATACTAGAAGATTAGAAATGTTTTTCCACGTAATTGAATTTTTAATTTAAATTTTACTCTAGATCATTAAAATATACTAAGGAAAACATAAAATAAAACGTTTTAATTTTACTAAATAAAAAAACAGCAATAACAACATTTAGAATAATTTACACTGACTGAATTTTCTATTTTCATTCTTATACATTAACTAAAAAATGTAAGTTTTCATCTTATAAAAATATTTGCCAAAGTACTGAAAAAAAAACTACGAATAATAAGACCAATATGTCAATCATGAAATACGTAGAGATGATAAAACTCTACGCTTTTTTAATATTCAGCGCAGCAAAATAGGCTCAAAGCAACTTTTTATGATAAGAATTTGTGGATTCACAAAGCGAATAAATATAGTATTAAATATTTCAGTTTATTATTTTATAACTTTGAAACTAATCGTTTCATTTGCTCTAATTTTGATAAAAATACCTAATAAATATGACGAGTGAAATGATAGGACTGGTTTCAAAATTATAAAAAACAAGCCGATATGATCACATTCTTTATTTATATTTATTCTGTATTTATTTGTTGTCGATTGTGAATCCAAACATGCTCATTAAATATTTTTCAAATATTTAAAAGTAGATTTAAATTTACACCATCGTTGTATTTTTATTTGCTCTTCCAACGTAACAAATAATTTATAAAATTTATTGCGCAGTTTTACAATGTTGGAAAAAGGATTATATTTCTCAAAAAAAATTCATAATGAAATTAAAATTAAGCCGTATTAATGATTGTTTTTATATAATAAATATATATTTTACAGAATATATTTATAATTTTTCAGGCATATCTTACAATATATAAATGAAAAAAATTATTCCGATTACTATAATGGAAAATGGTGATAGTTTTTTTCTTTTATTATAAAAGTCGATCGGCGTGCAATAACACATCAAAAGTTGCTAAGACGGAAAGGTAATAAACCTTGCAAATATAAATCATATATATATATATATATATATGTATATTAACACACACACATATATATATATATATATATATAAATACACACGACAAAAACGAGTAACTGATGTAAGGTCCACCAGCGAAAGCTGTCAAGAATGTTTTCATGAAATGTTTTGAGAACTTTATATATCTTTATATTCTCGTAATAGTTTCCATTCAAAATTAATTAAACTTTTCGTTGTCACTTTAATTTTATCGGATATTTTTTTTAATATAATATGTGTGGCATTGTTGAGTTAGTAAGAGACTGTTTTGAAAAAGAAAAGGTTTCATTCAATCAATATGAAAAAGAAAATATACCAAAATTGGAAAAAAAATTCAGGGCTACTACTGAGTGATTGCCTAGTCATGCAAACAAAGTAGTAAACAACAGACCTTTATAATATGTGTTGTATAGTCATGCAAACAATATAGTAAACAGCAGATCTTCATAATATGTGTTGTATACTAGGCTATGTCTTATAGTAGCTACTCGATTGTTTTCCCAAGAGAAAGATTTTGCCTTTAAACAGATTCATATATTGTAGAGATGGAAGAACAAAAGGAATGTTGTTGTCATTATTGAACTCAAAGATATTATTTCGTGAAATCATGGAGTTTAGATAAGTACTCGCATTACTTTGACGTTTATTAACATCCAAGGATATGAAACTTGTTTAGTAACGCAACACTAAGAAAGAAGCAAACTCGAAATTGATGCAAATAATTACTAGCTCGTTTTTCAGTTGATGTATCAAAAATGAACAATTTAAAGAATTGGTAATAAAAAATATATGAAACCTAGGTTTCATACTTATACCGAATATTTCAAAATGCAATTTATTAAACGGGGTTATTATTAAATTCATGAAAAATTATTGTTGATAAAAGCATTAAACGTTTCTAATACACATTTTGACTAGTATCCACCTATTCCAAATGTTATGTTTTCTGGATTTTTCTTTATCTCGGAAGAAAAAGTAAATACTTGAACATAAAACTTTAGACCCGCCGGGGCCTCTGAAGAGATATATTTCTAATTATGTCTAAAAAGTTATTATGTACCTCATAAAAATTATATTTTTATTTGGTTTCATATTCACAATTCTCTTTATATTGAAAATATAATGTGAATTTAAAAAGATATATTTTTCTGTTTCGTATTATGGAAAACAAAGTGTAATAATTTTTTTGCTTTTTCTTGCTTGTCAATAACTGAATTGTGTGTTTTTCTGTATTCTAAAAATACTAATTTTTATACCAATTCTATTCTCTTTATATAACGCTATGCCTATTTTTGCATCTCTTATTTAGGACAAGTATGATATTAATAAAACAATTTATATTTTAATATGAAAAACGTAAAATATATTTGTCTAACAATATTGAAGAAGCAAAGTTTTCATTGGGAACAATTTTGTTTTGGCTTTGGATTGCTTACCAAATCAGTTGAATGCAAAAAATAAAGCAAACATAAACAGGTATATAAAAGAAAAATAATAAAAGTTAAATTCCTGTATAATAGTTTACTATATTTCACTTATTTCGAAATCAAAATTCTCGTAGATCAAGCGACTAATAAGTTATTTTCGGTTTAAAACCACATAATTATCATTTTTAAAATATTATTTAGGTACTTTCGTTTTAAGTCTAACTACCTAGTTTAGCCAGACAAGTTGAGATTGGGTTATGGACGTAGTTTTTCTGTAATACGTTACAGAAAAAAGTAAGGCAATAAAGGAGTTCATCCATCTAGGATGTCACAGATGCCATTAAGCTTCTTAATTACACTGTTTGGTTTTAGATTCAAGAAAAGCTTCCTAATTTTAATGCAAATATCTGTGTACGTGCTTCGCAACAAGTTATATTATTAAACAATGTAACTTTCTTCAATATACCCTCAATACACCCTGAAACTATTGATCACAAATGTAACGCAAAACGTGCCCTCGAACTATAACGGGTGGCGCAAGACTAACCGCGTTCCATTGCTTAATTCTGAAGACACGCCGTGCATCAACTAATCTAACCTCGCAACTTACAGCACCGTAACATAACTATGACGTGGAAAGACAAAACTTTACGCTCTTTAATTAACTCGCGGCAGGTGTGCTCTTTGTTCATAGAAAACAACTCGTATTATAACCTCCTATGGTGATTTCGTATCTATGTCTTTTAATTAAAAGGCGGCGCAGGTAATAGACTTTAGCTATGGAGGCTTCGTCACTCGGAAATCAATTGTGGTAGTTGTATGTGAGTAAATCCGACTCAGAGACATATTAATATGTGTAATGAAACGGTTACTAAGTCAATGCTGTCGCGTGAACTGCAGCATTTTTATGGCGTATATGAGAAATTGTTATTTTACTATTAAATAAAACTATTGTGTGCAAAAAAGAAAAAAGAAGAACTTAATTGTACAGACCCAGAATTTTAATAAATTATAGAGATATTTACAGGTTAACTTGAATGTGTAAACGATAACTCGAATTCCAAAAAAATATAATTGATCTCACGTCTCTTTGATATAAAATTCTCGTGATTTTTCAAATAAATAAATCGATGTTAATGGAACTTTTTGACTGGAACTAATGGTCATGTATAGAACAATACTCTCCTCCCCTAATCATTTCAGGTGCATATCAGTATATAGTTTATGGATGAATAACGAATTGGTTATACTGCATTATAATATATATTTAATCTCTATGCATATATTATGTAGGCATTTTCTATTTTCATACATTTTTTATTTTTCATGTGGATAAGTAGCGAAAATAAAATAAGCTTTAAAATTTTACCTCGTTATTTATTGGTAATTAATTTAGTGGTTATAAAACTAAATTAAATTATGATGTAGATTTAATTTTTATTTCATTACTAATAACAGAAATGCAGTTTCTATTGATAAATTATTTGATTTTAAATTCTCTAATTGTCATTATTTCATTAACAGAATGATAATTATACAATTTAGGATAGCTTTCTTTATTGCGTACCTTTTGACTACTCGAAGTAATTTCATTTAAATATTATGCTTTTTATGTAATAAGTCTTTGATTTTTTCTAATATTTAGTATAACTTTACTATAGATCTTTGGCAATTAATGTACAATAAATCACTTTTTGCTTATTCAATTATATAATTGCCGATTACTGAAAAATTGAGGGTTAATAAATTACTGAGATTTCCTTTTATTTATAATAAAATATATGACTTCCCAGCGAGAAGTAATATATTCAATAATAAAAGAATTACACATCCACACACGAACGTCGCGTGTACACGCTATTGGAAAAATTAATAGGAATAGTTAATAAAGCCCGTAACAAATAAACATAAAAAAGAATTTAATTTATTTTATGTCTTTACACGTCATATTGTATTAAATTGCCCCTGTGTTTTTGAAATGCATTTATGACATTTGAAAAAAAAGGAAATGTGCAAAGTACTTTCAACAATTTGGTAAAAAGAGATTACTAATTTTACAATTACATCAAAAATGTTGCGTGCACCTATGTAAACTTTGTTCTGGCCTGCAAAACTGTTAATACGCTTCACAAAATAGGGATTATATCATTGAGACTTTTTTAACTTTTCTTAATATTCCTAACAGGAAAACACATATTTTTATCTCAGTGCACCCACTACACACAGTGACATACGCGAAAGGAGAACAATACTGAGGGGGTAGATGAAATTACAGTGTTGTATTCAAGGTATTTAAATATAATGTAACGATGCAATGTTGATATAACTGCTCTATATTGAGTTAAGAAACATGTAAATATAATCTTTTCATTTACTCTACATTGCAATTGTTGTCACGTATCCCACTCGAGTATCAACATACACAAATATAACGATGCAATCTCAGTGTTAAACGTGCTATGAATAGGTAAGTAACAATATAGTTTATATCCAAAAAAATACTTTAACCCTCTAGATGCTGAAATCAAACCACGGCGGAAGAAGTGCACATTATCAAAGCGAATTTTCAGTGTTTTTTGGGTTCCCTATCTCAAAACGATAAAAATAACCCTTAGAGGAACACTTTATTGAGCTTCTGTCTATCGGGAAAGACCTTTTTTTCACTAACACGTGGAGGTATCAATTTGAAATTAATACAAAATGTTAGGTTGACTGACCTTTGGAGCTATAAAAGAATCAAGCTTCTGAGTTAGCGCAATCAAGAAGAACCCTAAAAATACGTCCATTTATGTCGCATACTTTGACATTAGCAAATAAATCAAAACTTATAGGGTAGTTCCGGTAACAAAAAATTATAAAATTTGAACAGAAGCCAAGTATCATGGCGTAAGTAAACGAAAAAATTCGGAAAACCCTTAATTTGTAGTTTTATAAATAAGCGCCTCTGAAAGGTACAGATTGTTTTCGTTCTATTTAATATATTTCGTTCGTTTCGTTTTATTGCATGCATTGGTTTTATTTTCGAATCCACGACACGAAAAAATATGCTTTACGTACACAACGCTCCTACCCTTACTCACGCACATCTTTTATATTTGCGACATATAATCTCTTAGTTGTAGTAAGTTGTGAAAGGTTATTAATTACGTTGGATAGATATTTACTACACCGAAATTAAAATTTTACGTACGGTTAAAATATGTATAAAATTAATATCATTTATTGAATACGACCTTACGAATTCGTGTAATTTTGTAAAAAGACTTTCCTTAGTCTTTCGGAGCAATTTAACGTGATTAAAAACAAACATAACTACACTAAAATGTTTTACGATCTGAAGGGGAAATGCAGAAACAAACTGTCGCCATCAGGCGCCTCGCTCGCTCACACCTTACACGGGCGCCAGAATTACGGTTCTCGTGTATAATTGGATGATGGATAATTGGATGATGTACATACAGCAATAAAATTATGATAGGGACAAAATGCGAAATTATAGTATCGCTGATGGAAGTTTCGCTTACGACTTCTTAATGAAAATAAATCTAAAAAACCAGTTATTTCCATTGCGGGCTGGAATATCGCGAACGCTTGTATAATTGTACCCTTCTATACGTGCTTGTTTGTTAAGTTATCGACCTTATCATTGAATTGGAAATAATATGCTGAGTTAGTGGATAAATTGGGTGAAAGTTGATTTTTTGCAGTCGGCCAGAAAATTTGTTATAACATATTTCTAGTAAACATGTTGCTTTGCATTGAGTCTTTGAATTTTAAAAACGTTGAATTTTAATTTTAAAAAAATACAGGCATCCATAACTAATTACGCGAGTATTAGTGATTTCATTCCTAAAAATATCGCACAAGTTTAATTTGAGTTTACTCCTTAAGAATTGATTTTCACATATAGCGCCCGGTATAAAGTTTTATGGGAAGTAAAATAAAAAGTTCAGAGCGTTAAAAAAAGGGTAACAGTTTGTAAGTTTGGATGTAAGAAGTAATATCAAAAAATGTTCATCCGATTTCAAAAACTCTTTCACAAATATTTAGAAAGGCCATTCAGCATATTCAGAAAGGCCCTTCACATAAGTTGCATATTATGCAGTTAAAAAAATTAATATATAGTATATAGTAAAAAAGTTAAATTTTGTAAATTTAGACGTAGGAGGTGATCTCCGAAACTAATTACCCGATTTCAAAAATTCTTATATAAATAATCAATATAATAATATCTTCAATAGCTGTTAAGTCGAACCAAAATAAAACAAAAAAAAAGTGAACTAACACCACGCGATGAATAAGTATATACCAAACCATGACACAAAGAACAAACCGTAATCTCTGTTACTGAATGAATGAAGAAAAGGTCAAATTTTTGGTATGAAATTACTCGCCGTTCTGCGGGATAAGGTTATGCAAGTCAAAATAATAAGTTGGAAGGCGGCGAAATTGTTCATCAAGTTTAATTAAAGCGGCCGAGTGTCTAGCCGCATCCGGTGCTGGTGTGATTTTCGCCGTTGCTACTGTTAGTCAGGAAACATCTTGTGTTGACAGCTCTTAACTTTCGGCGTTTTCCTAATGTAAAATATATAATACATAATTTCATTTGGCAAAAGAGATAAGACAGAAGTGTCGTTTTTCGTCGTTGCATTTTCATTCTCTTTGGTTTAGCTAAAAAGTTCCTCTTAGAGGTAAATGGTGTTACAGTTTTCCAGTTTTTAAATAAAAGATTAAATTTTCTTCATTTGTTGTGCTTGATGTTCTCATGATAGTTTTTATTCATTTAAAATTACGATATGTCGTGAAATTCTTTTGAAGTTCATTTTATTATGAACAACTGACTTACAATAAAAAAGTATTACTATCAATTCTTTCTACTCGGAATATTGTGAACACGTTTACTCATAAATTACCCATATTCTCCATTTTGCGGAAAAATACCAGGAAAGGTGATTAAAAAACAATTTTTAAATTACAAACATATTTGTTACAACACAATTATTTTCAGATACCGATTTTATTCAACCAATGTACTCACTAAGAACATGCACAGCGTAACGGCAAAGGTTGATTACGACACATTCTAAGTAAATAATCAGAAAACAATCGACTATTGAAAAAACTTATCAAAACGCCTTTGAACTCACACCGGTGTGTGAGCTCTGACAAATTGTATCGCAGCCCTCCCGGCTATCGTTTTTGTTGTGTCAGCACATTCGTACACATGCACAAACACACTATCTCCCTTCCCGCTCTGCCTCTATTTTACTTTCCTTTTCATTACACAATATGAATACGCATGTGTAAGATAGAGAATAGTGGTACAAGTTGTCTTCGAAAGGAAAATTAAATATTGTCTATTTTATTTATATAATATAGACAACGTTAATAATATGGCTTTTTGATAGCCGATATATATATACACACACAAACACT
Source organism: Druceiella hillmani (assembly GCA_039881145.1). Lineage (NCBI taxonomy): Eukaryota > Metazoa > Arthropoda > Insecta > Lepidoptera > Hepialidae > Druceiella > Druceiella hillmani. The sequence goes on along the minus strand of JAYKKI010000014.1, from coordinate 13,162,880 downwards.
TGATTTCGGACATCGAGTCCTTGTATAACAACTTTTTGAATGTTGTCTACTGTGGAAATTATATGTTGTGTACATATAATTTTGTGCAGATATATTAGAAATTACTTTGTCACCTTTTTCACTACGTCCTCAAAAACTACAAAATCCCGGAACAAATACTGTAGTCGTCAACTTTTAAAATGATATTGTTTAGTTGCTCCAATCCATATACCGGTTGGACCAACCATAAATTATTTAAGTTTGTTAAAAAAACACTATCAGTATAACAGTATAAATAAAAAATATTTACACAAAAATTTCCTGTATCTTGCATGTAGATGTAAAAATGGAATAGGGTGGAAAAGAGATGCATTAATTTTGAGTTAAAAGAATATGCATGTAATATATATATATATATATATATATATATATATATATATATATATATATATATATATATATATATTCAAAATTAGATTCAGACCCTCGGTAGATAAAAGTTAAATCTGACGGTTAAAAGATTGAAGCGTGGGTCAAAGCTCGAAAAAAATTATGGTAATTTTCGACGTTAAACATGTTTGACCATGAAATGAGAATACATGTCAAAATAGAAATAAAAACTACTATAATTGTTTTCTATAAAATTGTAATGCCACAATATTTGCAAAACTAGTATGCTTTAAAAATTATATTCTGAAATTTATTTTGATGTAAAATTAATCTAATTAAGCTACCGAATATTAGAAAGTAACTGAACCTAAAAAAATATATACTAAATCTCCTATGCTACTTCTTAAATATATATAATACTTATTATTATTTTCTTACGCAAAATTAATTCCTTTAATTTTCTTCTGACATTCTAACATGTATATTTCATACAAAGAAATCGTAATATCAATATATAATAATTCCTTGAAAAGCTTAATGAGGAAGTTATTACAATAAGGATAGTAAGTCGGCTCTTTTACATTTGCGAGAAAAAATAGGACGATAATAGTAAGCAGTTTTTTTTTATTTGATCAATTACTTTAGCCAGTCTATTTTCAAGTTAATGCGGGTGTGTACCCTACAGTGTACATATACCGGACGACGCATCGAACACCGCACTTGGCTTTAAATTGTAAGCAACGATACGAGTATTGTTTCATAAAAAGGAAAATCAATCGATATTTAGTGCTTTTCTTAAGTTTTTTTATAGAGATTCTGTTTAAGACAAAGAAACATTTAAATGCCATTATTTGGGAGAAAAGGTCGTAAATAAAAAAAATGTTTTGTAAATGAAAGAAATTATTGCTCTCTAATGAAGACCCAAATCAAAAATCTATATACTATATTTTATTCTCATATTTTTGAAATATCTTCCAAAAAAAATATGGCTGCACCATCTAACCTTAACATGCAATACTAAGATAGAAACGAACGAGAAAAGGAGCTTCAAGAAAAAGATAGTAATTTAGAGAGCGGTAAAAAATGTTTACTAAACTGTCAAACATTAAAGAAATAAAATTATGCAGATAATAAAAAAAATTACGATCTGCTATACACTTGTCTATATAAATATTAATGTTAGAGGTATAACATTAAACACCACGCCAAACCGAAAAGCTACTGTACGGCAAACTTTGTTGATTCATTAAAATTTCTCAAGATCGCGAAACTTGCGCCGTTGCGATATATAAAACTGTGGTTCTATATTAAATAAATTAGCCATTTCAGCTGTGCAGGAGGAATGTTATGGAGTAATTACTTATATGGTTTCTAGGGGTACGCTTTTTTTGATCTCTTATGTGAAACTCTCTGCCATGAGAATTGAGATCGAAAATACTATTATGCCAGTATTGTACATATATAATCGACTCTCCAAGATTTAAGTTTTAGAAGAATTCAGTTTTTAGTCATTTTAAATTACAATTAGGTGTTTGCAGTTCATATTTTTCATATCTGCAAGTGCTTTTTAATATATTCAATGAACATAAAAGAATGTGAAAATTCAGTGTTTCGCGTGAAGTTTTAGGTTTCCGTAACCAATCTAGGAATCCATACGTATGTCCAACTGTATGTTACAACAGTTTTACTTGCAGATCATTAGTGCTGTAATGCTAAAATTTGGCATATTGGGGGTATATTATAAATAATTTTCGATACAGAGATCCGTTTACGAAATATGAAGCTTTAAAGTGGTAATTTCCTTAAAGTTTCGTGTCCTCACCCCTTAGCAACTAAACCACTATTTTTAATATTTGTAAAAATATTCACTAAGTGGTTTCTACTAGTTTACAAATAATAGTCGACTAACTTTTAATATGTAGCTGGGTCTATAAAAAGTTTACAGAAATTTCACATAAGCTCAATATAAGTGATTTAAATAAAATATTCTTTATTACGTCTGTTAAAAATGTACAATAATATATTTAGATATTTATATATTTAGATAATTATATAGTGAGACATTGTACAAAATTAATATTTTGTAAATAGATTAAAATATTAAAAAAGTACCCTTAAATGTTTTTTGAATAAGTTTTTTAAATTTGTCAGCTTGAGTATTAATTTTAATCTTTTATATAATATTTATTAAAAGTATAAATTAATTTCTTGGAATATACATGAAATAGTGTAAATCGTTTCCTTATTACTTTCGTTTTAATTGAAGTTAAAACATAAAACTGTGTTTTAAATATTTTGCCAAGCTGGTTGACCATAACATACTTACTTTTAAGATATACTCGATATACGCACATATCCGTAGATTAAGTTATAATAGCGATATAAACTTAATAGTTGTTTTGCCCTTAGATTTGGATGAATAAAATCTAAATTTAAATAAATTGAAAAAATTTACTTGGTATTTTTCGATTAATAAGTTACAATATTACGTATTGTAATGATGATCGCAGTAAAATGTTAGGCAACATATTTAATTTATCACTACCCAAAAATACGTATCCTTCTTGACGAAAGTTGACATGGGTCGCATAAATAATGAAGAGAACTAATACATAATCTGCAGTCCAACTAACAATTTATTTATATTTTTCAGTATTTAGATAGCTTTACTTCAGAGCGAGGAAAATGCCGGACATTTTCCTTTGGACGTTTGATCTGTAACGTGACGTTTGATCGTTTGGACGTTTGATCTGTTTGGACGTTTGATCGTTTGGACGTTTGATCTGTAAGAGTCGTTGTGAGAGGTTCGAAAATAGCACCTCTTTAAACTTTGTTTTAAATTATCATAATAATATGTTATATTAAGAGTTTATTTCATTATACATCAAATATGAAAGAGCAATGTAAACAAAAATGAATTTCGTAAATAAAATGAGTATAAATATTCCTTCTTCAAATTATTTAGTTTCCATACACATTTGCATTCATAGAAAAACATTTTCCAAATAATAAGAAAGTTGCATTTATAGTGTAATTTTCCATGTAGTTTATTGAGTAGGTAGTATGCTTTATACTGAATCGACCAAAGATGGGCAGATCGATTAAAGAAATTTGTCCAATGCAAATTATACTTGCACAATTAATGTTCCGTTCATCAGCAACCCATTTAGATACTGACCTCTCTAGCGTGCATGCTACTTGTTAAGTGCCACTACTGCTCGCTGCAACCAGCGTCACTCAAACATAAGAAATCATGATATAACGAGATAAACATATAGATATTTATATTTCGTAGGAACAATTAAATTAACGAATTGAGTAATTATACAGTATGCAGCGTACACTAATTTTTGCTGCTATAATTTTATGCAAATTTTGAGTAATTTTGTTTTGTTCTGATACTTAACGATATGATAATTTTTTTAGGATTAACATTGTTTTCATATTAACGTTGAAATACTTTAACTTACTTTTTGTGGTAGTTGCAGAATTATATGTCATAAAATTTTCCTTTATAAATTTTTTTCTCCAGAAATACGATAATTGTTTTCCTTGTTTTCACTATATTTATACATATGTAACCATATTTCTTCTCTTACTATGGTAAACATTTCGTTACAATAATATCAACACATATAATTTTATCGACATGGTGCGAGCGCTGATGTTACGTAAAAGACACTTGCACGCTCAAAAGGTTAGTGGTAACGCACTCCGAACGATGCTACTGACAACAATGCAACCTGTTACATAGCATCTGCACGAAGCTGAGTGAGGAGGTAAAAGAAATTTGTCAGTAGTTATAAGGGAATAAACAATCAAATCGTAATGATTAATCGCACTAGAATTTTCCCTTCGTGAATATTTGGACATAATTTCAACTTAATTCTTAATGTTAAAGTTTTTTTAGATTGTTAGTGATCAGGGTGAGAGAAAGAAATTGGGGGTTTCCTGATAAAATTTATTTTGGAAATTCATAAAAAAATAAATCACATATATTATCGGATTTTTGGCCTCAACGAGTTTCTATTACACGAACTACACGATAATTTTTAAAAAACATTTTTGTTTCTCAATTTATCCCTTAAAATTAAGACTCAGAAACAAAATTTATACTTGATATACTTATGCTAGGCGATCATTCTCAATTTCTGTGCTCAATTTTAAATTTTTACATTGAATGATTTTCCAGAAAATTGTCTGTGACCGATGGATGGATAGAAACGGAAGTGATTCAATTAGAGTACTCTGTTTTGGCAATTTTTCTACGGAATATTAAAAAGTACAATGCTGTAAGCTGAGGATATTGTCGCTTGTTAAAATTTCAATATTAGATAAAAAATATACGTTTACACTAGATTCAGTTTTACCAACATTTTACGTGTTATGCAATACAATAAATAAGACAGTAAAAAAAATTATAAAACCTATTGTAAAATACCCTTCTGTGAAATAATTTCAACATGAACGCGAGGAGTTATAATTCTTTTTAACGTTTGAACTTGAAGAATCATAAATGTTATGCATTTCAAATTTAATCTAGCGTGTAATAAAATCGTTTGGTAATAGATTTCTTCGTCGTTATCGTCGCATGTTAAGATGTGTAGTTAGATTCGATAAAAATTTTCATCAGTTGCAAAGCGTTATTGAAAATGTCAATGGAATAATTTCTTTATGAATGATATAATATTTCCCTTTGTTTATTCGTTTAGAGGGACTTTTTTATTTTGACATGATTTTCATCATTTATTTGTTCACGCTTGTCCATATTTCATTTATAAATAGTGAAATATTCTCAGCTTCGGATAAAATGTTAAAGGTAATTGATACACAAAGAAACCTAATAGATAAAATAGATCAACTATCGGTAAGAGGGATGTAATCTTCGAATTGCTGACGCAGTAAGTAGATTTAAACTATTCAATTGTTTTTTAATCTTCTGTAACGAAGTCACAAGCCATAATGAACTCCAAAAAGAGATAAATGATGATTATTAATCATAAGTTACAAGTCAGCATAATAACAGTGATTGTTCCAATTCTTCTATAAGCCTCTTTGTCTATTCGACAATCCTCAGAAATCTAAGTATTTCAACGAATGCTTTAATTTTTTTTTTAACTTTATAATTTTCTTCAAGTATGCAATATTGTGCGAACATATATAGCAGTATAAGTATTTCAAAATGTTTTTGGACCTGGAAGGTGGCTAAAAGGATTACTAATGGTGAATTATGGTGAATAATGATGATTAATATTAGAGATGATAATCGTTGACGATGAGAGGTTCATTCTTATTACGTCGATATTATTTGTTTTATTCAGTTTTAAAATGAACAAACATTAGTATGTACATGAACTTAAAATTTATACGTACATCGTTGTTTTGGCAAAAAAATTAATTTTTCAGTAATTAATTAATTTTTCTCTTAATGCACTTAATTTTCAAAATTATTTGCCTAAAATTTGTGAAAAATATTAGATAGATTTAACAAATGGAAACATAAGAAATTATTTAAAAAATTTTTCGATTTTCTAATTTAAGAGCTTTTATCTTAAGAGCATTTTTCTGCAAAAATTCATCGTTGGACCACAATTTTAACCCAAGGCTATCCAAGTGATTTTGGAAGTCATATTTTACTAATTACATATAATTAATAACGCATATAAATAAGTACATTGTTTTTGCCTTTAATATTTTTTCTTTTCTAAAAAGAGAAACACTATCACGAGTCGTCGCCATTAACTGTACCATTTCTATCGACTGTAAATTAGCAAAAATGTAAGAAAAGAATAATTGTCAGCCTTAGTTACAAAAATCCAATATCTAACAAAATAATTTCGGATGCTGGTATTGAGTAAGCTTAAAAGTAAGGTCACTAAACATTCTCCTTGAAGTGAAGATGTTCAACTCAAAGTTAAGAAAACAATAGATTGTAAATTACATAGTTACAAAAAATAACTAGAAGTTTACTGAAAACTTCAGAAAAGACTTTGAATTATTTTAATTTTTTTGACAATTTGACGATATTTATAAGCCCAAATATTAAGATTACTGGACGATGTACAATATGGCAAAAATAATATACATGTTTATTAGGAATTTAATGGAAATACAAGCTTTCCTTAAATGTTTATGTACCCATAAGCTTGTATGACACGGTTAATTAGGAAAAGATTTTTGGAAGTAATATGGAACAAATTTTATTTTTATGTAAGGAAAAACCACTAAACTTCCGACATTTACCTTTTAAAATAAAAAATTCAATAATTTAATCAAAATTTAGTTTTGTTTAATCTTTCGTAAAAATTTTCAATAACCCTCGGTAGATTTGGGAGTAAAAACTACTTTTCATTCGATCAGGTATCTCGAAGTGTTTAATTTGTTCCATACCTAGATCAAAGAGAGCTAAAGTAGATAAATATCTAGATTATCACAGCGCTTTATAAATAAGCAAAATTTAAGTTGAAAAGTTTCACAACTTGCGCTTTTTCCAATGAAATTAAAATTTTTCTTAAAATCCGATACCTTATTTTTAAGACAAAATAGTACTAAGGTAAGCTTTAAGAATTTTTGAAATAGTTTTCGCAGACTTCAATATATATTTTAAATGAAATAAAAAATTATATTATTTTTCAACAGATTTCGAAATAAACTTAAAGAAGACGATTTAAAAATAAGTCAATATGAAGATGCAAATATGTACATCGAGAATCCTTTAAATGCCTTTAAACTAATTAAAAGACTTACAGTGGACATTTTTCACTTAAAAAAAAAACTTGGTAAGTAGATACTACCAATACTGATTATCCGTAAATGTTTATTTCTTTTATCAAATAAACCATTCAAATGCGTGATAATACTTCAGTTTTATTATAATATACTGACACCGAATTTATTACATAAAACAAGGGAAAAATAGTTAGTGCACAAAAACCTATATATCATTTTATTAATAATAATAACAATTTAGAAACATTACAAAATCCTACGTTAGAAAGAGAAAATCCGAATAAAATAATTTTGCTGATTTCTAAAAGGTAAATTGATATCGGGTTAAAGAAGATTTAATTTCTGCGATTTTAAACTTAACAGCTCAATAACAAATATTTTTTAGTAAATCCAAACCTGTAATCAAATCCTTCAGCTTGTTTTGAATCAGGATATTAGGCTGTTTTTAAATAATATTTAAAAATTAAGGTAAATCCATTAATGGCAAGCACTAAACATCTACTTCGACATGGCGTTTTTGGAGTTACTACTATTTTGATCTAAAAAGTGGATTTATTTACGGTTTCAGTATTATAATACCTAATTCATTTTTGGTAATTTAATTGCTTTAGATCCTTTTTAAAATTATAAAGCGTGACAAAGATACGCACTCAAATTGTTTTTTTAAATTTGATGCACAAGTGTCACAATAAATATTGGGCTCGACCGTTAATATTGGTCTCTGATCTTACAGTCGACGTAGGCTTTTTGATTTATGCAGTAACATGATGCATGTGTGGTGCAATATAACTCTCTATACACACAAACCTATGAAAAATTATTGAATTGATTAAACAATTTTGTGACAGAGTTATTATTAAATATGTTTAGTTCATGTTCCTTTAGTAACTTAATGCCATCTACTAGACTTAAGTTTATGTGAGTTTACCTACTACTTCTTCTTTTTCTCAGTCGGTACACTCTTTACGGCGTGATCGTGGTCATCATGTCAAGTCTAATAAAATAAAACTAAACATTTCATGCAATCAGTAAATAGTACTACCTATATTAATTAAGTGAATGCGATTATTCCAATAAGTGAAATTTAGTGAATTACTATGAATTAATAATTTGTGTAAAAATAGCTCTGTGTATAGACGGATACACCGTTGAAATATGTACATGGTTTACAAGTACAGTACTCTTACGTTATGAGCAATGGGTACGTATATAATAAGTTTATCTTAATAAAAATAAAGTATATATTGGTTCAATTATTCATCCGCTACGCTAGCCTGAAACGAATGAAAATGAAACGAGAACTTGCGCGTCAGTTACCAGTCGGTAGAGTTTAACATATGATTCGAGCACCGCTCTCCAATACCGATCAAACAATCGTGAATGAAATCCCCAAACCAATCGTGAATGAGATCGCGTTATTCACATCGACGAAAAAGACCGAACAATTAAAAAATTCGTGATTCGATCATTGTTTCATTTTAAAAGATAGGGTCTCACGGATTTGTTCATTCGTGATTTACCCATTTCAAGTAGCCATTTCCACACTGTCTGCCCCTGATACAGTAAGGCATGTTGCTAGGCGGGTTGCATGGCTATTTTTATTTCTTATCTTGTGGTTTCATGACAACTTTATCGGGATGAATAGTTCAGTGGTTTCCTCTTGTCTTGTGGATCAGACTTTTCCAGGGGTATTTAGGTTCACAAGGCCGCTAAAGCCTCTTCCATATAGTTGTCCCGTCAGGGGAATAGTTATATCACCAATGGTTGGTCGGGTTAAAAAATATAAGGAAAGGATAAATAAATTTCGATGGGATTCAAGGTTGGGATATGATTCTTCCCTTTTATTACATTTTAAAAGAAATAAAAGCTCACGTGGTCATGGTCGCATCCCTGAAGCAGATCTACCTCCTACCAGAGTCATGGAGGTATACCTACGAACTTTACATTACTACGTGAGACTTAATATATTCTTAATTTATTTATTTTAGAAAATTTTGCCTGAGCTTAACCTCAGAGAGGAAAAGAGTGTTTTTTGCATAATAAGCTAACCATTATGTTGTATAACTAATTCCTTCTTGCTAAATATTAAACATAACTATTTCTCTGTGTAAATGTATATCACATTCTCTTAATATTTATATATCGCGATGTATTATTCCAATAAACATTTTGTGAAAACCAAAAAAATGGACAAACTTATATAACAATCCTTTTACTTTTTTCATCATTACCTATTTCCCATGACTCTGCTTGCATAGAAAGTGATAGTTGTATATTTCAGGATTGGCGATTAAATTTGAATATCTCACTGAAAAAAGGATTCCCAGTTTTACTTTTTTCCTTATTTATAGCGTTATATTGTTCAGTTTACACTTCATAACTATGTATATAGATCCATAACTAGAGCACTTATGATAAAGTTAAATAATACTGGATACTACCATCTAGTAGAAGTCAAGTTATAAGTTAACAGACAGGAAGGAAGGAATATATATATATATATATATATATATATATATATATATATATATATATATATATATATATATGTATATATATATATATATATGTATATATATATATGTATATATATATATATATATGTATGTATATATATATATATGTATATATATATATATATATATATATATATATATATATGTATGTATATATATATATATGTATATATATATATATAGAGAGAGAGAGAGAGAGAGAAATGTGGGATTTCTAAAAAAATATTTCAAGAGATAAGGATATGATCATGAAATATATTATTGTTACAAATTAAGGACGACTAGAAGCTAAAGAACTAAGAAACAACTAATTACATTTACCTTTAATATTTGTAAGAACGTTTGATGGCACATACTTCTAAAACTTTTGATTACGCAGTATATTTATAGAAATTTGGTGCATTAAAACGTCTAATATTTAATTATTTGCCTTCATACATTTTACTGGGTATAATTAAGATATTATTATTATTAGATTGAGTAATTTAAGAAATATGGCTCTTGCAACTACGTAAAACTTTAGAAAAAAAAGTTTATTTGACTTTTAAATGTTTTGCTTATAGGAATATTTCATGAAGAAACTTCAGGACTAACATACCCCGATGAAAACGATTTAGTTGGTTCCGTAGGGGGTATTCACCGTTTGCAAACTATTTATCAACTGAAGACGAGTGATTTGTCTAACGGTATATTAGACACTTTTGAACAGAGGTCAGTTTGTAAAGTCCAATTCTTCAACTAAAACAGTCTAAGTCATACAAATGTTTTTAAACAGCGCTTTTGTTTCTGACGACATAATCGATAGAAAATCTTAATACATATAAGTTATAAAAGATTTTTAATTAAAGCAGAGCTACGGATATCTACCAGCTAAGGGGTAAAATGTCATCTTGATAATCCAAACAAAACTACCTTACACGTAAAGCACCTACCTTTACGTTTCCAAATTGGATGCTACGCTTAGCTAACACTCAAGAAAGCATGACAAAAACGCTGAACATGAAAAATTCCATGATATAAAAATTGTTAATGATAATTTATATGATAATAGATGTCGGCATCCAATAAAGTATCAAATAAATAATGTTCTAGATTCGTAAAAACCCTTGCGTTGATGCCATTGGCCGATGCAATCTTAACGTAAAATTAAGGTAAGAAAATGTAAACCAGGGTTTCCTAACCTTTTTTTTTGTTGAGGCTCCCCGGACTATAAATTATATTTTCATGCCCACCCCCCTTTACTTTTTCATGCCCTTTGATTTACTAAATTAAATAAAAATGGTAACTGAAGTTTGTAAATACACAGACTTACCTTTTAACAGTAAGACAATAATTTTACACACTCAAACTGATTTCTCAACAAAAAATGTACACCAAAACAAAAAAATTTTCGGAAGTTGGTGATAATAATATTGAATATGATATTTAATTTCATTAATTTTATGTATGTAAATTAAACATTACATTGTAATGTTATTTGTTAATATTGTTTGTATATTTTTTGTTTTTTCTTCTGAGGCGCGCCCCCCTGGTTGGGAACTAATGATGTAAACAATAAGGCCATATTAACTTAGTCTAGCTATTTAGGCAATTTTGTGTTTTTGCATTTTGTTGTATGGATTATATTTAAACGTTTAATGATTTAAACCGCAAAAATGATAAAATATCCGAACTATGGAAATGAACCCTAATAGTTAGAGAAAATGTCAATTGGAAAAAGATATATGAAGAATCAAAATAGACTCAGATGTTCGATACGGAGTTTCAACTCCATGGAAGTCGAGCGCCTCAAAATTGAGAGTCACAATGCCAAATTAAACAATGCCATTTTTATTTGTTGTATAGCTATACACTTTTTTGTTTATATATTTGTTGTATAGCTATATTTATATCTTCAAACTAGCGCCGGGTCCAGACATGACATCTAAATTGTTCCCTCTTTCATTCATTACATATTATTTTATACGTACACAGTATTATATTTACACCTACGCAGTATCTAATTTTACCCTTTGAAAAATATTTGATGTTTTTGGCATATCATTATCAAATAATTTTTACCTTTTTAGTTACTGTATTTATAGTCAAATGCTAAATCGCGTAATTTTTAAAAATATTTTTTTAAAATACTAGGGAGGATTGAAAAGATTGCGGCTAGAGTATAGAAATAGATACAGATATTTACCATTTATTTTTTAATATCTCAAAATAGTCGCCACCAAGCTCGATGTATTTCTTTCCTTTGGTTTTTAAAACAATTATTACAACATCTTTAAAAAATATTCCAGACTTTCGAAATACGCGTTACTAGAGCTTTGACTTCTGACATTAATGTAAATATCTGCTCACACAATTTTGTTTTAAATTTGGAAACGTATAAAAGTCAGATAGTTTCAAATTAGGCGGATAAAGAGGATGGGCAGATTCTAAGTATTAGACGGCGCGCACTTTTTGCTGATGAAAAAAAATTAATTTTGTTAATATTTATAGCGTTTTTTCCATATTTCATTACGTAATCAGCACAAAACATTACAGTACTAAGTGGGGCTTTTAATGGTGCCACTTTGCAGGTAGTTATAACAATTTTTTTTAAGTTCCAGAAAACTAATTCTATTTCTTTATTTTTCGACAAAATCAAATTTGTTGCCTACGGAGCTGGTGATCTCAGGTGTCTTCATTTTTGGTTATTGTTTTGACTCTAGAGTATAGTTATGTATCCAAGTTTTATCAAACGTTACAAATCTATTCGCAATTAATTTAAATTTAAACAGCTTCATATTTTTGCTCGAAGTCGTAAATCCTTTGCCTTTTTAATCGGTATCCACCTCGTAGACTTTAGAAAATCCCAGTTTACAGTGAGCAGTATTATGAGTATATACTTGTCTATTCTAGTGAATCAATGTCGTCAAGCGACTGTGCAACCATGGCTCATGTACTACTGGATAATAATCAACACGAATATTCTGAGCAATGGTTTACGGAGTCTTATAATAAATTATTGGATCCTGTTTTGGCGGATATATCAAAATATGAATTACTGGATTTTATCGCCAAGAGTTTTTACAATATCGGTTAGCTTAAATTTCAAATTATGATTTGTTGACAGTTTAGAAAAATAAATATGAATTCTTGATACCTGTATTTTAAATTTAACTCTTCAAGAGTTTCAGTATATATTATATTTTATAAACTAAAAGTTTTATAATAATCAACTCGAATCGCGGATACCAACTGATTTAATATTAAATTTGATTCTCAGATTTATCTGTGTAGGATTGAAAATTATATTTAATACCATAAATTTACTAATGAAGGTAATGAACAATTAAATTAAACTACGTGATGTAGTAGTATTTCTACTTTCTTTAAGTTCTTTACCACGACCTAGGTTTCGTTGTAATGCAACATGTTCAGGTGGGCTATTAGCAAAGATTGCTATAATTATATGACATTAATATATTATGACATTAATATAAATACGAATGGATATTTGTCCGACTATTTTAATAGAATCACTTTCATGTCTGTAGTTTGATCATAGTGAGCAGATAATTAAACTTGATAACTTGCCTGACAATTTGCGATTTTATATTGAAAATGTATCATCGATACTTAGTGGACTATTTTTTTGCATTCTGTTTTATTTTATATTATTTCATTACAACAAATTTGACGTTACTTGCATATGTTTACAAAGGAATAAACTATGACATTTATAGCTTAAATAATATTTTGTAACTACTATGTAGGTGATCTGGAGGTCAGCTTAAAGTGGCAAGCCGAAATTAAAAAAGAATTTCCTGACGATGTGCATAATATACAAAGAATGGATACGATCCGGAAAGAATTAAATGAGTCAATATTAACTGAACAGGAAGAATATGAGGTAAAACCTTATATTTTAGTAACTCTAGGAAAATACGCCAGAGACAAAATCGTATTTCTACATTTCTTACACATGTCATGAATCTATATTCATGTTCAATTATTCCAAGGTAAAAATGATCGCATCATTATCTTTGCTTTGCATACAAAATTGTACTATGATTTCAGGACATAAATGAATTTATGCGTAAAAGGATAACTTTTGTTAAAAAGACTACATCGTAATTAGTGACGTTATTGTGCGACGAAATTATTATTTCATTATGCCATTATATTATTATATTCCCATTGTATACCAGAATGTTATATTGTTCCTAGGTATAAAAGAACTTTTAGTGAAAACATAAATTTTACAATTAACGGAAAGTTGTTAAACTAGCGTTGTCGTGTCATGAAATTTTATTTCGGCACACCATTTTCTTTACTTTGTATATCACAATGTATTATTATTGCTGGGTAAAGGTGGACTTATGTGTAAAGGGATAAGTTTTTATCAGATAACGAAATGATTATTAGTGGTATTATTATTGTGTTTTAATTATTTTCTCCCACTATTATCAACACTTGTGCAACAGAGTGTACTATTTTTATTCCTGTGTATGGATGCGCAAGGGGATAAAGTTTTGTCAAATGGAATGGTTTTTTATTTTTGGAATTTTTATTTTAAATTTGTAGTCTAGGTGAGTCAGCATAAGATCAGTTTTTAATTAAAACTCGTAGGCCTTACGGAAGTACCACTTCTCTTACTGTAAAACATTTTGATAAGTCATGTTAGTGTAGGAAAGACGCCTAGTAAATTTGTCATGTACTTTTTATACCCAGTTTAAGTTTGTTTTTTATAGTATTTTGGTCACGAATTATTTAATTATAACTTATTTTTGAGCAACTAAAATTTAAAATTTAAAGGTCATAACTCTCTTTGTAATATTCGTTTAATTTATAAAATCTTTTAATATTTTGCTGTATAGAATGGCTTGGAATTTTTTTCTTCTTAGTGTTTGTATTAAAAAAATTTCTAGGGAACTTTATTATTGTGGTAATGCTGACTTATCTGTCGGTCTCTGATGTGCTTCTAATATTGAAATAAAATTATAAGGAAACTTGGAATTCACACATAGCATGTAAAGCCTCGAAAACTGGGAGCGATGTTAAATATAACTTAAAATGATATTTTTTAAACGTTCTCAAAAATAGAAACGAGCACTTAACAAATTTCTGCTCCAATAGATTGGGTTATCGCTGAAATGGATTTTTTAAGGAAAACTTCGCTGTTTCGTTTCTTTTTCCAAAATATGACGATTTGTTGGATACTAAATTTCGCCATTTTTATACCCATTTTCAACAGGTCTACTTTTAAAATACTACTAAGTAGGATACAATATCAAATACTACTGATTTGGCTGCCATATTTCTGATATCCGATCTTTGAACAGTTAGTACTCAATGGAGCTGAATACAAAATAGTAAAGTAGTTATGAGTAATGAAACTGTAGCTTTATTTTTAAATTCATTATTTCTTTACGCCTGTTAAAGGCATTGTAGGCAAGGTGTATTTATAGTAAAAATAATAATCACTCTTGCAAATAGTCTAACAAAACATTATGAATTCTTAAACGCTGAAATTTTTATACGTGTTTTGAACTCCAAGAATGCTATTTTCACCTGCATTTAAGAAAGTATATTTATTATTAGTAAATATTATTTAATTTAGTATCGACAATATTTAATAATTGTTAAAACCAATTAAAAGTAGATTAATAAACATTTAACTCTTGTGTTAAAAAACTCGAGTGTTACAAGACTTTTTAATACTATAGCAATTAATATACCTCTAAATATTGATTTAATAATTTTATTTCATTTAGTTATTCGGTGCAAATATCATTTATTTTAGTAATCTACTAAAAGATTAAGAACTTGTTATGTACAATTACTTGTTATGTATTCAAAATAAAAATATGACATCCCCAGATAACTTCGTATAAATACATACGGATTAAATAATATTATTTTACGTATCTAGCAGTGTTAAAAATATTTTCAGTTAAATTTTTCCAACTTTCTAATTTTTATGTTTTTTATATCTTTCTAATTTGTAACTGTGTATTTAGTTAGTTTTCTTAATTATAAAGTTTATGCTACATATATTTATGTAGGTCAGTCAATCTCGGGACATTAAATAAATCAGAAAACCGATTTCAAAGTTGGATCACAGTTTTTTTCTCAACAATACCTAATGAAAAAAAAATTATTACTTCATTTGCCTCTTCAAAAACTTGTGTATGGATATTTTTGATTGTTAAATATCGATGTATATGTGCGTTAATGTATTTTCCTTTCATATTAAATTTCAAGTTTCTACTTGAAATCATTTTTGAAAAAATATTTTTGAAAATTTTTAGCAATATTTCTTATAACTCTTTGTCTTCTATAGTTACTTTTTCATCTAGGGATGGTCGGAAGTCAGTTTTGCGTACTTGTCTTTGTCCTTGGAAAGGCGTAAGAGTTCGATGGCACTCGTAATCCCTTTTCACTCTCCGATGTTGTGCAACCATAATTTTCTTCTACGACCAGACTTCCTTCTCCTTGCAAGTTTTCTCATCATTATTCGTTCCGAGAGATTGTATCTATCATGCCTAAGCATTTGCCCCACATATACAATTTTAGGATGTTTAATGGTTTGCAAAAGCTTACATTTCTGACAAACCCGTCGAAAAAACTACTACAAATAACCCGTCGCAAAGTTTACATTTCTGGTAAACATTAGTTACTATCTCAGCCAAAGATGTGGATGTCATGTGTCTGTAGGCCCACGTATTGAAAATTGTTATACTCTTTTTGAGATTTCTTAATGCAAAATTTCTAGAAGTAACACTCTAGAACACTAATTTTGGAATACCCATGTCGATCTTTGAATTGATGTTGAACGCGATAAAACAGACCTGAAAAAAATATAATGTTTTTGTTGACTTTTCCTAGGTTTCTATTCTATTGACATATTGTTAAATGTTAACTATTCAAATACATACGGGCTAGTACGCTTTAATACTATGACTTTTTAATTTTTAACGGTTCCATTTTTTTTAATCAAGTTACGAATCCTAAAAATTATGAAATAACAAAATTAATTTTACACCTAATTGATGAAGGTGTGAAATGATAATAAGAAATGATTCTGATATTTTGATATTTCTCTCCAAGGTAGATATTTATTGAGCTACATCGCCAGTTCTATTAACAGTATAGTAATCTAACCGAACAGAACACAACATTTTTTTTCAGAAATTAGAAACTCGAAAAATAGTTTTCCATCATTTTCATCCAAGTAAAATTTTGATAAAATTACGCTTATTTTTATTTATTTTTCAGCATAGTTTACTAGACGGTGAATCAACATTACCCATCGGATGGGTGAGCGTCGATCCTGTAGATCTATTATCATATGAGGCCATGTGTCGAGGAGAATACCAACCGCTACCGAATAGGACAAAAAGGTATTAATATCATGTTCGCTTGCTGATCTTTTAAAAAAAAAGTTCTGTATGAGGCGCGATCTATTAATGATCAGTAAATAATTATTTTTTAACAGTTAAGTCATAAAGTCCCAAAAATATTCACATTTTTAGATTTCATTCCCTCAAATCGCTTCCCGTTTTCGTCCCTAAAGTCTATAGCCTTAGATTGCTTTAAAAATGTTTAGTTAACGCAGTAAAAAATATGGCCCCTTAAAGCTTATTTTTTAATCTTACAGTGAACTTATTCACTAATCATTAACATTTATAGGGTTCTTCCGGTCGACCATCTTGAAAGTCGGCCTTATAGATAGGTCTTATAAAACAATTAAAAATCCAAAAATCAAAGATTATTAATTCTATGTGAAATAGCACAATTTTATAATTGGTTTGTTTTTATACCAGTAAAAAATTAATGTGAAAAATTAATATTTGTAAATAATTTAATTAGAAATACTATGTACCTTTTAATGTGTATAAATGCCTAAATGTGTATATTACCCGCGAGTTCTCCTTATGCTTGATAGGTTTCTTTTTCAAACTCAATGATGTTACATTGTGTTTTTGTAAATTCCGTAAATTGTGTAATTTTCTTTAAAAAAAAATTTAGGCGATCTATTTATTTCATTTAAAACGAAGAGACTGATTAAATACAAGTAATAAGAAAAAACTAGTTTGTTGTTTTTTTCAATTTTATTAGCTGTGAATTAGTAGTGATGGATCTTATAAAAGTAACAGAAGTGTTTTTAAGCAAAATGTAGTAATCAAGAAATTATTATATTTTTAGTTTACAACAAGGCGTAGTTCATTGGTGATGTGTCTCAGAATGAGCAAAAAAAAATAAAAAAATTTCATAACATCTTGTGCTACTTTTAGGGTTCCGTATTACAAAATGAAAAACAGACCCTTATGAAACCATTTGCGTATCCGTGTGCTGTCTGTCACAGCTGTTTAAGTCAGACACTGACTGAGGTAGAAATTTGGCAAAGCGATACTCGTAAAGTGTAATCAAAATAATCCGTTCACATCTCAACAGCTAACAGCCAAAAAGGTTTATTTGGAAATTTTCCACGGGAATAAATTAAATAGTCTCAAAAATTTTTTTTTATAAAATTTCTCTCTTCACTGATATATTAAAATATATGTTAAAATACCCATAAATACGAAATTGTTAAACCCCTTCTCTTCTAAAGTGGCAAAAAGCTTGTCATAAATATTTGTAGATCTTTTAATACAATAAGTGTAATGATTGGTTTGAAAGTAGAAAAAAATTCGTTTTAAAGTAAGAATATAGTCACAAAAAGCTTATATTTCACATTCAAAGAACTTTTAAAAGAATAAATATAATGATTATGTAGGAATTCCGTGTAAGAGAGATCGAGAAATACCATTATTAAATTCGATACATGCTTAAAAGCAAAATAATCGTCGGGCAGAAATAAAAAAGGCATTAGTTGCCCACATTATAATGTATACATATGAGTTCTGGGTTAATATACTAATAACCAGTATGAAATACTATTTATGAGCCACGTTATATTTTTTTTAATTTCAGTTTAAGATGCCGATACGAAACAAAAGGTAAATTTTACTTGAAACTCTTTCCTTTTAAAGTGGAAGAATTGTTCTTAGACCCCGATATACTTCTGTACCACAGCGTCATTAGCGATTATGAGATAAACCACTTATCAACCTCGGCCACGGACAAGGTTCGTTTTTTTCATTTTGGCCGAATCTGAACATTATTTAGATTTAATTAAAAATAATTTATATTTCTTCTGTTTGAATTTTAGTCTCTTAAAGTTGTTAAAAAATATGTTCCCACTGCACAAGACATGTTTATTTATATTTACTTTTTCATTATTATTGATGTATTTAAATATAGAAATTTGTCTCCATACTGCGCAAAAGGTAAAGCAATTTATGTCGAGATAGTTAATTTTTTCAATATGGCGAAGTGATATATTTCACAAATTGTTTTCAGACGCTTACTAATAAAACAATATCACGAATAACAAATTTACTGCCTTTATTATGGAGTGATAATTTAGTTTATGTAAACATTATATTACATCTATGCATGTGAATATATTTAAAAATGGTAATATAATTGATGTTAATGAGACTGCACTTTAACATCTTGGAGGCTTGGTTGACACTAAATAGTGTTATAGAAATATCCGCACTACTCAACTTTAGGGTTGCCAACTCTCCTGGATTTCAACAAAGCATTTCGATATTTCTTAAATTTAATTAATCAGCTGCCCATATCCGGAAAGTATCAAAAGTTTCCTTCTTTTAATCATTACATTACGTCACAGGCAAACAATTATTTGGAAGTAGAACTTTCGGTTGATTCATTTTTAATAAATTATTACCTTTTAGTAAAATGCGAATTATATTGGAAGCAAAGGTCTAAAACATTTTGTTTTCGTTTTAGTATTATATGTCTTGATTATTCTAGCTTATAGTTGATTTATTTCTCCTCAATAAAAATAATAAAAGGTTTGTTTAATATTATTGTTCTTCCCGGATTTTTCTCGTCACAGGTTGGCATCTTTATTTCTATTTGGTTTTGAGCATTTAATTAAATAAGTTCCTACTGCTTTATTTAATGACGGTATATGTTTCTTTTAGAAGTTATTATTATAATCATCATTTTATATTTCCTCACTAGACGCATATATTTATCTATATATATAATGAAACGGCAGAATTAGCGTGGCTGCATTTTGAAGAAATTTACAACAAAATGGTTAAGGATTACAAAATAAAAGTAATAGAATACAAAAATATAATTTTTGGAATGTTCATATATTTGTTTTTTTTTCGAATACGCAGCACGTACAATTAGTAACTAAATTATTTAATTATTTTTTTAAAAATACATTTTAATGAAAAAAAATGTTAGACCCCTTTCATTATTAATGGACGCACATATCATCAAAATACCATTCAAACAATTTTTAATTGAAGCGTGGATTAAAATTACAAGAAAAAAATATTTTCAGATTTGATGGATAAATATCCTAGCCAACTCTTTCAAAATGAAATTTCCTGTTTAAGAAACATACTTAAATTTTCTTTCCGAGCACCCAATATAATGTTAAATAAGTAAATGATATCAGAATGAACAAAATGATTCAGAAGATTAATAAAAAAAAACCGTTCTTAATCTTTACTAACTTAATCTAAATTTTATTGAATTTATCCATTTTCATGTTATATAAATTTTACTTGCAGATATTATTATATGTTGATGGATTTGAAAATACAACTTGATTTAACCTAATATGTAGTTTTTATTCGAGAATAAATTTTGAGACATTTTCAGCAAATTCGCTGTGAAGCGGGATTTACAGTTAACGAAGACATCGTTTTCTCTGACAGAGTATGTCAAGGAAATTTGTTGGCTGATAATACAGATGACATAGTAAACAACATAGCAAACAGAGTTAGCCGTATAGTCGGTCTGTCTTTGATGAATTCGGAAGAATTTCAGTTTGTGAAGTACACGGCCGGAGGGCATTATGGTCTGCATTACGATATGGCACCGGTAAATTTCCAAGTTATTTTTATTGAGATAAAATATAGTTGAATGAAGTATCTTGAAAAGATATCGATTTATTTTTTTCGGAACTTTCCTTTCTAGAAATATAACCGAAAAATTGTAGCATCTAAAGTTTTTCCATTTATCGTTTTTGAGGGGTAAATATACCAACATACCTTTCCTGTAATATACAAATATAATATATAAAAAATATTATTCCTAATTGTTTACCTCTACATAACTACCAAATAATTTCGGACCGTAATTTTATTAAGCACTAGTTTATTTGTACGATAGATTAGTAGAAAGAAGTATAAATAGAAAACAAAATATTACATTACTACCATACTTAATTATCCCGCAGTAATTACCAAAACGTACCAGAAAAACATGTCTGAGGACTCCATGGAATGCTTTAATCGAGTTTTATTATCTACAATGTGCGCCTAGCTTTGAACAACTCAAAACTATCTGTTCTGATATTACCAGATTTTAATAATTTGTTCAATTCTGTGGACTCCGACATCTTGACATATTGAATTGAATCAATAAATCTGTCTCAACAATATGTTTGTTGGTTAAATTCCTATCTTTGAGGCCGCAGATAGGCAATAAAAGGAAAATCATTTAGGAAAAATTGAGTAACCCATCCTTATTCCGTCCCTGCCACTAATGCATCCTTTATTTTCCTTTTATTTAGTCTTATAATAACGCCCTGTAATTTTCTTCTACTTTATATTGTGAGAGTATTTAATTAGCATTCACTTAGCGTCCACCATAGCACTTATTTTGTTATTTTAATTAATTGTTTTGTGCTATAATTTAGCTCAGATAGCAACGAGTCCGCCTCTGTAAACTTTGTTTTCTACGCTTTTAATAAAGTTTGATAAAGAAATAAATATAATTTTTTTTGTTTTCCAAACTTAAGTTTGAATATTTATAGTAAAAGACAAATTGCACATAGATATAAAACTTAACTTTTCGCAAAAATGATTTAAAGTTTATTAAAACTGTAAACGGTATGTGAATTTTATTTTAAAAGCCTCCCTCAATGAATCTTTACTCGTCGGTACTGTGATGTTGCGGGAATAAAATATACGCCCTTATTCCGCACACCCATTCAAATTTTCTTTCTCAGTATTAAATATTAAATTAAATACTTTACTTTAATTTAAATCCCAATATGGAGTATGTAAGAACAAAATAATTATTATCTATATAATTTTACTCTAAAAACCACGAGGCTAAGACAGATGGATAGATAGACGCACGGATGGATACAACGAAGATATAAGGGTCTCTTTTTACACTAGGGAACCGTAAAAACTTGAAGTTGAAAAAACAGTGTAATTTTTGTGCAGACACTCTCAACATAATAATAATCACAAAAGCTGTATACTTTCTTATATTATGTTGTTTTAAAAATAGAGTAAGTGTAAGTGCCCAATTCAAACATTGGTCTGCTTGTAATAATAATTTAAGGACAAGTAGATAATTAACTAGACAATATGTTTATATAATGAATAAGATTTAACTTCGGAAAAAATACAGTGTATCATCAATAACTATTTCATTGTTTATTAGTTAAATTGATATTTCCTGCAAGAATTATGTTTTCCAAGACAGGCTTGGTTTAATTTTTTTTGACTTGATTACTATTCTTATTGACGCTAAATGTTGAATTTGCAAGTGCTAAGAGATATTGCGAATTTAAATAAAAATGTAAACAAAATATAAATATCCAAAAATTCAAATTCAAATTCAAAGGATAGTGCAAAGAGATCTTCATAGTTTAACGTCTGATACGGTTTCTTTGCAGCAAAAGCATCTTTCAAGTCGATTCCTTTCAAATAATCACCAGAAGATTTTTTTTTAAAATACTCTTTTCTTGTGGATACTCTGTCATTTTAAGAAAGAAGAAACATAAATTATTATTGGTGCTAAGCTGCATTTACCTATTAATATAAATTTTTGGAGCACCTAAAGGAAATACGATTTCTGTCAATACTTGTAAATTTTGTGTTCCATTCTAGCTGTCAACCAACATATTTCGGAAACTAATCCATCTGTAGATGCAGTATAAGCACATAATTTTTATTTACATAAGCGATACCAGCTGGCAAGTCATGATAATATTTTTACTTCTAAAATATATCTGTAAGACAACTTTATCATTATTACTTTATTTCAACGTCATCATTATATGAATATTATACGTCAAACTGAATTACTACTAACACTTAAAATTGTTTTACTTCTTATCATTTCAGACACAAGAGGTACTTGAAAGCCATGACGACAAAACAGGGAACAGGATGGCAACAGCAATATTTTACGTTAGTTCAATTTATTGCTCAAATTAATATTGATGATTGTATACGTACGATTTTACCAATCATGATTTTATATTAAAACTAACTATAAGTTAGTATTTTCTAAATTTGTTTTTTTTTTACTCACTGATTTATATCCTTGCAATTATATAATTTTCGTTGCAAAAATATTAATGAAAGATGTTTGGTATAGTTTACACGTGTACTTAGAGTATAGAATTATGCATAAAAAACAATGGCCTGTCTACCGTAAATAAGGTTTTGCGTTTGATAATATAACGTTCAAACGCAAGACCCTATTTATAATTTTGGGCTAAAAAATCGGGATGCCACTCACCAACGTTACGACTTAAAACACGCTATTGGATGGAAGGATAGAATATACGATTAAATACACGCTGATAAAGACGGGTGACATTAAGTTGGTGGCGCGGGATTTTTGACTTACGCATTGAGTCGTAGTAAAGTCGGCCACGTTGTCTGATAAAAGTCCGCAATTGTCGGCCGCCGACTCACCACCTGTAAAAGTCGTTCGTCTGCGTCGCGTGTTCAACGTTATAGCAAAATCGTCGAAAGCGATTAAGACGTCGAGAACGATTGCAGCTGAATACAAGTCATAATTTGTTGCAAAACTTATTTGTATATTAATTATTTATAGCTACCATACTTAGTTACAAGTTCAAATAAAATTAAATGATACCTATTTAGTAAATTGAGATATACGTGCGTTGATTTTGTAGCATATTGTTTGGAATCTAATGTATGGAGTTTTCATATTATGTGGATCACAATACATATTTAATATTTGTGTGAATTTGAATATTACAAAATATCTTCTGGAATGTTCTTTTAATTTGTAATAAAATTGTTAATTTGCAATGTTACATTCATACTACTTATTTGACTAATAATAACTCGTGAATAATAGAATAATAGATTACACATATTTTTTTAACTGACTATGAAATAATCTCTCGATATGAAATTGTTATTTTTAAAACCGCTTGATATAAAACAACAAAAATCTGTGTCCAGTTTCCATTGAAAATTTTTATTAAATTCGAATAGTTTATTTTTAATTAAACAAAATAAATATACGATTTAGCACTATAAGCGTTCCATGCACTTTTAAGCATTATAAACATTTAATGGAACCTAGTGTTTCTATTAAACATTCACAACGTTTGATGTTACTTCGTTGATTTTTGGATTTTCCCTGGTGCTGTGAATGTCTCGTTATGCTGAGGATTTTGAGTCGAGAAAAAAATAATGTCTAAAAGCCATATATCTTTGTTGCGTGAAGCAAAAAAGTTAAAATTTCTACAATGCATTTTTATTTAAAAAACTATAGGCCTTGGTATAAGTTATTAATAGATGGCTTGATATCCCAAGCTGTTGATGAAAAAAAGGCATTTGACACGCAGACACATGGGCACATGAACAACCAAGTGATCTTATTAGAGTTAATTTCTTTTTTTTTGGTTTTGATCGAAACCCTAATAACGAAATAAATAAGACATATTTATAAAAAAATTGGTGAAGTACAAATTTATGAAGACGTTTAGTCCAATATGCATTGGACTAAACGTCAAGCAGAGATAAAAATTATTGAAATAATTTTTATTGAAAATTTTGGCCAGATTTTTTTTTCACATTTTTCTGATTTAATGTTAAATATAATTTCTCGTGGTGGCTGTTTAACATTTACAGAAATAATTGATAGAATTTCGGTATACTTATTAAAATTGGGTAGACCAGGCTTTTTTTATTACAAAATGTTAATTTTAAGCTACATATAAATGTCATTAAATAAAATTTCAGCTGAACGACGTACCTCGAAGTGGAGCTATAGTATTCCCTAAGCAAGAAGTTGTCATCCAACCCGCACGAGGTACAGTACTCGTGTGGCGTAACCTCTTGCCTTCCACTGAACCCGATCTGCGTACATTACACGGTGCTTGTCCTCTTATACAGGGTCACAAATGGAGTAAGTTTGAAGTTTTATTTTTATTAATTCTCAGATACTTTGTGAATAGAACTCATAAAATATTAAAAAATTATTACAACAGAAATGAAAATATCAACAAAATTACATGAAAATAAAATATTGTAGACAAGACGTGAAATTAAGTGTAGACAAAAACTAAGAAAAATGAGTTCATACTTTCTTTGAAGTCTTCAAAATATTTAGTAAAAATGCCTTTTTGGTGAAAGGAACCACGTCATACTTGGGTAAAGATAAATTTCAGCTGTGTTTAGAGAAATATTTGGTATTACGAGACTGAGCAAGGTTAATGCAAAATAATAAGCAGAGAAGTCACTTTTCTACTTTTCAGGTAATAACTTATTTAGTTTTAAGAATTTACGTGAATATTGTAAATTCTTAATATATATTAGAAAATTCATTCGATTAAATATTTTCATTTAAAAAAATGGTTAAAAATGTATGATACATAAAATTTCTTAAAATATTATAAATCGGAAGCAATTTTATAATTTTATGTATGATGGATAAAATTTCTTCCGATTTACATTTGTTTATTTATATATTTTTAATAAACAGTAACCTGTTACAAAAAAACACGAAATAAGTGGTTATAAAAAGTTATAAGTAAGTAAATACTAACGGAAAATCCCTTAAAGCCTTATGTGTCTTAGATTTTCGACCATTTTTCTAAATACCATTGCAAATCGAATGGCTGCAAGAAATATTCTTAATCGGATTCTGTTAAACAATTGCTGCTATACATTATAAACAATGTTTTGCTTAGTTTAGCAAAAAAAGACTAAACATGGCGAAATAGCTTATGTAATTAAATAACTTGTTAAACAAAAATAAATCGAAATATCCTTAGGAGGAAAAATATTAAAATAACCAATATGATATATAATATTAAAATAGAAATTTCTGAAATTTCTACAAAATAAATTAGGTAAGTAACTAGGAAGGCTGCCAGCTATGGGATATTAGCAATATTTTTACGAAAAGATTAATGTTAGATAAATTAGGTACAATCATTTAGAACAACATTATACAACCTTGTTCAACTTGTAATGTAAGAGATGATGCAATGACAGAGTCAGTCTCTTTCGTCTTTTAATTTTGAATTCCCTTTTTTATAGTCTTCGCAGACTTAATTTTTGTACCTAATTTTTATTTTCCCACATTAACCTTTTTCTTAATCAGGTATCATGACGTTACTTCTCTAGTTCACATCTTTTCTATACTAGCCTTAAATTAGTTACCCTTTCTGGACGTCAGTATTATCAGATTATGGTATGTCGATAGATAGAAACACATTAAAATTAATGTCTCATTTCATTTATTAGCAAGTGTATGTTAACATCAAATTATTCATCATAAATATACGTTATAAAGTTAATAATATAATTCATGAAAACATGTACTACAAAGGTGAAGCGGTAATCAACATTTGGTGATTTGCATTGTACTCGTAGTTTATTTAATAAAGGCGAGAAGTCAGTTATAGACACACTCTATAAAAATACATAGTCACATCGTTCTTCTTTTCTTTCAGTTATAACCAGATGGTTTCACCAGGTCGGACAAGAGTTAATAGCTCCTTGTGATTTAGAAGTTGGACCGAAAGAAGATTTTAATATTTAATTATCTGTAATATTATAACAACAATTTACATTAAGTAATATTGAATTATACTTTGTAGAATATTGAATATATTTGGCGTTAATTTTGTAGGAATTCATTATTCACAATTAAATGAAACTACGCGATGTAGTATTACTTCTACTTTCTTTAATTTCTTTACCACGACCTAGGTTTCGTTGTATTACAACATCTTCAGGTGGGATATTAGCAAAGATTCAATCTTTGATGATGTAATACAACGAAACCTAGGTCGTGGTAAAGAAATTACAGAAAGTAGAAGTAATACTACATCGCGTAGTTTCATTTAATTGTGAACTTTGTAGAATATTTAAAAAATAATTGTTATTTTTTTGTCTAAATGTATGAGGATATTTTACAATATTGATTATTGGCAAAAAGTCGTATTTTATCAGTCAATAGTAAATCTTAAATTTAGATTTTCAGTACTGACTCCATAGACACACTTATAATAAAATATACATGCAACAAAATTATTTTTTAAAAGTTACGTAAAAATAATGGAAAATTAAATAATAGAAAATTTCAGACGGGAATATAAAAATATAAAACCTTTGTATATGGAAACAAACATATTTACTTTGTGAAAATAGTTTTAATCGATTTATATATTCAACACTCTTCGTATAAAATTATCAAATTATATTAATGTAAATATATCAATGTTTTGTAGGCAGTATTTCCACATCCTTTTTAAAATATTGTACTACTGGCCCGCAACCTTCATCCCAAAATCTTCTTACTTCATATGCCATTAATTTGATGGCTTCATATTCTGTCATGAAGAGTACTTAACATAGCGAGCTCAGTTCTTCTTTCGTTTGTAGTTGGTTAATGTATTGGTGAGCTTGTGTTCACGTCTCCACTCCATACGATACGACAGGTGGAACTTACTGTCTGTAGATTCAGTGTTGAAGATTTCGAGGTATTTACTATAAGACGGAATTAATTTTAAAAAAATATTCTAATTAATTCTGCATGCTATATTACAGCCTTGTCTATTTTTTGTCCACACCAATAAGCTAACCAAAGCACTCGTAGATGTGTTTTATAATCTTTCCACCGATGGCTTTACTAAAGATAAAGACTACTCTCTGGTATTGTCATATGATTTTTGTTTTAGTTGTATTCGTTAGTGAACCAATAGTTAATGAGTTGTCATAATGCTCCTGTATTATGGTTTAAAGGTCGGGTTTATTTTTGGCGAAAATGAATAATGTCGACGAAACGAAGATAAGTAAAGCTTTTTCCGCTCACTAAAATCAGTCAAGGAGTGTGAATATGTATTCCAGGCAAAGGCGAATTGTTTTGAAAATGTTTATTGCTTTGTTTTATATTTTGAACTACTTGCTCAGATGGATTATATTAACCCTACTGGTAAGACATAGAGTGATCATATAAATGTATAAATTATTTAGGCTTAATAGTCAAATAGAGCGGTGGTTCGAAGGGCTAGCCATATTGCTCCTTTTTCACAACAATATTAATATCGTATTTTCCACGTTTCGGGTTTTTCCACGTTTCCGGTTTCAGGTTTATGTTTTTCGTTCAAAAACGACTCATTAAACTTAAACTGAGGCTGACTTACTACCATATTTTAAATGTTCCACATAGAGCTTATCTTCACCGGATGGTCTTCCACCTTTCATAATCTTTAGGGCTTATTTTACTGCGTAATGACTGATTTCAGGAAGGTATCCTGTGCATTGTCAGTGTAGCCCTTGGATCATTCTTCTGTAATTTAGGTTTTGGTGCGGCTGAATGTTATAGCTCAGAAGAAAATCTATTTTTCGTCTTACAGTTATAGGAAAGATTAAACAATATAATAGCCTATCGATTTATGTTATTACATCATTCAATCTTTTTTATGGGTTTATAATCTAAGATGCTTCATGGTTTTATTTTGACATAAAAAATGTTAGTATGAAAATGTTTGGAAAATACATCATCAATAGCTATTTTAGACATAATTTAAATTTTTTCGGAAATATTTTTTTAAAAATTTAATATATTTTGCGTTAGTTACCTTAATTTCAACTTAAATTTATTTATTGAAAAATTAATGGTTAAAGTAACTCTGACTTAGTATTCACATTATAATTACAGTTCAGAATCATGAAAATTACAAAAGGTGATTCAATCTTTTTACTACAAAGAATCAATGTATGGTGCAAACACAAACATTTAAAAGCCACTGAAAATAAAATACGACATACTTGTATTGTATACTTGGTTTTCATCGATTAAACTTTGGTAAATTTTAGCTTTGATTTAAATTTTTCAAAAAGTTTTTGGCTTTGGCAGATCGTATGCCGTTGGTAAATTTAGTTTTAGATTCAGGTAATATCCTCAAAAATATAAAAGCTCTGTAAATAGTTATTTTTAAAAAAAGATTGGCGGAATATGGAGGAAAATACTATATGCGCAATCTAACAAATATTTATAACATTGTAGAGAAATAAGCAGATACCAAGATATAGCAAATGACCAATGGGTAACAAGGCCAAACACCCTTAAAGATATTTTCGTGATTATAAAAACACGATACAACGTAATCAAATCAATTGGTAGCGAGCCGTGAACAGTGAGAGATAAGCGATGTTAAGACAACCTCCTGTGCGCCAGTAGTTTTGACTACACAAGGATTTATTTAATGTTCGTGTTAAAATTTGATATTTTTATCAATTCTTCCTTTATAGGTTCGAACAGCATGAAACAATTTAATTTAAAAACCCACTAAAAGTAATTTACAGGCTTTTAATCAAACTGTTACCCAAATACTTCTATTTTTACATATCGATATATAAAACGATATTGGATATCAACAATCATACAATATTGTGATGCGAATGAAGTGTAAGTCGACGACGAGAATTCATTGAATACATTATTTTGTTATTGATTAGTGTGACAATAAGTTAACTATTTTTCACTACAAAATACATACATAATCCACTGTTTAACTTTTTAAAACATTTCACTTGTTTAAAGCACTACATTTTACCCTAAACCGAATGCCTCAGTATTGAGCTGGTGTATGGAAGTACCTATTATTTTAATATCACTCTTAAAACCTACTTCAAACGAACCTAGAGCGAAATCTTCTCAATAAGCTTACTTTTAGGTTTTGATGTCTAATATATGGAGGTATGAGTCTATGTGACGAAGTTTCGTTACACCCCCGGCATATTTCAAGTGAAAGTTATTTCAAATACTTCTTGATCAGTTATTTTCATAAATTATACACTGCTAATAATTCAGATTTTGATTGATTCTTAAAAATGAAACACATTTTTTGTATTATATTTTAATGCCTTTTAGGTTTTCCAGTGTTTCATTCAAAATTGATAGCGATGATAAATGGAAGAGATTAAATCAAACTTAGTGGAATTATTACAATTAATTATGTATAAAAAACTTGAATAGCGTCAAAAAAAATTGTAGCATTTACGTTTCTAGCTGACAGTCAGCCCAAATTAGAATTTCATCAATTTGATATGAATAAAGTTCCTGGAAGGGAATTGTTATAAAATCCTTTCTGAACATAATTTCATTAATATTTATTTTTAACTAGCAAGTGATAATAATAATTGCGTTTAATTGTATAGTTATATAAACATAATCACATGTAATTTAATATTATTACAGTGTTTCGTACTCCCAAAGGAATAAAATTCCATTTCCCTCGAAATCCGGCTTTGACTAAGTTTTTTAGTCGCGGCAGGTTTTTACGTATAATAAGATTAGAGAAAAAAATTAATCTGGAACCATGCTTACGTCACTGACTAATGGATCTGTGGGCGGAAAGCTCTAGAATTCTCCCTAATACGAAAACAATTACCACTAATATCATTATTAATCTAACAAGTGTTTTGAAAAGTACTTTTTAATTACGATACTAAGCAGTAAGTATGAATTGTATTCGCTCTGTAGATTTTATATGTCTAGCTTGTCTTTTAGTTCGGAGATTGTTTAAACAAGACATATTGAGACTGAATAATAAAAATGCATTTAAATTTAGTCCTGTGGACTTGTTATAAAATATATTTCTTAATTTCGTGTCTCTTTTTATCGTAAAGATATTGTGAACATACATATTGTTTGCCATGTTTTTGTTTGCTGCGTTTCTTTCCGTAAGTTATGGTGTTTTCCATAAGATTTAATATTGAATTGTTTTGTTTCCGTTAATTTTTTTTATACATGTATTTATTTTGCATTAAAGAAATTAAAAATAATTTACCAAATTAACGTGAACGCTGAAGTTGACAGAAATTGCATTTTAACACAAGTAACAATTTTCCTAATGCATTTCATCCGCCTCATAAATGAATAAATTTAATAAAAAAAAACTAATTGCCGTAATTACAATAAATGACGTAATTATACTCTTCAGGCAAATACCCTAAGCCTAAGCAACGGTCTCTCGAAATTTTACCTGTAACTCTTAGCTACTTAGCGTTTCTTTGATAAATATAGCGCCTGTAATTAAAGAAAACGGTGTATTTAAATTTGTATGAAAGTAACCAAGATATAAAGAATCAAGATCAAATATAAAAAGGCAGATTTCAAATATGGAATCGTAGGCAAAGGTGAGTTTTATTCTGAAGGTCCCTTGCACGCTCTCTAACTTATGATTTTTTTAAGGTTTTAGCCGAAGCTCTTTGGCATTTTTTAACCTACATTTTTCTTTAATTCAAATAATGAAAATTAACGATAATAATTTCAAAAAAAGTATTAAAAGTTGAAGCATTTAATTTCTTAACCGCATTCGCATGGAATAAATTCACTGCTTTGGATAGTTAAATATTTCTTAGTTGAACAAATCATTCAATGTTAATTCAAAATACTATAGATGCAAAAATTTCAAAACTTTGTGTTTGTATTCTTCGACATCTTGTCAGATTAAATGTAATTTTTTATAATTAAAAAAATATATAGAATATATTAGCTCTCGGAGAATGGCTTAGAGTTCAATCTAATTGGTAATATTATTATGTATCCTTAATTTCAAATTATCACTAATTTATTATCCACTAACTTATTTAGTCATGCTCTAGTGAAATAACAAAACTTAGTAAATAAAACTGTTAGACTTATTCCTACTTTCATTTTATGATTAATGTAAATTGGGGATGAATTACAGTCCAAAATGAACTAAACAAAAATGGAATTTCTTATCTTTTGGTTACCTGTATTGTGGTAACTTCATTTTATGCAATAATATGCTTGTATTTAATAATGTAAATAAAAAGAAAATAAAAAAAAATTCGACTAATAATACAATCTGTGTGCTTTATATGTTGATAGAAAATTTCAGGACGTATTTATGAGCATAAAGCAAGAACTCTAATGTTCCCTAGAATTCTTACTACTATACTAGAACTAGAAACTTAAATTAAATGGAAGTAAAATATAAATAAATTATTGTTTAGCGAACTTACGGTTTGTTCACTTAATTATTTATAGGTGTGCCAAGACGAGTACTCACAGTCATGCACGTACGCGGGGCTTGTATAAGCGGCAGAAGATTTCAAATTTACAACTATTTAGTATTGCAAAAATAGGATGGGAAACATTATAAGTAAATTTCGTAATTTAACTTGAAAAGAAGAAAAAGTGCCTTGGATGATGTAAGGAAATGTCTTGCATTTTTTGAAACTTCTACCAGTTTACCATTTACCAAAAATCTTGATGAAAAAGTGACGGAATTTCATGCATTTAACACTTTTTTTCACTAATATTTTTTACAATTAGGGCTGACTAAAAAGGATACATTGCACGTGACTCTTAATAAAAATAGGAAATTAGATGTAGTAATGGAAAGTCAGATGAGGTATGAATATAGTGTACTTATTGGAACGTATCGTTTTGGTTAATATCCACGATATATTTTGTGATGCCATGAATTTGATAGAACACACACAATTTTATAAACGATATTCTTTCGTAATTTTCCAAAGGGCAGTTACTAATGACATATTTTTACACACCCAGTGGATTGCTCTTAGACTACTTGGTGTAAGAATTCAGTTTGCTCAGTCTAAATATTACCTCCAGAAATCCAGTAAGAACATCACCCAATAAACAGACTGGAAGTCTTACATTGATTGACGTGATCAATTCGCTTCAAAAATTCTCGAATTGATAATATTCAATTTTGTGATTGACACAGTGTTTTTGACGATGTTTGTTGGTTAATTTATTAAAGGGACGCTAGTAATTTATATAAAATATACGTTTTTCATAACAAGCGTATAATTTCTGCCTTTTAAAGTAATCGTGTTAATGGGCACCAGTCAATTTCTGGATTTTACACTTTCTAACCAAGAGACTTTATATTTGTTTGATAAAAGTATTTCTGACGCTAAATATATTAATTAATCCTAACTATTTCTAACAGACATACAATTATTGCACGTTGAGTTTTAATTGTTTAAACTTTAAGTACAAAGTTTAGGAGTTAAATATATGACAGATATAATGGAATATTTAATTGGTTTTACAGATTCACTTTAATATAATAAAACAGAAACGTCATGCATTTATTTGTTTGTTTGCCTTTTTGGCGCTTAAGTGTGCCAAGAAATTTAAATTGAGTTTTACATGTAGATAACCCATATATTAATGATTAAATCACCGGCAGTTAATGATCACTTCTCATTCAGAGGAAGAAAGCTGTTAATACGCTGAAATTAATTCAATTTCTAAAAGTAGTGGTAAATCATATTCCACAAGTACATCATATACAACATGTCAAATTCATCGGTTGATTATTGAATGGCATTCAATCCACACTACTCTCGCATAAGTCATGCAGCGCGCCGCACCGACAAATTTTAAAAGCCAGATCTGAAAAATTATGTTCCAAATAACACTTACCTGTTGAAATTATCTATATTTGTTTTTCATAATTTCTCCAAACAAAATTTCCACATTTTTTTAATACCACAAAGGCGAAGCCGTGGATACAAACTAGAAATATATATGTATTTAGAAACATTTATAGTGCCGGACAATTTAACAATAATGAATATAATTTGGATTTAAGACTGTGTTCCATTATGTCATTTTCTAAATTTCAAGCACTATTACCTGTGCTTGAAATTGGATTGGAATTGGATATTTATGTGAAAGCAAAAGGTGATGGAAAATATGATGGAAGGTCCGACGAAGGTTCACCCTCACATTGATAACTTTCCCCCAATTAGCCCGTCGGCAAAAGTTATCACGCTCGCGATATGTTTACGGCTTCAATACTTAGTTACCTACAAAAGTGTTAAACCAAGCAAATTTAAAATCTCATTCCAAAGTTGCTGGAATAAAATTTACGAAAGGATGGATTTATCAACACTGTGAATTTCGCATGATTTTTCTCTTAATCAAAATTTGTATTTATATTTACACCGTAGTGGATTACCTATATTAATATCTATATTCGCCATTGACGATGCGTAATTTTGTATGATGTGTTCATAAATATCTAATTTATGCCCTAAAACTGCAATGCGGGTGTAAATTACTTACGCCTAAATTAATGTATCTACATAAATTACTCAAGTGTTTTGGTTTTTTTTCATGCAAAATTAACATAAATTTTGGTAGTTGCGACTATAATATGAAACGTTAACAGAGTTATTCTCGTATTATCATTAAATTTATATATAGCATAAAGCAATATTAAATTATAAATATCTTCAATAGAATAGTACATTAAGTATACCATACATAATAAATGTGATCGAAGTAGAGAAAGATAATTAATAAGAGTACTGTCCCTGATATATCCGCGATCCCGACCATCGATATCGTTTGGCGAAAGAAGCAAAGGCGTTTCGTGACCACAGAGGGGGAAAACCATAATTCGACGTGGGTAAAATCGCGGGGTGCTGCTACTTTTACTATAGGGAGAAGCATTATCATATATTAAAATTAACCATTATAATTATAACGGGAATATCTATCTAAATGCGCGCATAAGAATAATTTAGATTTTTCTGTAAATTTACCTTTTGTAACGATGATTAAACAAAAAGTATATAGGAGAAGGATATTGAAATGAAGAAACTTAGCGCGTGTAAGTAATTTGTAAGGAGCGGTTGATGTAATTTGTCTTTAGTACTTATACATTTGGGATGGGACATTCCCGTTTAATTCATAAAAAAATTATCTCAATCTTCATACAATTCATCTACTTACGAAATAGTTTCTTTGGCTTTTATTTTTATGAGACGTCCAATGTTTTATGGATAAATTTGATAATCAATTTCTGCAATGTATATAACGACGCAAAGTAATATAAGTGACGAGCAGCAACAGCAGCATCAAGAATATAACGGAATTATAAAGTTTCTGTGGAGATTACACCATAGTAATTTAATGGATAGTGCCAACTAAGACACGAAGTGCACAAAACTTTATAAATGATATATATATATACAGAATAGTACATTGAATTTAGCAAATATATAAATGCCACGGAAAATTACGGTTTAACAGAGTGCGTTAAGCATTCCATAAATTTAAAATAAATATTTACAAACACGAAATAATGTACATAATACATAATATATTTTACATGCAAGTATATATTTAAAGACATTTCCAGTAAAGACATTTCCACATAACATTATAAAAAAAGAAATGAGCCGTCACGGGGACGCCTGGCAGATGTGAAATCGTGTTTGTACAAGTAATATGCATAAAAGACAAGATTATTACAGGAACTAAATATAGCATAATGAAAAAATATTAAAATATTAAGTATTACGAATTTCTTACAGAAAATGATGACTTTATTTAATAAAAACATTTATTTACAATTAATACAAAAATAATAAAGCATAGGTTATGTGTACCGTAGTAAACAACAGCGTCGAACTGAGTGAGGAGGGGTTCGCGTAGTCGGTTGCGCATGGCGACACGTCGCCATACCGTACACTCTACTACATATAGACTATATATATATATATATATATATATATATATATATATATATATATATATACCTTGGTATAGCGTGGCGACCGGTTCCCAACGATCCGGTTTATACCTCGCCTATAGATGTTTCACATCAATATCTTAAATATGGAAATCAGTTACACGCATGAACGGCTCAAAATATCACGTGATTAGTAATCGATCACAAAAGAAACTGAAATCAATTCCCATAACTTTGAAATATTTGATAGAAATTGACATGGTTTCAACCATTATTGAAAATCCTCAGGTTAACAATACATTTATGTCCTACTAAAACATCTTTGTGAAAACCAATGCTTAGTCTATGTAGGAGTGTTCGGTCGACAATAAAAATATTTGAAATCTAAATTTTGTTTAGCTTATTTTCTGCGTCAAGTTTCAAATTGAAAATTTGATACGGACAAAGCAAATTATAAATTCAATCTAATGATGAGGTTTGAATTTGGCAAATCATACAGTGTCAAATCTGATTCAAAACGTAAATTAAAAATATCCCAAACCCAAAATATAAACTTGTTTATATATATATATATATATTAAAACATAAAATAATATATATATATATATATGTATACCTAAGACAATTTTTTCCAACTTTCTAGAAATTGCAAAATTCAATTAAACAATTGCGTTGCTCTGAAAACAAAGTTTCTTTATTTTAGTACTAGCAGTATACCTAAGAATAATCACACAGTTTAACTTAAATAGTACTGTTCTACCTGAAACCAAGAAACGACATTTAAAGTTTATTATTTATATACAATTTTTTAATATAACCAAACAGTCAAAAAAACAATGTGAGTTTTGTTAACCAATAAAAATCTTCCTTGCCGACAGAGTTAGCTGCCAATACTCACAGCGCCGTCTATGGGGTATATAAGTACATGGTCACTGCTTACCGACAGAAGAGCGCAGTACCAATTAAAGGAATATTGTTTCTTTACATCTCCCTCCCCAGGGGAGAAAATTTTTAGCAAAATTTTCATTTTTACACTAAAGTAATTAAAATTAAAATTAAACCTAAATTTTACAATATATTAAACAAAACTAAATTGTCGCCAAGTCTTATTTGTTTTTTTTTATCAAATATAAAATACAATACTGTGAAATAACAAGTACTTAATATTGTACGAATACAAAAACTGTAAATAATTATTGCTTACAATCTCTTTCAGAATATCAACTAGTCTTTTTATAAACAATAATAACATTATTTAATAATTATTGATCTTTCGCTACAAGGTCACGCAACAAATATGATTATGTACCCGTTGGGGTGAATTAAGTCATTGACCAGCCCAATTCCTTATAGTATTTTCTTGGTTCTTTTGTAGACCAGGTCAGTAGATGGGTAAATTAAAATGATAATTAATTAAAGTTAGCGCTTGGCTACTGACTGAGACTACACCAATATGTAAATTTTACATTAGTGATTCTATTGTAGAGAAGACATTACCATTTAATTTTCCTAAGTTATTAAGTTATTTATATCTATGTAGAAAATTTCTACTAAAACAAATATAAGCACTCAAGTGTGTAATTTTTTTCATAATGACATTTACAAAATTTTGTCACTAGTTTTCCTTTCATTTTTTTTATGTAGGTGTTGGTGTGAGTTTTGTGATGTGAACGAGATGCGACTCTGACTTCTTATAACCTG
Source organism: Druceiella hillmani (assembly GCA_039881145.1). Lineage (NCBI taxonomy): Eukaryota > Metazoa > Arthropoda > Insecta > Lepidoptera > Hepialidae > Druceiella > Druceiella hillmani. The sequence goes on along the minus strand of JAYKKI010000014.1, from coordinate 13,125,701 downwards.
TATAAATTCTATAAATTTAATTTAATTTTTTTTTTAACAATTTTAAATGGACCAATCTTCAGCTCATCTAATTTATTTCTTTTAACTTTGTTCCCATTCTCTATATATCCCCTGTAGTTAAATTGAATTGAGTTCTATTTTTATCAAATATTTGCTTATTGTAGTGATATGTGATTTTATTGAATTTTCAAATGCTGTTTTCCTATCTCTGATCCATTCAACTTCTGATTTATCTTTATTTATTTCAGTTGGCAAAAAAGAAACATCTGTACCATCTGACAGGTACTTTGGTGCAAAGCCATTAACTGTATGTTCTGTATTATTATATTCATCTACACAGTTATGAGCAACTGTCGACCATACCATTTTATTACCTTTTTCAATTATTTTACATCTAATTTTGTTTACAAACGTTTGATTCAGTGTTTCATTTAACCCGTTAGAAAATGGGGCATTTACTGCAGTAAATACCAATGGTATTGATTTTTTATATAAAAATGTTTTGAATTCTTTTGAGTTAATTCCTGGTTATTGATCAGTGAGAAGTTTTACATTTCTATTGGAATCTGTTACGTTATTAATTAGTTTAATAAAATCACTAGCACTTTGTATTTTTAAGGTAATAATGTAAGAATATCGTCTAAAGTTGTCTACTAAAAGGTGTAAATATCTCCTTGTTGCCTGTGAGCCTCCAAAACCTCCAATTGTGTCTATTGAGACTATTTCAAAAGCTTTTGTGGCAGGACCTAATTGTGACATTAGACCGTACTTATTTTGTCCTCCCTTTTTATTTTTTATACATATCTCACAACTTTTACAATGTCTTTTAATATTTATCGTTAAATTTATGGCTCTATATAATGAACTAATTTTGTTTTGCATTTCTTTTATATCTATATAAAATCATAATTCCATATATATCTTTAAAAAGTTGCTTACTGAAGTCTTGCGATAAAATAATTCTATCACGATTTCTAAACTTTTTATAGCATACATTATATCTTGATATTAATTTTGATTTATTATTTTGTACCTATGTATTGTTTTCTTGATCTGTAATTATGTCGGCCAATCTTATCATGTTAACAATTTTTAATTGCTCATCTGCGTCCTCACCTGCTTCCAATACTGGGTTTCTACTTAAACAATCTGCCTTTATATTTTCTCTTCCCGGAGCATATTTAATTTTAAAATCATACTGTGATAAGTAATATGTTAAATCTCCTAAATCATCATCTATCTTAGACTTAATATTTAAATTGTCTAAAGTTTTATGGTCTGAATATACTGTAAACGATTTACCTATTAGCCAGTATTGCCAGTATCTTATTGCTTCTTTAATAGATAAACATTCAAAATAGATTTCCTTTTTTTCTTTTGGATTTGAGTTAATTTTTTGAAAAGTATGCCATTGGTTTTACTTTTCTATTTGGCTGTATTTGCTTTAATACTGCCCCAATACCTTCCAAAGATGCATCTGTATGAATATTTATTGGCAAATTCTGATCAAATATTTCTAAGATTGACTGTGAGCACAATCATTTTTTTATGTCTTCAAAAGATTTTTGATAATCTGCAGACCAAATAATTTTTTGTTTTTTCTAAGTAAATTATTGTTCTAAAATTACCGCACTTTTTGGTATATACTCATGATAGAAGTTAATTTTCCGCAAAAATTGTCTTACATTTTTCTGAGTTTTTGATATTGGAAAACCTTTAATTGAAATTAAATTATCTCGTACTGGCCGTACTATATTATTTTGTATTATATGACCGAGATACTTAACTGAATCTGAAACAAATGTACATTTTGTAAACTTTAGTCTAAAACCCTCTCTTTTTATAGCTTCTCATATTTGTGGTAAATGGTTAATGTGTTCAGAAAAAGTCTAAGAAAATGTAGGTATATCATCTATGTAGTTTACTGGAAAATTTGTAAGTTTGTACTTTCTGAAAATGTTACGTAGTATCCTTTGAAAAATAGCTGGTGATGTCTTCAAACCAAAAGGTAAATGTTCATTGATAATATCCTTCCTGTGTTACAAAGGCAGTTTTCTTCCTATCTTCAATTCGTAGCGGGATTGACCAAATAATAAAAATAGTAAAATATGTTGAGTTTCTTGTCTTGATCACTAGGTCATCGATCAATGGGAATGGTTGAGCTTGAGGTACCACTATTTTATTTAGATCTCTGAAATCTACATATAATCTTGACCGTTTGTTGTCTTCTTTCTTGAAAACCAAAGTTACCGGTGCCGCAAATGGACTATAGGGTTCCTCTATAAAATTGTTGTCAATTAACTTTGCTATTTACTCTTCTATCTCTTATTTGTCTTCAACCAAACACCTGTAAGGCCTTTTACTACAATATTTATCCATGAGTAGATCAATACGTTTTTCATATTCTTTGACCGTGCTAATATCATATTTGTCTTTTGCTAAGATAGATTTGTAAGTGTCAATTAGTTTACATATTTCTGACTTTTGATGAGTATTTAAGTTACTCATATTTACTTTGAAATCTTCTTTTTTTATATGTTCATTAAAATTTATTAAACATTGATCTATTTCTCTTTGGGAGTATTGTTTTTATCATCGTCCTTATTCATAGGTTCATTCTCTTCTTCTATTTCTATTTCTTCTCTTTTTTAAGTAATTTTCATCTTGAACCAGTTTATATTGTTTTACGATATCCAGTCCAATTAGAAAATCGTATTTGAATTCTTCTCCACCAATGATATAAACATCGGTTTTTTCTTCTATATCCAAAATGTTTATTTTAATAGTTGTCCAACCATTTGTCTTTTTAACACCATTAATTGTGATTAAATTATCACTTTTTGATTCATCCTCTCCTTCTTCTTTCAGTCTTATTAATTTGGAATTAATTACAGAAACGTTTGAGCCTGAATCATATATCCCAAATATCTTTAATCGTTCATTCAACAATAGTTTGACTTTAATTAATGGTGTTATTATTCGTTTTTTTATTATTGTTTTTTATTTCAACATCGATCTGCGAATTATTCACTGCTTTACTACTGTTTCTCTTCTGGTTATATTATTCTCTCTGTTTGAACCAGCATTTTTCTTCAGGATGAAAGCGTATACCTTATTTAAATTTTTACAGATCTTACATGGTTTTATTTTATCAATATTTGCTTTGTAATCATTTGCATTTTTTTTATTTTTACTGAAGTTGGTTTTTTTCGCTATATGTTTGTGCTTTCCAATTTTATTGCAGAGGCTTGCAGTTGACTTTACGGATTCCTTATCTATTTTATCCATTATGTAATCTGGTAATTCCATTACAATAAGATTTATCATTGTTTGGGTGTCGATGTGCTTGCCTTTTTTGTGGCGTAATCCACTAACGAGTCAGCTTGAAATCTAAATATAAATGAATATTTTACTTGGGACTAATCTTTATTTCCATATGTTTGACAAAGGTTATATTTCCATAGTGACCATTTCGAATTTTCTGTCAGTTTTATTTACATGCTGCTGAACCAATCTAAGCACTGTTTTTCTAGAAGATGTTTTAAAATCTCAATTTTCTCTTCATTCTCCAAATTGTATATTTTCACCTTCAACTAGGTATATTTATTTAGAAGAATCCATTCTAAACGTGTTAGGCGTCTTTTCTTGAGTGAATTTTCATTTTCTTTTTGATGTACGACATCCTAAAAATGTACATGTGTGCCTTTAGATATAAACTTTGTTTTTATTTCATGTAAAGAAACTACTCTGAACGTTGCGATTCTTTCGATATTTATTCTATTCTTCGGCTTATATTACGATGCAAACCGATTTTGCTGATGACATTTCAAATTCGTTCATGCATTCAATTAATTTTTTTACACGAATTAAAATAAGGTTAAATGACATGAATATAAATTACTGTGATTCATACTTAAAACTAAGCATTTATAACATCAACGAATGTAGTTTATTATTGAAATGTGATATATGTGTCAATGACTTTCGAAAAGGGGTATGGTAACATGAAGTCACCAAAATTTATTTGATAAATTCATTTTACGGTGCTTTATCAATTTATTCGATTTAAATTGCTTCATATTGGTCAGAGAAAAAGATACCAAATGTTCGACTGAAATTCTACATAAATGAAATAACGTGATATTAAAATGATTTCTTAGGAGCGATTCACTTTCATGAGACATTACATGAATATAATTATTTACTAAGAAATACATATTCAATACATTTACTAAGAAATACATAATACATTTACTAAGAATACGTAAAAATTTACTAAGAAATACATATTCAATACATGCTATCAAAAAAAGTGATCGCATTTTATAGTTCTAAGTAAGACTGTGCACAAAGGTACATAATATAAAAAAGAGCTTAAATCTCATCATAAGCACTTTGCCGCTGGTAATTATAATTTGGTGAATTCACAGATACTGTGAGCATTATACAAATGGCAGAAGAATAAAAATAATGGAAATTATTATGTATATATTGTATATAAGAATAGAATTAATTATTATTCTGTATTGTTGACTGCAATTTATTCGAATATTCAAACTCTCATTTGTTACATACATTTAGCGCGGTAGAACATATTTACATATAATTTCAGATTAGCTTTGAATATTTTGCAAGTATTTGTGTAAGTAAATGGTGCCATTTAAAGCACGTTATTATTATCAAGATACCTTATTTTGATTAACATGCAATCTTTAAACGTAATTAATAAAATTAAATTGTCTCATAAGAAAACAAAAATCATATGGAAAATGATGCATTCTGATACTAGCAACATGAAAAATTTCGAGAAAAAATTTATATAAAACTAAATTCGACACCTCCTTAATTTATAAAATGGATAGGAAAGAAACAGACCTAACAAATATTAATGAAACTCTAAATAAAATACGTAAATGGTTTTCAGTCAGTAGCTTGCTTTAAATGCTGAGAAAACAAAATGTATTTAATTTTTGCTGCCTAATGTACCAGGTTAGTGGCATTGTAATTTTGAATAACAAAGTACTAGAATTAGTAACCATTGCAACTTTCTTGAGTAAAATTCTAGACCATAAGTTAGTAACAATGGGCTGTTCACATATATTTACTAGCCACTAGATTAAGCTGAGCTGCGTTTACAGTTAGAAAAATTAGGTAGCTGACTGAATCAGAGACGGCCAAGTTAGTTTATTTTACTTATTTCCACAGCATTATGTCTTATGGTATTATGCTGTGGGGCAGTGTTGCAGATAATAAATCTGTTTTTATTCTGAAAAAGAGAGCAGTCCTAGTCATATATAATATGAAATCCCGAGAATCAGTAAAAGATTCTCGGGATTTCATATTATATATGAATGGAGTACGCAAAAGATAATTCACCACTGTTTTACATGTGATGGTTACGCTGAAAATATTTGGTACCCTTATTCGGTTCTGCAAAAAATTGCTTGCTCATAAATCTAAAACTGTATAAAATCTAACTCAAACCAAAAAGCTTCCACGTACTAAGTCAGATATAACATAATATTAAAATTCAATTATTAAAATTAATTTGTCATTGCGCATCTAAATACAAGATGTTGCCGAATATATCTTTGACGGATATAAGATTAGTCATTCAGTTAGTTATATCTCTTCAAATAAGTACTTCAAATGAACTTCAAATTAATTTAATAGTTTTACATAGAATCACTTAATATATACCGCTATCCTATTTTTTTAAATTGTTTGGCTTAGGTAATAAAATGGGTTTAGAATATCTTTGCTAATATTTTGATAAAGTGATGCGTATTATAAAACGTCATCAGATATTCATTTTAATAGATCTCTTCAATGATATTCTACCAGATGAGATACATGACAAAAAATATTCACTCCCAAGTATAATGCATGATGAAGTAAGACTTAAAAAGAAAGTAAAAACTACTTTTCGTTTGTTTTGAAATATATTTATTTACCTTTATTTCCTCCTTATATATGTATTTACCTTAATTTCCTGGTAAAATTTTACCAAAACTTAATAAAATATGATGTTGTTACGTAAAGATGAAAAAAGTCTTTTGAATTAATTTTATTCTTTTTTATTTTTTTACATTGTTTTGAATAAAATATTGGAAAACTTCTTGAATATTACCATATACATAGCTACGCCCTTGTCATAACAACGCGATTTTTCCCTATTATCCGTTATTTACACCTAGGTTAATTTTATTAATTTTATTTTATTAAATTATTAACTACCTTAAAACCGCACTGAAATTCCCCAATTTGTTCGATAGGTATTTTTTTCAGTAAGTTGCGTCACTTATTATACATCTCAAATTTTCTTCTCAGTTATCTTTATTACTATCTCCAACATGAATGAACCACTATACCATTATTTACGTTCACAACGTGTGCATTTTTTTTAAACACACAGATATTCTACAATGACCTTTTTTCAAATCCATTAAATTACCATCGACCTTTTACTTTTCTTCGACAATTACTTTTATCCGTACATAATGTTGAAATTAATTGAACATTTCTCGTTTTCCTTTGAATACTGTGGTATTTCAAAACTTTTGTACGAAGGCCATTCATTCCATTAATTATATTGATCCGTCAATTCTGGGCATAAATATTATCTAGAATTTTTACGGCAATATTTATATTCCCCCCACTTAATTTTAATAGTTTCGCAAAATATTTGTGGCACTTATAAATCTATTTAAATAATGACTTATGACAAATACTTTCCCTCGAAAATAGCTTTGGAATCATTGATGACCAAGCCTGACTTGTTTATAACAAAAAAACCACTTTAGGTAATGAAATTGATAAAAAATTTTTTAATGAATACAGACTGCGTCAACAATATTACCAATTTCTTTTCAGGTCATTTGAAGTGTAAATATTTATAGTAAACTTTTAAGTATTCCAAAAAGTTGATTTAAATTAAATATTACTTGTGCTTAAGCAAATTTTCACCTCGCTTAAACAAATTTAAACCTTGGAAGAAATTATTTTTAACTTTTGGTTCACCCCCCAAAACTGACCTCGAAATAAAAATTCAACCCTTTGCACTTCACTGCTGAAATTGTGCCCCATTTCTGACAACTGACTACAGAACAATGACAAGAGTCCATATAGTGTTGGATCCAAATGTTACATAAATAGGAATAACAATCCTATAAAAACTGAAAAAAATAATCTCGTAAAAAATGTATTAAAATTGTCGATCGGATGAAAACGTAAATTCTGCTTTAATAGTCATTTTATATTTTATAGTGGTTTATAAACGTCGTTTCTATGGCACTGTGTGAATCAGTAAGATCAAATAGAGCGTCGATTATCTCCCTTTGTATTTTCCATGCGGATATGTAATCAATTAAATTATGCCTGAGAGTATAGAAATTATGAACAAAGGAAGTCATGTGACAATGGAAGTCATGAGACAATGGAAGTCATGTGAAATGTCATGAGACAATGGAAGTCATGTGAAATGTCATGAGACAATGGAAGTAATGTGAAATTCGAAAGGGGAGAAAAACGTATTTATTTTGAAATATAGATCGGAGGCCAATGTCGGTAAACAGTTAATCTTTAATTCATTCAGGCGAGGACTACATTTTTATAAACTTGAGCAATATTGGTTTTTTTTTCTAAAAATTTCTGAGAAGTCTTGACATTTTAACAATTGTTTTTTCTTATTTACTAAGAATGAATGATGTACTAATATAAAGTAAGTACGTTTATGAAGAGACCAACAAAGAGGTATATACCATAAAGTTTCCGTTTTTGCCATTCTGGTACTGAATATTAACAATAAATTTAAAAAAGAAACGAACACTTAATTATGGTAATTCTGTTTACGATGTAATTTTACGGCATACTCGTATTTTTCGACAGGTATGTCATATCAACATTATATAACACGAGTTCTACGTAAATTTCTAAGTTGGAGAACATCAAGTTTTATGTCACCATGGGATTTATGACGCTTACATAATTGACATAGACGAAGTGAACTTTAACTGAATTATCATTGAGCAAACTTATTAGCTGTTTAATGCCGATTTGAGCGATGAAAGGCGATAATGTGGTAAAGGCTCCTGTAGAGGTACATCGAACGGTACTAAGTTTCCTGTGATTAGTCCATCGGATAAAGTTAGAATGTCCGCGACAAGATTACGACGTTATTAGTTAGTTACCTGTGGGCACATTGTCCTATAATAGAATTAAGTTCTCAACGGTAACTTCAAAGTTGTTGGAACATAAATTGTCAGTTATCAAATTTACGGTGCTAATATGTTGGATGGCTTAAATATAATGTTAAATTTTATGTACAGTTAATATAAATTAATCGTCTTTATACTTGCCGTGGCCAAGTGGTTTGTAGTTAAAATATTATATACGTACTCAATTTATCCTCTTTCTCAGATATTGGTCTCCCACTGCCTAATTATAAAATTATTTTGATTTCAGCAGTTAAATTTTAGCAAGTTATTATCAATTAACATAAAAAAATTTCTTTCAAAACTGCATTAAATAAGCAGTAAAATTGACGTACAATTTTAATTATAACATGCAATGTTATTTTGTATTCAAATACATCTTCAAAAAAACCAAAATATAGATAAAACAATTATGATAATAACATATTTTCGATTGTATTTTATCGAGGCACGCAGTTTCAGTTTTACTCGCATGTTTTTTTTCTCTTAATTTTTTATATGATTGCCTTAGTATGATATAATGTTGGCACATAAATTAAAATATTTCCTGAATACTTAAATTAATATCAGTTAATTTTTTAAAATATGTACTAAAACAAATATAAAGAAGACGGTTAAGTGTGAATATGACTTGTGCCTTGATGATTCAATGCCATTTTATCATGTTAACATAAAGCCTACTGTGTATATGCTTTAAAATAAAACAATAAAAAAAAAATTTTGTCATGGTACAACCAAGAATCAGAACTGGATGACTATTCCTTTAGTTGTGCTATGTGATTATTCTTTATACTAAATTAGAATATTCCACCTCAACAGGAAGAACCCTTTTGGTTTTGGTGTGCAAATCACTGTTTCAACATCAAAATAAGGGGTAGTTTAATTTTATTTCATTGAGTTAGATGCTTGAATTTTTTTTGGATTACAAAGTGTAAGATATATGAATTTGTAATAAAATCTAACTCGATGCATCCGTAGCCTATTAGAAAAAGATTTTGAAGGACACTCGGGAAGAGAGACGAAAAAAAGGTGATATTTGTTCCATTTTTTTATTCTGAGCTGTGGAACCATGAAAATATTCACATATATTTATTTGTGCATTGACCATTTTAACGTATACATATATCCGTTAGCAAACTTATTACTGCATGAGCAATCTCTAAACTTATATATTACTTTTATATGCACTAATAATGACGTGAATCTGTTGAAAACGAGCATTAATGATTTATTTCACAAATAGAAATTAAATTTAATACCGAAATAGTTGCTAATAAGTAAAGAAAAAAATGGAGTACCCATATAAGTACTAAAAAGAAAGCAGAAAGGACTATACAAATTGTTAATTATTTATAATATAACAAAAATGATCACACTCTAAAAGAAAGCAATAATATATAAGTGGAAATACAGCACTTTCAAATAAAAAACAATTATACCTAAGTGTGAATCTAGTCTTCGGATTCGGGAGTTTCGTACCCCGTTTGAAGTCAAATTACCTTGTTTTTTATAAATGATCGCTTATATGAATTACTTAGTGCCAGAAAAAATTCATAATATCTAGTGTATATATATATATATATATATATATATATATGTGTGTGTGTATATATATATATATATATATATATATATATATAATAAAACATTAATCACATTCTAAAATAATACCTTTAAAAACACACGATGTCAGGATAACGAAAAAAATAGGTTGTAATAAATAAAGTAAATAAAATAACACAAAACTATAGCGAACCATCAATACAACAGAAAATTAATGGTAACTTAAAGAGAATACGTAAAGTGCATTTAAACGAAGAAGAAAAACAGGAAATTAACAAGTTATGTTATAACTATGGAGATATATTTTTTGTAGAAGATTTACCCTTTGAATTTTACTAACGCTGTAATTTTAAAACATAAATTAAGAATAACGTACCAAACCCCTATCTATACAAAAAACTATAGACGACCACCAACTCAGGTAATGGAAACACAAAATCAAGTTGAAGATCTGAAAAGGAAAGGCATGATTAGAGAAAGTGTATCACCATGGTCTAGCCCTGTCCACTTGGTACCGAAAAAGGCCGACGCCTCAGGTAGAATAAAATGGCGAATGGTTATCGATTACAGGAAATTGAATGATAAATCCATAGAAGATAAATACCTATATCTAATATAAGCAATATTCTAGATAAACTAGGAAGAGCTCACTATTTCTCAACTATTGGCCTAGCTTCAGTATACCACCAAATAGAAATGGATTCGGATGATATAGAAAGAACAGCTTTCAGCACCGATAAACATTATGAATTCCTAAGATTATGCCATTTGGTCTAAAAATGCCCCTAGTACCTATCAAAGATTAATGAATAACATCCTTAAAGATCTAATACCTAACGCTTGTCTAGTATACCTAGACGACATACTAGTATACTTTAGTTCCCTAAAAGAACATTTGATAAAGTTAAAAAAGGTATTTGACAGTTGCCGTGAAAATAGTTTTAAGATAAAATGAGACTAATCAGAATTCTAACAGGAAGAGGTAAATTATTTGGGACACACATTAACGGATAAAGGTATCCGACCCAACGAAGAAAAAATAAAAGCTATAAAGAGACTCCCAATACCTAAAACTCAAAATGAAATAAAATAATTTCTAGGACTATTAGGCTGCTATCAAAAATGTATACCTGATTTCATGAAACTAACAAAACCAATGACCAAATTATTAAAAAAAATGCAAAAATAGAACTTAGATAGGAATACATAGAATCGTTTAATAAATGTCGCGATATACTATCAAACTCTACCATTTTACAATATCCAAACTTTAAACAACCTTTCATACTAACTACAGATGCATCAAACGTATCTCTAGGAATAGTATTAATGCAAGGAAAAGTTGGAACAAATAGACCCTTAGCTTACGCATCTCGAACCCTATCAGATACAGAAAATCGTTATTCCACCATAGAAAAGAAACTACTTGTTATCATATGGGCAACAAAATATTTCCGTCCTTATTTATATGGACAAAAATTCATTATATATACTGACCACAAGCCATTAACCTAGCTCATGTCTCTCAAAAACCCAAATTCTAAGTTAAAATGATGGCGATTCAAACTAGAATAATACGATTACACGATGGTTTATATGAAAGACAATATAACATAAACGCAGATCCACTATCTCGTGTGAAAATGAACCCGTTAAATGCTTGATACTGTACTTCGTAAAGAGAAAATTTCGGCTATAATACAGCAGACATAAGAGATCTATATGCCCAAAACACCTGAAGAAAACGTAGAAACTAGTAAAGAAACCCCTACAGACGAAATTCCTACCTGTACAGATGCGATAGACAAGCAATTGAAACAATTTCATATTAGAAACTCACCGGGAACGGAATATCATATAAAAGGTAGAATAAAAAATGAAAAATAACCTAACTATTAAAGACGCATTTATACCAATAAAAAACATAAAATCGGATATACTAAAATTTTTAAGAGACCATACAATAGCCGATCGAAAATTCTTTTGCTATTTTTGCGATGAAAATTGAAACCCTTATTCAATAAAATATATAAACAAACGTTTGAGAACCGTGGACCTAAATTATTCAGATGTTTAACGAAAATAACCGTAATGGAAAATAAAAACGAACAAATAGAGCTGATAAAAAAATATCACGAACGAAAAACAATTCATAGACGAGTAACAGAAACCCATAAAATACTAAAGAAAAACTACTACTAGCTGACGCATTAATGCAAATATTTTCAATATGAGGCATATCTAAGAGGACAACTACTGATTCAGATCACAAGTTCAATAACGATGTTATAAGAGAGATATGCACTTTACATAATATTAATATACATTTTACAACACCATATAACCCCAATTTAAATTCACCCATAGAAAGATTTCATTCCACAATAGGCCAAATATTTAAAATACAAAGATTAACTGATAAAACAGAAATCAGAGAGTTAATGAAGTATACCATCATAGCATATTCATTCACCAGCAAATTTTACACCATTTGAATTGTTATATGATTCTGATATTAGGTTCGTAGGGTCTATTATACTAGGGTGTAATTTACCTATTGTTGAGAATGTTATGCTTGTTTCCAAAGATTCTAGTTTGTCGTATATTTGTTGTAAACTAATTGGACGTAGATATGTAACAACTTTACCTTAATATTCATTGATGATATGTTCAAACTCAATGTGTTAATACTGGTTTGCAGAGTTTGTTGATTATCGCTTATTAGTTTAATTTTTTTTTATTCTCTCGCGAGTGATTGCATTAAGCTTATGCTTTTCGTTTGTTGAGTTATCATCGGTTTTGATCGTTTTCTAAGGTTATTTATTTGTTTCTCGAATCGTTCAGCAAACATAAAAAACTAATGGAGGATGCCTATAATACCATAAAATAAAAGTCAACAACAGATAAAAGGAAAACAGTAGAAGAATTAAATAAAAATACAAAGAAACCACGATTGAAAATAGGAGATAAAGTTTACAAACAAATAGCAAAAACATCACGTAGTAAGAAGACAGAACCTTGTTATATAGGACCATGTACTATAATCCGAGAACACCCTAACAGTATATTCGAAATTGTAGGAAAACATGTAAAATTTATTATCGTTGTCAATTTGGTTTACAATTTTATCAATGTTATACAACATAAAATTTATAAACATATTTCTAATTCGGCGTTATAACCAAAAATTTTTCCAGTTTCATTATCTTAACGCAAACATTATCAATCTTAAATGATATAAATATAGATAAATGTAATTACAGACAAGTGATGAGCCCAAAATTTCGAGTTATGGCAACAATAGTTTTCCCCACATTAATTCCAATAAACTGGGCTTCCGATCCCTTTAATTGCAAACCTCCAATTAAAAACTTAACCAAATTTATGAAGACCTAGTCGGAGTCCTATCAACACAAAATATAAGGATAACATAAATCAAAGGGGCCAAACACAGCTAATTAGAGAATCGAGGTCTTTCAGACCTGTTGAGTTGGGACCGATTGCTTGCGTGCGGCTGCATCGCGGTTACGAAGTTTTGAGGATAGATTGTAGTAAAGTGGACGAGACACATTTGCGAAACTTGACGGCGAAAAAATAGTGATGAAATATATAGCACATTAAAAACTAGCACAATTAAGAGATCATGCATTAAATACTACATGGGATAAATTATGATAAAGCATAACGGAAAGCGTAATAATAGATAATAATTAGTACTAATATTATGACCCCAGATTAAATTAAGTCGCATTAAATGTTATAAAAATACAATGATATAAACAAGGACGAAGAGTAATAAGCAGAGAACGACTAATCAATTATATTTCTTGGAATGTGATGAAATTTTTTGCCGAATGCGACTATTTATTTTTTACTTCATTGAAAATCAAAGTAAAGAGATAAAATATAAATATCGCATTTGAGAACATTTTCACCCATACATATAATTAGAATCATATATAAAGTTAAGGTCTTTCCTCCTACTAACAAATATGTAATGAATACTTGTTTCAGAAAAAACAAGCTGTAAATGATAAACTTTTCAAGTATTTTTACCTACGTATTTTTTTATTTGGAAAGGAAATTTTAAATATGTCTGACTTCTGGTGGTTACAAAACATCCAAAATAATTTTCTTTATTTTATTTTATGATATAATTTTAATAAACATTATTAAAATCTGTCATTTTCCCCAAGTTCATAAAAAAAAATAAAAATCCTTCTTGTATTCATCCCAAAAATATAGGAAGAATATATAACTTTTAATTTTTATCAGAGTCAATAATTCGCAGAAATAATTATTTTCAATAACATATATTTTTGATTGCCAAAATTTTCTCAATAGTACTTATATTTTATTCTGATAAATAGAATCCCCGTTACAAATAAATTAAAAAAAAAAACATTTTTTTCATAACATTGGAAATGGTTTTATAAAATAATACACGTATCGCTTACTATTCATATCCCAATAAATGGTTCTCCGTGTCTTATCGTGTCACTTTTATTAAAATAATCTATAAAGTTAAAAATATTATTGACTATTAATTATAATCGTTTTATTTTTTATTCAATAAATCAATGAAGGCAGTTTGGTGTAAGAACTTAGCAGCTGTCTCTGGAATTATTTCATATCTTTAAATATTTTTAATCGTTGTGTCTCCTCCGTCTATTTAATAATTCATTGGCGTTCTGTAACTTATTCTCCGTTGCCAAACTTTATTTAGAGTGCGGCTTACATAAAGCACATAAATCAAATTAATTTCCCAATAGAGTGTATCGTGGGTGTTTCTGTGAATAGATCGGTCCTGCTCGCCCCACCTTACGATACTAAATTGCATTTGGGGAAAGAGGGAACGGATATGGCGAATTGGAATGTTACCTATTCGTTTGAAAGTAGTATGTAGAAATGGTAGTGGTATTATGAAAAATTGTTTTTTACGTATGGGCCTACGGCTCATGTTTCCACCATTGACGGTTCTTGAGAGGTAACATTACCCTAAATTTACCATGTTTTTCATCTTATTCGAATTCTAATTTTCTGAATCCTTTTCACGGTAAAAATGAAACCCTTATAATATTGTCACGTCCGCTTGCCCATTCTTCCACAATAGCAAACTAACTTTATAACTTAAGACTAGTAGTGGCCAAATTGGAAAAGCAGAAGTTGAATTAAATGAAAGCATGGAAATTATTTTTTTCATATAAAACGGGGCAGGTGCTTTATTTGTCTTCAAGAGTTCTATTTAATGGGAACTCAGCGATATTTCATAACGTTATAGAAAACGCTTTATAATATATACCATGGCATCTCTTTCAAGAGGTATGAAACTTTAAAATGTACAGGTAATCCCACCTTCTATAGACTGAAAAAATCAAAATGATGTCCTTCAGTAACTACGCCCAAGCAAAAATGCTTTGATCAATCTACAATCGTAAAATAAAGAGGCCACTGAGTTATATGCATTACGCCTATTCAAAATATATTAGGCAATATATTTATATTACAAAATATAATGTCAAAATGTATAAATAATTTACAAGAAATACCATTAATACGTAGATGCATTAACTTTCATACATACTTAAGTATTTATGGAGCCACTGTAGTGCAAGTTCTGCTGGTACTTAATAAGTTTAATATTTATTAACTTTTTGTCACTGCGAGCAAAAAAACATTTAAAAATTTGATTCACCTGATATGGCTGCGTACAAAATAATTCACATTTACCGAAGCCTTAGAAGTAAATGAAAATATACAGTTTCTTCAAAAGATTTATGATACTGATGAATTGAAAAATATTTTACTCCACTATTTGTCCCCAAGAAGTGGTACAAATGCCTGATGATGACCTCCCACTTTTAAGCATTTCTCATTTGATTATATTTTCTCAAGTACCAAAATTACGTGTGACCCATCAAGTGTTTATATTCCGCTGTGTAGGTTTACAGAAGTTTCGAAATAATTGCGTTGTTGGTTGCCAGCTCGTATAACCTTAGCCACCTAACGTGTTTTTAGCTGCACTGGCACTTAAAGGTGATCGTAGTGACCGCTTTCATATTGTCTATTTTAATAAAATGTAACTTAAAATACTGACATATTAAAATATACACTACAATTTTTAGTATATTATTATTCATGTAATGCATTCAGCCTCCGAAATAGACCATTTATATACATTAATTTTTAATTCTTATCACAGGTTTATACATTTTACAAAAAAATCTAGTTGGTATCACAATTTGAGATCTAAATAAAAAATCATTACATATTCTTTCCTATTTTTAGTTTGCTATATGTGTGGCCTCTAATATAGTTATTTTTAATACAATCAATTCACTATTATTATGTATTTACTCGCAAATAATCACAATCTCTGGCGGCAGTTCACAAACATTTTGTTGGGAATATTTAATGCAAGTTTGATTTATTTTCTGAAAACATAGATGCCATATTTTGCGTTTATTTTTGAGATAATACGTTGATATTTTTATGTTTAAAAGTTTTTAACGTTATAAGTTGACGATTGTTTGGTACTTAATCCATCGTTAGTAATCGGCGAACAGTGCCCTGAAATTCTCTTTGCTAATCAACTTTTTCACATGGTATTCACAATAAGGTTTTACGAGGCCTTCAGCCAATTGCTTTTTGAAATTGAACCTGCGAGCCATTATTTGAGTTTGGTTCATAATAATGTCGATATATTCATTTTCTTCAAATATTTAATTAGGTAAAATATCGCCATCGGCCGTCATCGTCTTCGTCAAGCAATTGAGCAGAGAGCACATATCTGATCTAACCTGTTAACGCCGCCTATTGTGCTGTTGTGAAACATGACAATTCCGGTTTTTGTGCATTTAAATCAAGGTTTTTGTGTTGTATGTAGAATAGAATGAGTACAGATTTATATGGCTTTAGTAAAAATAACGGTAATGTCGCCTCTGACATGAACCCACAAATGGACGATCTAATTTCTCGATAACGATTGGAAAGAAATTGAGGCGGTCTTTTACGTCCATATTTCTTCCATTGCCGTCAGCTGCTTTTAATTTAGCATATTCAAGAGCTCCACTAAAACAACCCAATTATTCTCTCGTTACGTTTCTGTGAATAACTTCCATTAAAAATACCAATCTCAAAACTGAAAGCGTAGGTTTCCTCAGCTCTTGGTATTCAACTGGTTAACCTTGACTTTCAGAGTCTTTTCCTAAATACATGCAAGCGTCTTTGACATCAGTTATAAACACAATTTTTGTGAAGTTTTATATGGTACATATATTTTGAACTTGGCTTGAAAAGTTACTAACATTTCGTCTATGCAAGCATAATTGAACAAATATGTTGCAGATTTATATTAGCACATGAAACGGTTGGGATGTTCATCTCGGGTATTCGCATCATCGAAACGAAGAAAATTAAGCGGTATTTTAAATCTGTTTTTGGTTATT
Organism: Druceiella hillmani; assembly: GCA_039881145.1. Taxonomy (NCBI): domain Eukaryota; kingdom Metazoa; phylum Arthropoda; class Insecta; order Lepidoptera; family Hepialidae; genus Druceiella; species Druceiella hillmani. The sequence continues at coordinate 13,108,477 of JAYKKI010000014.1, read as the reverse complement.
ACACATTGATAAATTTCTCCGCCAGTTTCATCTGTGCTATACCAACATGTATAGTATGTATGGCTTTCTTTTATAATTGCAATGTAATATTGCATACCGATCAAAGCTTTCAATTCAAATACACTTTGATCTCAAACACATTTTTTTCTTTTATTTTGATCGTATTTTTCTAATTTTTTTAATTACATGATTTATAATTTTTTGTAGCATATATTTTCTAAAAGACAACTTCTTTTTTATCAAAGATTTTATATTCCCATGCAAAACTTCTTTAAAGTTATTCATGGGTTCACGGAGTACTTACCCAGTGGAGTGCGCATAGATGTATTATTCTTAGAAACACAATTCACTGCATAAAGGTGCGAGTGCACGGCGGGATAGACTACACTTATTAGTCAACTTCAACAAAAAGTATTCAAGATTGTTTTGACTATTTTGCGCATCGAGAAGTACTTAAGTTTGTTTTCTGAGTTAAAAATCAGCTCCTGGATCATATGTTTGGCACCTTCTATTTTCAGATTCACTGTGACTTACAAAACGTATGTCACAGTGAATCTACAAGTAATAACAATAAGTTTGTGTTTTATTAGTTTTGGTTTGATTTCATTATTTCATTCTTCTCTTTGTATAATTTGTTGGCTATGAATACAGCATTCTCTTTATTAACTGCACATTTGAAGTTATACCTATGGACATGCAAACCTAATGTGTCAAAAAAATCATTTATTATTATTAAAAATTTTGCCGTAGGAATAACATTTTTAAACTAAGGTAATTTGAGGTGCTGTGCACAAAATATAAGAGCATCTGAAATACTTTTAATGAAAATCTGTGTCCTAAACTGACTTTCATGGTATGACTTTTAAAAAATATATGTCTAACTCTCAGACGGTTTGCCATATGAAAATATTGTTTTGTCTGAAATTCATGTAAACTAATGAGATGTTTCCATGACATCTTTCCACCCTCTTTGTCAAAAAAAATTGTAATATTCAAGCGTCTTTCTCACAAGTGTGATGAACCTAAGAAGATGGTGTATATAAATTTTTTTGGTCCATTCATTGACAAATTAGGATGTCAAAAAAACTGGTCAATTTTTTGGCATCCTAGTTTGCCATCGTCGTGGTGTATTGGGTCGATCACAAGGCTTACGACCTTTGACGATGCGGCGCATCGAGGGAATCCGGAATTGATTCCCGGTCATTCGTCGAAAGGGGCTCGACTAGTGTTATGGTTGGCTGTAAGAGATTGCTCTTGTAGAAATGATTCCGCCATATGTATCATTTGGACAAATTGAAGTAGATAAGTAAATAAATAATTTGTTTGCCATTGTTAAACTTGCAGGACATCTATCAAATGTTACAGAAGTCACCTGAATACCTGTTTCTTTTACTAAATGTATGGCCTGTGTTAGAAGAACTGCTGTTTGATCACTGGTAATGCTGTCTGTTGAGAAATATTAGAAATAATTTTACATGACGCATTGAACGGTACCAAAAGATAAACTAAAGCCTCTTTAGCTTTGTTTTGACCATCTGAATCAAGAAAGTACCATAATTTACGTAAACATATTCTTTTACATTGAGGATGATCGATATCTCTTTTAGTAGTAATTTCATTAAATATTCTTCTTTCGTCTTTCTCTAATCAACACTCCAAGAGCGTCAAGGAATTCTTTGATGGATCCAGGCTGTCCATCTGCAGACTGTTACCATTTTTAGAGTGTATGAGGCTAAGGTAAATAACTACCAAATGCTTTCCGGTCAAAATCGTATATTTTTGGCCAGTAGAAATTCAATGTTAATGCAAACGCTCGGAGTTCTGAAGAGTATTTGTTTTTGTTGTATGAACTGTTAAGAACTTCTGATGCTGTATTTTATTCAGATCTCGATTTTCAATACCGATGCATTTCAAAATATGTTTATTCTATTTATAAATTAAAATTTTCTTGGTCAATGTACATAAAATTTCTTTCAAATTTACAATTTTTTTTTCAATGTCTTTGTTTTATCTTGAAGTGTCTTTTCTTTTTTTTTCTTTCGAGACCAAATACATTTAAAATGTTCTACGTGGCGTTTAATTTTTTCAGCAATTACGACTTTGCAGTACTTCAAAATTTATATACCATTAATAATATTTAATATAATTTAAATAATTTCTTTACCAACATAAGATAGAATGAATTTCTAAATTATTGATAAGAATTTCTTACCAAAATGGGTAAATGTAATAAACGATCTGCTGAATTGAATGAACGTAGTTTATTTTCCAATTTAGCGATTGCACAAAGTAGTCAGCTGTAAAATGTCTTGAATATATGACACTATGTTTCGTAGGAAAAAAAATCTCTCTGCCAGTAACATTTATCTAAATTTGTTTTCTCCAAATATCATTTGGAAATCTAAAAAAATAATGTTCTTTTTTGAAACTTCAGATTTCAAAAATTTTACATGTTCATAAATCACCTAATATTAGACATGGATTTTTGAATATTTATAAGACAAAAGCATCGCTCAATTCATTCAAATAAAATGTACATCAAGTCAACAATATAAGTGAATTAAATAATCTGTACGAGCACAATTTTTTAGAATAATTTATCGATATAACTTTTGAGATTACGTAACTGCACTCTCCAGGAAAAATAGACAACTGAATGGTACTTTAAATATGTAAATGAGATAATTTGTTTTATTGTTTCATTATTTTGCTTAAATTTAACGAAATACTACTGTGAAATGTAGTTCAATGGTTTTAGTAATATTAAGTGATATTGGATTTCCCACACCATCTTATTTCAAAACTGGGAATTTTTCAACGATTTTTGTTTATAAAAACTATAAACTACGTAAACAAATGACGCCAAAGTAGCAAGATGTATACTGAAGCCGATATCGTCGCATATACTCGATGTTGCACACATTTGGTGAGTAAATTTAACCTGTTTGCGCTTTCAATTAGTGATATAATGTTAGCTCGGGTTTTATTGTTTTGTAATACTATTCTACTTAGTTTTGAAACTTGTCACTAGAAAATTAGCAGACTAACGCAACTGGTTCTTTCTAAAGTAATTTCTGTATCTTGCCAGTGGGTTATTGTCATCGGAAGTTGAATCTTCGATCGACAGGCTGATGTCGTTTTCTTCTCCGTGGTTCTCTTGATGCTCAGGCTCAATGATTCTGAGTCTGACGGACAGTCGTCTTCAATAATAAGGTCCAACTAAATGAATGTTCATTTATATGATCCAGTGGTTTACTTTCTACGTTACTGCAGTCTTTATTCGGCATTTATAGCAGGCTTCCTTTCCATCTTCCAAAATTGTATCAGACTCTTCTAGTCATCTTACGATTTTTTGGTTAAGTTTTGAATTATAAACTCACAAAAGCGAAAGTATAACATTACATTAAAAATATGCTAACTACGTACAGTAGGTTACAAAAACCACATACAAAATAATATTACGTATTATTTTTATCTGCATGTACATATCGAGTAATCAAGCGCATAGCACGTACTGGAGAGGGAGAGAAAAAGCAAATAGACGAACATATTTAGAGCCCGCATAGGAACAGCATAATTTTAAAAATCAAGATTCGTTGGAGACACTGCGACAGACGTATTATTGTTAACAGTTAATTTCTTCCAAAATATGTCTGTGAATACTCTTCACCGTTAGCCAACATTTAGATTTGACAATTAAAACTTCAGTTAGAAAATTATGTTTAATGTCACAACTGCGAAAATCAACTTATATTAGAACAGAATTAGGAAAAAAACGTTTTTCTATGATTCATATATTACAGAAAACTGCGAATATTATGTAATTATTTTGTCTGTTATGGGAACTTTAAAAGAATTACATGTTCGATTATACTTCAGAAAATTATACACTTGTTTCGACTTAGTCTAAGGGTTATTTATATGAAACATTATGCTGAAATGACGTAATATGTTTCAATTGCAGTAACGTGATGGTAACGGTAAAGTTAATTATTTAGCTATATGTGTTATATTATAAATTAATTATAACAAATAAAAGCTTCTGAATTAGTGAAATATGTTTAAAAATACGAAGAGAAAATTATAAACAGGCAGTTTATTCTTGATTATTTCGGGTGTGTTTTACGCTAATTAGGTGCAACTGTCTAATAATTTCAAGTTTTTTTAGATAAGAAAACAAAAATGATTGTATGGACACTTTAATGGATTGATGATGTTTAAATAAAATCTGTCTCAAATGTTAGATAATCAAAAAGATAGAGGCAGCTGAGTTTTAGAATCAACTAAATGTTTGCGAATCCAAGAATGCTATAAGAATTAGGCGAGCATTACATTTATTTTCTTTCGTAACTTAACAACTCCAGTATTAATTCCATATACCAAGGTTCTGGTATATAAAATAAACACATTTGTTTATTAATTTAGGTATTTTTTTATAAAAACCTAATTATTAATTTACTTTGCACCTACCACGGTTACCTGCTACGGTTAGCCAATTTAAAAAAAGATTTACGTTTTATCACTTAATTACGTTTGCAAAGTAAATTATAAAGGTTTTTATAAAAAAATACCTAAATTAATAAACAAATGTGTTTATTTTATATACCAGAACCTTGGTATATGGAATTAATACTGGAGTTGTTAAGTTACGAAAGAAAATAAATGTAATGCTCGCCTAATTCTTATAGCATTCTTGGATTCGCAAACATTTAGTTGATTCTAAAACTCAGCTGCCTATATCTTTTTGATTACCTAACATTTGAGATAGATTTTATTTAAACATTATCAATTGGTATCCATTAAATTGTCCTTACAATCTTTTTTGTTTTCTTAGCCAAAAAAAAACTTGAAATTATTAGACAGTTGCACCTAATTATCGTAAAACACAACCAAAATAATCAAGAGTAAACTGCCTGTTTATAATTTTCTGTTCGAATTTTTGAACATATTTCACGAGTTCAGAAATCACCTCCGCTTTTATTTATTATAATTAATAACCATATATCTTAATAAATAACTTTACGGTTACCAGCACCTTAGTTCAATTGAGACATATTGCGTCATTTCAGCATTATGTTTCACATTTCAGCATTACGTTTAACCCTTGGACTAAGTCTAAACAAGTGCGTAATTTTCTGAGATATAGTCGAATGTGTAAATCTATTAAAGTTTCTATAACAGATAAAATAATTACATAATATGCAAAGTTTCCTATAATATATGAACCAAAGAAAAACGTTTTTTTCTTAATTCTGTTCGAATATATGTATATATGAATATATGCTGTTCCTATGCGGGTTCTGAATATGTTCCCTCTCCAGTACGTGCTGTGCGTTTGATTACTCGATACATACACGCAGATAAAAATAATACGTAATATTATTTTGCATGTGGTTTTTGTAACCTACTGTACGTAGTTAGCTTATTTTTAATGAAATGTTATACTTTCGTTTTTGTGGGTTTGTAATTCAAAACTTAAGTTGATATATGTATATATATATATATATATATATATATATATATATATATATATATAATTCTATATTTCGGTAAATAAAAACATTTCTTTTTATATAATATTTATTAATTTTTTTTTATATTAACAATAAAAGTAATATTGTTTTAGAGACATATTCTTGATTCTTTTTCATTCATCATCTTTTTCTCTCCTCTGATATTTTAATACACAAGGAGCGATAAATTCTTGTCCAGCTTCATGGAACCATTCATTCAGAACTGAAAGAGATTATTGGCAATTTCTTTACACAATAAATTTTGGATTTAATGAGTTTTCTTTGTGTTGAACAAAATAAGATGACCCGTGTATCCAAATTAATTGCGGAAAATTATATCCACAATCGTACATAAAACATTATTGGATAACGTTAGCTTTCTTAACAATACAGATAGTAAAATTTACTATTTACATTGCTGATAACGCTAACATTAATTTAATTAATTTTTTTATAAAGTTTGTTGCTTGGGAATGGGACGACGAATGCAGTACATGGCGAATGGAAAGAATGGACCACTTATTGAAGAAATGTAAAATTAAAGAGCCAAATTAAAGAGTCCGTACAACCTGGACGTAAGTTTTATCGAATCTAAATTATTGTGAAAAGAATGATTAAACGCAATTGGAATACTACCCTTTTCGGTCAAAAAAGTTTCTTCTAATGAAATTTATAATAATAAGAACAGATCATTGATTAAAGCAGCAAAAAATGGAGGAGACAAAAATGTTGTACCGAAGTAAGTTTTATGTAATCTTAAGTGTTTTGAGAGCGAAAGTTCCTTGTTGCAAAATTTATAGCACGGAACAATGGATCATTTAATAAAGTAATACAGAACAAAAGTTTCAAAGATTTTGCACGGAAGTAAGCTTTATATCATCCAAATTAGTTTAAAAGCAATTTTCAAATGCAGTTAAAATGGGATTATAATCCGTCAAAAAGTATATCCTGTATTCTAATAACGGTTTTGAGACATTATCTCCCTAGGACGACAAAATAGGAATAATAAAATCGATCCATTATTGTATAGAGTAAGTACGATCATTATTAACGTACTAAGCACGATAATATCAAAGATAAATACGTAAGGTATTTATGAAGAATTATAAGTCAATCACACAGGAAAACCTTTACCATCAAAAAAAAATTTTTTATCCAATAGATTATATTATATTCTTCATTTCTCTATATTTGAGAAAAAACATCTATTCAGATTAAATACAATTTTTAACTGTTATTAAGGTCACAATGTTTCGAGGACTTGGTCAGAACTGGAAATTAGTACTAGCCTAAAAATAATTGTTCAATTTCAAACTTTTTAGCTCAATAATTTTAAGAATTCTATCATACAACGTCTTTCTGTTACAAAAGAGTTTCACATAGAAAATATTTTGAAATATATATATATATATATATACATATATATATATATATATATATATATATATATATATATATATATATTTATATACACATTTTTTTTAAGACTGTAATAATCTTTTTTATTTCAATGCTAAATCTGAACCGGTGGTGAGGTCTAAAATACGTCATATTATGGAATAAAATATATTCTCATAAAATGATTTACATGTTACTATTGCGCCTCTATCCATTGTGTTAATAATAGAATACCTTCCGTACCTTTAAAAAGTACTGTCTTTCATCTACATCCTAATATTTTACAAACCCTTCCTAATTAATACGAATCTCTCATGATGTCACGGTGTAGAGCATATTATGGCAATTATTTAAATGTGGTGTGTTGCGCCTACATTTATTGCATTATGTTTTTTTCACAATATAGAAATTTACGTTTTTAATATGTATGTATTGCTTTTTATTTCATTTGATAAAAAAATCATTACAAAAAAAATTTTGAAAGTTTTCTATTTACAGCGCATCCATTATGTATTAAACCGAACGATTGTTATTATATTCAATAATCGGTAAGTCTTGCCTGCTGAATTTTTTTTAATCTTAAAATTTCAATGAAAATATTTTTCCACGTCTAATTTTATTGGTTACAATTTGTACTTTTTTTCAAATTACCAGTGTTTAAAATGTTATTTAAGACATTGTAAAGTATATACAGACCCCACTTTGATCCCAATAGGGCAGGGCATCCAGCATGTTTTGTGCGAAGATCTGGCTCAGATGAAGGCAAAAGATTCCGCCATACGACAGCGGATCCTTTTCTGGGCTTTATTGCTACGCCGAGTTTTGTGAATACCGTGAAGCCACCCTTCCTTACATCCGACATCTATAAATATATTCATTTTATTTATTTGTAGACGATCAGACTAAAATTAAAACAGAAGACAAACAAATATAGTTTTAAATAATGAAATTAAACTTTGCACACTGATTGATTGCAATCAACAACAATAATATGAAGATGAAAAAATTTAGATAAAGCAAAAGGCTTTTGTTTCAGCCAGTGGAAATATATGCACTTCTTTCAAAGAATAGTAAAAGTAGCGTTTGCAACCTAGGCAATAAACAATGTTATTAATGAAGAAACTACCCAAAATTAAGTCTTTTATATATTTCTTTAAATTACCAGAAGATTTATATTTACCCGTATATCATGTATTCACTTGCCATATTATATACCAACTTTAATTGATCGTTCGTCGATAAGAATAATTACAGAAATTACCGTATTTCGTCAAGCGGAATAACAAAGTTGAAAAAGGGATAAATTTTCTTTAACTCTACGATCTTTATTTATTCTACAGCGTTGACATTAAATTTATACCTAAATACTTAAATCACATTTGAATTGGAATTATCACTAAGTTGATTAAATTTTCAGTCAGTTCTTAATTGGTATGTCATGCTACCGACAAGGGTAAAATATATCGAATACGAGTATAATCAAGGGGCGGTGAGTGTGCGTTCAATTTCTACGATAAAATGGTACGACGATATAAAAGTTCACACAGAAATCTGAAGTTACTTTTAATTGTAATTAAATGGCTAATTCACACAGATTTTTCCAATTTAAAAAAAATTGTGTTTGTACTGATATTATCGAAAAGTGCGTATGTTAAGGCTCACGATGTATCCACTGTTAGATAGCCGTTAGTTGTTTATGATATGAAAAATTTGTCGATTTTAAAACTACCCGCTCATCGGCTGTACCTCAGGATATAGCTCATTCTGTTCATTTCATGAGAGTTAATACGTATCGATTTTAAACTTTAAAAACTTAACCAATTCTGATGTCAAAATAATAATATACTGTCGGGTTGACGTTATTATGTAAAAGATAGGTGATCACGGAGACTGGCCAATGGATGATATTAAGCTCATCGAGTTTGCGCTCATTTCGCATGTTCTCTTTGTATACATATTATAATCGAGCACAGGTCCAAGCGGTGCGTCGCAACCGTTAATTCCATGGTCTCAATAACTAGAGTTATAGATGTATATAACGTAATGAACGTAATGAGTAATAAGTAGAAAAAAATTAATTCAGGGCCGAGTAGTCTTGTTATTGTTTTTAATTTGTGGGAGATATCAGGAACATATAAGTATGTAAATATCGGGATCCTCAATAACTCCTCTACGAAGGATGTGCAGTTTTATACAGTTTTTGTACGGCTATGAAAATTATACTCTAAAAAGGACATTACTTTTATCTCTAATATTATTATTTCAGTTACAAGTTTTATAACATACAAAATATTTTCTGTCGTTTGTAGTGGAATGTCAGGTCTTCATTCTTTGATTTATAAAACACCCCAGCAGCTATTAAAATATCTTTGTTACACAAACAACCTGTTTCTTGAAATATTGCACTCGGGGAAATTTCAATGTTATTGTATTCACTTTTCACACGAATATATTGTAGTCAAACTAATATGCTCATATTATGCTAGAAAAGTAACGGAATATCAATGAATATTGGAAGAATTCATTTTTTTAGTAATTTTGAAAATATGTATTTTATTAGGTGGAAAAGCGAACTGAACTTTATAATATGGACTAGGCAGTAATTGATATAATTTTTCAACTCTTTTCTGGCTATATATTGATATAATAAAGGAAAACAAATGATTCAGACTTATCTTACGTAAAACATGACAGTCGCTATTCTATTTCCAGCGCCGTACTCGGCCACTCCTTTGCAACCTGGAGTCTGTAACCAAAAAGAAATGTTGACTTGTGAAACTAACGTCGTTAAATGCAATTTAGAAGATTTATGCAATTAAAAAGTTTTTGAACTAATGTTAATACGTAAAATATGAATATGAACAGTAATAAATGATACATGATTATATGAATATTCACAAAAAGCACGAACGAACCAAATCCAGCATTCATTACAAGCAACACATAAGCATACGTAGGTTACAACGACATCGGTATTGAATTACAATGGCCTTTCTAGTAATTTTCGTTATATTCTACAAGAGCAAATGAAACAGGAAGATATCATTACTCTATCCGTATCATTAGATTAAGAACCTGATAACTGGTTCATTTTGAAGTTTTTTTTCATGATTTTTTGGATTTCAATTAACTTCTATCCTTTTGATTTTCAATTAACATACATTTTTTTATATTGAAAACAAAGTAAGAGTAGTTATTTACGCAATTGTGCCAATTGAATTTGATTAGTTTTCTCTTTTTAATATAGTGTAAAAATATATAATTACAGTTTGGCACATATAATATTAGATTTTGTGAGTTCTAATATTAAATCAATAAATTTTGGACTTTACACAGAAAGTTATACTAATAACCGGTTAAGGTCACGAAAACTTTATACACTCCTAGTGTTACATAGATTTTCATGTCTCTTGAAAGTGTTGATAAAATTATCCGATAAGATTATAATTTAAAGTTTGAATCTAGGATTAAAGGGATAAAAGGAAGGTAAGCGGTTCATGCACATTATCTCGTCTTTAAAAAATTATGTTTATAAATTAAAAAGTGTTCACCTAGAATTTTTACTACGGAATCCTAAAAACAAAAGAAGAAACAAAAAATGGATACACAAAATATTAAAACGTAGTAAAACTGCGCTCTTAATCTACTTCTTAAAGTTCCTTTTTTTAAAGCGAGTATAAGTACGTGTACTTATACTATTAAATAACTTTTTCATCGACTTTTTTCGTGTGTTATATAATTACGAAATGAAAAATAACTAGGTTATCTGTTTATTCTATCTGGTTGTGTTGTAAAATATTTTCCGTTGTAGATGAAAAAATTATATATGCGCTTTTGATATTTATCATGTCTTGACATTTTCAATAAAGTTCGAAAATCTTACCAAAGACATATCGTAATGGGGTAAAAAGTAGCCACCGATTCCGTAAATGTTAGCTTGGAGCAGTTCTGACGTTTTTATATCGAGGTGAGCTATGTGACCAGTGCGTCGTGACAAACGTTCTAGCACCTCATCATTAGCGTCTGGGAGCCAACTCACTTGGCTGACTCGATTAACATTCACTTTGGATTTTACGTTACCTTCGTTATCAACAGCACGTAATGCTGCTCGCTCGAGCTGAAATATTTTAAAGAAAACTAATTATCATTTTATAGGATGCTTCAGATAATAATGGCTACACTGACTGTTTTAGAAATGTTGAAGTTAAGCAAAGTAGAACCTGAAAAAATGCAAAGTAGGACCTGATTTTGACGTGACTCAAAGCACAAATATAAAAACACACAGTACCAGAAATAGAAAAAAAACAAGGAAATAAGTTTTCTAAACGTCGGTATAAATGAGGTATGGAATGCGAAAAACCTAAATATTTTTAAGTTCCATTTTAATAAGGTCGACTATTAGTTATATAACTATTTTTCTGTTGCAGTATGAAAGAATGAGAATAGATCAGATGTTATACTTAATCTGGAATTCATTTTGGTAAGGTTTGTTAATTTTCTCAAATTTTTTGTATGCAATCCGCATTAGATGAAGATCATGAAAGAGATTAAAATTATCTTTCTGAAGCCTTTGGAGTCAATGATTGACTCTGCCATAAGAGTCACCTGCCTTCATATACACATTGCGTGCTACTTTGTTCGCTTCTCGTCTTAAGTCAAATTCATCAAATAAAAGCACTCGAAACTCTCTCACAGGGAATTTTATTATTTTACATGATCTTTACGGTACAGAATATCGAACGTGGTTTTCTTTATATACCCTACACAGAAATGCTTGTGAGATTTTTATGGAGACAACATTGTTCTTTTCTATGCCAAATAATTAAGAAATTCGTGAAAAATATTGGTATGTGAGAACTTAAAAGTTACTTGCTTTGTCTTCTTTTCTGTTTTGTCTTTTCTTTATATTCCTATCAATATATTTCTTTAATTCAAAATTCCCCAGATTTTAAAAAATAGCAGGCAGTATCCGATATTACGACAGGTTTGTTTCGGGTTAAATATTAGTAACTTTAATTAAGATAGAAATCAAAACATATACTAAGCCATATAGGATTGGTTTTATGTCCATGTGATGTTAACTAGTATATTAGTAATGCAATTATGTCAATTATTTTACATAATTCCGTGAAAAATTTAAATTTACTTTATTTCAAGTTGGGGCCTTAATCGATATTAGTAATTTAATATTTCTGGATGAATGGTCCACATTCGTGAAGGTTAGACGAGCTCCTATCTTCTGGGAAAGTACTTATATATACTAAGACTTGCCAAAATTATAAGTTTTCATCAAATCACATAATTTCTCAGAATGCACCAAATTATTACTCAATCGCATATTCTATATAAATAAATATATATATATATATATATATATATATATATATATATATATATATATATATAGTACCATTACAAAAAATAAGCACTCTTATTGTTGAAAGCAAACTTGACATTTCGAAGAACTATTCCCTAAATCAAGTTATTATTGGTTATCGTCAGTTTCTCGACCAGTTTCAAAACCGAATCCAACCGATTTTTTTTAGAAAAACTATTCTCTAATACACTATTTTACCATATTTTTTAAAGCTTAATCTTTATAGTTGTCTTATTTTTGGGTTTGCATTACGTTCTATTGATATCATCAGCGATTAACTACAAGTAGATATAGGAATACGTACTGTTCTAATGGCCAATTTTTGTACATGCTCGATCTCAAAATCGTTAATAACCTCGTGGTAGATAAGTATGTCAGGTTCCAAAAAAATTTCTTCAACTTTAAGAGGTGCTACTTTTAAATAGAGATGGCCAGTGTTGTCGAAACGGCATACCAAACTGTAAATAACATCTGTTTAGTACGTGCAAAATCTGCACTACGGTTTCTTTGCTCACTTATGCAGGAATAATTATTAAGTTGTACATTAATTTATCTACAAATGTGAAGTACTTTTCACTATACAAATATTTTGCCTGGAATATTTTTAAGGGGTGTAATATATCGTCAATTTTCTAAAAACTGTGATATTTAGAAGCACTGTTTAATTAGATACATTTACTAATCACCGTCGACATACAAAAAACCAGAAATCGATCTGAAAAAAAACATGCAACAATTAAAGAATCAGAATAAATGAACTGCTTCTTATTAGCAGCCCTAACCAATTTAGCAGCAGCCCTAACCAGTACGCTGTCATTCTGATGCCAAGAACCCAGGCACAGAATTCTGAGAAGTCTACTCCTCTCGGCGGTGGACCGCAAAAGGAGCGGTCGCATTCGGCGTGGGTACATTTATAGACACGCGAAGTGTAGCCGCTTATCCGGCATTGTTGGGTCACTGCTATGACCTGTCTCTTTCATTGTGTGACAATTTCTATTCTTATGTTCACTCTCCTTTTATGTGTAGTCATCTCTATTTTTGGCTACACATGTTTGTGCATAAAAAAGCGTATCAGGCTAAAATTAATTCATTCCATTTCTTCGAATTATACAAATTTAATCCTGTATTTATTTTATCGAAGTACAGTAAAGTACTTGCTTCCGTGCTATACTTTTCGAATAAATTTTAGGTAAATTTGTAATGTCCATTTTTTTATGATTTTAACTTTAGTCGTTACGAAGAAAAGCGTGAAAACATATATATATATATATATATATATATATATATATATATATATATATATATATATATATATATATATATATATATATATATATATATATATATATATATATATATATATATATATATATATATATATATATATATATATATATACTAAAATTCGTAATTTATTTGATCATGTGTTGAAATCCTTAATTTGGAAGCATTAAAATATTTAAATGTTAATGAAATTAATTACTTCTTGTTTCTTTTCAGAATTAGTAAATAAAATATTTATATCTAATAGGAATATGGTCAAAATGTATCGTTATAAGGAGAAAGTTTGTTTGAAGTATTGGATAAAAATACTTGATTGAAAATTAAATTTACCTATTCGCTAAACTTTGCGGAGATGACCTTTCCCCTCGACACAACGCCTCGCCAATAATATTTTCATTAGATTTAGGAATGTTGTACTGTTTCTTTGCTTTGTCATCCTGTAAATAAATGCTTTCATGTAACAATTACGTTGATAATATTTTATTCATCCAGATCCGTTTGAATAATATGAACGCCAAAAATTAAGTATATTGAACTCCTTCATGTCAAATTACAATAGTAAAAAAGCTATACAACTTTGTTATATAGGAGGACACTTTTCATATAAGGAGTTTAATTAGTACTTTGAAATATATGAAACATCGTTTCTATTTAACTATTTACAACATAAAATATAAAAAAATGTGGCAGGTCTTCCACTGTACGTAGTAACCCGATATTCTAATTGATTCAATGACAAATAATTTAATAGGGAACAATTTTAAATTGCGTGGTTAGTTAATAAAAATAGTCTCATTAGAAATTAGAAATGAATTTGAAATTAACACGTAATAAATTACTGACAGCGAATAAAAGTTTCAGGCGATCAGTCAACTTATGTTTCGGATTACTGGGAGCCATGACTTCTGATGCTTTTTAATATTCTTACAAATCACAATAAAGGTATTCTTATAATAGGATTTGTGAAACAACAGTTCGTGTTAATTATTTTTTTGACGATGTGCATAAGTTAAGATATAATATTTTCCGGATAGAATTATGCATTACGAGTAAAAATGTAAATAATAACTATTATTTTTTACTCCATCGTTTCAAAATATTTCAATAAATTTTTCAAACCCTGTAATATCACAATTAAATGAAACTACGTGATGTATTATTATTTCTACTTTTTTTAAGTTCATTACCACGACCTAGGCTTCGTTGTGTTATAACATGTTCAGGTGGGCTATTAGCAAAGATGTCTTTGCTATCTTGATGATGTTGTAACACAACAAAACCTAGGTCGTGGTAAAGAACTTAAAGAAAGTAGAAATAATACTACATCACATAGTTTCATTTAATCGTGAATAATGAATTTCTACAAAATTAACGCCAGATATATTCAACCTTTAATATCAGTTCTAATCCTTTGAAAAATCAGTCTGAATTTTTTTCTAGAAAACCACTGAAACCGCCCGACTTCCACTCAAAATCGGTGTTAAAATAACTTTTATTTAAATGCGATTCCAATTCGGAAAACAAATATAATAGCTTATAACAGAGTCCACTTTTGTAGGGCTACATTCCTGAATAACAATATTGACAAGAAGGTGTGCGCGGCTGCGTAAGCGTTTAGTAAATATACACCGCGACATTTCTCGACGCTTTTTTGGTGATACTCTTGACTTATGGTGTAATAGACTGTAATAGTTGAATATTATTGTGGTGGTATGATCTTTTCAATTTAGAAATAAAATCTCTCATTATTCCAAGAAATTCTTATCCTAATTTTTCTTTCGAGATTTTACCACTTATATTTTGAGGACAGAGCAATCTGGGACAATGTTATTATATTGATTCAGTTTTAGTAGAGGATCATTATAAAGATAGTAATATCACAAGGTGTAATAATGAAGTTACCGATTCAACTCTGCCTACTTTCAAGAAAAGGAAACTCAGTGTTATTGAAAAAATGAAAAAAATGTCAGAAGCCGATTGGCACTCGCTTAATTATTTCCTAGAATCGTGTAGAATTTTTCACATTGTCGTTTTTGAGAGACCATACATTTCCATTAAATTGTAAGTCTTAAAACGCCTGCATTCCACTACTAGCTTGACGTTTTCCTAAGTGATTTTATCCGATCACAGTTCTGAGCAAGGTTCACCTTCAACCGATTTGCTATCTAGACTTTACTATTTTTTCTACTTATTTACAATGGATAAGAAAAGAAAAAAATTGCCATAAACTGTAATAATTATTATGTGGTCTCCATCAGAAATTTCCCTTAGCAAAATAAATCACTGCCTAGTTTACGTACTTTCATTTGTTACTGCACGCACTTGTGTTAGTGAATAGCTTCTGTAGAAGCAAACGGAATTATTTTATAATCTCTATGTGGTTATTTAGATGGTTTACTAATCAAGTTAGTACAAAATCATAACCCAATGATTATTTGAACACGGATAGGTCGTATACTTTTCAACGTATGTATGTGTAGTGATAAGAAAAGTAAATGGTTTCCCAATAAAATTGTACACAGTGATCCTGATGATGCAGTACCACTGCATTATTAGATGCATTAAGTGGAGAGACATGGGAAATATTTTAAAAGGTTTCCCCATTTTACTATTAAGGAAATTAAAATTATAATAGTAGCGGTGAACAATTTTAATACAGTTAAATTGTTGTTTGATCATATTGAGAGCGCGCACAATGCAAACAATAACCGAATATTATTTAATATCGCCGAAGTATTTTACGAGTTGAAGGATTCACGAAAACCAATTTATAAATCACATATATTCATAGGAGTATTCTGTACAATTTACCTGAGAACTATTTTATATATCTGGGATACTATATAATACAATTTTATATAGATCTCTTCCGACTTCAACTAAATTTAAAAGAATAAACTTAAATCTTTTAGACAAAACAGGTAATGATAATACCGACTTACTTTGAATGTGGTAGTCTCATTGTTTTTTCTTCTTCCTATTAATTCTTCTTGCCACTCATTTTTTATTTCATACACGTTTGCATCACGTGAATACTCTTTAATGATTCTATCCAGCCACACCAATCCTTCTTCTACGTCATCTGTTCTAACATAAAAAAGCACTAAGTGTCCGAGATAACAACACAAAGCGTGTCAATTTATTTTGAAATGTCATATATATCACAGCAGTACATAACGCATATAAATTTTAAGGATTCCCTTTAAGGATATTCAAAATGTATCATGTGGTGTATGTAGAAAATTGATATCTATACAAAAGTTACTAAATTGGTTAATAAAAATCGTACAAAAAACCATATTTTTAAATGTGTGGGAATAAAAGTTGTAACTAGGAAAATTAAATTTTTCTATGGTCTTTTCGGAAATGCAAATTTTATTACATATCATAACGCAAAATTGTCGAAATATGTATTTAGAGATATATTATATAATTACTCGCTTCGAAATATCTCTTAGAGTTATTGTCATAAAAATATTTTACAACTATCAAAAAAACAAACTATAGAAAATATTGAATTAATTTGAATGAAATTTTATACATGTCCATAAAATTTCATTCAAATTAATTCAATATTTTCTATTATCAGAATCGATAAATACAATTTCGGAACTTATTGGCAAGAGCCGATTTCTCAACTTCATATTGGTCATTTGGTCTGTTATCCTTTGAGGGCATAACTATTCTAAATGACGTGGACTCGTGGATCTATCTAATTTGAGCGTCTGGTAATTTACCATTTCATTATGTTTGCAAAGGGAATCCGAGAAATGTCTTTTAAGTTCCGATTATTGGCAGTTTATATGAATAGAGGTTTCATTTATTTCACTAAACACTGTTTATTATTACTAGCAAATTTTCAGAATTCTGCGCTTGGAAAAGAAAATTACTTTGCCTACAAAATATTTAGTAATTTTCTGTGAATTTTACCAGTATCAAATTGTTATTTTAAGAAATTAAAAACAGTTGTCTCACCCATTGCGTAATTGTTGAAGGCAATATATTGCATGGTCGTCTTTCTTGCAGCATGTGATGAGGTCGCTTCTTATTTTAACTTTTCCAATGCAGTTAGAAACCATTGATTTGAATAGTAATGTTGATCATTGTCATATAGAACTCTGCCAAGGCTAAAACAGTCACTTGCGGTCATGGGACTGCTGAGAAGTTTGAAAAATACGAAAAAATTTATTTTGTAATACATAATAAATTTTATTTCTTGTAGTATAAATTAAAATATACCAAATGTGTAATTTATGCCATCAAAATTTGTTTATTACGATTGATCATATAAATCATTGTCAATTTTAGTTTCTTTCAGTTACCGACGTAAAAAAATTAATGTTTAAAGAAAGATTTGTATTAACAATTACAAAAAAAATATTTTATCATTACAGTTAAGGGTTGTGTCTCTAAACTGTAGTAATTGTTTTTAAATTCTGTTTGCCAACAATAACCTTTGTTGTAATTAAATTTTTCAACACTTCAAATATTTCTAAGAACACAATATATTTTCTATTAGCTAATCATTTACTGAGTTTCGTTGAAAATTTTCGATATCATTTGCTAATAAGTTAAAATATTTAATTATTTGTAAATTATTTCAAGCCACGTATAAAACCTACTTCACAGGCGATTTTGTCGGAAACTGTTCTATAAAAAAATTTTCAGCTTAGTAAAAATTTATTTTACGGTGTCTCAATAATAAACGTGAAGTATAAAAAGAACGTCCATTGGAAAATAAAGAGAAAAACAAGAGGATCGTGCAGGATGACAACTGAAATCCCATTAAAACAAGAATTTATATGATGTATTTCATTTCAAATTATTTCGGGAAAAGATGCTTAAAAATGTCTGACCACCTCTTCTTTTATCACCAAAAAGACCACTCAGGAAAATTTTAAAAAGCATTGAAACTGAATGTGGGGTTTAGTCTGAACCCAAATTATCGGGATTGAATAATTCTAGCGTGAATAATTGTCATAAACAGTTCTATTGTTTATTTTCGTAAAATTGCCAAACAATTCATTTTCGAAAAAGTTTAAAAAAAATTAATCGCTTGCAGCTCAGTACATGTGACAGAATTGAAATTTCTTTAGCGATTTGAACATTGACAAAAGTAAGTTTAAAGTATTAAAACGGTAGTAACAGTGAGAATGAACATATAAAGTATTGAATATATTTGGCGTTAATTTTGTAGAAATTCATTATTCACAATTAAATGAAACTACGTGATGTAGTATTATTTCTACTTTCTTTAATTTCTTTGCCACGACCTAGGTTTCGTTGTATTACAACATCTTCAGGTGGGATATTAGCAAAGATTTTTGCTAATGTCCCACCTGATTTTGATCATATATAATAATAAAATATATACTTAATATATTGTTATTCTTGTAACGGATGAAGTAGATGCAGAATTAGTAACAAATCACACATAAATATATAAATAAATCTACAAAATTTTGAGTCTTCTTTTGACATATAAACGTAAATAACACAACGTATGCGTGGTACCTCAGTTACTCTATATATATATATATATATATATATATATAATTCAGGCTTCTAGATTCAGGATGGCCCAATCTGAATCTAGAATCCTAAATAATCCTACATAATCCAACCTAACCTAATTCAATACAATCTATCCAAGTCCAACCAAATTCAACAAAACCCAACCAAACACATTAAACTCAACCTAACGTATTCAGTAGTTTTTGCATAATATTTGAACGGCGGATGGATAGGACAGACACACAAAAAATTTTTAAAAAGAAGCCATATAAGCATATTTCATATATTCGTAAATATTTTGCACGTATAAATACACCTATGTTACAATTTTGTAATGGTATTTGTAGATAGAATACAAAATATAAGTATAGACAGACATCGCTAGTAATTTACCTATACTGTCATCATCATTAGTAATTTACCTATACTGTTCACGTTGTATAAAACCTCTGGCAAGATCGACTGTTTTCAGTTGATAAGTCTCTTGCAATAGCATCATTGTTTGACTGACTCCCACTAAGTCGTTTTCAGTTGGGAAGTGTAGTGGAATACCTGGACCCAAAAGTTCTGCAAAAGTTTACAAATACGTTAAATTGAACATATCTTGAATTTGTACTGTAAATAATGATTCGATGTGGACCATAAAATTAATTTTTTTATTTAAATAATAAGAACCTAATATTTATAGAAATATTCTAAGCATTTCATGCTATCAGACCTCAAATGGAAAATATGGACTCGTTATAATGTGACACATGTGTTTGTCAGTCTGTCCGCTGTACTTTTATTTTTTTTTAATATCGCGTGGAGAAATCGTTGAAAGGATAATCATTTGAAAGAGGGGTTCTAAAACTATTTGTTAAAGAATTTTATGTCATTATAAATTCCAGAACTATTGATGATAAAGTTACAAAATTTTTTTTAGAAACTATTTAACTCAGAAGTTTGAAATTTAGCTAAATAGTAAAACATGTTTATTCGCATTTATCTCAATAAATAATACTCAAAAATAATCCTGAGGTGGTAAAGAAACACCCAATTTTTAGTTTTGCACTTAATATATGGTGCGGTACCAATTGAAATGGGAGTGACAAGAGTTTCAAACCACTTTTTTTAATTTTATGTAAGACAGCTCTAGAGACACGGTTGAATAATTTTATGAAAAAAAAATTGTTCCTCAAGCCCCTTTATTCGAAACTACTGAAATAAACACAGTGTTATTAGAAATCAAAACAGTGTTGTTAGAGCTTTCTAAATGTTTAAAAAAATATGGTAACTGTTAAGGTAATCACCACCTTTTTATGACTGCAAAATATGTTATTGGTAAATATATTTATGTGGTAAAAAATAATATTCATATTTAAAAATAGTTTTTGAAATAAAATAACACACTCACACGGATATTTTAATTTACTTAGTTTTTTTAAACTGCTCTCCGTATATTTGGTATTAAAAATTGTTTGATAGAATTGTTCTGAATATTAAAACAGTAATATAAAATATAGAAAAGTACTTTTTATATTCTCATATCAACATAAATTTTTAACGTTTCAATATTTATTTTTTAAGTCACAAATATCAACTTACATTGCAGCAGGATCATATAAAACATGCTTTGAATATTTCGTTTTGTCTTAATAGAATTTTTTTTATTACCACATATTTCATCGTTCGTACCTATTCCTTTTCCTCGCTTCGATCTGATATGGATATTGATGTTACCATAGGTGTACAAAGCAAATACACCAGTTCCTAGCATCGATCCACTATCTAGGTTTCACTAATTGATACACTTAATATGACTTCGCTAGAGAGGTATTATTGCTGTTCAGAGAAGGATATTAAATATATAGAATGCAATTCATTAATTTTGTCAACAATTTTTTTTAAAGCCATGTCGGATTATTTTAATAGAATGAAACTGAAATTAAGTATTTAGTTTTTGTTGTGCAACAAATGAATCTAGAATTTGGTAGCTGTTGTTACAAAAAATAATTTTTCGACGCCTATTTACTTATGCCATTATTGGTCGAAAATTAAGAAAGGTATTATTTGTACATTGTATCATTAGGAAACCAAATTCAATATAGTTGGGCATTATTTTATATATCGCATATGCTGATGGCGTGGAAACGTAACAATAAACAGAAATAACCTCTACAATAATTGTTTAATCTGATGGACATAATTTAAGTCAGTACTGTAATTGAAACTTTTACTTATTTATTATTTTATTAAAATCGATAAATTTTTATATTTTCACAATACTAACCAATATCTTTAAATACTCGCTGGAGGTCTATCGTCAGTAGCTTGATTAGTTTGAATGCATTTATTGGATTCTCAACATATTTTTGGCTATTGCTGCTTGCAATAGCATTTTCTACTCGTAAATTATCACGAAATCTGTAATATTTAACAAATCATTTCCCTAAAATAGCAGAATAGTGAATAATCAGTTGAGAATACTTGATCTAAATATTGTGCAAGAGCTGAAGGTTTTTGAAAGACAATTCCGTCATTCTGAATCCATATGGAAAATGATTAAATAATTATGAGTAAAGAAAATGCTTTTCTATTTATTTTTAAAGTCATAATTCAGACATTATTATAATTAAAATTGAAGCTTTGATTTATGAAAAGTGAAGGAAATGATTACGTACAAATATTTGAAGCCACTAGCGTAATAGATATCATATACAGTTATTGTCTTGGAACAGTGAATATTAGAGTGAATTTGAAAATGAGTTTAATCTGAATCACCATAGAGTGATCAAAGGCAAAGTTTTAGTTTCTAGAATAATTTGTTAAGAATTACTTTGTGTCAGTTTAATTGAATGGCGACATATCTTAACATATGGTTTATAACATATGGGCTCAAAATTACCTAAACTAAACTTAATTTAAATAATAGTGAACAAGAGTATTTACGTTTGCAAATGGATTGAAATCTGCTCTTCTGTTCTAATAAAATTTTCTAATGTATTTATCAAAATTTCCTGCGTGTGCAACAATTTTTGTAACTGAATTGTAGCGGAAAAGTATTCATGCTTTATAGGTTTTGAATGACATGACACTATGACGTAAATTAATATCAGATAAGATATTTCCATTGTGTGAAATAAATGTCCAATTGTGACACTGTTCTGCTTCAACCAAAATCGTACATATCACTTCAACTGGGATATTTAAGTAATTTATTTCGCAATCGCGACATACACTTTAATTTGGTCCCATCATGAGGCAGAATGAAACGACAAATAAATATTGACGCAAATTTATTTAAGAATTAAAAACGCCTAGTGCAGGAACCGCACTTTAATTGCAATAACTGCGTAACGTGTGAGAAAAACAAGTGCATCAAATTCCTTCATCAGCATCATTTTCGACCTCCGTGTGATGATTTATTCATTTACAAACACTGAAAGATGTTATTCTTCCATCGTCGCGTTTACGTCAATTGTATTCCGGGAAATATTCAAGGTGAGGTCACAATACTTCATAACTTTTCGAATTCTTTCAAATGTGGAAAATTCGCGTTTCTGTTTGCACCTTAACTCGATTTGACTGAGTTTTATGCAATATTTTATTCAATTTATTGTAGTACATGCCCATATATATATATATATATATATATATATATATATATATATATATATATATATATATATATATATATATATATATATATATATGTAATATCGGATTTACCTTATTTGCAACTAATAGTGTATCGTAGTTCGTAATATTTCTATGAAAATGCAAAAGATTTTCTATGATTTTATTACTAAGCTGTTCCTTTTTTGTAAAATATAAAATTATATTCAATAAGATTTATTAATCCTTGGAGACGTTAATTTCCAGAGAGTTTGTCTACTCCTGACAAGAATTAATTAAACAAATATGAGGCAAACACATACTTTAAATATTTCTAACAAAATCGTCTATTAATCTTAGAGAAATATGTATGAAAAAATTTAATTTATTATCCGAAAGTCTGGAATTACTTTAAAATAGATGAATATACTGAGTAACACTAGACGTACTTGAAATTTAAAGCTTAGTCTTAGGACATTAAATAAAACTAATTTACATTGTTAAAAGAAAATGATGATTTGTGACATTACTTAAAATTTTATAGATATAATTTCACAATTAAATGAAACTACGTGATATAGTATTATTTCTACTTTCTTTAATTTCTTTAACCACGACCTAGGTTTCGTTGTATTATAACATCTTCAGGTGGGATATTAGTATTATTATTATCTTTGCTAATATCCCACCTGAAGATGTTCTAATACAACGAAACCTAGGTCGTGGTAAAGAAATTAAAGATAGTAGAAATAATACTACATCACGTAGTTTCATTTAATTGTGAATAATGGATT